>CM035437.1:14540541-14748041 GCA_020310875.1 Ceratopteris richardii | reverse complement strand
ATGTATGTACCTACGTACGTACATACGTATGTACATACCTAGGTACGTATGTATGTACGTATGTACCTATGTACGTATGTACGTACGTATGTACGTATGTACGTATGTACGAACGTATGTACGTATGTACGTATGTACGTATGTACGTATGTACGTATGTACGTATGTACGTATGTACGTATGTACGTATGTACGTATGTACGTATGTACGTATGTACGTATGTACGAACGTATGTACGAACGTATGTACGAACGTATGTACGAACGTATGTACGAACGTATGTACGAACGTATGTACGAACGTATGTACATACGTACGAACGTATGTACATACGTACGTAGGTATGTATGTATGTATGTATGTATGTATGTATGTATGTATGTATGTATGTATGTATGTATGTATGTATGTATGTATGTATGTGTGTGTGTATGTATGTATGTATTTATTTATGTATGTATGTATGTATGTATGTATGTATGTATGTATGTACGTATGTACGTATGTACGCATGTATGCATGTACGTACGTATGTACGTATGTACGTACGTATGTACGTATGTACGTACGTACATACGTACGTACGTATGTACGTACGTACGTATGTACGTACGTACGTATGTACGTACGTACGTATGTACGTACGTACGTATGTACGTACGTACGTATGTACGTATGTACGTATGTCCATATGTATGTATGTACGTATGTCCATATGTATGTACGTATGTATGTATGTATGTATGTATGTATGTATGTACGTATGTATGTATGTATGCAGTATGCATGCAGTATGTATGCAGTATGCATGCAGTATGCATGCATGCATGTATGTATGTAGTATGCATGCAGTATGAATGCAGTATGCATGCAGTATGAATGCAGTATGCATGCAGTATGCATGCATGTATGTATGTATGTAGTATGCATGCATGTATGTATGTATGTAGTATGCTTGCATGTATGTATGTATGTATGTATGTATGTATGTATGTATGTATGTATGTATGTATGTATGTATGTATGTATGTATGTATGTATGTATGTATGTATGTATGTATGTATGTATGTATGTATATATGTATGTATGTATGTATGTATGTATGTAATGTATGTATGTATGTAGGTAGGTAGGTAGGTAGGTAGGTAGGTAGATACGTAGGTACGTACGTACGTACGTAAGTGCGTAAGTAAATGCGTATGTAAGTGCGTAAGTAAGTAAGTGCGTAAGTAAGTAAGTGCGTAAGTAAGTAAGTAAGTAAGTAAGTAAGTAAGTAAGTAAGTAAGTAAGTGCATAAGTGCATAAGTGCGTAAGTGCATAAGTAAGTAAGTGCGTAAGTAAGTAAATAAGTAAGTAAGTAAGTAAGTAAGTGCGTAAGTAAGTAAGTGCGTAAGTAAGTAAGTGCGTAAGTAAGTAAGTGAGTAAGTAAGTGCGTAAGTGCGTAAGTAAGTGCGTAAGTAAGTGCGTAAGTAAGTAAGTAAGTAAGTATGTAAGTAAGTAAGTAAGTAAGTATGTAAGTAAGTAAGTATGTATGTATGTATGTATGTATGTATGTATGTATGTATGTATGTATGTAAGTATGTATGTAAGTATGTATGTATGTATGTAAGTATGTATGTATGTATGTATGTATGTATGTATGTATGTATGTATGTATGTATGCATGCATGTATGTATGTATGTATGTATGTATGTATGTATGTATGTATGTATGTATGTATGTATGTATGTATGTATGTATGTACGTATGTACGTATGTATGTATGTAGGTATGTAGGTATGTACGTATGTATGTAGGTATGTAGGTATGTAGGTATGTAGGTATGTACGTATGTACGTATGTACGTACGTACGTATGTACATATGTACGTATGTACGTATGTAGGTATGTACGTACGTACGTACGTATGTAGGTATGTACGTACGTACGTACGTATGTACGTATGTACGTATGTGCGTATGTACGTATGTACGTACGTATGTGCGTACGTACGTGTGTGCGTACGTACGTATGTACGTGGTGCGTACGTGTGTACGTGGTGCGTACGTGTGTATGTGGTGCGTGCGTACGTGCGTGCGTGCGTGCGTGTGTGCGTGCGTCCGTGCGTCCGTGCGTCCGGTCGTGCGTACGTGCGTACGTGCGTGCGTCCGTGCGTGCGTTCGTGCGTCCGTGCGTGCGTTCGTGCATCCGTCCGTGCGTACGTGCGTGCGTACGTGCGTGTGTACGTGCGTACGTGCGTACGTACATATGTATGTATGTATGTACGTACGTACGTATGTACGTACGTATGTATGTACGTATGTACGTATGTATGTATGTATGTATGTCGTATGTACGTATGTATGTATGTCGTACGTACGTACGTACGTACGTATGTATGTATGTACGTATGTATGTATGTATGTACGTACGTATGTACGTATGTACGTACGTACATATGTACGTATGTATGTATGTATGTATGCATGTATGTATGTATGTATGTATGTATGTATGTATGTATGTATGTATGCATGCATGTATGTATGTATGTATGTATGTATGTATGTATGTATGTATGCAGTATGCATGCATGTATGTATGTATGTATGTAGGTAGGTAGGTAGGTAGGTAGGTATGTATGTATGTATGTATGTATGTATGTATGTATGTATGTATGTATGCAATATGCATGCATGTATGTATGTATGCAGTATGCATGTATGTATGTATGCAGTATGCATGCATGTATGTATGTATGTATGTATGTATGTATGTATGTATGTATTTATGTATGTATGCATGTATGTATGCATGCATGCATGTATGTATGTATGCATGTATGTATGCATGTATGTCTGTATGTATGTATGTATGTATGTATGTATGTATGTATGTATGTATGTATGTATATATGTATATATGTATATATGTATATATGTATATATGTATATATGTATGTATGTATTTATGATTGTATGCAATATGCATGCATGTATGTATGGTGTATTTATGTATGTATGTGTATGTGTGTGGATATGTACATATGTGTATGTTTAGGTGTGTTTGGTTGTACATGTGTGTATGTGTGTGTGCATGTGTATGTATGAACATGCGTCTGTATGTATGTATGTATGTATGTATGTATGTATGTATGTTTATCTAGATAGATAGGCATGTATGTGTGTATGTGGATGAATGACAGAGTGCCTCCGAGTGATTCCACAAATGTGTGGCTTGCATATAGAATGTGCGTCTACCCTACCTTTTTCCTGTCAAATATAGGAACATCAACGTGAACTTGCAAAAATACATTAAGGTGTTTGTTCACCATTCTTTGAATCCATGTTGTGCTCTAGTTTTGAGTTGCTTATTCTTTAAGGTCATATGAAAGATTCTCCAAACCCTTATTACCATCAGTTTCGAGGGCCAACCTGGAAAGCCAAGCATCCGAAGTGGCATAGAACTTCAGTGAACCGAGCACCACTCCTGTGAGGTAGCTGCTTCATATTATCTCGTATTGTCTACCGCTTTAGCACATTCAACATTCATTATTGAAAAATTCACAAAACTTTCAATCTTTTTATAATCGATTACGTCTGTCTTCTCTAATTATCTGACATTTCCCCTATTTCTATTTGCAGCACCCTCCGATGGAATATTAACTTCAATGAAGCGTCGAATATCACTCAGCTATTCATGGACACAACTCCACATGTCTTTGCGGCCAATTATTGTCTCCAAAGCATAGTGCACTTAGTCTTAATCACGCAGAATTGCCTGATCCTTTGCAAGAGGCCTTTATATGTTACAACACTCGAGACTTTTCATGGCATCCTCTGTCATGAACTCTACAAGGTGTCGATGGCATGAACCTGAAGAAATGCATTTTCATTCTTATATGATTATTCTACAGGTTACTAGGTTACTGAAAATATAATTTCCTTTAGGAGCATCAATGGCAACGCTTCAATAATACACGTCTCAATGAGAATGTGGCTCTTTTCAGATGCAAAGTTTTTGCCGCAAAGGCATTGGAAGCAAATGGTACAAAAGTTGGGTAAATGGAAATTGTACAGGTGGGCCTCTACCTTATGTAAACCATTCTGTTGGCTGACTCTCTGCTCACTCTTTAAACATGAGAAACAAGTTGCTTCATTTTGAAAAAGCTAAATTCCAAGAATATGACATAAAGCCAAACTGCAGGCTTCTATCCAGGGACCAAAAATGAAGCCATATATATTATGAATATTCAGCTGAATGCTTGGGTACGTGTTCTTTTTTTCAATAATGCAGATGAAAAATGAGGATACGCATGACCTGAAATCAAAGCATCATGACATTCCCGAGAAGAGTCTAAAAGCAGATGCTCTGATTGTTTGCTGTGATGGCTTGTTTGAGCTGTTCTACAGTTGCCAGATGGACAATTCAGTATTTGTGTTACTTCATCATCAACTACATCGTTTGCAATATTCTTCATCATTTTACAGCATTTCTTCAGGTTCCCTTGCTGCTAGCAACAAAGAAGAGTGTTAAAGCTCGATGTTTAAAAAACCCTCATTCCTATAATTACTCAGTTTATAACTAGACTTAAATATGTATGGTTAAGAAATAGGTGAGATGTGTAACCAAGAAACAATTTAATACTACGTATTAATAAATTAAATATCTATGCAAGACAAAAAGTATTGATGGGCTCACGCTGATAAAAGTGATCTGCTTTGTAGCCTGATGTGATCGAAATTGTTCAATCCTTGATGGTGCAATCTCTTCCAAAGCAGCAAGGATGGATGCTAGTGCCATTGTAGCTGGATCAAAGAGCAAAAATTCTGCAACTGGACATTGACGTAAATATCAACCATCTCTTGCTTTGTTACTATGAATTTAGTGTACTACTTCATTTCTCATCAGCATTTAGTATATACCTCCAATGGAATTATGAAGCTAAAGGGACCAAAAAGAGAGCAAGATAAAAGATATCTTAGCTTTTCCTAGAAAATTAATGCACTAATATAATCCCAATGGAATTGTGAAGGCTAATATATCAGCAGAACATGTTGAGAAACAGAAACAGTGAAAATGGCCACTTTGAGGCTGGAGAAATAATACAGAAATGACACATAGAAAGGCAAATAAAATTACTGTTCAAACCAGTTGCTGACGGTGACTACAAAAGACAAACCTTAAAAGCATACACGAGTGAAGAACTCAAGGTGTGTTATACTCGATGATATGGAGGCTATGAATGTTGAACATACTTAATAAACATGCAGAGGGATCAAAAGCAAGCACTAAGACTGCCCCACTATTAGATGATTAGACACACAAGAAGCCAGTTAATATACTTCAATACTCTGCTGTCAGAAGGATCAGGAACACAACAGATAAAGCTGCACCGTGTTTCCCTTTTCATTTAAGGGAGTTTGGCCTTTGGCCTCCCCTTTTTAGAACTGGACTTATTGAAGGGAACATCCCACAGCACGTGGGATACGATCACCTTAAAGCCAACTGGTTTGCAGCCTGAAGGCTCACTGGTTTGCAATCCAGAGGCCCACTGATATTTGGACACAGTTTAGCACCTTGATCTTACAGCCCTTTAAGGTTGCATTCATTACTATCCAGAAAATTTAAACATGTAGAATATTTCATACTCCAACCTGCCACGCACATATACAGTTTTTGCTTTGTGATCATGGAAATAGCTAGAGTATTTGTTCAAAATATGTGAAATACAATACATCCGGTACTATAATGCAACCAACATAAACTTAAGTAAGAAGGGAACATTTAGAATGGACAGCAACGGCATTGAGCGATCTATCACTTCTATTTCATCTTTGCAAAAATTAAGCGAGCATCAGTAGGATGTCAAAGAAAAACAGATATATATCCAAGTTACCAAGATTTTCAAAAATCCCCTAGAAGTGCATTGCATTAAAGATTTGAGTTGTCACCTGAAAGTGCACTGAAGAGAAGCTCAGAAGCCCTGCCATTGATAGAAGCTCGTAGACACGAGCTGATTTTAGTGTGGTACAAGAGGATCTCTGTGAAGGAAAAGGGTGTGACGGACCTCATCTTCCATTGCAATGTGCTTAACAATAGCAGCTCCATCCTTTCGACCGTTGATGAGTTAAACGAATGTCTCCTTGAATCTTTCTGGAAGAAGGAAAAAACACCCCAAATTTCAGTTATCCTTATATACCAGTTTTAATGGAACGGCGTGCCATTAAGCATCACCGTTGAAACTACCTGTAAATTTATCAGTTGGGGCACAACAACCTCTTCCATTTTCGCTGCTGTTGAAAGACATGCTATGGACAGAAGATCGAACATCCAGTCACTCCAATCCTGAATTTTCATTCGTGTGAGTCATGGAACTCAGATTTTTTTCAGCTAAACAGGATTAACACATGTGAAGTACCTGAGAGACATTCTTTGAGACATAGCGGTCGAAGTAGTTTATAGCCAGTGCTGCAGTAGTATTGGAAAGGTTGAAATTTCTTACTGTCTGACACATGTAAAACTGAATGATCAATTTCTTGAAGCATGAAGCAATCGAAAGACTAATATCTTGATGCACGATCTGCTCGAATGATTGAGCGAAACATGTGATAGGGTACATGGACAACCATATGTTTCGATTCTCTCAAGTTCTTGCCGTTGATGCGAGCTAAAATTTTTAGATGCAAGCTGAAATATTTTAATGTTTGAGAGAATAACGAGAAGAATGTTCTTGAGTGCGAGGAACCTGTAAATCCTAACGACAAATAATATTTGAATTTTACTGAAGTTTCAAGCTATTGGTGATCAATGATCGATGCCAAAATGTTAATCATCCATGCATAAAACAATCCACTTTCTAACCGATCATACGATGAACCGAGTTAAATGAATGATTATTGAAGCACCATATACGGTAGAATATTATGACACTGTCCTTCAAGTGCTCTCCGCCAATGCAGGCTAGATGTCCTTACATATTAAGACAATACTCAATAGAATTGGGATATTGATGATATGTGGCAGACCCGCAAATCCAACAATTAGTGAACGATGGTAAGAGATTGGTGGTAACAATCTTGATTACTGATGTTAAAATCACTATCCATTTCCAAACCAACCAGCTCATGAACTGAAGAAAATGAATGATTCTTGAAAAAGCGTTTGAGCTAGGCAATGATTGAAGTTGGTCTAATTTTGATTGTGAAAGACTGAATCTGTATGCGGACGAGGCCTACCTCAAGAAACCATAAAACAGCTTGAGTCCTTGATAGCCCAAGATCCTTTATATTCAAGTCTGCATAATAATTGTGCTCTGGCATGTAATCGAACTGCCTTTCTAGAATACACTCAAGCCACTGCAGGTCTTGAACAACACCGTCATCATTATCAGCATCGATATGCGGTCGATATTGCGAGTTGCATGCCTGAGGGTCTGGAGACCGTGTAGGAAAACTAGTGGCGTTATGTGTAAAATTGCATTGAAGATGCTGCACGCAACAATGGATGCTTGTGGAGCAGCATTCAATGGACGAAGAATCAGAGCCCAGATTGGAAGAATCGGAGGTTAGATTGTCATTACAATGGCAATCAATGCTGGAAGTAGAGGAAGTTAAGGGAGGGGAGCACATGGAGTTCGATTGGTCTCGCTGCGACTCTTCGTCTGTGACGAGTAAGGGAGAACACGGGCTCCAGATGATCTCCTCTGCACATAGAAGATCCATGCAGAAAGGAGAAGAGGAAGCAGCGCTTCTCTCCGTGTCGTAGTACATGTGACTAGAATTGAAGATCAATTAATGTGGACTACCGAGGAGCATACGCGATAAATGAAGAGGAAGCAAAGGGCCGATTTCGCAGCTATCGAATGAGGAGAGACGACCCGTGCACAGAAAGACGGAGCGCACAGAAAGGAGCTTTGATGATCTTCTCCTTCAGACTCGAGAGCGGCTCTCTTGTATCATATGTTTCTGAGAGTTTGCGATTGTGCTGCAGAGGATCTGCGTAGGCTCATCAAAGGCCGGCGACTACGAGAACAGCAGCTGCTTGTTATTGATTTCCGCTCATGGGAGTGGCGCTAAAGTGAGAGCTGGAGAGAAGTCGTTGCCCGTTGTCGAAGGCAGCTCGTATATGGTGGGTCTCTCTCTATCTCTCCGAATGGCTTCTTCTCTCTCTACAACGGTGGGGCGCTCTGTGCACGATAATGGGCCTCTCTCTCCATGAGTCCCTATCCATCCCTGTAGAAGTTCCCTCTCTTTGTCTGTGCAAAAGAAACGGCCGGCCACCATGGACCCGAAGGTTTCCGCCACATTTGGCAGCGGAGAGAGTAGCATTATGTTTAAGCCTACAGAGAGGAGAGAAAGAGAGGATGCATTGCAGACTCGAAGGGGAGAGAGGGTGGCCGCCGTCTGGGAATTTAGTTTACGAGCTGAAATGAATGTAACCAGGGGGGAGAGGGGGTGGAAGAGAGCTGCGTTTTAATTAGTAGCAGCCATGGTGCTTGTACATACACGCCCGTGCGCACGCACGCACATAAAAAGTTAATTATATCTCGTTACGTATTCACGCCCTTACGAGGACCCACAGACTTCAGCGATGGCGGATCGCGCGGCTCTTGGTTGGCCGTCCCCCTTTATCAATCGGCCGATTCGGGCCCCATATTTCAGTAGCAGCCATGGCTTACTCCCGAGTGACGAGTCCCAACTTCCATGTCGTCGCCCCCAAAATAAATAAATAAACAACAGTTATTGAGAAATAAATAAATAACAGTAATTACAAAAAGCTCATATATATTAAAAGGCTACAAAGCCTTGAGGCCATAGGGTCTTATAGGAGAGAAAAGACAAAAGTGAGAACTCAGAAATGATATGGAAGAAAGGGAGGACATCAAGGTTGATTTCTAATGCGTCTTCATGCTGCTTTTGGAATTTTAGGAGTAAATAATTCCTATGATATTTTTTTAACGAAGTTTTACTAAAAAATAACAATAATTGGCTGAAAGGGCAAAAATCTTTCTAGCAAGAAAATTGAAACCCCCGGCTAGGGTTTGCGTCGTTGTCCCGTCCTGTCTCATATGTGGCCCGTCCATGTGCTCTAGCGCCCCCCGCGAGGGGGTTTCCTCTGTAAAAGGATGCAGGTGTTGCTCTGAAGAATGGCATTGCATGAGGCGCTCAGAGATGGGCTAGCGGGCTCTTCTGTGCTACAGAATGGAACGTATGGCATTCTAAACTCCATGTTAATCCTATCTATGACTCCAACAATATGAAGACCCGGATGGCTAGGGAAAATGAGAAGTCATCGGAAAGCTTCGACCTCCAGGTAACTCCTAACCAAAAGCTATTGATGTAGAAGTAGGGAGGTATGTCGTATGTGAATGTCGTTCAGACTCAGCAGCTAGGACCATTCTCTATGTTCAATACCCAAGGTATTCCTAGTATGCCTTTTCCTTATGCTATGAGTAAAGATAATAAAGGTAAAGAGAAGGTGGAAGGGAACTTTAATGAAGTTAGGGTTTCCCCTAAGATTTGCCCTGAACATGTTCTCAACCTGGATCCTGAGGTGGAGGATAGAGATGAATGCACTTTGATTATTGAAAGTACTTCCTTGGAGAAAGTTGGAACAATCATCTTTGTGAGAAGGTGGTGATAGGGCTTTGTCATGGACCTCGGCCTGCTCAAGAAAATCTAAAAAATTGGATGAAGGTTAACTAGGAAAGTAGAGGTTTGTTTGCTAAACATATTCAGTATCTGCCCAATAATTACTTTCTCTTTTTTTTTGAAGATGCCCATAATGCTATGCAGGTTATTGCAAAAGGCCATTGGATTATTAGAAATACTCCTATTTCTTTCTTCAAATGGTTTCCTGGTTTTAACCCCAGGGGGGCTAAACCTACTAAAGTTCCTATATGGATTGAATTTCCTGACCTTCCAGTTGAATTTTACCCATGGATAGAACATTTGGGTAACCTAATAGGAAAAGTTTTGGGGCAACGGCCTAGAAACGGCTTTAATTCTAAATGGGATCCTCAAATACTAATTGAAGTAGACATCTCTAAGAGTATTAAGCCCGTGCTTATCTTAAAAAATTCTGAAGGGTGTAAACTTCATGAGGAAAAAGTTTTTTATAAAAATTTGCCTAATGCTTGTTTTCATTGCTATTAGCAGGGTCATTTGATTAAAGACTGCCCAAGCTTGGTGACTAGTCAAACAAAAGAGAATAAGGGGGAGGCCTCCAAGAAATAGTTTTCAGATAATATTAAAGAAGATCCTACTAAGGAAGAACAATGGGGAAGAAAAGTCCTTTCAAAAGTAGAAAGAAGACATTCAATCTTGGGCTTAAACCAGAATTACTAGTCAAAGAGATTAGCAACCCCTTTCAAGTCCTTGAGGAACAGAATAAAGTTGTTGATGACTTATCAGGTAATGTAAGCAATCAGCATGCAGGTAATGGAAATTGCCATGGAGTACATGACTACACTCAAAGGGAGGAAAATGGATGGACCACAGTGGGTAAGAAGGGGAATCATAAATCTCCTACCCCTAGATCTGGTAACTCTTCTTACTCACTTTATTCAGATGATGATGAGGTTAATATTATGCAATCTACAGATGAAGTGTTTATTGAACAACTGAATAAAAGTGATGAGGAAGTTATGATGCAGGCAAAAACAGGTTTCCATAATGATGATGTCTCTGTGTCTTTAGATAAAGCAGCTAGTCCAATTCCTAAGGATAAGGGTAAACCAAATAGAAAGGATACTGCCACATCCTCTAATTTGGCTATTAAGCCTCTCAAGAGTCATAAGAGGTGATTAGCTAGGTTGTTGTTCTGCCTGTTTGTTTGTTATGGATAACATCTCAATCATTTCTCTTAATACTAAAGGCCTCTCAGATCCTATTAGAGTCAAAATAATTAACAATTGGTTAAAAAACTCTTCTTTGGTGCCTCACTTTATTTGTTTGTAGGAAATAAAAGTTGGAGGCTTTCAATTAAAGTCTAACCTGAAGATTGTCTCCAACAGGTCCACTTGGTATCATACTAATCATTGTGGTAAAGGTGGAGCTGCCATCGATATAAATTCTAATTTTAATCATCTTGTTGAAGAGGTTTTGATAAGTGACTCCAATCAGTGGGTTGCTGTAAGATGTAAGGAACCTTTATCCTTTACCATTGTTAGTGTCTATGTTGCCAATAACTCTTTGGATAGAGCAATTTGTTGGGAGGAAATTGGTAAGTTGACTGGTGACATCATTTTAACAGGTGATTTTAATATGGTTACCAATTCTTCTTATAGAAATGGGAATAGTAATAATATTCTTGCTGGTCATGAAAAAAATTGTTGGTATAATATGGTTAATTCCCACAATCTTTTTTATTTATCTGTCAATATTGGTCATACCTGGAATAATAAGAGTATCAACAACAGGTTGTATGCTAGGCTGGACAGATTCTACATGAACACTAATAGATTTCATGATCTTTGGAATAGTAGTTGTACTGTTGATCCTTCCCTCCTTCCTGTTTGATCATACTCCTCTCATTATTAAGCTCTTAGGCAATAATCCTAATTATAGAGATGGCTGGCCTCATCTTGACATGTCCCTTATTAGGATTCCTATTGTGCAAGATAAAATCATTAACGTATTTAAGGACCACTTTGTCTTGGGTTGCTCCCCTTTTAAGGCTTGGGAGAAAGCTATCAGAGATGTTCAAAGACTTCTACTGCCTTCAGAAAAAGGCCAAGGACATTAGACACAACAAAAGGATGATGCTGATTAAGGAGATAGATAAACTTGACAACTCTAATCTTAACTCCTCTGTTAAGAGACAGAAGATCCCAAAACTTCAGGAAAAGGTGAGGTATGAAGATTATCTTCTTGGTTGTGGTGCCCTTGCCACATCTAGAGAATTTTGGGCTAGGAAAGTTGATAAACCTAATAAGTATATGTATGAGATTATGAGGAAGAAAATCTAGAGATTTCATCCCTCTAGTTAAAAAAAGTAATGGTGGTTATGCTTCTTGTGTGAAGGAGAATTTGCAGGAGACTGTTAGCTTCTTTACCAATGTTTTTTCTATGCCTCCCAAGAGAGGGGAGCACATCTGGAGTGCAAGAGTTGCCATTGCCCAGTGTAGGAAAAAAATGATTCCTCCTGGCTTGGTCTCCCTCCTTGATCTTCCCCTCTCTGTTGGTGAGGTTAGAGAAACCATTAGTAAATTGAAACCCTGTAAGTCTCCTGGTCATGATGGCATTCCCAATGAATTTTTTCAGGTGTTTAAAGATGTGCTAGTGCCCATTATTCTCTGGATCTGGCAAGAGGCCATAAGAAGAGGTTCCCTTTCTACTTTCATCAACACTGGGGTTATCAAATCGATTCACAAAAGAGGATCTAAGGATGATCTTAACAATTGGATACCTATCTCTTGTCTGACTTCTTTGTACAAAATTTATGCCTCTTCCTTGGCTAGGAGATTGAGTCACTTCATGGATAGTATCATCCTCCCTGAGCAAAAAGGCTTTATTAAAGGTAGATACATCCTAGATGCTATAATTACCATTTGGGAAGGTGTGGATTATGCGAGAGAGATGAAAATTGATGCTTTCTTTTTCAAAGTTGATTTTGATAAGGCTTATGATAGGATAGAGTGGGATTTTATTTTGCAATCTCTTCATGATATAGAAGCTAGTAGGAACTTTATTAGATTTACTAGCATCCTGTTTGGTAATGCTCACTCTAAAGTTGCTATGAATGGTCATTTGTCTTCCCCCTTCAAGCTCTGTAGATCCATAAGGCAGGGGTGTCCTTTGGCCCCTCTTTTGTTTGCTATTACTAGTGATGCTCTCGGGTGGCTTGCCAAAGATTGCATTAATAAAGATACTATAAAATGTTTAGAAATCCCTCAAGATCGGTCTCAACTTTGTCTTCAGATGTCTACAGATGACACTAACCTTTTGATGAGGGCTGATGAGTCTTCTGCTGCTAACTTTCTCAAATGTCTAATATTTTCTATCTTGCTAGTGGCTCAGTTGTTAATCACAGTAAAACTAGTTTCTATGCTACTAATAATGTGGTTCCTGACTATGTTAAGGATGCAGGTTGTGATTTAATAAAAAAAGGCTCTGTCTTCAGACTTCTTGGAATACCTATGGACTTTGATATCACCAATGATCAAAGATAGAATTGGGTTTTAGAGAAGTTCAGAGTTAAAATTTTTAAGTGGATGGACATGCAGCCTAACCTCTCCCAAAGATCCTTTGTGATAAAACATTATATTCTTCCTTGTCTGACCTATTTTTTGGCTTGTTGACAACCTACAAAAAATCAGGTGTCTCAGGCCATCTCTCTTGCCAGGAGATTCTTGTGGGGAGGGAAAAAATTTCCTAAGGTTGCATGGAAGATATGTTGTATGAAAAAATATGAGGGAGGTCTTGGTTTAATATGCCCTACCAGGATGGCTACTTAGATGGCTGCCAAATGGACTCTTAGAGCTCTCCCTTCTGATGATTTTTGGGCCTGTTTGATCAAAAGAAACATTGATAAATTTTGTTTAAAAATTAATAAAATTTGGTTTAACTTTAAGCTTTGGGATATTATAATATCTCCTACTATGTTTGTGCCCAAAGGAAGCTCCCTGGTCGGCAACTTCTGGAGTGCCTAGATGAAGGTCAAAGAAAATTATAGATTGCCTGTTTGGTTTTCTTTTAATCACTCCTTCCTTATGCAGGATTCTTTGTGGATTGGCTGGTTTGATAATTCTCATATTGCCCCTCTCCCCATTAGGTGGAATAAATGTAGAAGGAAGGGCTATGTTAAATGGAAAGATCTGTATAGGGATGGAAATTTGATTGAAGATTATCATATTAAGAATAATGATTCTTTGTCTTCTCCTTGTAAATAGATTATAAAGGACAAGAAGCTCAAGCTGCAGGCTCTCACTGATAACAATATGTGGAGGAAGTCTATCACCATTTTTTATGTGCTCAAGATATGTATGTCAGATACAAAAGTTCTCAGAGCAGAATCAGAGACATTATTGGAAGACTGAACCGAAAATGGAATCTTTCTTGGTCTGCTCATCAATGGAGTTACAGTTTCTAGAGCACTTGGTTCTTCCCTATTGACAATAAGCACTCCTGCTTACTGTGGTTGATTCTGCATAAAGGAATATGGACTAGCAGCAAAGCTAGGCAATATAAAAATTGATGAAGGTCTTTGCCACCATTGTGGCTTGGAAGAGGATTTAAATCATCTCTTTTTCAAATGCAAGGTCTCATCAAGATTCTGGATGTTCATTTTCTTGTACTACAAAACTTTGGGTTTGAACATACCAAGATTTAGAGAGTTACTCATTGGTGAATCCAACAAGATGGATATTGTGCTATGGCAGTTGATAAGAGCTCAAATTCTTTGGTCAATATGGAAAAATAGGAACATCAAAATCTATGACAAAAATTGTAAAGATTACTTTTTCTCTTCTTTGATGGGAATTAAAAGACTTTTGACCCATTGCTTGAAGTCTGCAAAAAACGACCCTGTGGATGAGTCATGCCCTTTTGTAATCCTCAAAAAGTATCCTTGTAATATGTGGAGAGATAAATTGCTCCAGATCCATTCAACACATAGAGACAATATGTCCTTATTTATAACTTTGTATATTGAGAGTATTATGATGTAACTTGTCTGGGAGAATCCCCTTTTTTTTTCTCCCAGACTCTTTGGCATGAGGTAGCTTCTCCTTCCCACATGGAAGGTGCTTTGTAACTTTGATTTGCATCAATTTTATATTCTCTGCTTTGTCTCAAAAAAAAACAATAATTATATTATTAACCAAGTCAGAAAGATTCAGGTGGTTAGGCATTTTGGACTTTGGGGGAATGTCATATAAGATGGCTTCCATGTGGATGATCAAAGTGTGATGCAACAGTGAAGCTTCCTAGGCAAAATTGAGTCTCATAAACAAATTTTCTCTTACATTTGTGGGTCTTCTTAAGTAGAAAGTTATGGAATGAAGGGTTTTGTAGGTGGAAACATCTCTGGAATCAAGAGAGAGGACATTGGATTAGATTTGAAGACATAGATCCGGCAAAGAGAGTTTACTATGAAGATTGATGTCAACTAAGACACAAAATCAATTCTTGGGAAAGCTCAACGGCTCACCTTGCCTCCTTCTCGAACATGATCCCTCGTTGATTGAAGGGTTAAGATGGATCAACAATAACAAATTGGATAAGACATTGAATGTCAAGAAGCACCTAGACTTATCTCCCCTAATAGGAGGTGGTGTCTGAACTGGCCTTGCATCAACTAGCAATTTAAGTTTGCAAACCTGTGGCATCCTCTCATTGGAAACAAAAAATCGATTCTTATATGGAAAATTCTCCACCAAGGAATTTAGACCAATATGAGAGCTAATAAAATTTGTAGGGCCCCTCACTAGTGTAAGTGTTGCCTCTATGGTAGAGAATACCTTGGTGACCTCTTCTTTTCATGCCCTAGGAGTCACTCGGACTCGCAAGCTCTTGCTAGGATTTTGAGTTCACATAGTCAAATCAATTGGAAACAAGTGTTACTTGGAGAAGGCTTCTCTTCGGCCTTGTGGGATGCCATCAGATGGGAAGCACTTTGGAAGATTGGAAAGAAAGATGTGAAGTCAATTTCAATGACCATCCAAAAGAATAGATGATTGGAAAATTGCTTGGCTTATTAGGCAGAAGAATATATAATTGTAAGAAGTCCCCTCCCTTCAGACAGCATAGGATTTTTGTCTTGGAAAATAACAAGATCAAAAGTGGACTTCTTATGAGGGCGACAAAATATTCATTAACCTTCTTTGTAACTATCTTTAAAACATAGGTCTCCTTCTGAATTCTGGTCGTCACTATTGTTGTGCTTGCATGCCATCTTACCCTTGCTTTGTGGGATAGAGGGTTTCAAAGAGCACTATGCTCATTCACTATTCACTTCTTCTTTTCTTAATTCAAGGAAGGAAGAGTCAGCCTCGGTTGAACTTCCTCTTTTAAAAAAATTTATATTATTATTTTAAGGCGAATGTTTTTAATATCTTCTTGAAGAAGTTTAATTAAGGAGAACAATGATTCTAATTGACTCACAAAATGTATGAGAGTGATTATAAAGCAATATAAAGGAGACTACATGTATGTTACGCGAAATATAAAGGGCAAGATCCCACCCTCATGTACAAATGAGTGGACTTCATCAAAAGAAGACTAGATTACAAAAAAAAGGGGAGAAGTCCTACTCTAGAGATTGCTTCAATATATATATATATATATATAAGAGACGAATAACCCTGATATTCCAAAAAAATGTATCTTAAGTCCCAAAAAGATATAGGCAAGGTGGAGAGTATTATCTCCAAGCTCAACTCAAGGTGGAAGTTGCATTGGAACAATCATCGGTATGCATATAGATTCCATTGTATTTGGGCATTCCCCACCAACATTAAGCACTTTTGATAGTGGTTTTTTTCAAGGAAGAGTTGAGGTAGTGACAAGAGCTTGTGGCTAGGGTTTGGGGTTCGCCTACGGGTTGTGGGCTTCAATGACCTTGTCAAATTTTTGTGGTCATCTTTGCATTTGAGATTCCCTTTCTTGTGACTATGGTCATATGCCTACTCCTATCTACCGTCCTCTCTAGCCCTCTGCTCCCTAAGAGGGGGTTCATGGCCCTTTAAGATGCCTTAAAGAATGGGTTCACTTCAATGGTTTTGGACAAGGATACAACCTTGAAACTTGTTGGAGCCCAAAAAAATGGAGGTGGAACCTCGAGCTCTCCAACAAGGTCATATGTAGATATTACTCGAGGTCATGCTAACTTTGTGTTTGAAGTACATTGCATCCCAGGTAATATCGTTCACCCTCATTCTCATTGTGATGTCAATGGGAAGCCAAAGCTGGAGGATAACCCCCATAGGTTAGACACTGAAGATTCTAGTGACACTGAAGATGATGCTTTAATAATTTACCGAACTCTCTTGATAGCTCGTAAACAAAATTAAGTGAGAAGGTTGTCGTTGGCCTTTGTCATGGGCCAAGGCATGCACAAGAAGCCTTGAAACATTGGAGTACCACCCGTGTTTGTTTTTTTAAATTCCAATAGTGCTTTTCATGTGATCTTCAAAGGCCAATGGCTCATCAAGAGTATACATATCACCTTCCTTAAGTGGCATCCTAAGTTTAACCCTAGAGGGCCTAAGCCTACCAAAATGCCAATATGGGTTGAATTCCTAGATATTCCAGCTGATTACTCTTCTTGGGTTGATAACTTGGGAAGGATGATTGGAAAGGTGCTTGGGCAAAGATCTAAAGGTAATGGGATTAACCCTAAATGGGAACTTCATATAATGGTTGAAGTTGACACATCTAAGGCTATCAAGACTATTATTGTGATCAAAGATTGAGATGGGAGATTGCTCCATGAGCAGAAGATATTGTATAAAATTTTATCTAATGCATGTTTCAATTGTTACAAATAGGGTCATCTAATCAAGGATTGACCTCTTTTGAAGTTTTTGAAGTTGCTACAAGATCCCAAGGAGAACAAGTGACTAATGCTTCCTCTCAGGACAACAATCTAGTTCCCAATAATAATAATAAGAGGGGGATTACAAGGTCATCTAAAAAGAAAAACTCAAAGCTTTTTAATTATTTTGATGTTTTATTAAAAGATGTGTTCAATCCTTCTGAGGAAAAAAGGGAAGATGAAGAGAGAAATTTAGATGAATTCATTAAGGAAAATGGGCATCCCAATATGGAGGAGACAAAATGCGTTGGTAAGTATCAAACAAGTAAGGATTTTTCATCCTTAGATGGCAACTTGGATGATAAGGGTGGTTGGATTGTTGTCGGTAAAAGAAATAATGGCTTACATTATTCTTCAAATAATGTCCTTGTCCATGATAACAAATTTTTGGTGATGAGCGTGTTTTCTGTCAAGAACTCAATGCTATGGACAAATAGAAAATTGAGTCAATGGTCGAGGGAAGACGTGGAAATTAAGGATGTTCTTATGACTCAATATGAGGATAATGAGACCCCCAACAACAAGCCAACAAGCCTAAGAGGAACGAGGTGGTTAGAACCTCCAAAACTATGGTCAAGCCAGCTAAGACAAGCAAGAAATGAGGTTCCTCGATTGTCTCTATTCTTTGATTTTGTTCTATACAATTTATGCCTTATTGTTATGATGAATAAATAAAAAATTGCTTCTCTGGATGTCAAAGGGATTATTGATCCCATTAGAGCCAAAGAGGTTGGAAGTTGGCTCAAAGGTTTGAACAGTGTTGCTGATTTCCTTGTCTACAAGAAGTTCAAATTGGAGAAACCATTTTTTTTTCTAATGATTATAGTTGGTTTACCACTTATGCATTTTTTCAAAAGAGTCTGCACTAATAGCTCTCATGAGTGGATTGATTTGATTGTTAATGGGCTTGATAAAATCACCATTTGCATATATGTTGCTAGTTGTTGTAATATGAAGAAGGAGTGTTGGGATGAAATGTTTGCACTTGATGGCTCTCTTCTTTTAATTGGTTACTTTAATATGGTTACTTCCCTATTAGATAGACTTAACAATAAGGGTAATACCACTAGTGGATCTAAAAAATATTTTTGGTAGAGTCTTTGTAATTTTCATGAGTTCTCCACCAATTCTGGGTTTTCTTGGAATAACCGATAGCTTGGAGAGGTCTCTATTGTTGCAAGACTTGATAGATGTTATGCTAAGATCAACTTTGTCCAAGATTATTGGGATATGATGAGTGATCTTGATACTTCCCTTTTGATTTTTGACCATAAACCCTTGATCATTGTACTCAAAAAAGGCTTCCCCACCTTTAAAGTTGAATGGACCCACCTAGATTCTCATTTGCTTAGGTATCCTAGTATCATTACTAAAATTGAAGACATCATCTCCTATAAGTTATCTTTAGGTATCTCCCCTGCTAGAACTTGGGAAAAATTTGTGAAGGACATTCAACACCTTTTTACCTATCATAAGAATCTTGCTAGAAACATTAGAGCTAAGAGAAGGGAGAAATTTGTTCAAGAGTTAGAGGGTCTCAAAGAAAATATCAATACTCAAAGATATGATGATCTCCATCACATACTTACTTTACAGAAGTACGTGGAAGCTAATATGGCTCTTGCTTCTTCAAGAGAGCTCTGGGCTGCGAAGTTGGACAAACCTTAATAAGAATACATTTTCTTTTATGAAAAAAAAAATGAATGATTACATCCCCTTACTGAAAAAGAGGAATGGTGGGACTGCTATCAACATTGAGGAGATCTTACAAGAGGCTAAATGATTCTTCAGGATGTTTTCTCTAGTACTCCCAAGTGGGGGGAGGATATCTAGAGAGCCAGAGCTACCATTGCACTTAAAAGGAAAAAAAATGATTCCTGAAGGTTGGGCTCTTATCTTGGACCTACCCCTCATTGTCAATGAGATTAAAGAAACCATTGGTAAATTGAAACCATGTAAATATCTTGGCCTTGATGGGATTCCTAACGAGTTCTTCTTAGATTTAAAAGACTTCTTGACTCCTTTTATTCTCTTGATATGTGAAGAAGCTACTAGGAAAGCTTTTCTCCCAATTCATATTAACACTGGTGTGATTAGACTTATCCATTGGAGAGGCAACAAGGATTACATAAATAACTTGAGACCTATCACTTGTATGACCTCCATATATAAGATCTTTGCTTCATCATTGGCTATGAGACTTATTCCCTTGATCAATCAAACCATTCTTCATGAGCAAAAGGGTTTCATCAAAGCTAGATCCATACTTGATGTTATTCTCACTAGGATAGGAAGAAAATTCAAGATGATTAAATTCAAGGAAGGGCTTTGTACATTTTGTGGTAGGGGGGAAGACTTGGCTCACTTATTTATGGAATGCAATCATGCCAAGAGGTTTCGGCTTATCCTACAACATTTTGGATATTATTAAAATCCAATCTTTTGGAGCTAAAGAAATTCTCCTTGAATGATGTAACATAATGGACTTGGCTCTTTGGAACACTTGGAAGGGATTCATCATATGACATATATAGTTTAGCAAGAACCAATTTGTATTCAATTCTTGAAAGAAGGACTTCTTGATTTCTCTTAGATTCATTCTATATAGGATTGGATTTGAATGTCTTTACACCATTACATATGTACCTGGAAGGATTTCAAAGTTGTTAATGTATTGAATATGTATCCCTACAATAGATAGAAGAATATCTTTCTATCCTTGTATTTTAGGGAGAGCTTTATGATAGTCTTCCATCTATAACTTCTAGGTTGTGCTTGAATTGTGAATTCTTTCCCCTTGCACTTTATGTAAACTCTCTTCAGTAATTTAATCTCTTTTCTTTGTTGTTAAAAAAAAAGCATTAAGCACTTTTATCTCCAATGATTGACCATTCACAATGGCTTGTGGATTGGAAGTAAGGCAAAGAGGTTTGGAATTTATGAAGGGCATTGTAGACTACATGGTTAAGAAGAAGATGCATCATGCATTCATTGTTGATATATTTCAATAGTGATGTGTGTGAACACACTTAAGACCATCAGACACTTTTTTCCCTCTTTAGGAGATTTTTTTCCCTTGGCTTGTATACATACTTATAACCCTCATGGTTCACTTATCTTTGTACATTCAATTGGTGATACAATATTGTTGTGTTGTTCTCCAAGATTGTCGCTTTCTCTAGGGCATTGTTGATATCCTTCCACTCACAGTCTCACAATCGTATAAAGCTTGGTGAGCACTCGAGGTGATTTGGAGTTAAAAATAAATTTTCCTTTTGGCATCAAATTTTTTATTTGAGCACATTTTGGCCTTAAAAACATTATCATAGCAACTGTGCATGCAATTTTGTCCTTCTATGCCAAACATATATATAGTTTTTGGTTCGTTAGTACAACTATGCAGAGTGTTGAAAAATGTCCTACCACACCTGCAAATAAAATTATTGAATATGTTGCAGATGGCATTGAAGATGATGATCTTCAATCTCCTGGTCATGCTATAGTTCCTATTCCACCTACTGTAAAGCAACTTCATTGGAATAGCAAAGATACTCAGGCACATGATTGATAGCTTTTTCTATCAAACATGCCATTATCCCTCACATTCACTCTTGTAAGAAAGAAAGGGATGCTTGGGATACACTTCAATTTTATACCTAGCAAGAAATGAGGCTCATGTTGTTTACATCTTAAAATAGTTGGAGAGTGAGCATATGAATGAAGGAGATTCCATGGAAAGTGTTTCGACAAAGACCAAATATTTGAAGGAGTAGTTGATTTCTGTTGATGAAGTCTTGCCAGGTAGCTCACTTATGACACCCTATATGAAGCGACAACCTGCTCTGATACCAATTTTTGGAGTTCTAGGTCTATGAAAGCACACAAACAACATAAGGAAGAAGAATAGGAAGCTTGGAGCACAACACAATAATGAATGTATTACCAAGTAAATGTACAAAGATAAGTCACCTATTAGGGGTATAGGTATATACACAAGCCGAGGGAATAAGAGCTCCTAAAGAGGGGCAAAAGTGGCCTGGTAATCCTAAGTGCGTTCACACATATCACTACCAAAATATATCAACATGCTCTAGCACCTACCACTTCTTCCCCTTTACTCTTCTTGCACTTCTTGCCAAAACATATCTTGCCAAGACTTGGAAATATATGGGATACTTGAGTCCTCTTAAGGATTTGGCAATATAGCCTCATGCTTAGGATCTTTTTGGTGCTTAGCCTCATGCATTGCATCCTTATTTAGAATGTTAGGATGAATTGATTCTGCAATATCTTGAGAGATCTGGAATTGATTTGGTTTCTTTGGATTAGTCCCAAATACCTCTTTCTTGTTATGTAGAGGTGGTTCTACTACTTGAGGAGAACTTTCCGATTCCACTATCTAAGGGTGACTTAGATGTGCACACCTTAGGAGGATCAATGACTTGAATGACTAAACTGATCTTGATAGGATCTAATCATATTTTATCGAGTTTCAAGTGCTAGAGAGAGGATTTGGTACCTTCTCTAACAACTGCTAAGCCATCTCAATCATTTTTCTACACATATCGAACCTTTGTCTTTTTAAACTAGCTCTTAGATAGCATTGCTTGTGATCTCTCAGTTGAAGTTCTTGCAACTATCCTAGATTGATAGGATTTGAGGAGGACTTGCAAGTCTTTAGGCATTGGGGTTGCCAACATCAATGCCATTCTTTATTGCTCGTGTTGTAGCCTTTTTCTTTCCTATTGGAGACTTGTGTTTGTTGGAGTTTGAGGTATGCAGAAGCATCCAAACAGCATAAGGAAGAAGAAGAAACTTGGAGCACAACACACAATACTGAATGTATTACCAAGAGAATGTACAAAGATAAGTGACCCGTTAGGGTTATAGGTGTATATACAAGCCACGGGGAAAAAACCTCGTAAAGAGGGAAAAAAGTGCCTTGATGGTCCTAGTGTTTTCACACACATCACTATTGAAATATATCAACAAATCCCCCATGGGAGTGATGTGGTGAATAAGGAGCTAGCACTCATGTATAAGGAAGTGCAAAGCTATGTGGAATCAATCTACAAAAGGAAGTGAGCCCAAGCTTTGTGAAAAGCTTCAAACTTCTCCCTAGGGAGAGCCTTTGTGAAAAGGTCTACAATGTTCACCTGTGCAGACACATATGCCAATATGATCTCTCCAATAGAGAACCTCTCTTTGACATAATGATAGTGCACCTCAATGTGTTTAATGCAAGCATGGAACGCAGGGTTCCTCGCAACCATCAATGTGCTCTAACTATCAGTGAAGATCGTGGTGGTAGAAGACTCAACAACACCCAAATCATGCATACGGTGTCTCAATCACACACACTCAACAATGTCTGTGAAAGATGTCCTACACTCAGCCTCACAACTAGAAGTGGCCACAATAGGTTGCTTCTTGCTCAACCAAGATATGCATGAGCTACAAAGCATGAAGGAAAAACCATTGGTGGGCACATGAGTGTCATAGCAACCATCCCAATCAGAGTCAGAAAAGCCATGTAAATCTGGCGGTAGTGATAGCCCCTTGAGATAAAACAATCCAAGTAGTCGAGTACCACTCAAGTAGCTAATGTTGATATATTTAGGTAGTGATGTGTGTGAACACTCTAGGACCGCTGGGGCACTTTTTTTTCCCTCTTTAGGAGGTTTTCCCCCCCCGGCTTGTATATACGCCTATTGCCTTTGTATATTCTAGTGGTAATACATTCAGTATTGTGTGTTGTGCTCCAAGCTTCTTCTTCTTCTTCCTTGTGCTGTTCGTGTGCTTCCGCAAACATCTAACTCCAACAATTGGTATCAGAGCAGTTCACCGTTTCATCTAGGGTGTCGTCGACACTCCTCTGGTTGTAGTCTCGGAATCGCACGAATTTTGGTGAGCATACTCAAGGTGTTTTAGAGATCAAAATAGGTTCGCTTTGTGGTGCCGAAATCACAATCTGAGCTCATTTGGGCCTCCAAATGCACTATCATAGTGCTTATGCAGGCTATTTCATCTTTTTGTGCCAAAGGTATATACCAGTTTTAGCTCGCCAATATAAGCATCTCAAAGTCTGCTACAGGTTTGGCAGAATTTGTCTGGGCAGTTCTGTTCAACTTTTTGAGATACAGTCAATTTTGTGCATCAAGGTATTTTAGTCATCAGCCATGGCTAAAAGTAGTGATGTATTTCGTATGTTGGTTGTTGAGGATAAGTTGGATGATACCAACTACCCGTTGTGGGCTTATATGATGCAACATGTATTGGTTGCAAAAGGACTGTGGAACATTATCCAAGGTGTTGAAAAACGTCCTATCACACCTGCAACTGTTACAACTGTAGGTACTGAAGCTGATGCAAAAGGTGTCGAAGATGATGATATTCCGCATATTCCTGTTCGTGCTGCGGTTTCTGCTGCACCTACTATAGAGCAAATTCATTGGGATGGCAAAGATGCCCAGACACATGCATTGATAGATTTCTCTGTCAAACATGCCATTATTCCTCACATTCGCTCTTGCAGAATAGCTAAGGATGCTTGGGATATACTTACCACATTGTACCAAGCTAGGAATGAGGCTCGTGTTGCTTACCTCCGAAAACAGTTGGAGAGTGAGCACATGAATGAAGGTGATTCTATGGACAATTTTGTAACAAAGATCAAAGATTTGAAGGAACAGTTGATTTCTGCTGATGAAGTTATACCAGATAGCTCACTTGTGCAGACCGTTCATAATGGTCTTCATGATTCATATCAGAGTTTTGCTTCTACTCTTCGGTTGATGATGAAAGGCAATCCAAATGCCTTATCATTTGAGGAGTTATTCTCTGCTTTTTTGCAAGAAGATCAGTCGAGGCAGAATAGGTCCATTATGCGTGTTGTAGATCAAGCTTTCTTGGCTAGTCAGAAGGGCAAATGAAAATGGAGCTCTTTAACTAGCGAGCAGAAATCTGCAAATGCTGCACATTCAAAGAAGGAATACAAAAATGAGAAGAAATCAGAAAAGCAGAAATTTTCTTGCAAGTACTGTAAAGGAAATGATCATATCATAAAGAACTATCCTAAACTCGTTGTAAAAGAGGCAAAGAAAAAAGAGGATGGAATGGTTGTTACAGAGGGCTGTACTCCAAAAATAGAGTCTGCTAACCTTGTGTAGGATGAAGAATGGGCATTTACTACAGTTTGCAGTTTTGAACCATCTTCTCATGAGCAGTGCATGTCTGCAATAGACTTAGATGTTTGGTACTTTGACAGTGGGGTGGCCAAACATATTACCTCGTAGCGAAGTTTCTTCTCTTCACTCGAGCCTGACCCTATAGGGAATACTGTTACATCGCCAATAACTCCTCTTATCCTATTATGGGAGTTGGTAAGATCATTTTGACTACTGCTGATGGTAGTTCTTTCACTTTATCAGATGCTTTCTTTGTGCCAAGGATCAAGAAAAATCAGTTATGAGTTTTTGTGTTAGCCAAGATTGGCTTGGTTGTGAAATTTGTTGATGACAGATGTACAGTTCATGATCTATCAAATGGCGATGTGATCATTTCTTCTTGAATTTTATGTCGTGGATTGTATAAGCTCATAGACTATGAAAGATCTCTGAATGATTCAGCATGTGCAGTACATGATTCTCAGGCTATCTCAGCTGCAAATCTTTGGCATGCACACTTTGGTCATCTGAAATTTGCTAGTTTGCTGTGCCTGCAGAAATCCAAAATGGTGTCCTCTTTCCCCAAACTTGAGGCACCCAATAAACATGTATGTGAAGGCTGTATTTTGGGCAAAATGCAACGTTCCTCATTTCTAGAAGATGGTTCAGTTCGGGCTACTCAAAAATTGCAGCTTGTTCATAGTGATGTCTATGGTCCTATGCCGACACCCTCTTTTGGAAATTGTCTTTACTTCGTGACTTTCATTGATGTTTATTCCAGGCATGCATGGGTATATCCATTGAAAGCAAAGTCTGAAGTGTTCATGTGCTTCAAACATGGTTTTGGCTGAAAATCTATTAGCATGTAAAATGGGAACCCTCCATTCTGATAGAGAGGGGGAATATGTCTTCTGATTTTAATACATTTCTGGTTGAACGTGGGATAAAACACCAATGTACAGTGCCATATACACCTCAACAAAATGGATTTGTTGAATAGAAGAACATGTCATTCATGGAGATGGTGAGGTGTATGGTCAAGAGTCAGGCTTTACCACATAGTTTCTAGCTTGAAGCTCTTATGTGTGCAACATATGTACTTAACAGGTGTCCCACTAAAGCACTGTAGTCTATCACTCCATATGAGGCTTGGCATGATTGCAAGCTATCTGTTTCTCATTTGTGTGTTTTTGGTTGTCTAGCATATGCTATCATCTGTATCATCCATAGACTAAACACATTTTGGTTAGTCATGATGTTGTTTTTGTGGAATATGTTATTCAACCATTGCTTTCATGTACTAAGGAGACATTTGTTAGCTTCAAAGACATGTATGATACTTTGTTGTCTCTTTTTACAAGTGGACAATCTAGTGCTGGTCCTAATGAGGCAACTTCTCAGCCTTTGCATGTTTCATGTGATGATGCAGATCATCCCATTTCTGATGCAGATCATCCCATTTCTGATGCAGATTTACATGATGCACTTGTTAATGAGAGAGCTGATATTGAAGAGGCAAAAACTATGCCAAAATGGCTGGTGCAGACTTTGCGTGACAACAAATTAGATGCATCTCTGTCATATTGCACTCAATCAGGCTCTCATAGTGCCTCTTTTGCATCAGATTGTTGTGCTATGCATGCATCTAGTCTTTATGATGAAATTGAGCCTGATTATTTGATGAGGCACAAAATTCAGAAAATTGAATGGTTGTTATACAATCTGAATATGATGTTATAATGAAGATTGGTACTTGGTCTTTATGTGACTTGCCTCCTGGCAAGAAGGCCATTGGCACTAAGTGGGTATACAAGCTGAAGCGTAAATCTAATGGTACAGATGACAAGTATAAGGCTAGGCTTGTTGCAAAGGGTTATGTGCAGGAAAGAGCCATTGCTTTTGATGAAACCTTGGCTCCTACTTGCCGAATTACTACTATTTGTAGCATTTTTGCACTTGCAACTCATCATGGTTGGAATGTACGTCAGTTGGACATTAAAACAACATTTCTGAATGGTGACTTGCATGAAGAAGTGTATGTTTTTCAGCCCCGTGACTTTGTGCAAAAAGGGAATGGAAACCAAGTGTGCAGGTTAAAGAAGCCATTATATGGTTTAAAGCAAGCACCATGTGGTTGGTATGAAAAGATACATGCCTATCTGATTGCACATGGTTTTGAGAACAGTCCAACTGAAAGCACCTTATATGTCAAGCGTGCTAATGATGTACTTCTGATCATTGTGGTGTATGTTGATGACATGTTGCTCACTGGCCCTCATGAGAAGCATATTGCTGATTTCAAGGCTGATTTACATGCCTCATTTGAGATGTCTGAGTTGGGGCATTTGCATCATTATTTGGGCATTCAATTTATGCATGTTGATGTTGGAATGGCTTTGTGTTAAACAAAATATATTGACACATTATTGCAGTGTTTTGGCCCTGAAGACTATAAACCTATTGCCACTCCTATGGAGATAGGTTTATGATTGAGTCTTCATGATGCTAGAGATGTCTCTATCAGCAGGCTGTTGGATGCTTGATTTACTTATGCATTACTCGGCCATATATTCAGTTTGCTGTCTCACAAATGAGCAGGTTTATGCATTGCCCAGGAGTCAAGCATTGGCAGGCGCTTAAGCGCATCTTTCGCTACTTTAGTGGTACTCGACAACTTGGGTTGTTTTATCCCAAGGGGGGATCACTACCACCAGATTTGCATGCTTTTTCTTACTCTGATTGGGCTGGTTGCTATGACACTTGTGTGTCCACTAGTGGTTTTTGCTTCATGCTTGGTAGCTCATGCATACCTTGGCTGAGCAAGAAGCAGCCTACTGTGGCCACTTCCAATTGTGAGGCTGAGTATAGGGCAGCTTTCACAATGACTGTTGAGTGTGTGTGGCTCAGACGCCTTATGGCTGATTTGGGTGTTGGTCAGTCTTCTGCCACCACCATCTTCACTGATAGTTAGAGCACATTGGCAGTTGCAGGGAACCCTATGTTCCATGCTCACACGAAGCAGATTGAGGTGCATTATCATTATGTCAGGGAGAGGTTCTCTACTGGGGAGATCGGCTTGGCAAATGTGCCCATGAAGGAGAACATTGCAGACCTTTTCATGAAGGCTTTGCCTAGGGAGAAGTTTGAAGCTTTCTGCAAAGCTTTGGGCTTATTTCCTTTTGTGGATTGATTCCACATAGTTTGGCATTTCCTTATACATGAGTGCTAGCTCCTTGTTCACCGCATCACTCCCAGGGGGGATTTGTTGATATATTTAGGTAGTGATGTGTGTGAACACTCTAGGACTGCCGGGGCACTTTTTTCCCTCTTTAGGAGGTTTTTTCCCCCGGCTTGTATATACGGTGTCGGAGAGATTTCTCTCTCCCCACTCAAATCATGAAGAAGATGTTACATGTAGCGGCTAAGTGATCTTGCTTCACAAGTAGCAGAATCGTATGACACTCTTGAAGCTGATGAAGATGAACTTCAGAAAATACATAGGACAATGGTTTGATTTCTTCCATTTTGTGGTTCATCTAAAGAAGATGATTTATTTGTGGGATGAAAGAGTATAGCAGCAAAGTCAAATGAATAATTAAATTTGACACTCAAATGATGGGTGTTGTTCATTAAGAATTATGGCGATAGATTTTATGCAGAGAGTTTTGATAAACTCTAATAATAGAATTGTAGTTGATAAAGAGAGGATGAAAAGATCGCTCAACGAAAAGGAGGAGATAAAGGAAGGGCGGATGACAGATAGTGGAAAAAGGCCAATTACACATTTTTTTTTCACTGGCACTTATGGGGGGCAGAAATCTTACAGGACAGGAGTGTCGCTGCTGTAGCGGATGTCAAGTGTAAAGTTCCAGGATCTTCTTACAGAGACATGAGTGCTCGAAAAGGATGGGTGGCAGCTGCTTCCTCTGAAGAAGGCAGGCAGGTCTGGGAATTCATAGAGGAGGAAGGTGTTGCGCGCATCTGATCTTATGAAGGAGGCCAATATACATGTAAATTCGTCTGACAAAGTGGGGAAAGGGAGTGCCTGGTGTGGAAAATCATTCAAGGAGGTTACGCTGATGACGACCTGATCTGGCTTTGTTTTTCATGCCGATATGTGTGTTCTGATGAATTCGGGAAAAGGAAACCATTACATCTTCTCAACACGGCGTGACTGCTGAAGATCGAGAATAGCATTTGAGCTCGGCGCACAATTCTGCTGAGCACGCAGGGATAACTTTGATAAAATGTCGGCGCGAAAGCGACGGTCAGTGGATCAAGCCAACCGCCGAAAAAAACGTCGGTGCACACTCTGCAAAAATGAAGAAGAAAGTGAATATCTCTAATAATTTCTCTATAGGTATACTTATCAAAGTTATCCCTGCGTGCTCAGCAGAATTGTGCGCCGAGCTCAAATGCTATTATCGATCTTCAGCAGTCACGCCGTGTTGAGAAGATGTAATGGTTTCCTTTTCCCGAATTCATCAGAACACACATATCGGCATGAAAAACAAAGCCAGTTCAGGTCGTCATCAGCGTAACCTCCTTGAATGATTTTCCACACTAGGCACTCCCTTTCCCACTTTGTTAGACGAATTTACATGTATATTGGCCTCCTTCGTCAGATCAGATGCGCGCAACACCTTCCTCCTCTATGAATTCCCAGACCTGGCTGCCTTCTTCAGAGGAAGCAGCTGCCACCCATCCTTTTCGAGCACTCAGGTCTCTGTAAGAAGATCTTGGAACTTTACACTTGACATCCGCTACAGCAGCGACACTCCCGTCCTGTAAGATTTCCGCCCCCCATAAGTGCTAGTGAAAAAAAAACGTGTACTTGGCCTTTTTCCACTGTCTGTCGTCTGCCCTTCCTTTATCTCCTCCTTTTCGTTGAGCGATCTTTTCATCCTCTCTTTATCAACTACAATTCTATTATCAGAGTTTATCAAAACTCTCTGCATAAAATCTATCGCCATAATTCTTAATGAACAACACCCATCATTTGAGTGTCAAATTTAATTATTTATTTGACTTTGTTGCTGTACTCTTTCATCCCATAAATAAATAATCTTCTTTAGATGAACCGCGAAATGGAAGAAATCAAACCATTGTCCTATGTATTTTCTAAAGTTCATCTTCATCAGCTTCAAGAGTGTCATACGATTCTGCTACTTGTGAACCAAGATCACTTAGCCGCTGCATGTAACGTCTTCTTCATGATTTGAGTGGGGAGAGAGAAATCTCTCTGACAACGGTTATTGCCCTAATGGGCTACTTATCTTTGTACATTCTAGTGGTAATACGTTTAGTATTGTGTTTTGTGCTCCAAGCTTATTCTTCTTCCTTGTGTTGTTCGTGTGCTTCCGCAGACATCTAACTCCAACAGCTAAAGGTGCACTTAACCATCACCCAATGCTTGACACCTAGGCAATGCATAAATTTGCTCATCTATGAGACAACAAATAGAATATTTGGTTGAGTAATGCATAAGTAAATCAAGCATCCAACAACCTACTTATAGAGAACAAGATGAAATGCATATGCAACATCATGAAGACTCAATCGTAAATCTGTCTCCATAGGAATGGCAATAGGTTTGCAGTCTTGAAGGCCAAAACACTGTAATAATGTGTCAATGTATGTTGTTTGGCACAAAGCTATTCCACCATCAACTTGCATAAAATAAATGCCCAAATAATGATGCAAATGCCCAAATCTGACATCTCAAATGAGGCATGCAAATCAGCCTTAAAATGAGCAATGTTCTCATGAGGACCAATAAGCAGCATGTCATCAACATAGACAACAATGATCAGAAGCACATCAACATGCTTAACATATAAGGTGCTCTCACTTGAACTATTCTCAAAACCATGTGCAATCAAGTAGGCATGTATCTTTTCATACCAAGCATGTGGTGCTTGTTTCAACCCATATAATGACTTTTCAACCTTCACGCTTTTTTCATGCCCTTTATGCACAAAACCATGGGGCTAAAACACATACACTTTTTCATGCAAATCACCATTTAGAAATGTAGTTTTAATGTCCAACTGATGTACGTTCCAACCATGATGAGCTACAAAGTGCACATATGCTATGAACAATAGTCATTCCGCATGTAGGTGCAAAGGTCGCATCAAAATCAATTCCTCTTTCTTGAGCATAACCGTTGTTGGAGAGATTTCCACATCCAAATTAACATTCGGAAAAATAAAAACATTTTTGTTTTTAAGATGGTTAAATTTTATCTTTCACAAATCTTTTGATACATTTCTTTGACTTGAATAATTTCTTTTTAGTACTTGCAAGCAACAAAACCATGAAAAGCTGGACTAAGCAATGATATCATTATCTAAAATCCTTATGTTTATGAAGTTTTATATACTTACATACAATTAAACCTTATGAATAAGTAGTTTATAAGCATGCTTATGTGTGTGTGATACATGGGTAAGTATGCATGTGCATTGATGTGTGTGCATGGGTATGAATGTATTGCAATGTTTATGGGTCTTTATGCTTGTGTTTATACTTATGTGGTCATTCACCTTCGAATATTACCTTAAAAGGGATACTTTACCCTAAGTAATTATTTCTAACCACATATATATGTGTGTTTATAAAAGTTTGATTTACTTCAAGTTAAGCTATGTTATAATTAAATAGTTATTAAATAATTATTAAATATAACTATTAAATAATTATAATAAATAACTAAATAACTAACTAAATAGCTATCAAATAACTATTAAATGTATGATTCATATACATTAAATAGCGATTAAATAATTAAACATAATAAATAGTTATTTTATTATTAAATAACTACATAATATACTAAATGTATGATTCTTATATAATTTATTATTAAATTATACAATATACGTGTGAGGTTAATTTTATGTGTGCATGATAAGTATGTGTGAAGTTTAGTATGCATGTGCATGTATTGTTGTGTATGTTAGTTAAAGTGGAATGCATGCACACGTATGAATCTAAATGTATGTTTATATATATATATATATATATATATATATATATATATATATATATATATATATATATATATATATATATATATATATATATATATATATATATATATATATATCATTTGTGTTATATTGTCTTCCTAATGTTGCTTTTTGTAGATCATTTGAAGAAGATTGCTGAGAAGTGAATAATTGATGCAACCTACGAGCTTTTGACTAGGATTTTGGAGCTGCATTTATGCTGCTTCTCCTAATTTTCCTTTATCACATTTGAAACTTAAAATCTTGTGTTAGGTTTTTTTATCAAAGTATTTGTATTAGGATTCTCATCAAAGCATTTGTATAGGATTTATTTTGGTTCTGAAGCAACGTAGAACTATTTCTATTCAAAAAGTCTTAACATTATTACGAATAGATTTCATTTATTAATTGAAATTTTACATTACACTTTATTTCTGATGTCAACAAACCACGCATCTTCAAATGAATATAGTGATGAACATAACATATCTACATCTTTTATTCTAGAAAATTTATTACCTTCATATAGTGATAATTCAACTACCCAATCTAAAGAAAATGAAACTAATGAAGGAATAGGAGTAGAAGAATTAATTAAAGACCGTATTGTTGATGAATCTTTAATCTCTCTATCATACGATCACTGTTTATCTAGGTTTTTAACTTTGTTTTCAATTGCATCACCTGAACCTGAGAGTAGTGAAAATCTGTTCCCTCCACCTCTAAAAAGAAAAACTCAACCTAAGTAATCTGAACAGGAAGTAACCGACATTATCAAAGATCGTATAACTTATGAATCATTAATCTTGTAATCATATCAAGATGCTCTTTCTAGGTACAGAGCTGCGCAACCTTACAGACAATAGATTCATAGGCTAAACTTAAATAGTGTATTAAAATATAGTTAATCACTCCCCACATATTGAAAACACATCTTAGATCCTAAAGTACGCAACAAAACACCCTGCATGTAGTCACATAGTGAGGTTGTCGCAAGTCAATTCTGATCTGCACCTGTCTCCTTTCACAGCCCTCGAGAGATTTGGTGAACTAGACGTGAAACATAATGCTAGTGTGCTTAGGGTTTTTGGTTGTGTTTTCAGTATTAATTAAAGAAAAAGTTAATCTTTCTATTCTTCTTGTTTGTAGGTGAGTGGAGGAAGAAGTTGCTACGACAATTGAAGATCCTGTTGATACATACCTTTTTCCCTGGTTGTTGAGGGCTGTTCTCTAGGGAACTAAGCGCCTCCACGAGAAGAAGGGTATTCAAGACGGAGGAGCCTCGTCACTTCTCCCCCCCCCCCCCAAATCGACACACGAGAAGACTATCATTGCACAATCACTTTTAGTTTGTATTTAGGATTGATTTATTAAATAAGTTTGTAAAGAATTATCACCATGCACATTAAAAACCTTTTGCATCGAGCAACTAAAGGTAAAAATTTTATTCAAGCTCTTTCATTTTCATACAATCATATCACAGAAAAAGAAAGATTGTTTTGATTGCATTAGAAAATAGTCACATTACCTTTGCATTTGCAAAACATTAAAACATCATTGCATTAAGATTGATTATCTTTGGTTAGCATTGCAAGCAATTGTATGTTAGATCATAGGGTTGTTTATTTGAAAACAAAGGATAACTTTATAAAGTACACAAAAAGATTTACTTTATTGCACGAAAAAAGAGTTTTATTGTAAACAGATAGGCTTAGTTTATTGATTTAATTAGTTGTTATTATTTCTTGTTTTTCCTACTACATTAAAATACAAAAGACAAATTAAGAAAACTTATATCAAACTTATAAACTTATCTAAACATATAATTTTCCTTAACGAAAACTTTGGGATTCAAAACTCAAAGGTTAGAAAATTAAAGTAAGCTTTGGAATTAAAAACTCTAAAATTAAAAAGAAAAATTATAAAAAGAAAAATTATAAAAAGAAAAAACTTTGAGCTATTATATGTTCGAGTTAAAGTAAAAAAGTTGAAAATATATTGATAAAGGAATATATTAATAGAAAAGCCTAGGGTTTTAGTAAAGTCAATATTTCTAGCTTTATCATCTAGGGATAGGTTTAGACAGTTTAGAGAGAGAGTAAAGCCTGCTATTCGAGAATTATTACTCCATTCTAAGCACTATCAAGAATGCAAGATGGAGGAAATTTTTGAGAATATGATGATAGAGAAACAAGGAACATGAACTGTATAGGCAATCTTAAGAGAAAAGGGAAAAATTACTAAATTAAATATCATAGAATACCTAGATGCATTTGAAGAGGAAGTGCAAATCCAAGGGTTACCTAACGACATACTAGTAAAGTATTTTGGCCGTGTAGTCTCTGGATCCATACTAGAAAGCATTCAAGTACATGCTAATAAACCTTGGGAGGAGTTTAGGAAGGAACTGCACAAAATGTTTTATCTTGAGGATTTTAATCAACATAGCCGTGATGGATTTTTGTGATGGGTAAACTCCCTTAAGACCAATGAGTCTCTAACTCATCTTCATGGAGAGTTCATGAGATGATTTTCCTAGCTTCTTGAGGAGGATAGAAATGCATTAAATCCTGACCTAATTATTCACTTCCTTAAGATATTGAGTCCAGAAGATAGAATAGAAGTAGAAAGATGAATAGAAGAGCGAGGCAAAAAATATGGTCTTACTGATGATTGGGAAAAAGTCAAATGTGAAACAGAGGTTGTAGCCCAAATGAAGCAACGAAAATCTGTTTTGTATGCAAAACCTGATTCTTCTCAGCCTAGGGAGATACCTACTGTAGGGCAAACTGGTATGCCAATGCCTACGACTATGGCTATGGCTAACGTTGCAATTACCCCTAAAGCTCCAATCGAATTTCAATTAGACATTTTATGTAAATAAATGGAAAATGTTATGAATATGCAGGCATCTCTGTCTAAAGAGATTGCTCAATTGAATAATAAAGTATATTCCATGAGTTTAATTGAGCCTGGAGCTAGCAATAGTGGCGTAGGACAAGCAACACCCATACAGCCTGTTATGCCACAGTACATTCCTCCTCAGCCAGTTTCAGCTAGCTCCACCTACTCAGTACGCTGCTCAGCCAGTTTTCCAAAGGAACATTGAAAGAAGAGGGACTAGCAGAAAATGGTGTGTTTGGTGTGATAGCCAAGAACATGCAACTTATGCTTGTGACGAGTTAAAGAGTGCAAAAGAAAATCAATTAGTAGTTGAGATGGATAGGAAATTGTGTGACTTTAGGTCACGAGTTCCTTTAGCCGTTAACTAGGGCAAAGAAGGTATGAAAAAATTGTATGAAAATTTAACGATCTCTAATGCAACTGCCAATACCTCGACTGCTAGATTAGAGCCATCAGATGATAGGCCTCTTTCTATTGCAAGCCAAAATCCTTATTCGATTGAGGCACTGATGAGAGCTAGAGATGAAATTATGTGTAAAACAACATGATGATCTCCTGTTGACCAAGCCTCTGTTTATTCTCACATTGCCAATGTTGAGGAGAAATGGAGACAAGATGACATGCAAGATGATATAGAAGAGGGAGATAGGAGAATGACGAGAAGGAAAACTAGGGAGAATGAGAAGAAAAATGACAAAAGGGTACAATTTGAATACTGCCAATTTGTCTCAAGAAGAGAAAAGAAGAATAATTAAAGAAGGAAAGAAACCATAAGAAGAAAATATGCAATCACAGGAAAATCAAAATACCCCAAGTAAAGATGAACAGAAAAAAGGAAAAAGAAAGGAAGAAGAGATCCACGAGCAATAATGATCTCGGAGCTCGAGAAAAAGAATGATGCTAGGGAGATCCTTAATGATATACTTCTAAAAAGTCAAGTTACGATGTCCCTTGAACAAGTATTTTTTATAGCAAAACCTGAGTTCAAGGATAGTTTTATTCGACTTATTAGAAGAAGACGATTTCCACTACCACAAGACGAGGATATGCAAGATGTAGCAGAGAAAACTCTAGCAATGAATGATGTTGTAACATTTAGTGATAGTGACTATGAGGAAGAAGAGGAGTTTACAATTGGAAGTGTGAATAGAAAATTTTTAGGTCCAATTCAACCTAATGAGAAAATGATGAAAAGTGAAAGTAAATTTAATACAAATTTCTGGGCACGAGGAACTCTAGAAGTAAAAATAATGATTGGAGAGGAAAAAGATTCATGTTTAGCTTTGGCTCTGATTGATTTGGGCTCAGAGATAAACGTTATCTCAAAGACTTTTTTTGATAAATTTAGATGGCCAATTGACAAAGAGCATGGTTGGAGAATGAGAACAACCGATAATGGATCTGGGATTTTATTAAGTGCATGCACACATGTGCCTATTATGACAGGAGGTGTTCGAGAAGAATTTCATTTCTTTGTTCAAGACAACTGTTCGTATGAAGTAATTCTCGGGCAGCCATTTATAGCAGAAATGAGGATGGAAACGAAAGCAATGAATGATGGGTTAGCATATGCAAGAATTCGTTCTAAATCTGGGATGGATTCTTTGCAAGTCATGACAACCTGTCCTAATCATCCAAGAAATGGGAAGAATCTACAGAGAAACCCCATTGACTCATACAATCATGTGTGTGTTCTGCCAATTAGAGAATTTGGGGCATATTATGATCAAAATTTATGTTTCCACTATTGAGCAAGACAATAGTGGACATTGTTTTGATGTCTCGCCTAACGATGTGTATAATTTTGATTTTTTTTTTAGTTTGCACTCCCACTACTAGTTTGCATCTTATTACAAAAGAAAAATTTACAAAAACATTCAGAAAAGGAAATGAAAAAAATTTTAGAAGTTTAGGATTAATTTTACTTGATGAAAATATTGAGTGTATGATTGACTTTCAAAAAGCACTACCTTGTTAGAAGAACTTGAGACTTCTTCCCAAGAAAAACTAGAATAAAGATTATTCTTAACTCTATTCAAGTTTATGAGTTTATTACTATTTTTGTCCAAGAACATGAAGTTAACATTGAAACTAAATATAAAACTGTCAAAAAGAAAATCAAACCTATAGCTCAACACTTGCCTAAGGATAGTTATGATAAATTTAGATGAGCATCTGAGGATCCTATTCTTAGAGACCGATCTAAGATAGGTCATACATTTACAGAAGAAACTAAGAAATATATTAAATTTGGAGATGAATTTCTTTCAAAGACCAATTTAGAAAGATGATCATGCATCATGGAAAAGCATTTTCTTTATTTCCACATGAAATAGGATGTGCTGATCCAAAGCTTGTAGCTTCAATGATTATATTTACCATGCTGCACATTCTCTGGAATCTTCGACCGATACCAGTCCCAAAGGCTCATTTACCTAAGCTAATGAGATTGTTAAAGGAGAAGATTGCCATGAGAATTTTAGAACCATCATCGGCACCTTACTCCAATAGGTGGTTCACGGTACCTAAAAAGAACGGGAAGCTACACTTTATTCAGGATCTACAACCTGTTAACAAAGTCACTATTAGAAATGTAGGAACGGGTCCTATTGTAGATGAGTTTGCTGAGGCCTTTGCCGCTCACTCCATCTATTCAATGGGAGACCTGTACTCAAGATATGATCTATTTCAATTAGCTATTGAAAGTAGAGATGTAACCACAATGAAAACTCCTTTGGGTCTAGTATGTATGTGTACTTTACCACAAGGAGCGACGAATTGTGTGGCACACATGATGAATGCTATGAACCTGGTCTTACATGACTTTATCCCCAAAGTGACAATGCCTTTTATTGATGATATTCCAATAAAAGGATGTGTGGAAAAAGAAAAAGATGAGACTTTAGATTCATCTGGATGTAGAAAGTTTGTTTCCAACCATATATTTGATTGTGAAAAGATCTTCCAAAGGTTCGAGGATGTTGGATTGACTTTCTCTTTAGAGAAATCTACTTTTGGTGTTAACAAAGTTCTAATCGTTGGCCATTTATGTGGACATTATGCTCGAAGGCCTTACCCAACAAAAGTTGATGCCATTAGTAGAATTTCCGAGGTCTGTCGCAATGTTAGTGAAGTAAGGATATTCTTAGGAGCATGTGTCTTTTATGTCATTTGGATTTCGCACTTTGCTCGTGTTGCGAACCCACTTTATGATTTGTTACGAAAAAGAAAGAAATTCTATTGGACTGAAGAGCATACTAGAACTATGAGACGACTGAAGCAATCGCTTATCAATGCTCCAATATTGAAACACATTGATTATTCAGGAAATAATCCCATAATCCTAACCATTGATGCTAGTCCTATTAGTATAGTGTTGAGAGCAGCATGGGCACCCAAGGACTGACTAGACAAGGAAGCCAGCGGAGAGAGTCAGAGCGAGGTGAAGGAGTAAGTAGACAAAGCAGTCGACGCAAATCTAGCAGATAGGCCTTGCAAATTTTTCCAAATCAACATCTTTATAACAGTGATTCTTATCACTAACAATCATTGTAAATACCATTTCATATTTTTGTAGCTCCATTTTGTGCAAGCCAAGGAGTCCTTGAGCTTGAGGAGCCTTAGAAGTACCTACATATCAATTTTTGTATTTTTTAGACTCCGTTTAAGCCCTCAAATGGGCCCTGGAACCTAATTTTTAACTAGGCCGGACACTAGGTCTGGACAGGGCCAAAACCTAGTCAAAAACTATAAAAAGAGCTAGAGAGCTCATTTTTGAGGTTGAATTGTAATTGGAATGAGCTTGTAAGAGCTTTTTGAAAGTAATCTAAGAACTCCATTCCTTCTCATTCTTTGTCTTGCCGTGTGTGCGCGTGTGTGTGTATGCGTGTGCATGTTTGTGTGCTTCTCACTCACGCACTTGTGCCGCCACTTGCTCGAGGTCTTCATACCATCCTCACGTCTTCCCGGATTGACATTAAAGGAGGTGCTACTCATCACTGAGCTACACCAAATTTTGGCACCGTTGCCGGGGATCGAGCTTTGAGGACGAGCGTGTGATGGTAAGACGTAGATTGGAGACGTTGGCGTTGTAGGTAATTTCTTTACTTTTCCTATTTTTCTCTTTCTTACCTTACCACCATCATCACCATCTTCCACCTCCACTTCCATCATCGCGAAAATTTTAGTTTTTTGATCATATCACCTTCTCCACCTCATTTCCCTCATTTCACTTGTGAGAGAGAGCGAGAGAGCGAACTGTTGTGTGCTATTTTTTGCATGCTTTTGGAGTTTCTTGCAGGTTTCAGCATCATCATCCCCTCCAGCACGTCGCGCAGGTACGGAAATGTGCAGAACTGTCTCGCAGTCGCCGACTCCTGTCGATCGCGATTGACAAAAATTTTCACCTTTTGGTAAATCTGAGTGCACCACAGTGGACTAGAGACCCTGCACACCACATTTCCACAAAAATTTTTGAAAGTTTTGCAAAATTTCAATCCATCGCGATTGACAGCTCTGTCCATCACGATTGACAGCTCTGTCCATCGCGATTGATTTCCTGTCCATCGCGATTGACTGACCTCTGTCCATCGCGATTGATTGCCTGTCCATCGCGATTGACTGACCTGCCTGTCCATCGCGATTGACTGACCTGCCTGTCCATCGCGATTGACTGACCTGCCTGTCCATCGCGATTGACTGACCTCTGTCCATCGCGATTGATTGCCTGTCCATCGCGATTGACTGACCTGCCTGTCCATCGCGATTGACTGACCCCTGTCCATCGCGATTGACTGACCCCTGTCCATCGCGATTGATTGCCTGTCCATCGCGATTGACTGACCTGCCTGTCCATCGCGATTGATACCCTGTCCATCGCGATTGACTGACCTGCCTGTCCATCGGGATTGATACCCTGTCCATCGCGATTGACAGCCCTGTCCATCGCGATTGACAACCAATTTTAGCCAAAATTTTTAGGGTTTTTTAATTGAAGAGTTGGGCTAATTTTGGGCATAAACATTTTACTCTAGAGCACATAAGGAGGCCTTAGGAAAACAACTTGGGGAAAACCTGTTGCACAGTGATCCTGTTTGAATCCTGTCTTAACCCTAGAACCCTGAGCGGTCATAACTTTTTCATACGAAATCCATTTTTTGAGCTCTAGGGCTTGTTGGAAAGCTCGTGGCATATACTACACGCCCTCAACTGTTTTTTATAAAGATAATGCGTTGATTTGTAGCTAGGGGAATTTTAAAGTTGACCATACCCAGGGGGATCAAAGTCAGGGGTCTTAAGAACTGTTTTCCTAAAATTTACTATGCAAATTAGTATTTGTGCTACAGGAATGAGAATCATTGGTTCTGTCTTTGGAATTTAAATATTAAAGCTAACTTTGGAACTCTACAGATCTATTGAGAGCATCGAAAGGCGTTCGAAGCAAGTGTAAGTGCAAGCTTGGGAACACACTTCCTGGGCATTCAAGGGCAACCAAGCAGGAAACAAAAGGTTGGAAACTTTCAACCCCCTCTGTCAATTCCTAGTTTAGGCTAAGAACGACTAGAGGTAGGAGTAAGTCAGGGCGACGATAGGCAATTATCAAGTTGAAGCAGACCTAAACTCTCAAGTTCAAGCCAAGGACATAATCTTTGTACTATCGAGAACTTTAAAGGAAAAGAACTTAACGTGGAACGATCAGCTGTAAGTGCGGAACTACACTCAAATATACCTTACGACGTGATATCAGACAAGAATTTTAACACGGGAATCAACAAAAAAGAATCAAGTAATTGGTACAAAAGGACTCTGCAACGAGGTTGTACTCTGGGCAAAAAATTGGGCTACTTAAATAGGCATATGAACCTTAGATCAGGACGACATCTAGTAAGGGATAGACAAAGCCTTAGGTCTTCAGAGGCTAGTGTCAACCACACTGCTAGGTCGTGGGCCCAGCAGTTGAGCCACCACTCATACTACCCAAGTTCTGAGACTAGTGAATCCGAGATGTCTCAAGGTATAGAGAGACCTATAGGCAGTTCAGGAGTGCCATACCTGCACAGGGTAGAAGGCCCTTACAAAACGCAATTGGAATACCTTAGGACCAACCGATTAGGTGCTAGCATCTATGAGGACGGCCTAGGAAGATCTGTGGTACAGATTAAGAATCCTGATCAATCCATTGGATTAGAGCACCCAGCTGTCAAGTTTGAAAATGGAGCATACTTGGACAAAGAAGGAACCATATACGTAGTCACCAGTCACCCAGATAGGACGGACGAATTTGGAAATGTGATCCCCGAAGCAGACTTAGGTGACCTGGAGCAAGGGAACATGGGTGCAGAACCTAGAACCCCTCGAGGTAAATCGGTTCTCACTAGGATTATCACACCGGAGTGGATTCCCCAGGATAATAAGAGCATAGATTTGATCCTCAATCGAGAGACTGACGAAGCCTTTTGGAGGTACAAACCTGATCGGCCAATTGATATAGGAACAATCATGATCTATGAGTTTAAGGATCCTGATAGCCCAGGCAGAGTAACCTACCTAGATCACGCCTCAGAGAGGATCTTTGTGGTTACAGAAAATGATAGGCATGCTTACACTTAGAAGGGTGAATTCGTTTTCCCCCAACCAAGATCGAACGTGTCCTTTGGTCACCTAGGAGCTGGAACCTCCCACGCTCATGGAATTCAAAGAGACAGAAGTAGAGATAGACCAGAGGTAAGCTTTGCCAACCCAGTGGGCAGAGAAAGAACGAGGACGGAAACAAATAGAGTAGAACCTGAGATACTTAGAGCTCACAGGAATCAAAGAAATGTGGATGAGTTCCCTCTACCACGACCTAGAGAGCACACAAGGACTTTGAGACCGACTCAGCTAGTTAAGTCCATGAAGAACTACTTCGATGGCACTGGAGATCCATACGATCATGTGGCTGAGTTTAGGCAAGTCCTGAGAGCTGAACAAGTGGAGGATCTATTCACGCAGTACAATGCCTTTGGTCTGACCCTTAGGAACACTGCCCTGACATGGTTTCAGCCACTAAATGAGAGGCAGTTCAGGAGCATAGACCAACTCCTAGAGGCTTTCATTATTGAATTGTCTAAGAGTGGCATAAGGCATAATACCTCCTCGCTGATTCACAGCTTCAAGCAAACCCCTCAAGAAACCGTGAGACTTGCAGGAAGAAGATTTAGGCAATACTTAGAAAGATGCCCTGTTTCGGAGCTACCCACACCAGCTAAGCAAGTGGCTTTATTCCTGGATGGATTGCTAAGTACTAAATTGAGATCTTATGTGTACTTGAAGGACCCTAGGACCATAGAAGAGTGTGTGCGCATGTGCATTGACATCGAGGATAACCTAGGGGAGGAGTTAGAGCTTTCCAAGATATACAAAGATTCAGATAGTGCCTCTAACCTCTCTTCCACACAATCCACATCAATTGAGGAACTTGCAGAGAAAGTAGCTCATAAATTAGGTGTCACTAACAAACAAATCCCAAGGTTGGCCCCTGTGAAAAGGTGCTATACTTGTGGTGGCGACCACATGGCGAACGTATGCCCCATTATGGCTCAACCCCAAGTAAATCCTAGTAGCCAGTACTGCACCATAGAACGGAGGTACACCAATCACACCGCACAGCATTGCCCCTACAATAAGCAAATCGTTAGGCAGATGTACCCACAGCCATACCCTCAACAAGGAAGATACCAGAACCAGTACCCACCTCAGCAGTATGCTAGGCCTCAACAAACCTACCAACCCTACCAAAACCAACAAAGGCCTCAGCCTGTGCTAGCACAACAACCCCCAGCTCAAGCTAATGTGATCCCTGTAAAGTATGCCGCTGCAGAAGAAAACCTGAATAGAGCTATAGTTCCCGTAACACCATTGCTTTCAGAAAGTGATCCCAGTGACCATAGCTTTGATTCTACACATGTCGATAGTCCCCATGCTTACTACATGCAATCTCCTGAACATGGTGAGTCCTACTATAGTGAAGAACTGAGTGAACCTAGTTGGGAGTCAGATTACACAAACGTCATGTATGCAAACCCCAACCCTAGACCTCAACCTAGGCAGGTAAGACCCCCATTCCCTAGAGGACCATGCTACAGATGTCAGGGGGATCACCTCATTTGTGATTGTCCCTTACCTCCACCTACACAACCCCAGTCAGTGACGATTCAGGGCTTTTGCCAAGAGTGTGGAAAGGATCATCTCTTACGAGACTGCCCTAAGAATCCTAATAATATGCCAAAAATTACTCCTATTAACGTTATTGGGTTAGTGGTAGATTCCACAGGAAGTGTCACTTCCACTACACCCGTGCAAGTGATCACTAGAGCTCAAGCATTGCAGCAAAACCAAGGGGTAGACCAGAAGAAGAGCCCAGATGTTAGTGAAACAGAGAGCATGACAAAGAAGAGGACTAGAGCTTGGAGAGATAGCCGTGAAAGAATGAAACGGCAATGGGCAAAAAAGATGAGTGAACTCGAGGAAAGCCTCAGAGAAACAAAGGCCAGGATAACTGAACTCACATCTCAAACTCCCTCTCACACTACCCCACCTCCACCATTCCCAACTCCATCCGACCCGCCACCTTCTGACCCGCCTCAACTAATTCCACCACCCCCTAGAGTAGGATCAGTCCTAGCAGATCCCACTCCCGAAGACCTTAATATGATGCTTAAAGCATATCAGGCCAGAATCCAAGAAGGGCCAAACGTAACTGATCATGAAAAGTGTTACCCTAGAGCAGAACTAGAGCTAGAACGAACCAAAATTTGTGCTAAGATGGTGGAATTGGCTCAGACCATGTTTGAGGCCAGTCGCCTATTTAACATCTCTAGTTCAGCGAAGACACAGTTGCACTTTGATGGACTGTTAGAAAGAATAGAGAAGCTGATTGCACAATCAGAAAAGGAACCCGCCTCTCAACACAAGGACAAGGCAAGTGAAAGATTAAGCATTCCTGCTCAGGAAGCCTATGTGCCTGAAGCCTATGTGCCTAACTCTACGGAGCCAGACACATCATCTTCTATGAATCGGTTCACACCAGAATTCCTACGTGAGATTCAAGAAGACAAATGGGCTAAAGAGAGTGAAGTCCCTCCTCCTATTGAACTTGTGGATGATGCACGTGACCAATTCCCACAAGACATCCCATCCATTTATGAGGAGCAGGAGAGCACCCACTCTCAGGACGGACTAGACTTTGAGTCTAACTCTCTACAAGAATTACCCCACTTCACAGGCCCATGGGAAGCTAATTCTACTTGTATGAGAGCACCCACGGTCATGGTACGAAATGAGGACTCAGTCTTACCTAGGAACACAGAGGTAGTGAAAAACACTAAAGTGCAGTGCAATCTCAAGTTAGAAGAGCTACTCAAGGTTAGACCTGAATTATGGAAACATGTCGCCAAACAAGTACCAGAGATGGCAAAACCTCGTTCCCAGGTAGGATCCCAAAGGACAGTGCCAGAAATACCCTTGGATAAGATAGGAGATATGTGTGAAGGTGAAGAAGGGAACACCTATCTTCCCATTACCTACCAGGAGTACACCACCAAGGCAATTTTGGACTCAGGTGCAGGAGTTGCAATTGCCACCACTTCCCTATGGAAGCGTTGGGGCAAGCCAGCACTCAGGCCAACGAGAATGAAATTGCAGATGGCGGATGGTCATATTGAGAGACCCTTAGGATTGCTAGAAGGAATAACTCTCACCACCTGTGGTGTCGAGTTCGAGCATACCTTTGCCATATGTGATTTTAGCAAGAACCATGCCTATGAAATGATCTTGGGACGACCTTTTATGCGACAGTTGCAAGTGGTACAGGATTGGGGAACCAATTCTTTGTACCTGCAGCACTTAGGTGTTACGACCAAAGTGAATCTCAAAGATTACTCTCATAGAGATGTCCCTCCCATCCAATGGGATCCCATCCATAGAGCCAAAGATGATACGGAATCGGTGCATTCCATAGGGTCAGGATCCTCATGGATGCATGGAGACACCCACTTATGGATGTGCAAAGTAGCAGTAGAAGAAGAGAAGAGGGAAAAGGCCAGGGAGGTAGGTGCAAAAGAAACCCATAGATCAATTCAAGACCCAGCCTATGCACCTGTAGTCTTTCCTGACGAAGAATTTGAACCCCACGGCTGGGCAGAAATCCTAGCAACAATGGACGTAGCCATCAATGAAGAACAATGGACACCTCACTGTGATGAAGATGGCTATGACATTTCAGTCTTCTCCATAGAGCCAATCATGGGAGAGGCAGTTCTAGAAGAATGCGAACCTAGCCCTGATGCATTTGAGGATGCAAGTGACTCCGATCTAGAGTCAATCATTATGGACCCACCATTTGCATCAGATGAAGAATACTTCCATGAAGTAGAATTTCAACCCTAGAGGCATGGAGAGCTTACCAATGATATAAGATTAGCAACACATGTGACCCCGAAGGAAGAAGGAACGAAACGAAAGAAGAGAGAAGTCTCACCAGAAGGGGAAGAATCTTTGTTTGAGGTCCCAGAAAATTTTAAGAAGTATGAGATAGACGACAGGAGAGTCATGATAAGAATGCCTAAACGAGAGGCACAAGTAGGAGAGGCCTATGATAACAAAGAAACCACCAAGAAAATAGTAGTGGCCCTAGAAGAAGGAGAGGAGAGATGCACGTACATAGGCCATGACCTAACAGAGGAAGAAGAGCATGCGTTAATTGCCTTGCTAAGAGAATACAGAGATGTATTCGCTTGGATTTACAAGGATTTGAAAGGTGTTGACCCTGACATATGCTCACACACTATCCCCATGACCTCAGATGCTAAACCCTCTAAGCAAAATCCCTATACATATAATGATAATTACGCTGCCAAGATTAAGGAGGAGATAGATAGACTGGTTGAAGCTGGATTTATCTATGAAATTGAGCACACTGAGTGGGTATCCCCCATCGTAGTGGTGCCCAAAAAGAATGGCAAGCTACGTGTATGCATTAACTTGAAGAAGGTTAATGCAGCCACAATTCGAGATAACTATCCGCTTCCCATCACAGAACATCTCTTAGAAAGAGTGGCAGGCAAGGAAGTGTATAGCTTCCTTGATGGATTTTCGGGCTACAATCAAGTAGCCATAGCTCCAGAAGATCAGCATAAGATGGCTTTTGCCACAGAGTGGGGCATTTTTGCCTTTAGAGTAATGCCATTTGGGCTTACCAATGCACCAGCAACCTTCCAGAGGCTGATGTGCCATGTGTTTAAGGAGTTCCTGAGGAAGAATTTAGAGGTCTATGTTGATGATCTTTGTGCTCGTTCCAACATTAGACAAACCCATATTCCTGAACTCAGACAAATCTTTGACAAATGTAGAGAATATCAAGTCTGCCTGAACCCAGAAAAGTGCGTTTTTATGGTCAGGCAAGGCAAGATTCTAGGACACATAGTGTCAAAGAATGGCATATCCACTGACGAAGAGAAAGTGAGAGCCATAACAGAGCTACCTAGGCCAAGGAATGTCAAGGAAGTACAAGCTTTCATGGGACATTGTGGTTACTACCGCCGGTTCATTCACATGTATGCTGTCATTGCAAAGCCCATGTACGGACTTCTGACTAACTTTGAGTGGACGGATGAATGTGAGAATTCCTTCCAGGAGCTTAAACAAAGATTATGTTCAGCACCAATCTTGACCACACCAGATTGGAATAAGCCATTCCATGTTCATGTGGATGCATCCAATTATGCCATTGGATGTGTGCTTGCACAACCTACTGGTGAAGGTAATATGGATCTTCCAATTGCCTACGCTAGTAGACAATTGAATGCAGCTGAACGAAATTACACCACTACTGAGAGAGAAGGCTTAGGCATGATATATGCAGTTAAGAAATTTAGACATTATTTGCTTGCAAATAAGTTTAAATTTTTTACTGATCATCAGGCATTGCTATACCTCGTAAATAAGCCATGCAATACAAGAAGGTTAGTAAGATGGTTTCTCTTGCTAATGGAATATGATTTCGAGGTTGTGGTAAGGAAAGGGAGGACTCATTTGAGAGCTGATCATCTTTCTAGGCTCACATCTAGAGAAGCCCCACAAGGAGTATCAGATGACCTTCCTGATGCTTACTTGTTTAACTTGGAAGTGGTACCGCAGTGGGCTAAGCCATTAGTGCCAGTATTGACATACGGACCTAACCATCCAGTAATAAACACGCAGGAAAGAGAGGTAGTAAAAGCCCAAAAGTATCACATCATGGCAGGAAGTATGTACAAGCACACAGATCAAGGGATCTTGGCCTGTTGTGTGGAAGAAGGTGAGTACGCCAAATGGTTGCAATTAGCACATGTAGGTGCATTAGAGCAACACTATTCAAAACAATGAACCCTACAGACACTAAGGAGACTCGGAGTGCATTGGCCAACTATGGAACCGGATGTCCAAAGATTGTGCAAAGAATGCCCAATCTGTCGCACTAAACCACCGGTGGAACATGCCACTCTTTATCAAGTGTCCATAGTGCCGGATTGGAGTGAACCTCTAGTATCCTTCCTGAGGACGAAAACATCCCCCCTAGACATGACTCTGGCTAGGAAAAGGAGTTTAGAACAAGAAGCCCAGGATTACTCTCTCATTGGCGATAATCTATACAAACGTGGTAAAGACGGTTACTTGAGACTATGTGTCCATGAAAGTGAATATCTCAAGATCTTGGAAACTGCTCACCAAGGTGTAGCAGGAGGACACTTTGGACCAGATCGGGTGATCAAGGCAATACTATTTGCGGGTTTCTGGTGGCCGATCCTTCACATGGATGCACATACCTATGTGAAACGGTGTGAAGTCTGTCAGCGAACTCAGTATCCTATACGCAAAGATGAGATGCCACTGAAACCTATGATGGGTAGACGTGCATTCTCTAAGTGGGGAATAGACTTCGTAGGTCCTATTAATCCCCCAGCTAAGGGTTCCCATGCAGAATATATCATTGTTGCAACAGACTATCTAACTAAGTGGGTAGAAGTAAAAGCCACAACGAAGAATGATGCTCAAACAACTGCTAAATTCTTGTTTGAAAATGTATTCACAAGATATGGGCTACCTATCGAGCTAGTGAGTGATAGAGGCACTCACTTCTTGAACGAAGTGATTGAAAATCTACTCCAAGAATTCTTGGTAGTGCATAAGAAATCTGCCCCCTATCACCCACAAGCTAATGGGCAAGCCGAAAGCACAAACAAGATTCTATGTAATGTGTTGACCAAGTTAGTGAATAATAAACGCTCTGATTGGGACAAACAGCTACACCATGCTGTTTGGGCATACCGAGTTGCCTACAAAATGGTACTCCAAGCTACCCCCTTTCAGATGGTGTTTGGCCAAAATGCAGTGCTACCATTAGACTTCTTAATACCGACACTGAAAGTAGCACAAGAGCATAAATGGACGGGTCATGAACTCTCCTCTAGACTATTTGACCTTGAACGATTAGGAGAAACAAGACTGAGAGCGGCTACAGGGATATATGCAGCTAAGAAACGACAGAAGGCATACTTTGATGCCCATGTGAAGGATAAGGGCTTGAAAGCAGGAGATCTAGTTTTAGTCTACACACTGAAACAACACGCAAGGAAGCTAGAAAAGAGAGGCTACAGACCTATGATAATCAATAGGATCTCCACGAGTGGAGCAGTACAACTAGCCACTTTAGAGGGTGATGTTCTCCCAAACTATATTAGCGGATGCAGAGTCAAGTTGTATCAGGAACCCCTCACGGAGGAAATGCTAAGTCGACTCAATACTGCTAAGCAATGTAAAGAGGAGGAAAAACGAATTCGAGAAGAAGCTCAAGCAGAAGCCCTAGAGCGCATACGGAGAATGAAATTAAGAAGACAAGGTAGAGAGCACCCTAGGCAAGATACATATGCAGATCAAGGATACGACGTGGCTATGTGTGAAGTTTTCGGTGTTAGCTCACATAGGATAATTGATCGACGTCCTTTCATAACCTTAGATATAGGGCAAGGAAAGAGTGCAAGGACTGTAAGAGCCTTGATTGACTCAGGTGCAGCGACTAGTGCTGTTAAATTGTCTTACTGTCAAGAGTTGCAATTAACTGTCAATCTTGTGGAAGCATATCTCATAGGATTGGGAGGCGTGGAAACCCCTTGCATGGGCGAGGTGGAACTTCCGCTCTATATTCATGATGAGGCAATGACAGTTAAAGTACTAGTGTGTCAAGATGAGGACCTCACTGAACCCCCTTGTCTTGGGTCAAGACTGGATCTATGACCAAGCAGTCAACTTGAACCTAAGAAGTGGACTTCTTCAGGTATGGGTCAATCGTAGTCGAATTACAGTAGAGTTAGATAATGGAACACTCAAGGAACTAGGAAAGGCACACACTCCTGGTCCTTCCAGGAGTACACATGAAGATGACCATGCTGTTCTTGTCCAAAACTATGTGTTGCAGAGGAATGATGGTTGCAAAAAAGGAGTCAGGGATGCAACGGAATTCCCTTCTTTTCCAAAGGCCAGAGGGAGGCAGCAACCAAAGGTGGATCAAAAGCAGAAGAAGCAGAGTACTACCTATGTCGGAGATCAAAAGTACCTGCGCAGCAAAACGCCTCAGCTATTGAAACAAGTGTGGGTGCGGAAAGGCGAACACCCGGTTGCACTCAAGCCAACCACACGGGCAAAGCCTCTTATTAGTAACCAACAACACGACACTAATAAGACGTCTTTCAAAAGTTCTTCTGCTAACGTGAAGTCTATTTGGGTGCCCAAGAAGTCGATGAAGGCCAGCCCACAATCAAGACAAATTTGGGTTCCTAAGGCTTGCTTGCGGGCTCAAATAACCCTACACAATTCACATCATACACGACAGGGTTCACTCGCTCAAGCAGCCGCCACCCACTCTTGTCTGATACACTCGAACACACTGCCACCTAGAAGCACGCACAGACTCACTCGTAGATGGGTCCCTAAACAGCCCCCTTTTTCAAGTAAATACCCTATCACACTCTCTAGAGCCTCCACAAAGTCAAACTCAAAACCTATCCGTTGCATTTGGCAACCTAAAACTTGTAATAAACCCTCGGACCCCAATTGTAAATCCATGTCCACCTACTAACTACTTCACTCTCACATCACATCATTCCGCTTAGCTCGTAGGTCTACCCAATTTCTAACTACACACACTAGCACCGAGCACTTATTAACCCCTAACCTCTCCCGAACTTTAGGTTAATGTTGTAACAGGGGACACCGTGTCATTTTTGTGTCCATTGCAATGTTAAAATTTATTCATATATTCTCACAGAACCAGCTGCGAAGTTTTCAACATGACTGAGGTAGCAGGAACTAGCCCTCCCAACCGTAGCCTACATGATATCAACAATTCGGCACTGGTCTACACGTCTCAATAATGTACCCGACATAGCAGTGAAAATGTGTATGAAGATATTCGAGCTCATGACCATTGTCTTCAAAACCTTTCGGAATGTACAAGCTCCATACATCTCTACCCCTGGATTCTCTCAAGGTAACAAGGATTTAGTCTACGACATGAGCCAGACTCCCTCGGTTACTATAATCTTTGCCTGGCATGCACGAATAAAGTACTTACCCGCATGCTTCAAGCAGACATTTGAGGAAATGTTCTCTACGGGATTCTGGGAATATCATTCAGAAATTTTCATTCCCAGACCCACACATTTGCTACATCTATTCGCAGTAGAACAAGCGATCCATGCAGATCAGTTACGTCTTCCACATCCGGACATTCTAGGACCAATTGATTGGGATCGTATGATGACAGACTTGGCCAGAAGACTACGCCTACAAGAACATCAGCTTGCCACTCAGGTTGTGGAATATTACATCCAACACTCCCAGCAACAAGGGTCTGTCAGGGACGACAGACACGAGAGAGGGGGGGGTGTTGAGAGCAGCATGGGCACCCAAGGACTGACTAGACAAGGAAGCCAGCGGAGAGAGTCAGAGCGAGGTGAAGGAGTAAGTAGACAAAGCAGTCGACGCAAATCTAGCAGATAGGCCTTGCAAATTTTTCCAAATCAACATCTTTATAACAGTGATTCTTATCACTAACAATCATTGTAAATACCATTTCATATTTTTGTAGCTCCATTTTGTGCAAGCCAAGGAGTCCTTGAGCTTGAGGAGCCTTAGAAGTACCTACATATCAATTTTCGTATTTTTTAGACTCCGTTTAAGCCCTCAAATGAGCCCTGGAACCTAATTTTTAACTAGGCCGGACACTAGGTCTGGACAAGGCCAAAACCTAGTCAAAAACTATAAAAAGAGCTAGAGAGCTCATTTTTGAGGTTGAATTGTAATTGGAATGAACTTGTAAGAGCTTTTTGAAAGTAATCTAAGAACTCCATTGCTTCTCATTCTTTGTCTTGTCGTGTGTGCGCGTGTGTGTGTATGCGTGTGCATGTTTGTGTGCTTCTCACTCACGCACTTGTGTCGCCACTTGCTCGAGGTCTTCATACCATCCTCACGTCTTCCCGGATTGACATTAAAGGAGGTGCTACTCATCACTGAGCTACATATAGGCTGGGTCATTGGACAGGATGATGAGGAGAAAAGATATGTAGTTTGCTTTGGAGCAAAAAAATTGCATGATACTCAAAGAAATTATCCTCAGATTAAAAGAGAGCTATGGGGATTAGTTACTGCTTTAAAAATAGATAAGGAATATTTTATAAGAGCTAATGTAATTTTTGAAATTGATTGTCTTCCATTAATTGGATTAATTGCTAACTGTTCATCTCCTGATATTGCTATGTTACGATGGATTGCTTTTATTAAGTTTATTAACCCAGCTTTTGTACATATTGTCAGAAAGCATAATACCATTGCTGATATGCTTTCATGAGCAAAATTTGATGATGATAGAGAAGCAATGGATAGACCTATAAACTTAATTAATTATGAAACATCTTCTTTTATGTATGAGAGATTTAGAGACAAAGACTATGAGGGAGAATGAAAGGATATAGGTTATTATCTGAGGACGTTTCAGCCTATTCTAAGCTGGTCATCAAGTCGATTCCAGAACGTCAGGAAGAAGTCTTTCAACTTCTTCTTGAAAGATGGATATATTTGGCGACATGCTAAAGGGAAGGTGAGAAATCCTCAAAGAGTATCAAGGTTAAGAAATTTTTAAGTGCAAATTATGAGGGATATGCATGAAAGCCTATGGGCTGGTCATAAGGGTTTTGTAGCTACGTGTGAGAAGATTCGGAAAAATTATTGGTGGCCGAGGATGTATGTAACTATAAAAGATTTTGTGAGCACATGTACTACGTGCCAGTTACATTCCTCAGTCAAACATAGAGACCCTTTACATCTGACTTATCCACCTTGTATTCATTACAAGTGGGTAGTTGACCTTGTGACTATGCCTAAAAACAATAGTGGTATGAGGTACATAGTACTTGCACGTGAAGATTTAACTAATCACGTTGAGGTTCAAGCACTTCATTCTAATACTACTTATAATGTATGCTTATTTCTTTTAGAAGAAGTATTATCTAGATTTGGATATGTTGAAAAAGTAGTATCAGATGAAGGAGAGCTAGTTGCAAGAGAGACAAGAGAGTTCTTTGGTCATCATGGGATTCGATTGTCTCTTACGATAGCCTACAACCCAGAGGCGAATGGAAAGATTGAATGAGGAAATCCTTCCATAGTGAAGGAGATTTCAAAAGCATGTCATGGTGATATTGGAAAATGGCCAAAATACTTACCATTTGCTCTATGGGTCAATAGGATGACGTACACGAGAACAACTAGTTTTATGCCGGCGGAACTCATGTATTGTCAAAAGCCAATATTTCTTATACATACTCAGATAGTAAATTGGATGAGCTTAAAATGGGAAGATGATTTATCATGAGAAGAATTATTAGCATTAAGAATTAAACAATTAAAACAAGGTAATGAAAATTTAAAAGAAGCTACTAAAAAAATTAAAAAACATCACGATTGAAAAATAAAATTTACTTTGACAAGAAACATCAACTGCGACCACGATTGATAGAGAGTGGGATGGGTTTTGGGCCATTTGTTGTTGTTTTTGTTTTTGATACATGTACATATATGTTACGAGAACTTGATGGAACTTTTTTAAGAAATTTGATTGAAGGAAAGAGGATAAAGCTATTTAAAAGAAGGGCAAGCAATGGGTACGAGCTTGATGAAGATTTCCTAGAGGATGAAGATGAAGATGATGCATAATCAAGTGAAATAATTCTAATTGTTCTTTAATGTTTATAATAATTTCTTTTCATGCATTTCATAATTAGGAATTGATATGTTTCTGGTATAAAAGAAAATTTATTAAAATTATATGGATAATGAAAAAGAAATCAAAGTAGGAATGTGTATGCAAGTTGAAGGTCTAATTTAGAGAACTTATAATTTGTTATGAGGATAGGAGAGTGGAACACTTGACTTGCGACCCTTAGTAAAGGTAAATTTACTTTATACAAGTAGACTTCTTTATTTTCTGAAAACATTTAGCAAATGAGATCCTAGTTCTGACTGTAGCATGCTTCTAGAACCTCAGCTCTGATTAGGGGTTAAGCCTTTCCCCTTAAACAAAAAAGTTGCAAACAAAAAAGAAGGAAAAATGAATACATCAAGCAGTACATTAATGGTTGCTGCAAGATGGAAAAGAAAAAGAAATGAAAGAAAAAGAAGAAAAAGAAAAAAAAATATCATGATTCAGTTGTGGTCTCGAAATCACTCTTGAAATGTATTGCGGGCTATATGAGGCGAAGGTCTGCTACAAAAGAATTAGTTAGATGTATCTTATGGCAGACAACTAAGAGATAAAACATAGAATACTTATATAAATTAAATATTACTTATGAACAAGGTTAATGGAATGGTAAGTACCGTGACTATCTAAATGACTATTATAGGATTTTCTAAATTTTTCTTTTGACTTCATGCATTGAACGAAATGATTTCCAATTCATATTTACATAATTTTATAGATGTTCTTTATTATCAGAAACTTAGTTTGAATTTAAAAGCATTTTTTATCAATTTATAAGCTTTTTTCGAATAATTTGATGTTGCTTTTAAATTAACATTCAAAAAAATAAAAACATTTTTGTTTTTAAGATGGTTAACTTTTATCTCTCTCAAATCTTTTGATACATTTCTTTGACTTGACTAATTTCTTTTTGGTACTTGCAGGCAACAAAACCATGAAGAACTGGACTAAGCAATGATCTCATTATCTAAAATCCTTATGTTTATGAAGCTTTATATAGTTACATACAATTAAGCCTTATGAATAAGTAGTTTATAAGCATCCTTATGTGTGTGTGTGTGATAAATGGGTAAGTATGCATGTGCATTGATGTGTGTGCATGGTTATGAATGTATTGCAATGTTTATGGGTCTTTATGCTTGTGTTTATACATGTGTGATTCCATGAAGATGTGAAAATATGCATATATCTATGTGTGTCTAAATAAGTTCCTTCTCTTGTAAGCTTATGCTTATCTACCCAAATGTTTTATGCTGTTAAATGTCTATGCACAGTTGAGTTTATGTATCTGTCTATGTAAATAGATATGTATGTCTGTTTATGGGTTAAGAGGTTCAATGCCTACTTGTGAGTTCAAGGAACCCTATGAGTTTGCCTTTATATAATTGTGGGAACCCCTAGTGTATGTGTTGATTCAACCATATGTACGTGCTTACAATTTTGAGTATACCTATTAATATTACACCGAAAAAAAAATTCCTACCCTATTATAACTTATGTGGTCATTCACCTTAGAATATTACCTTAAAAGAGATACTTTACCCTAAGTACTTATTTTTAACCATGTATATATGTGTGTTTATAAACCTTTGATTTACTTCAAGTTAAGCTATGTTATAATTAAATAGTTATTAAATAATTATTAAATATAAGTATTAAATAGATATTAAATAATTATAATAAATAACTAACTAAATAACTATTAAATGTATGATTCATATATGTTAAATAACTATTAAATAACTAAACATAATAACTAGTAGTTATTTTATTATTAAATAACTACATAATATAATAAATGTATGATTCTTATATAGTTTATTATTAAATTATACAATATACGTGTGAGGTTAATTTTATGTGTGCATGATAAGTATGTGTGAAGTTTAGTATGCATGTGCATGTATTGTTGTGTGTGTTAGTTAAAGTGGAATGCATGCACACATATGAATCTAAATGTATGTTTATATATATATATATATATATATATATATATATATATATATATATATATATATATATATATATATATATATATATATATATATATATATATATATATATATATATATATATATATATATATCATTTGTGTTATATTGTCTTCCTAATGTTGCTTTCTGCAGACCATTTGAAGAAGATTGACAAGAAGTGAAGAATTGATGCAACCTACGAGCTTTTGACTAGGAGTTTGGAGCTGCATTTATGCTGCCTCTCCTAGTTTTCCTTTAGCACATTTGAAAGTTTAAATCTTGTATTAGGTTTTTTATCAAAGTATTTGTATTAAGATTCTCATCAAAGCATTTGTATAGGATTTATTTTGGTTTTGAAGCAATGTAGAAGTATTGCTATTCAAAAAGTCTTAACATTATTACGAATAGAGTTCATTTATCAATTAAAATTTTGCATTACACTTTATTTCTGATGTCAACAAACCATGCGTCTTCAAATGAATCTATTGATGAACATAACATATCTACATCTTTTATTCTAGCAACTTTATTACCTTCATGTAGTCATAAATACAATTACCCAATCTAAAGAAAATGAAAATAATGAAGGAATAGGAGAAGAAGAATTAATTAAAGACCGTATTGTTGATGAATCTTTAATCTCTCTATCATACGATCACTGTTTATCTAGGTTCTTAACTTTGTTTTCAATTGCGTCACCTGCACCTGAGAGTAGTGAAAGTCTGTTCCCTCTAGCTCTAAAAAGAAAAACTCAACCTAAGCAATCTAAACATGAAGTGATCAACATTATCAAAGATCGTGTAACTGATGAATCATTAATCTTGCAATCGTATCAAGATGCTCTTTCTAGGTACATAGCTGCAAAACCTTACAGAGAATAGATTCATAGGCCAAACTTAAATAGTGTATTAAACTAAGCACTTTCCACATACTCAGAACACATCTTAGCTCCTAAAGTATGCAACGAAACACCCTACGTGAAGTCAAATAGTGAGGTTGTCGCAAGTCAGTTCTCATCTGCACCTATCTCCTTTCACACCCCTCGACACCGTTTGCAACAAGCCGAACCTTATACCTTTCAACTCTTCCATCAGGCTTACGCTTTAGCTTGTATAGTGCCAATGGCCTTCTTGTGAGGAAGCAAGTCACATAAAGACCAGGTACCATTTTTCATAAGAGCATCATATTCTGATTGCATAGCAGCCATCCAATTTTTAGAATTTTGTGCTTCATCAAACAAAAAAGGCTCAATTCTGATGACAAAGACTAGCGGCATTCATACCATAACAATCTGATGCAAAAAGCACTATGAGGGCTTGAACAAGTACAACATGACAGAGGTGCATCCACTACAAGAAATAGGGGGCGTAGCGACGCCCCCACATTGAAAAAAAAATGGGATTCGTCGCTTATGCGATGCTAGCATCACAAAAGCGACGGTCTTGTTTTTGGATTTTTTTTTTTACGAGCTTTCATCGCATAACCGATGGTAGCATCACTAATGCGATGCTAAAAGTATGTGTCGCAAATAGCGTCACTAACTAGCGACGTTATTTGTGACATTGGCAAACTAGCTGTGACGTTTTAGCATCGCATAAGTGACGTCATGTGTTCCAGAGCGTCGCATAAGCGATGCTCTGGAATGTTAAGAAAAAAATTTGATTTCTCCTGGCACATTTGTGCCGGGATTTGGATACGAGAGAGCAAGAGAGCGAGAGAGAGAGAGAGAGAGAGAGAGAGAGAGAGAGCAAGGATTTACCGTTGAAGCTAGGTATGCACGCACACACACACACATACACACACATACATATGCATACACACACATATACACACATAGACACACACACATACACATAGACACGCACACACATACACACACATATACACACATATACACACATACACACATAATGATGCATACACACACATATACATGCATACACACACATACATGCACACACACATAAACACATATGCATACATAATGCACATGCATACATACACATACATAATGCATACACACACATATGCATACATAATGCATACACACACATATGCATATATACATGCATACACATACAGAAATAGACACATACACACACATAGACACATACACACACATACACACTCATAGACACACACACATACACATACACACACACACATACACACACACATATACACACGCATACACACATAGACACACACACAGAATGATGCATACACACACATACACATGCATACACACATACACACACATACACACACACACACACATACACACACACATACACACATACACATACATATATGCATAAACACACACATAGAGAGACATGCACACACATACACATACATGCATACATATGCATACATATGCATACATATGCATACATAATGCATATGTATATGCATACATAATGCATATGCATATGCATACATACATACTTACATGCATACACACACATATGCATACATAATGCAATGCATACATACACATACATAATGCATACACACACATATGCATACATAATGCACATGCATACATACACATACATAATGCATACACACACATATGCATACACATAATGCATACATAATGCATACATAATGCATACACACACATACACACACATACACACACATATGCATACATACATGCATACACATACACACATGGACACATACACACACATAGACACATACACACACATAAACACATACACACTCATAGACACACACACATACACATAGACACACACACATACACACACACATATACACACACACATACACACATAATGATGCATACACACACATACACATGCATACACACATACACGCACACATACACACATATATGCATACACACACATAGAGAGACATACACACACATACACATACATGTATATATATGCATACATAATGCATATGCATATGCATACATAATGCATATGCATATGCATACATAATGCATATGCATATGCATACATAATGCATATGCATATGCATACATACTTACTTACATGCATACATAATGCACATGCATACATACACATACATAATGCATACACACACATGCATACATAATGCATACACACACATACACACACATATGCATACATACATGCATACACATACACACATAGACACATACACACACATAGAAACATACACACACATAAACACATACACACTCATAGACGCACACACATACACATAGACACACACACACACATATACACACATACACACATAGACACATACACACATAATGATGCATACACACACATACACATGCATAGACACATACACACACATACACACACATACACACACACACACATACACTTATACACACACATATATGCATACACACACATAGAGAGACATACACACACACATAGATGCATACATAATGCATATGCATATGCATACATACATACTTACATGTATACACACACATATGCATACATAATGCACATGCATACATACACATACTTAATGCATACACACACATATGCATACATAATGCATACACACACATATGAATACATACATGCATACACATGCACACATAGACACATACACACACATAGAAACATATACACACATACACACTCATAGACACACACACATACACATAGACACACACACATACACACACATACACACACATATACACACACACATACATGTGAAGAGATGGATAGGTACGTGCTTGAAGATGAAGAGGTGTTGCAAAATCCTTGATCTACACCAGCCAAATGAACTCCAAGAGTTTATGGTGGGCCCTTTTAGCTTTCCAATGGATGTATTAGACACCCTATGTACCTTGGAAGATCACTCTCAAAAAGATAGATAAAAAGAGATAAGTTGGAGTTAGCTCAGAGGTGTAGAACTTGCTATTTTGGTTCATACACCTGTCCAGTGTTTTGCATAATTCTCTGAGCACAGCAGCAATTAGCTTAATTCCTCTTGGGGAAGTCTATTTAACTTGAAGATCTAACTTTCAAGAGTAATCTCATAAAAAATAATGAACCAACACTGAGAAAGATGTTTAACAAGTGATGACATCATCCCGATTTTCAAGGGATGCTACAGTAATGAGACTAGTGAGCAGAAAAATGAACATAACTCCAAATTTAAGAATTCAATGATTATGAAAATTTGTATGATTATACTAGAAATTAAGCTCAATCCAACAAGATTTAAAGCATTGATTTTGGGTAAGTACACACTGAGAAACAACTCTGACAAGATGAGTTAAAAAGTCGGGTACCTGACAAAGAAGTGAAAGTGAACAGACACTGTTGACTTCAACTGAACATAACTGAAGATTGCAATACCCAAATGAAATGAAAATTTGTGAGCACATATTAGAATAATAGAGCTAACTTTACCAAGTTAAATAACTGAAAATTATGCGCCAAGCTCAGAGAAACCATCTATGCAATTTGACTGAGAAAACTGAGAGATATGGCAGTGAGTAGTACACTTCACAAGAACATGGAAATATGAACTCAAATGATCATGAAAATGAAAGTATATTGCTTGTACAATACAATGGACTTACTGATACATATGTGTGCCTTGGAATCACACCTTGATATGGCATAAATCTCAGCCCTTGGAGGTCTTCACATAGGTCTCTCTAACCACGACTAAAACTGCCATCTATTTACAGTTGAGTTTGGGAGGCTGTATGGTCTCTGAACCCAAGGGAAATATCCTTACACATGCTTTGGGTTCACTCTTTTTTCCTTGGATTATGCCACTTTCGTTTCCTCTAGGTCATTCAACAATGCTCAAATGTAGACATGGAGACTTGAATCCGACCACAACCTAAAACCAAACTCCCAATGACTACTTCTCGTGATCGCAGCCTTTTCTCACCCACACTTCCTTATTTCATTTACTCTATCCCTCTTCCTCTCATGCACTCTTTCTCACTCCCTCACACCCGTTTTGTGCACACATGCATTCCAGCTCACATGCTCATTCGATCACTATGCACTCGCTCACACGTCGCACAACTCTCACCTCATTCGACTTTCTCACACAACTCACCCAAAATACTCATACATCCAAAAAAACACAACAGCACATGTGCGATCATCACAAACAAAAGTAACAACCAGTTTTAGCATGGAAACAATTTCTTTCAACTTGGTGAAGGAGGCATCTTGAACAGCATAGAAGTAGCATAAGGTGCTGTTATGATTCATTCATCTCCAATGAACATGATGGAACACAACAGTGTTTAAATCTTTTATGCAAACAAATTGGTCCCTTACTGATCAATTACACAGCAAGACTATTGGAGAATCCCACACACTCTCCCTAAGACTACCATTCCTGTCACATACTATGACTCCAATAGGATCTGCATGAAGAGTCAAACACATCACACATCTCTTGCTCATGGATCAACCACTGCCTCTGAAATGCCCTTACTCATGCAATAAGAATTTGAACTTGTGCAGTACAGCTGAAAGAGCATTTACACGGGCATGGCACCAAACAACAGCAACATATTCCCTAAAATGTGCATGAAGAGAATATGAACCTTATACCAGTTGCATTGACAACACACCGATTAATAAACTTCATCCATCATACACACAATGTCGAGTCATAGAAGGGAGTTGAAGTTTGGTGAAGATCTCTGTGTATTCTCTCCCCTGCACAAATCCTATGTGTGCTGGAAGTCTGGAATAATTCAGAGCGTCTTGATCTTCTTTCCGTCACTGTAGCAGCCGATTGTTTTTTTATTTTTATTTTTATTTTTATTTTTTTTGAGGGTTCTGAAACACACTTATCCCAAGAGCAACCGCTTGCATAGCCTTGGAAACCTCCTGACATTTCCCAAGGGTCCCCCAGACCGCCTTCGTCTTCTTCTGCAATGGTTGTTTCCTTCAAACTTTATGAATAGGAGTCTATTATAGTGTTACACATTAATAACCAAATATTCTTTTTCAGCGACCTGTTACACTATTGAAGCACTATACATTCATCACCATAAGGAGTTCGTTCTCTCCCCCCTCAGCCACCGATTTTCCTTTCAACTCAGTGCTCGAATGGCCTCCATTACAGTGATGCATTGGTCACTGCCCCATTCCCCTATCCTATGCCAAGTCCAACAATCCTCAAAGATCGTGTCATGCACTAAGTACATTCAGTAAGGCTTATATAGCTTGCTCTCCTGTTATAGTTGTCCTCCTCCCTCCAAGTAGAGCACCACTCATTGACTATGTAGACTTTGGCACCGATGACTTTTTCATAAAGTTGGAATGTTGTACTCGGGTTTTGGTCACCAAGCCCTGTTGGAAGATGATATACGAAGAGGTTCGCACCAGCAGGACCTTCTGTCTCTGGAAGTACTGGAGCCTCAATTACAGGTGCCAAGCTCACATACAAGCGCATACCAATATTTTGACAGTCCTGTCCGAAACATCGAAGCTGTAATTCCTTGTGACGATTAGTTTGTTTGCTGCACTACAGGATAACACACATTTGCACTAGACATATGTCCTGACATATAGCCATAGCTAGAAGGCTATCTAGTTCCTAGAACATTAGGATATGCAGATCCTGTTGTAGTCGATAAATCATATCCAGCTGAGGGTCTAGCTCAGCAACATTGGGGACATTTAAAATAATTCCTCGAACAGCTGACTGACCCCAAACTCTATCTACTGAAGCCCCTTATCTGAGATGTCTATTTGGTTTAGTGGATCAGGACCTCCTCCTTTGCTGCCATAAGCTGAAGCTTAACGACTTTCCATTCTACCCTTATTTAGTCCTGCAAAGGTTCCATTATAATCCTCCGCAGGACCAATCAATTGCTGGACAAACTTTCTATTTATGCTTGCATCGGACTGAAGCTCAAAATTGAAGGGGGCAAAAGATAAAAGATCTGTAGCCAAATTTCCACTCCATGTGATACAATTCCTCTATACCTTAATCAAACATCTATACCCTCCTCGGTCCAATAGTTCTCCCCTCCAGCCTTCTGTTGCCGATATCCTAGCCAGAGTCCCTGACCTTCTACAGTAGAGGCCAAGCTTCTCTGCCACCAACAGATACAACATGCCTGGCCCCTCTCGATCTCGATCCTTGACTGTCATGAACCGCCGAGGCCTTCCTCTCCTCGAAACTAACCAGTCCCTGCCATCACTCCTCTCCAACACATGGGTTCTTTATATCATAACACCCTTCTTTGACTGATCTTTTGTCCTATTTTTGAAGCTCCATTTCTTGAAACACTTGATCGCCCATTACTTTGCACTCCAGCTTTTTCTTCAGCACTCTTAGTGAATGATCTCCAAGCCCAGCACCCTTCGTTGAAACTGCTCATCTGATTCAGGATTGATGCCATCCATACTCAAAACATTTGATAGGTTTACAGTATGCAAAGCATCTCAAACCTTACGACAGTACGTCGGATCAGCTGCTATAAGATGCCAGAGCCATGAAGAAATTGTAGATGACAGTCCTCAGTTCTATAACAAGACAGATACATTTGAGAATAGCAGTCTGTTTTATCACCCATCATCGACTGACATTGAAGATCGTTGCTGCCCGATTTGTTTATTACAACCACTAAGATCCTCTAACGCCTGCATTTCAATTATGGAACCATAGATTTAGTTGAGAATTGTTGTATTGAACACTTCGGTAATCATAGATTTGTGTTTAGAGCTAATTGTCATTTCTGTCAATGAGACTCAGAGAATGAACCAATATCCAAAGCATCAACTTGAGGCTATAGTTCGAGTGTTAACTTCAAAGAGAGTTTCGCATTCAATCACTACATCAATATCAGAACAGAGTGCTGAACTCATCACTGAATTTTTGAACTCTTTCCAGTTGCAAGGCATTCTCAACTTTGATGTGTGTACCTCCTTCATCTTGCCATCGATCATTAAAACACCAAGCTTCCACCTTCAACTATGCTTTCAGAGAAGAAGTTTTCAGGTTCTCCTACAAATTGACTGAAGAGTTCAAGAGGCATCAAGCACATAAATCTCCCTCTGTTTTCACTTCGTTGTGCTGCTCTAGAGAATTTGTTTGATCACGTAGCATGATAGATAGTGAATCTGAGTTTCTTGCCGGAAATAGAATAAACTCTTTATGACTGTAAAGATTGTGGACAATCACATCGAGAAGCCTTCTTACCTCAGCCTGGTTTTCGAGTTTCCCTGCAGAAAGTTCTGCAGCTCCTACTTCTACTATAGCAACTTAACATTTGAACAACTTGCACCAGGATTGAGCATACATTTGAGCAATAAAATGTTTTTCTAGAAAAGTTCGTCCTTGAAGTTGTCGTCCTCCCCCTCCGTCTTCCTTAGTAGCTCGATCAAAGACCTCTGTCATCTTCAGGCTTCTCAAGACCTACAACATCCTTCAAAGGTCTCTCTATCACCGCCAGCTACAGGTCAAAGCCATATTGTAGAGCCACAAGTTGGGTATTGCCATTTGTGTATGTCTGAGAAGTTGTGTTCCTCCCATTTTCTGCATCAGAGCATCCCTTGATCGGCTTCCCTTCGGATTGGAGTCTAGGCCGTCATTATTCCGAGGGTGATCCTCAACACACTTTGATAAGAAATCTAGGGAGTGCGCTAGCTTCCCCTCGATATCTGAACCCTCCTTAGTAGATACCTCATACCTCCTTTTCTAACTTGAATGTTCAGCTTCTAAATCATGCCCAGCATGCCACTTGTGCAAATCGACTTTGGTAGTCAACTTGTCCTTGATTGCCCAATGACGTGTTTCTTCGTCTTCCTCTCCTGCAAGACTTCGGCCCCTTGTATCTTCCTCACTCCACATTTCCTAATCTATCATGTTGAAGGATGAGTCCTCCACACCATCCGCATAGCTTTCTCAAAAACTCAGAGCATTAAGGCTCCCAATTTCCCCAGTAGATTCCCTTTTTTCTTCCTCGATGAGAGGTTCTTCCTCTACAAGTATGTTTTCTTGCTCTTCCCACTTGTGCCTCCTCGTAATCCTACTCTCCTTCCTTGAATATTGATAGTTGCTTGCTATCTCTCGTATGCCCCCTCTCTTAGTTGCCTCCTTCTCCCTAGTCACACCGCGAGGACAGACTCTTTGGCAAGAAAAAAACTCCCCTACTACTTTCCGCAATCATAAAATCCCCCAGACCCGACTTCTGTCAATAGCAAAGAAACCCTTCTTGCTACTATTTTCTACGAGCCCGAGAGAATGACAAAGACCCCCTCTCAATAGTTCAGTATTGAGTTTTTCCGGCTCTCCTTCGCTCCAGGTGCACACCCCTGCACAATGCCACTGAAAAAACCCACTGTCCCCTCCTTCGAGGCAGAAAAATCGTACAAGAAGTGCTGGCGCCCCCTCATAAAAGCCCGCTCTTTTTTTTCTCTTCTTCTCTTGAAGGCCTCCCTAAAAATAACTGCCCCCGCTATTATTAGCTCTGCGAAAAAACGTCTTCTGTCTTCTATTTCCATATGACCAACAACAGTGTACTTCCATAGGCCTACCACCCAAAACGGATTCAAAATGAATTTGTATCTTTCCTTACGACACTTGCAACCTCTAGCACAACAATAGAAAAGATAAAATAGCTTCGTCCTCTGAGACATAATTTCCATAAGTGGATATCTGCAGCTTGCAGGGGGTAATTAAAGTCCACACTTTGCCTACACATTAATCCCACTTCCATATTCTTTCTTACACACTATCAGTTCTTTCAAACCACCACATTGGTTGTAGTTGCCATCACCGACGAGCAATTTCACCTTGCAAGACACTTAAATCCATTATATACTTTGCAATTGGAAACTTGGTGGTGCATAAAAAAGACTCATTTTCTTAGGTTAACATACTCCCCTCCACTTGTCTGCGAAGTCGTCCTCGACGAGCCAAATGTGTTCGTGCACTCGAATCATCCAACATGTGCTCATTACTGAATCAAATACAAATATTTACCTTGCATACCTATTCTTTTCTTCCTCAATGAAGCACCTGCAATCACCCTCATACCATCACCGGTAAGTACCAAAATATAATCAATTCACTTACCAACTTTGTCCATCTTCTCGCATCTTCATCGACATGTACACCTGTCTACAAACTTCATTAAAACATTAGAACCTTTATTCATCAAATCACAATATGTACAACCAAAATGAAAAGACAATCATTTCCTTCATCCACATCACACATATATACTCAGCACACACATCATGATCCCGCATCACACATGCATTCTTGTCATGCACAACACACATGCAAGCAAAAAGCCCATCCACATTCCCTCTCGTCACTCTTCTAGACTGTTCGTTCAACACGCCACGAATCTCTACTCAACATCAACACACTTTCTACACACACCATCAAAAAACCATTTCCGAGTTCCGTTTTCGATACTTTTCCCGGTCTCATGATCGTTTTGCTGATTCCTTTGTCTCATTTCTAACCGAGTTCTCTTGCCAATTTCCCATTTTCTCCCACCTAGGGTTTTCGATTCCCACTTACCTTTTCATCTACTCTATGCTCTTTTGTTCATCAATCAGATCCTATGCTTGGTTCCCACCACCTCTCTTGAATTGATGGACACACGGCAAAGACCACTCAAGCCTAACACGAGCTCGCCTCGACAGGACCACTCATCATCAACGCGATTCAGGACTTCTCAAGTTTTCATACCACCTAAGAGCCAAACTGAACACTTCCTAAGAGTTCGCAGACGAACAAAGAAACTAGCACGCTTGGATCCTTCGAATCCAAGTCTTCCACAAACACATTGCAGCCAAAACCCTAGCCGAACCTCTCTTCTGTCCCCCCTCGAGCGAGGAATTCGTCTCATTTTTTTTTCTCACATTTTTCTCTTTTTCTTTCCCATCATTTTTTCACATATTTACTCACACTTGCCGGCCTACGCCGAAGCTGGATGCGACTCGTGGACTCGACCACCCGATCAAGTTTGTTCCACCCATCTACCAACCCAACGTAGCGCGCGACACACACACAGCTAGCCCTATGCGAAACCGGCGTCGGTTCGTGGCTTTGACCACCCGGCCAAAGTGGATCCACCCACCTATCAGCCCACATAGGCGCGTAGCCACATGCACATATACATAAACATATATTTTTCTCATCTTTTTTCATTCCCGCATCTCGAGAATTAGGAGACAAAAGAAAGGATCTTTTCCCAACCATCCCGATCACGACACACACACACATATAACCCCCCATGGACATCCCGATGAGACATATCTTCTCTCTGCTTCTCTCTGCTGCTACTCAAGCCGAAATCAAGCCACTAATGCCATGGTCAACCCTTCCTCTCAAGACCCGCACATACTAATCACCTTGTCCACCTGAAAACCCCAAAAAAATGCCACTTTGGTCCTAAGCATACAACAGACTTGGTCCATCCGTCCTCACGTCTCTGATTCGCAATCCCACGAAACAAACCCTAATCAGACCCAAGCCATCCTTATCGACATCCATCGGCTTATCTATTTCTTTTTCATCTCCAACCTCTGCCTCGCAGAGATTCCACTTGACCCGATAAGGGACATGGAACATTACCATTAGCCATTGGGCCTCTTAGTGCCTCAAGCCTCGTCGCTAGGCTCTTAATCCTTTTTTGTTGTGCTCAATATCACTCTGATATTGGAACAGGTCACAATCGATGCCTCGGAACCGATTCCATATTTGCTCCATCTCTTTATCCTCTATCACCCTTTTTTCAGATCCAAGGGGAATATCCTCCCTCTTCTCAACTCGAACTATCAACTTCTCGACTTCCTCTCTAATCGATCTTTCCTCCCAAATCCTACTCATATTTTCTTCATCCAGATCATCTACCTTCTTCGACAATTCATTCTTCGTTCTTTCTAACTCCGTTCCGAACACATCCAACCTATCCAACACCGCTTTCAGCTCTTCTTCCATTTTCCCTGCTCTCGGGTCTTCCGCTTGTCCTCGCGTCTCGATTCATCCACCTACCGAGCTTGCTACTTAGTCTTGCATTCTCTTTCTCTACCCATCTCACTTTCTCATCACTCTTTGCTTGGGTACTCTTCATCCCTTCTAATTCTAGGTGGAACTCTTCAACTACCTTACCCGCTTGGTCATCATATCTACCCATCATCTCTCGCAATTTCTCGATTTCCTTTTCCATTTGGTAGACTCTATGTGCCAAGTCATCATCATGTTTAGGGGAATCCTCTTCGATTGCAACGCTATGGCAATCGGCTATCATCAAGCCGGTTCTGAGGTCCAAGACCTCCTTTCTCGTGGCGTCACTCTTCCTAGCCACTTTTTCACTCTCAAGCAACTGGACTTGTCCTCTTACGTTCTCATTTTCCACTTTCAACACTCTACTTATATCTTCCACCACTCGGAATTGCTCCTCCCATCTGTCTACAACCTCTTCTATCTTTGACTGATTTTTCTCCAATGTTTCCACCTTGACCCTCTCAGTATCGCGCTCTTCACGAAGACATTTCAATTGACGTTTTATGCTTGCCAGCAAACTCTCGTCATCTTCGGCTTTCACATAAAAGGACGAAAGTGACATGCTAACCTCTTTTGCAACATCCTCCTCAACGGGAACCTCTTTCACGTGACACACATGCTTGCATAGCTTCTTGTTTCCGCATTCCACGCATATAGGGACAAAGTCCAATGGACTTGACACACGAGGGCAAAACTTTGCAATGTGCCCGACTTTCTCGCAACACCAACACCGAATATAATTCGAGATTGGACCACCCCGACGACATTCATATGCATGGATTCGCATTGAGTGTCCAAACCCGTTTCGACTTCTAGTCCCTCTCTGAGTCATCATTCTCGAGCTAATTTCTCGAACATCTACAACTTGTGTACTTTTCGTCATCTCTTTACCAAGACCAAAGCAACCAATCCGGGGCTTGGCTGTGCCACACAATTGGGGCACCAAGCGAACTCGTAGCACTCTCTATGAGATGAGCTAAGCCAATTCCCGGCAAACGCACCAAAATGTATGGTCTCTGAACCCAAGGGAAATATCCTTACACATGCTTTGGGTTCACTCTTTTTTCCTTGGATTATGCCACTTTCGTTTCCTCTAGGTCATTCAACAATGCTCAAATGTAGACATGGAGACTTGAATCCGACCACAACCTAAAACCAAACTCCCAATGACTACTTCTCGTGATCGCAGCCTTTTCTCACCCACACTTCCTTATTTCATTTACTCTATCCCTCTTCCTCTCATGCACTCTTTCTCACTCCCTCACACCCGTTTTGTGCACACACATGCATTCCAGCTCACATGCTCATTCGATCACTATGCACTCGCTCACACGCCGCACAACTCTCACCTCATTCGACTTTCTCACACAACTCACCCAAAATACTCATACATCCAAAAAAACACAACAGCACATGTGCGATCATCACAAACAAAAGTAACAACCAGTTTTAGCATGGAAACAATTTCTTTCAACTTGGCGAAGGAGGCATCTTGAACAGCATAGAAGTAGCATAAGGTGCTGTTATTATTCATTCATCTCCAATGAACATGATGGAACACAACAGTGTTTAAATCTTTTATGCAAACAAATTGGTCCCTTACTGATCAATTTCACAGCAAGACTATTGGAGAATCCCACACACACTCCCTAAGACTACCATTCCTGTCACATACTATGACTCCAATAGGATCTGCATGAAGAGTCAAACACATCACACATCTCTTGCTCATGGATCAACCACTGCCTCTGAAATGCCCTTACTCATGCAATAAGAATTTGAACTTGTGCAGTACAGCTGAAAGAGCATTTACACGGGCATGGCACCAAACAACAGCAACATATTCCCTAAAATGTGCATGAAGAGAATATGAACCTTATACCAGTTGCATTGACAACACACCGATTAATAAACTTCATCCATCATACACACAATGTCGAGTCATAGAAGGGAGTTGAAGTTTGGTGAAGATCTCTGTGTATTCTCTCCCCTGCACAAATCCTATGTGTGCTGGAAGTCTGGAATAATTCAGAGCGTCTTGATCCTCTTTCCATCACTGTAGCAGCCGATTTTTTTTTTTTTTTTTTTTTTTTTTTTTTTTTTTTTGAGGGTTCTGAAACACACTTATCCCAAGAGCAACCGCTTGCATAGCCTTGGAAACCTCCTGACATTTCCCAAGGGTCCCCCAGACCGCCTTCGTCTTCTTCTGCGATGGTTGTTTCCTTCAAACTTTATGAATAGGAGTCTATTATAGTGTTACACATTAATAACCAAATATTCCTTTTCAGCGACTTGTTACACTATTGAAGCACTATACATTCATCACCATAAGGAGTTCGTTCTCTTCCCCCTCAGCCACCGATTTTCCTTTCAACTCAGTGCTCGAATGGCCTCCATTACAGTGATGCATTGGTCACTGCCCCATTCCCCTATCCTATGCCAAGTCCAACAGTCCTCAGAGATCGTGTCATGCACTAAGTACATTCAGTAAGGCTTATATAGCTTGCTCTCCTGTTATAGTTGTCCTCCTCCCTCCAAGTAGAGCACCACTCATTGACTATGTAGACTTTGGCACCGATGACTTTTTCATAAAGTTGGAATGTTGTACTCGGGTTTTGGTCACCAAGCCCTGTTGGAAGATGATATACGAAGAGGTTCGCACCAGCAGGACCTTCTGTCTCTGGAAGTACTGGAGCCTCAATTACAGGTGCCAAGCTCACATACAAGCGCATACCAATATTTTGACAGTCCTGTCCGAAACATCGAAGCTGTAATTCCTTGTGACGATTAGTTTGTTTGCTGCACTACAGGATAACACACATTTGCACTAGACATATGTCCTGACATATAGCCATAGCTAGAAGGCTATCTAGTTCCTAGAACATTAGGATATGCAGATCCTGTTGTAGTCGATAAATCATATCCAGCTGAGGGTCTAGCTCAGCAACATTGGGGACATTTAAAATAATTCCTCGAACAGCTGACTGACCCCAAACTCTATCTACTGAAGCCCCTTATCTGAGATGTCTATTTGGTTCAGTGGATCAGGACCTCCTCCTTTGCTGCCATAAGCTGAAGCTTAACGACTTTCCATTCTACCCTTATTTAGTCCTGCAAAGCTTCCATTATAATCCTCCGCAGGACCAATCAATTGCTGGACAAATTTTCTATTTATGCTTGCATCGGACTGAAGCTCAAAATTGAAGGGGGCAAAAGATAAAAGATCTGTAGCCGAATTTCCACTCCATGTGATACAATTCCTCTATACCTTAATCAAACATCTATACCCCCCTCGGTCCAATAGTTCTCCCCTCCAGCCTTCTGTTGCCGATATCCTAGCCAGAGTCCCTGACCTTCTACAGTAGAGGCCAAGCTTCTCTGCCACCAATAGATACAACATGCCTGGCCCGTCTCGATCTCGATCCTTGACTGTCATGAACCGCCGAGGCCTTCCTCTCCTCGAAACTAACCAGTCCCTGCCATCACTCCTCTCCAACACATGGGTTCTTTATATCATAACACCCTTCTTTGACTGATCTTTTGTCCTATTTTTGAAGCTCCATTTCTTGAAACACTTGATCACCCATTACTTTGCACTCCAGCTTTTTCTTCAGCACTCTTAGTGAATGATCTCCAAGCCCAGCACCCTTCGTTGAAACTGCTCATTTGATTCAGGATTGATGCCATCCATACTCAAAACATTTGATAGGTTTACAGTATGCAAAGCATCTCAAACCTTACGACAGTACGTCGGATCAGCTGCTATAAGATGCCAGAGCAATGAAGAAATTGTAGATGACAGTCCTCAGTTCTATAGCAAGACAGATACATTTGAGAATAGCAGTCTGTTTTATCACCCATCATCGACTGACATTGAAGATCGTTGCTGCCCGATTTGTTTATTACAACCACTAAGATCCTCTAACGCCTGCATTTCAATTATGGAACCATAGATTTAGTTGAGAATTGTTGTATTGAACACTTCGGTAATCATCGATTTGTGTTTAGAGCTAATTGTCATTTCTGTCAATGAGACTCAGAGAATGAACCAATATCCAAAGCATCAACTTGAGGCTATAGTTCGAGTGTTAACTTCAAAGAGAGTTTCGCATTCAATCACTACATCAATATCAGAACAGAGTGCTGAACTCATCATTGAATTTTTGAACTCTTTCTAGTTGCAAGGCATTCTCAACTTTGATGTGTGTACCTCCTTCATCTTGCCATCGATCATTAAAACACCAAGCTTCCACCTTCAACTATGCGTTCAGAGAAGAAGTTTTCAGGTTCTCCTACAAATTGACTGAAGAGTTCAAGAGGCATCAAGCACATAAATCTCCCTCTGTTTTCACTTCGTTGTACAGCTCTAGAGAATTTGTTTGATCACGTAGCATGATAGATAGTGAATCTGAGTTTCTTGCCGGAAATAGAATAAACTCTTTATGACTGTAAAGATTGTGGACAATCACATCGAGAAGCCTTCTTACCTCAGCCTGGTATTCGAGTTTCCCTGCAGAAAGTTCTGCAGCTCCTACTTCTACTATAGCAACTTAACATTTGAACAACTTGCACCAGGATTGAGCATACATTTGAGCAATAAAATGTTTTTCTAGCAAAGTTCGTCCTTGAAGTTGTCGTCCTCCCCCTCCGTCTTCCTTAGTAGCTCGATCAAAGACCTCTGTCATCTTCAGGCTTCTCAAGACCTACAACATCCTTCAAAGGTCTCTCTATCACCGCCAGCTACAGGTCAAAGCCATATTGTAGAGCCACAAGTTGGGTATTGCCATCTGTGTATGTCTGAGAAGTTGTGTTCCTCCCATTTTCTACATCAGAGCATCCCTTGATCGGCTTCCCTTCGGATTGGAGTCTAGGCCGTCATTATTCCGAGGGTGATCCTCAACACACTTTGATAAGAAATCTAGGGAGTGCGCTAGCTTCCCCTCGATATCTGAACCCTCCTTAGTAGATACCTCATACCTCCTTTTCTAACTTGAATGTTCAGCTTCTAAATCATGCCCAGCATGCCACTTGTGCAAATCAACTTTGGTAGTCAACTTGTCCTTGATTGCCCAATGACGTGTTTCTTCGTCTTCCTCTCCTGCAAGACTTCGGCCCCTTGTATCTTCCTCACTCCACATTTCCTAATCTATCATGTTGAAGGATGAGTCCTCCACACCATCCGCATAGCTTTCTCAAAAACTCAGAGCATTAAGGCTCCCAATTTCCCCAGTAGATTCCCTTTTTTCTTCCTCGATGAGAGGTTCTTCCTCTACAAATACGTTTTCTTGCTCTTCCCACTTGTGCCTCCTCGTAATCCTACTCTCCTTCCTTGAATATTGATAGTTGCTTGCTGTCTCTCGTATGCCCCCTCTCTTAGTTGCCTCCTTCTCCCTAGTCACACCGCGAGGACAGACTCTTTGGCAAGAAAAAAACTCCCCTACTACTTTCCGCAATCATAAAATCCCCCAGACCTGACTCCTGTCAATAGCAAAGAAACCCTTCTTGCTACTATTTTCTACGAGCCCGAGAGAATGACAAAGACCCCCTCTCAATAGTTCAGTATTGAGTTTTTCCGGCTCTCCTTCGCTCCAGGTGCACACCCCTGCACAATGCCACCGAAAAAACCCACTGTCCCCTCCTTCGAGGCAGAAAAAACGTACAAGAAGTGCTGGCGCCCCCTCATAAAAGCCCACTCTTTTTTTTCTCTTCTTCTCTTGAAGGCCTCCCTAAAAATAACTGCCCCCGCTATTATTAGCTCTGCGAAAAAACGTCTTCTGTCTTCTATTTCCATCTGACCAACAAGAGTGTACTTCCATAGGCCTACCACCCAAAATGGATTCAAACTGAATTTGTATCTTTCCTTACGACACTTGCAACCTCTAGCACAACAATAGAAAAGATAAAATAGCTTCGTCCTCTGATACATAATTTCCATAAGTGGATATCCGCAGCTTGCAGGGGGTAATTAAAGTCCACACTTTGCCTACACATTAATCCTACTTCCATATTCTTTCTTACACACATGCTGCTATCAGTTCTTTCAAACCACCACATTCGTTGCAGTTGCCATCATCGACGAGCAATTTCACCTTGCAAGACACCTAAATCCATTATATACTTTGCAATTGGAAACTTGTTGGTGCATAAAAAAGACTCATTTTCTTAGGTTAACAGAGGCTAACTTCCCTCAATCACTCTCCAATCAATTAGTGATTGATTTGATTCTCTATCTACCACAAATAACGAATTTGTGGCTCCTCTTTCCCTTTTTGATCAAGTGGACTCAACCACTTAAGATTCTTTCACTTTTACATTAAGTAAACTCTTCAAAAGTTACAAGAGGTAGTTCACAAGTGAACTTTACATTGTCTTCATTTTAAGGCTTCTTCTATGACTTTGTGGGACTCAAGCCAATACTTAGGCTTGTCATAGACTTGCTCCAACAGCTCCTCCTCAAGCCAAGTATGCTTGAGGTCTTCAATCTTCCAAGATTACCTGCAAACCAATCATGGCTTTGAACTTGCAGAACTTTGTACCATCCAATGCTTTGGTTAGAATATATGCACATTGTTGATGAGTGGACACATATGATATTTGAATCTCTTTTCTTAGAACCTTGTCTCTTACATAGTGATAATGAACTTCAATATGTTTAGTCCTTGCATGAAAAATAGGATTAGCAGCCAAATGAATAGAACTCATATTGTCACCATAAATAGTTGGAGTTCCAAACTCCAATCCAAGATCTTTGAATAATGTCTTCATCCACATAGCTTCTTGTGTAGCTATGGCAAGACCTTTGTATTCAGCTTCAGTAGAAGAGAGAGTAACTATGGGTTGCTTCTTTGATGACCATGAAATAAGCTTTGAACATGCAAAGGTAAGATAACCTAAAGTGCTCCTTCTATCTTCCTTGGAGGCAGCCCAATCTGCATAAGAAAATAGCTTCAAACCTAAATCAGATACATAAGGATAATAAAGTCCTTCATTTATGATTCCTTTGAGATACTTGAGAATCCTTTTGGCAGCATCCATATGTGGTTTCCTTGGTGTGTGCATAAATTGACTTAGCACACTCACACTGTAACATATATCTACTCTTATCAATGTGGCATGGTTGAGACTACCCACTAGACTTTGATATGATGTGATGTCCTCTATGAGTTCACCTTCATGTGAGCTCGATTTGTGATTGACCTCCATTGGAGTACCTACAATCTTACAATCTTGCATCTTGAATTTTGCCAACATGTCCTTAATGTACTTTCTTTGAGTGAGAAACAAACCATGATCTTTGTAGACAACTTCCAAGCCTAGGAAGTAGGTAAGTGAACCCAAATCACTTATCTTGAACTCTTCTCTCATCTGATCTTTGATCTTCTTCATACCATCTGCATCATTTCCTGTCAATATAATATCATCTACATATACACATAAGTAGATGACCTCAGAGTTACTCTTTTTGATAAAGAGTGAAGGATCTGGCTTGCTTGGTTGAAAGCCTTTGTCCTGCAAGAATGAAACAAGTATGAGATTCCAAGCTCTTGGAGCTTGCTTGAGACCATACAATGCTTTGTTAAGTTTACACACATAATCAGGATAAACTTGATTCTCAAAACCAGGTGGTTGTGCCATATATACCTCTTCTGTTATCCAACCATTCAAGAATGCATTCTTTACATCTAGTTGAAGTATCTTCCGATTCTTGGAAGAGGCCATACTAAGCAAAACCCTAATAGTAGGCATCTTTGCCACAGGAGAGAAGGTCTCCTCATAATCAATTCCCTGAGTTTGTGCAAAGCCTTTTGCTAGAAGCCTTGCCTTATACATGTTAATGGAACCATCATAATTCTTCTTGAGTTTATAGACCCATCTTGAGCCTATTACCTCCATGGATGAAGTCTTGGGCACCAAATCCCAAGTGTTGTTTTCCTCAAGTGCTTCAATCTCTTCCTTCATTGCATGCTTCCATTCTGATTTTTCTTTGGCCTCTTCAAAGGATGTTGGATCCTCTTGGTTTATGTCATGTGCTATGTAGATAGAATGTTTAGTTACTAATGAGGTGTCAAACCCATACATTTTTGGTTTTTTATTTTCCCTCATAGATCTTCTTAGGCCATGATGTGATGATTCTGCCTCATGTCCAAGTTCTTGCAATTTTGCTTTACCTTTAGACTTCCATGCTTTGATCTTTTCCATCTGAGATTCGTCATCATCTTTTGAGGTGTCTTGTTCTTCAATTTTTGGTTGTTCTCTACCAAGATTTGGAAAATCTTCTTCAAGATCATATGGTAAATTGACCTTCCTGCATGAATCTTCATACCATGAATTGTTTTCATCAAAAAATACATCTCTGCTTACCAAGAATCCTTTGTTGGTAGGGTTGTATAACCTGTAGCCCTTTTGATTGTTGTCATATCCAATAAATACACACCTTTCTGCCTTTGGATCCATCTTGCCTCTAACCTGTGAAGGAACATGAGCAAAAGCAATACATCCAAAAATTTTACAATGATCTAAGCTTGGTCTTCTTCCATTCCAAGCCTTATATGGAGTCATCCCATCAAGGGATTTTGAAGGCAACCTGTTAATCAAGTAAGTGGCTGTAGATACAGCCTCAGCCCATAGATAATTAGGTAAATGCTTTTCATTTAACATGGACCTTGCAGCTTCAACAATTGTCCTATTCCTCCTTTCTACCACTCCATTTTGTTCAGGAGTGTACCTTGTAGTTACCTCTCTTTTGATTCCTCTTTCTTGAAGAAAAGAATCAAACTCATGGGAGAAGTATTCTCCCCCTCCATCTTACCTTAGCCTTTTTAGTGATTTACCTGTTTGATTCTCCACAAGAGCCAAATATCTTTTGAAACATGAAAAAACTTCATCTTTGTGTTTCATAAAGAATAGGATAGTCCATCTGCTGCAATCATCAATAAAGGAGACATAATACCTTGATCCAGATATTGAAGCTTCCTTGCTAGGTCCCCATACATCTGTATGAACCAACTCCAAGAGATCTCCATGCATATAACCTTTCTTCATGAATGGTAACCTGTGAGACTTTCCAAATTGACATGCACTACACTTATAAATCATATGTTGTTTTGACAAGTTAGGGAGTCCAAGTACACTTTGGTCCCTGCAAATTTGCTTTAATGACCTTTCACCAATATGTGCTAACCTTTTGTGCCATACTTCCAATTCTGTGAGTGTCTGACTATCATAATTAAAGAGAGCAATGTTTCTAGTGTCTTTTAATTCAAATGTGAACAATCTACCTGTCTTTTCACCTTTTGCAATTCTTCTGAATCCTTGAATTGGATCTTCAACAAATGCTCCTGCTTTTGTGAACCTGACTTGCAACCCTTTCTCTACTATCTGCCCAACACTTATCAAATTCTTTGTAATGGTAGGGACATAGAGTACCTTACTGAGTAGGTTGATGTTTCCATCAGGTGCTTTGACATTGCCTATTTTCTCCACATGATGTCTTGTGTCATCTCGTGTTTGTACCTCATGCTTATTCCTTGGATCTTCTAAATCTGATAGGAGTGCCACATTTCCTGCCACATGATTTGAACAACCTGAATCTATGTAGAAAACATGCTCATCAGATTTACCTTGTGGCATAGCCATGTTCATGATCAATAATGAATCCTCTTTGTTTGAGTCTTCTGTGTAGTTATTGAAGTCTCTCCTTCCTTGGTAGCCTCCTTGATAGTTTGAATGCTTGTAGTTGTTGTAGTTGCCATGATAATTGTTGAACCTTCCTCTTGAGTAGCCATAACTTCCTCTATTGTATCCTCTGCCTCTTTGATTCCTGGAATTCCTAAAGCAATTTTCAGTTGTATGATTAGTTAGTCCACAAATAGAACATGAGTTGGAGTCTTGGGATCTCCCCCTGCCTTGTCTACCTCCTCTTCCTCTACCTCTGCCATGTCTTCCTCTACCTCCATAGTTAGCTTGATATGTACATGCTTCATCATCCACTTTCTTTGCCTTTCCTTTGTTATCTTTGGACTTGCTTTTATCAGTGTATAAAGCTGAAGATTGATTACCTTTAGAGCTTTCTCCATTTTTGATAAGCTTTGCCTCTTGAGTAAGTAGTTGTCCAATCAGTGTATTGAAATCAGGTACATGCATGTCCATGTACAAATCCATAGCTATGGTGAATGCTTCCCACTTGTCATCTGCCTTCAAGCCATTGATGACCTGCCTTACAATTTGCTCTTCATCTATTACCTCTCCGATGCTTCCCAACTGATCTGCTATGTCCTTGAGCTTTGTGACAAAATCAGTCACATTTTGTTTGGGAGCCTTCTTGAGAGTTGTGAAATCCAGCCATAGTTGATGCTTCCTAGCTTTAGTACTTGAAGAGAAGAAAGCTTCAAGTGCATCCCACACTTCTTGAGATGTCTTACAACTTCTAATGTGAGGCAACAAAAAATGTGAGATAGAGTTGAGGAAATAAGACCTTGCAAGTGCATCCTTGGAGCACCATGTGCTCAATCTTTCTTGCTCTTCTTGTGTTGGTTGACTTTTGTTCCTGAAACTTGGCATAACTTCATCTCCAACCACATAACCATATAAACTTCTACCTTGGAGATAAGCTTCCATTCTTAATGACCAAGTTGAGTAGTTACCTCTGTCCAATTTTTCAATTGATGAAGGAAATCCATCTGCCATGTTGTCCAACCTTGCTCTGATACCACTGTGAAGAGATGGATAGGTATGTGCTTGAAGATGAAGAGGTGTTGCAAAATCCTTGATCTACACCAGCCAAATGAACTCCAGGAGTATATGGTGGGCCCTTTTAGCTTTCCAATGGATGTATTAGACACCCTATGTACCTTGGAAGATCACTCTCAAAAAGATAGATCAAAACAGATAAGTTGGAGTTAGCTCAGAGGTGAAGAACTTGCTATTTTGGTTCATACACTTGTCCAGTGTTTTGCATAATTCTCTGAGCACAGCAGCAATTAGCTTAATTCCTCTTGGGGAAGTCTAGTTAACTTAAAGAGCTAACTTTCAAGAGTAATCGCATAGAAAATAATGAACCACACACTGAGAAAGATGTTTAACAAGTGATGACATCATCCCGATTTTCACGAGCTGCTACAGTAATGAGATCAATGAGCAGAAAAATGAACATAACTCTAGATTTAAGAATCCAATGATTATGAAAATTTGTATGATTATACTAGACAATACGCTCAATCCAAATATATTTAAATCATTGAATTTGGGTAAGTACACATTGAGAAACAGCTCTGAAGATTGCAATACCCAAATGAAATGAAAATTTGTGAGCACATAGTATACTAATAGAGCTAACTTTACCAAGTTAAATAACTGAAAATGATGCACCAAGCTCAGAGAAACCATCTCTGCAATCTGACTGAGAAAATTGAGAGATATGGCAGTGAGTAGTACACTTCACAAGAACATGGAAATATGAACTCAAATGATCATGAAAATGAAAGTATATTGCTTGTACAATACAATGGACTTACTGATACATATGTGCGCCTTGGAATCACACCTTGATATGGCATAAAGCTCAGCTCTTGGAGGTCTTCACATAGGTCTCTCTAACCACGACTAAAACTACCATCTATTTATAGTGGAGTTTGGGAGGCTAACTTCCCTCAATCACTCTCCAATCAATTATTGATTGATTTGATTCTCTATCTACCACAAATCACAAATTCATGTCTCCTCTTTCCCTTTTTGATCAAGTGGACTCAACCACTTAAGATTCTTTCATTTTTACATTAAGTAAACTCTTCAAAAGTTACAAGAGGTAGTTCACAAGTGAACTTTACATTGTCTTCATTTTAAGGCTTCTTCTATGACTTTGTGGGACTCAAGCCAATACTTAGGCTTGTCATAGACTTGCTCCAACAATACACACATAGACACATACACACATAGACACATAGACACATACACACATAATGATGCATACACACACATACACATGCATACACACATACACACACACATACATGCACACACATACACACACACACACATACACACACATATATGCATACACACACATAGAGAGACATACACACATACACATACATGCATACATATGCATACATACATACTTACATGCATACACACACATATGCATACATAATGCACATGCATACATGCACATACTTAATGCATACACACACATATGCATACATAATGCATACATAATGCATACACACACATACACACACATATGCATACATAATGCACATGCATATGCATACATACATGCATACACATACAGACATAGACACATACACACACATAGACACATACACACACATAGACACATACACACACATAAACACATACACACTCATAGACACATACACACTTACACACACACATCCATACACATTTGCACACACACATACACATGCACACCGATACATGTATATAGATACACACGTATATATACACATGGACACACACACATACACACATAGACACACACACATAGACACACACACATACACACAAATGTACACACACAACATAGACACACACACTTACACACACACACATCCACACACATTTACACACACATATGCATGCATACAGACACATATATATAGATACACACACATACTGTAATAGGCCTCTTTTCTAGTGAAATAATTCATTTTGAACTTTCTGAATTTCATTGTGGGGATAATGCTTAGAACAAATAATTAGGTCATTTTATGCATGTAGGAAAAATTTTGGGTTGACAACTTTCATATTCTCTCTCTAGACCTTAATTGCATCATGTTTTCCAGTGGGATTTTGAAGGTGAAGATGAAAGAATTAAGGAAAACTTTGTATGAGGGAAAGGTAGAGCAAGTAGAACAGAATAAAAGTGCCTGTGTGAGATTTTTGTGAATCATGTTCTAAGTACCTCGTTCAGGGTCCTACGTTTAGTTCATTGTAAGAAAATGCCTTGATTTTACTCTCTCTCTAGAATTTTAAACCTTGCAGGGCTCAAAAGTGGCATTTGGAGGTGGATTTGGACCTCGGACGTCTCTAACACTATTGTGGAGACCGAAAAATTGAATAAAAGTGTCTCTCACAAGCTTAACATAATTCCTCATTGTTTTTGAGTTACAGGGCTTTGAAAAGTGTCGTTTTTCCAACACTTAAAAAAAAAAAAACGAGGGCTTGTCTAATTCTATTCGAATCCGTGATTCTCATGCTCACGTGTCACCATGTCTAATTATGTATGTTTTCGGATATGTCTTGTTGGTGTTTTTCTGCTATTTTTGACAGGTATGCTAAAGAAAGGAAGTACACTACGATCGCATGGCTTTTTGCGAAAGTTTTGGAGAAACTCGACTTTTTCTAAATTTGGTGGATCACACACTTCTTTGGGGAGCACGGCTGCGATCAAACGGAAAAAGATAAGAAGGCCTGCGCATCAACACGGAGGACACACAGAAATCTGAGAATTACCTTGTGATTGAGAGTGTGATTGAGAGTGAGAGTGAGAGTGAGAGTGTGATTGAGAGTGCGAGTGAGAATGCGAGTGTGATAGCTCGTGGGTGGTCGGGAGGTAGAGGCTTCGTCAAGAAGCTATTGTCGAAAGCTACTGTAACCATTGATTCACATCTATAATATCAGAATTCTTCCTTCTCTGCATCATATTTGTTCTACTCTTCCGCATCAGATTTTCTTTTACCTTGTCCAATCTCTGCGTTCTTCTCTCCATTGTTATTTCTGAGTAATCGAAAGATTGTGTTGGGGATAGATTGTGATTGAGGAAACGCTACACATATGCACATACACACATACACACATACACAGATACACACATACACACATACACACATACACACATACACACATACACACATACACACATATGCATACATAATGCACATGCATATGCATACATAATGCACATGCATATGCATACATAATGCACATGCATATGCATACATAATGCACATGCATATGCATACATAATGCACATGCATATGCATACATAATGCACATGCATATGCATACATAATGCACATGCATATGCATACATAATGCACATGCATATGCATACATAATGCACATGCATATGCATACGTACATGCTTACATGCAGACACACACATACACACGCATACACACATACACATACACACATAGACACACACACACACACACACACATACACACACATATATGCATACACACACACATAGAGAGACATACACACACATACACATACATGCATACATAATGCATATACATATGCATACATACATACTTACATGCATACACACACACACATATGCATACATAATGCACATGCATTTGCATAGATGCATGCATACACATATACACACATAGACACATACACACATATACACACACATATGCATACATAATGCACATGCATACACATACACACACATAGACACATACATACACATAGACACATACACACACATATACACACAAATTTACACACACATACACATGCATACACACATATACACACATAGACGCACACACACATATACACACATATGCTTACATGCATACACACATACACACAAATACATATACACATAGATCCATATACACACATAGACACACACACACATGTAGAGAGAGACACACACACACATACACACACACGTAAAGACACACACACACACACATACACATACATGCATACATATGCATACATAATGCATATGCATACATACATACTTACATGTATACACAGACATACACACACATACACACACATATGCATACATACATACTTACATGCATACATAGACATACAAACATATACACACACATACACACACATGCATACAAATGCATAGACACATATATACAGATACACACGTATATACACACAGAGACACACAGACAAACACAAACAAACGCACACACGTAGATACACACATGGACACATACACACATATATATGCATAGATAGACACATAGAGACATACACACATATAAATGTATACACACACATAGAGACACATACACACACACATACACATGCATGCATACATATGCATACATAATGCATATGCATACATACATACTTACATGCATACACACACATACACATGCATGCATACATAATGCATATGCATACATAATGCATATGCATACATAATGCATATGCATACATAATGCATATGCATACATAATGCATATGCATACATAATGCATATGCATACATAATGCATATGCATACATACATACTTACATGCATACACACACATACACACACATGCATACATTTGCATACATAATGCACATGCATATGCATACATACATGTTTACATGCATACACACACTCACATATACACCATACACATATACACACATACATATGTACACGTATATATATTGATTTCTAACCCATTTTGTTTTATTGTTAGGTATTATGGATCCTAGTAGAGAGAGAAAGGCAAAACTCACTCTCATAAAAAGTGAGCAAAAGTTTCGTCTGATACTCTAGGGATCATCATGCATGAGTACTCAGATATGTCTAATGATGAGCTAGATTATACGATCCAGATGCTTACCCAGCAATCAGAGGAGGGCTCTTCTGCGGCTCCACAGCTATCTGCTCATAGGTATGTTTTTTTTCATAAACTTTTTTAATGATATTATAACATATATTTTTATTTATTTTTATCTATCTATTTTCAGGACACCTATACCACCTTCAAATCATGATAGCAGAGCAGAGTTCCCTATTAGGACATGCATAGGCACCTTAGGGCTAGAGTGCGATATAGAGCTAGAGGGGAACATTGTGTACATAGGGAATGGATTGGAGTTCAAGAGAAGAATGCGGGCATTATGCGAATCTTACGTGCGCCTTGTCCACTTACCATGGAAGTAAGTATAAATTTTACATATAAATTGAAATAAATATCTTATGTTTTATTTACATGATTTTGTTTATTTTTATAGTGAGCATGATGAGAGGGATAAAAAATACGTACTTAGTTCACTTGTGATAGAGTTTGGGACAGGATGGTCGCATAAGTGGTGTCTAAAAGAGATGGACACTTATGGCTCATCGTCGCAATAATGCATGGTACGCATTGCTTTTATGTATATATATGTGGATATGAGTATGTGTGTTTATGTATATACGTATGTATGTATGTCTGTATATGAGAGAGAGAGAGAGAAAAGAGTGACACTACAGGTACAAATACACGCATACACACACATATACATCATACATGCACATTTACACACATATAATGAATACACATAGACACATACACATACTCACATACACATACACATGCATAATCATATGTACACACACATAGACTCATATAATCATATTTACATGCATATATACATATACACATGCATATACACACACACACAACACATGCATATGCACATATAGATACACATACACACAAATAAACAAATCCTATTTCAAAAATCCTAATGTGAAAAAACTAATTTTGATATTAGGGTTTTAAAACCCCTAATTTAAAAACTCTAATTCAACCTTTTAGCCATATGATTGAAGTATATGTACACATTGCATCTATTCCTTCGATGTCCTAATAGAGAGATGTCTCTCCTCCCAACCTTATGCCTCTATATATAGCTACTCGAATCAACGAGGATTAGAATATATATAAAGATATATACACATCATGTAGATACACATACATAAATATAAAAGGGAGTAGATATATTATGCATCACACATACATGCCTAAATGCACACGTAAATATATATATATATATATATATATATATATATATATATATATATATATATATATATATATATATATATATATATATATATATATATATATATATATATATATATATATATATATATATATATATGTGTGTGTGTGTGTGTGTGTGTGTGTGCATGCATACATATTTACATGTACACATTTACACATAGACACATATACATATATACATGTACACATCACATATACATGCCTACATGCACACATAAATATATATATACATGCATACATATTTACATGTACACATTTACACATAGACACATATGCATATATACATGTACAAAATTATAAACACTTGCATATATTACATGAATACATGAATATTTTACATAAATGCATATGCATATATACACATATGCATACTAACACATGTATACATATATCACACACATGCACACACATACATATACATGAAATACATATATATGCATACTAACATATGTATACACACATATGCATACATACATGATAAAAATTTGCTCCTCGAAGATAAAGCTATATATAGAATAATTAGGCATACCCCCGAGCTTCATGTTCTAACTTAAAAGAACATGATTTCATCTCTCTAATAGGATTCATCGTTATTCAAGTTGAATAAAAAACCTATTATCTGATATCCATTCAGAAGCTTCAAGTTATTGATCGATATCTAGAGTAGAATTTACTATCTAATTTGCTCATATGTTTTCATTATTGCCATCATTTTGGTAAGATATCAATGTAGTCTCATCTTCATTATCCTTATTGATTTCATTTATTTCTTCTATTGTTAAATATGTGTTCTCATGAGTCACATAATCTATTGATGGATTAATATCGATTTATGGTAATTCCTCTTCCTCATCAGTAGAATCAACATGTAGAGAATTATCCTCTTCATAAAAAAGATTAGTATCATTATCACGTATAATGATTCTCATTTCTCTTTCAGATGTTGATGTATCAGTATCTGATGCTGAATCATCAAGAGGACTTTCTTTGATCTCTCTAACAATAAACTATTCAAACAATGACCTACCTCTAGGTTGAACATGAATGACTTGCCACCAAGGGTGAGCATCTGGTTCTTTAGTAGATCGTATTACCGTGGAAGAATCAATTGCCCAAAACCCAAATAATTCCTTTCTTAATGTGGAATTACTACCTTTATACTCGGCTCGAAACTAGTCAACCTTCAAAATGACCTATCAAAATATATAAATACAAAAACCCATTATTAGGTGCTTAAAAAATAACTAACTCTATCATAAAAAATATAAACTTTTTTCTACCTGTTTGAATGTACGAAATGAAATTTCGTAGATACCAACAATAGTTCCTGCGTAACCAAGTTTGCCATCTATAAGGTTCGTGTCTTTTGAGCTAGCATGTGATAGTTGCTTGAAAGAAGCAACAATACTAGAATCCTCTGTTTTACGTAAAGAATCAATGGCTTTGATTCTAATATGTTGTCCAAAAGCCCACATATTAGTGAACATTTGAGCCTGCAAAAGAAATTCAATTAGTAAATAGAAAGTAATATACATATATGAAAAAAATAAAATATTATTAAAATAAAATTACCATTCGTTCACAACCTATCATTATCTCTCTTTGCTGATCTGAGATTTCTTCATTATTTGTGTTGATGCATTGCAAATGACTATATAGCTAATCCGTGAAAGAAGATATATTTGTAATCCCATTATTATCAAGATTACGTCTATATCTTTTGTTTTTTCACCTTTTACTTTAGAGATTTTGAAGTTTCTGTTCGTACTCGCTAAGGAATGCTTGCATGCATTCGCTATTATATGCTTCAAAAGTAGAAACATCATTTTTTTCTTGAAATGTAAATAAGAATGGAACTCCCTTACCTGATAATACGTCATCTGTTATTTTTGAAGAAGAATTGTTGGTCCATGCATGTGGAGCTTCTTCATGAACTCTTTCAAGGTACTCACTAACGTAATACATGCACTCTTCAAGCATTTCACTCTTTGTTGCACCTAACCTTTTAATATTCCCATAAATCGCTCGACCCAAAACATCCATCGAGTGTTGACAACACCTGCAATCTCTATTTCATCTATAAGATGGACTAACAAATGAACCTGAATATCAAAAAATGAAGTAGGAAGTTCTTTCTCCATCAAACATAGTAGCTCTTTGCATTCACGTTTTTTTTGTGGGATCGAGTTTTTGTCAATCTCTTTGGATGTAATCCATCTATACATATCATAAAAAAAATTATAAAGAAGTTAATTCAAAAATAAAAGATATCCAATATTTATACATATTAAATATAAAAGTATCATAATTACCTTATAAGTGATCCAAGACGATAGATCACATCTCGTACTCCTTTCTTTGTACATCCATCGATAACCAAAGGTAAAATATGTTTCAAAAAGTTATGTCAGTCGTGGTTCTTTAATCCAGATAAGCTCTTATCATCCATAGTAAACATGTTTTGAAAAGATGCTCCATATCTTGTAGGAGTCTTAATCAATTGAATTCTGTTATTGGTAGTTTGTATCTCTTTTGTTGTAAGTACCCAAGGAACAGGTGCATAAGTCGTTTCTTGTCGATGTCTATCAAAAACTGGCCATAACTTTGGTTTTGATTTTTGATCTTTCAAATCATTCCTTGATGCTATGGTATCTTTTAGTCCAAGAAGATGCTACCATAGTCAAGAACCAATATTCTTGAATATATGCATAGGATCAAGAAGATGACATACTTTTAACTCTTTCCAATACTCCAAAGAATACCATATTGATATGTTCTCTGCGAGTGCCAATTTTCCTTTACCTCTCTTCACATACTCATTGTCTTCATCATCACTGAAGATTTTTTATTTTGGATCTATCAGAGGTCCATTTGTCCATTTTTTATACCAATCCATAGGCGTCATAGGTTTTGGACACTGACTTGTTTCAGGCTTTCCATTAAAATGTATCGCTTCTCTTTTGGATCTTAATGGATGATCACCAGGCAAGAATCATCGATGTCAAAGATAAATATTTTTGTTGAGATTCTTACTATAGATTGATCTCAACCAATCACCACAATATGGAGAAGCTTTATAACCCTTAGTAGATATTCTTGCATCATGAAAATGATGAAAATATAATTAGATTAAATTATATTTATTTACATGCATATTGAATAAAAAAATTACATCAATACCTGAACAAACACCATAGCTTGGAAAATCGTGAATAGTCCAAGCCACAATACCATGAACCATAATATGTCTTTCATTGATGCTTTTTGATACATCAATGACATTAATATCTCTCCATAACTCTTGGAGATCGTCAATGAGAGAAGCAAGATATATATTCATATCTTTAACTTGTCTTTTGCCTGGGATTAAAAGTGAAAGCATTAAATGTTCCTTTTTAATGCTAAGATATGGTGGAAGATTGTAGTTTATGACTACCACTAGCCATGTTGACCATTTACTAGATTTCATGGAGAATGGATTAACCCCATCTAATGCAACTCCTAACTTTAGATTTTGTGGATTTTGTGCAAATTCAGTCCATGTAGAATCAATATGCTAAAAAGCAACACTATCATGAGGAATTCTGATTATTCCATCAATACTTTTATGATCATGTCCCCATGTCAAAGCTTTGATAATTCGAGGCTTTGAAACATATTTCTAATCCATGGAGCCAATGGAAAATGTCTCAATACCTTTTTTGGGATTTTACCTTCTTTGCCCTTATATCGAGGAGATTGACATTTGGGACATGTCAAAGAAATTGCATATTCACCTCTATATAAAATACAATCGTTAGGACATGCATGTATACATTGATAATCTCTACCAACATTGTTGATTATCTTCTTCATTTCATCATGTGAGGTAGGAAGAATATTCTGGCTTGGTAAAAGCTTTTTAGATAATAACTTGTAAGTTCATCAAAAAAAGATATATTAAAAAAAGTAAATAAATAAATATACATATATATATGCATATAAATTTATATATGTGTATGCTTATGTGTATGTGTATGTGGATGTGAATATGCATGTGCATGTGTATACATATGTGTATGTGTATATGTATATATGTATGTATATGTGTTTTATAGGTGTATATGTATGTATACATACATATGCGTATATGTATGCATATATGTATATGTATGTGTGTATACATGTGTATGTATGTATGTATGTATGTATGTGTATGTATGAATGTGTATATATGTATGTATATGTATGTATGCATGTGTAGCTGTGTATATTTGATTTCATTTTTAATTGTTTCTTGTATATTGTGGTTTGCAGATTTTCATATCTAGACCATTGAATCGTCTAGCAGTTTCCCATTTTATAGTCAATCTATTACCTGTCTTGCTAAGCTGTTTACAGATATTAAGTAGTCGTGACCAAGGAAGGTATTAAGTCATATGTAAAATGGGAGGATCAACTTTTTCGCGAATATTTTGAAAGATGCATTAATAGTTTTAAAAGATGGGCAGACAAAAAGTGTCCATTCAATTCAAGTTCTTGTTCTTACCTTATCTAAAGTAAGAATAAAAACCTGCATTGAATGGACACTTTTTGTTTGCCCATCGTTTAAAATTATTTTTCCATCCTTCAAAATCTTCAAGATAAATTTGCTCCTCTCATTTTACATATGACTTAATACCTTCCTTGGTAACTGCTACTTAATATTTGTATTAAAAAGAATTAATAGCACAGGTATTAGGTCGACAAAAATAAGAGAAACATATGTGTCAAGAAGATTCTAAAGGTTGGGTGGACAATTCTAAAGGCTAGATGGACAAAACATCTTCATTCGATATAGGTATGTATAATTTGACCTTACTCTCATAACATGTGTGTGTGTATGTTTATATATGCATGTATTTATATATATATTTATGCATATATATATATATATATATATATATATATATATATATATATATATATATATATATTTATTTAGATAGAAAATTGAAAATTATACCTTAATAGTGTCGAAACAGACACATTACTCCATCCAAAACGATATTGAAGATTGAGAATAAGTAAGCTCGCACTTAGTCGTGTCAAACAACTTCCTTCATATACATGCTTTAGACATTCCTCTCGAAGATATTTCTCATTTTTAGAAATATCAATGCTCTCACTGTCATTTTGATACCAATCCTCAATAAAATCTGCCATGCCATCATCTTCATCATTGTCGCACAAATCTTGTACTTTATCTTCTTTTGAATATAGATCTTTCAACCTTGCATATTCCACATGATTACTTTTGCATAGCCTCCTCATAGAAGCTTCTGATAAATGAGGTCTTACTGGTTGTGAATGGTGTGGAGGAATATCATCAACATCATACGTTGGAATCTACACATATAAATAAAATTCATTAGTATTCCATAAATGAATAAAAAGTAAACTTTAAACACAAAATTAAATATATAAGTTATTAAATATGGATAGAAAATTTTTATTCTCTCTAGCTAAAAGGTGCTCTTGGAGGTCTACGCCATCCATAATTCACTAATAGCTCATCACCTGCATGTAATGTAGTAATAGCATTGACAACTATGTATCTTGATACATCTCTACTCATGTATGGTGATTCATGACTATTTTCACGCTCCTCAAATGTGCAATTAGTCCTTGAACTATTATGTAACCCTCGACTACTATTTATTAAACTTGCTATATTTCCATGTGTATAAGGTCTTCCATCAATATATAATCTTTCATTTTCTGCATGTGAAATCTTTCTACTAGTAAGGGATGCTGCATTCAAGCATATTCCATAAGTAATCATGCTTTGAACATAACGTGAAAGTCGATGCCAATCTCCCCATCCATATATAGGACCACAAAATGACATTAGAGTGACTTCAGAGTTCGGAGGTCCTCTACAATAAAGATACCACGACCAACATTAGTAATAGTGGATGAAGCAATCATATAGCAATTACCCCAAAAGTTGAAAACCTCTCCATCTAAAGGAATTGTTCCTCTATTCCATCCTCCATATCTTCTTCTATCATATGTTTGTACCAGAGAACGATCACGAGCTGGCAATGGATAATCTCCAGCCGTTTTAGTCTCTAAACCAGGAGGTAGAGGATTTCTAGAAACCTCTGCTTGTAATTGATGAACAACAAGTCCATGACATGTACGAGGTATATTAACATTATGAGAAAAATTATCATCATCATCATCATCATCGAGCAAGTATTCCTGTATATCAACAGTAATTTGATTTTGTATATGGTTTTGAAATAAAATAATGACATTAATTTATATAAAAAATACATACCCAAGCATTATCACATTGACCAAGTGATGGAGCACACTCAAAAGTACCATACTCTGCCTCATGTTCAATACATTCCAATCGTGGTCTTTGATACGTGCCATAACAAGAGTTACACCAACATATTATATGTTGTTGATAGTAAAATTCATCATAATTCCTATTGGAGGACACATGTGAAGTCGTTGCATGGGTAGGAGGTGGTGGAGTACCCTCTGATTGATCAGAATCTGATTATAATAAGAAACAAAAAAATATATAAGTTATGTATCCATCAAATATATTTAAAATTAAATGTTTGATATACTTATAGTATATAGTCATTGCACGATGAGGAGATAGTGGTGGAGTTCCATCTGATTGATCAGAATCTTAATCTGATTATTTACATACACAAAAAATTCACATATACATATTTACACGTACACACATATTCACATATAACACATTTACACATACACACATATTCACATATACACAAATACGCATTATTGTGGGATAAATGCATGTATTTTGTAGAATGATTGTATGTGCATGCATGTGTGTAGGTATATATGTGGATATGTATATGTGTGTTTATGTTATATGTATGTATATGTGTATATGTATGCATATATGTATGTGTATATATTTGCATGTATAAGTGTATGTGGGTATGTGTATGTGTATGTGTGTGTATATATGTGTATGTATTCTGATTTTTTTTTCTGTTTGAGATTAAATTAATAGGAGATATTGTATGGTGGAAAAAGCAACAAACATACATTTCACTGCTGTATCATCCAATTTTCCTGCATTTTGTTCAGGCACTAATGCATATGTGAGACAACCAAAGACATGCAAGTGCAAAACAGATGGCTTGTAACCATGCCAAGCCTCACATGGAGTGATAGAGTGCAATGCTTTAGTGGGATATCTATTAAGTACATATGCTCCACACCTCAAGCCAAAGACTATGTGGTAAAGCCCGACTCTTGACCACACACCTTGACTTCTCCATGAGTGACATATTCTTCCTTTCAACAAATCCATTCTATTGAGGTGTATATGGCACTGTACACTGATGTTTTATCCCACGTTTAGCCAAAAATGCATTAAAATAAGAAGAAATATATTCCCCCTCGATCAAAATGGAGGGTGCCCATTTTACATGTTGACAGATTTTTAGCAAAAGCTCGAAACTGTTTGAAGCACATAAACACTTTGGACTTTGCTTTTAGTGGATACACCCATGTATGCTTGGGAAAATCATCAATGAAAGTCACAAAGTAAAGGCAATTCCCAAAAGGAGGTGTCTACATAGGACCACATACATCACTATGAAGCTGTAATTTTTTAGTAGCTTGAACTAAACCATCTTTTGGGAAGGAGGAACGCTACATTTTTCCCATAATACAACATTCACGAACATGTTTACCAGGTGTCTCAAGTTTGGATATAGAGGACACCATTTTAGATTTCTACAAGCATAGGAAAATAGCAAAATTCTGATGACCAAAGCATGAACGCCAAAGCTTTGCATCTAACATAGCTTGAGAATCTTGAACTACAAATGCTGAATCATTCACAAATTTTGCATAATCTATGAGCGTATACATCCCATGATATAAAATGCCAAAAGCAATAATGACATCATCATTTGATAGATCATCAATTGTACATTTGTCATCACAAATTTCACAACCAAGCTGATCTTTGCTAATGCTAAAATTGATAACAATTTTTTCTTGATCTCTAGCACAAATAAAGCATCCGACAATGTAAAAGAACTACCATCAACAATATTTAGAATAATCTTACCAACTCCCATGATAGGATAAGAGGAGTTGTTGGTGCATGTGACAGTATTCCCTGTAGGGGCAGCCTCAAGTGAAGTGAAGAAACTGTGTTGCAAGGTAATATGTTTGGTTTCCCCGCTATCAAAGTACCAAACATCTGAGTCTACTACAGACATACATTGTTCATGAGAAGATGGGTCATAACTGCAAACAGTAGTAGATGCCCATTCTTCATTCTGCACAAGATTTGCAAACTTTGACTTGGGTGTACAAGCTTCTGCAACAACCATTCCAGCCTCTTTTGTCTTTGCCTCTTTTGTAGCCAATTTTGGACAACTCTTTATGACATGATCATGTCCATTCCAATATTTGCAAAATAATTTCTGCTTTTTGTTGAGAATATGAGAGTGCATCTCCCTTTTGTATCTTGGAGTCACTCTATTTCCATTCCATTTCCATTAGATTTCTATTATTATATCCTTTGTATTTGGGTACCTTGCCATTTGCTTCTACCATTGTATTCATTCTCCTTCAAGGAGAATTATCCCACATGAGATGTACTTTGGAGAGCACCTCCCAAATCTATATAAGGAGGGCCTCTCCCCCCATTTTTACTTGGTTAGAAGCTTGAGGAGCCTACTCCATGCTCTTGGAAGCTCATTTCTAATCCATGTGAGTTTACCCAGTTCTTGGTCTACTTGCTTTGAGTCTCTCACACTCTTTCTTTTGTGAATACACTCTTCTTTTCATTTTGCTTCCATGCATGCACTCTCTACATGGTAGCAGAGCACTAAGAGGAGGTCTTGGTGGTGCTTTTAGTGGTGATTTTGGTGGTGGTGGTGCTTGAGCTTTGGTGATGTGCTTTCTCTTCATTGGGTAAGTCTTTTTCCATCAATTTTTGGGTCTCATCTTGCCCATTTGCCCACCCTCCCACCCTTCCTTCTTCATCATTTTGTACACCTTTTACACCCACTTCCCCTCCCTCCCACGCTTGTATTTGACGTATTTTGTGCTCATTTAGTGGTTCATAGTTATTATCTGAGTGTGGAGACTTTTATTCAAAATGGTTTTTCAAAATTCTTCTTGTACTGTGAGTTATAATGTTTCTTTCTTTACTGGTATGTCCCAAAACTTGAAAGGAAAACTAGTATGTTTTGTGTGAATGGATTAACTGGACCACAACATCTAATTATAGTGATTAATAGCTCATTAGAAAGCACTTAGTGTCTAGTTTATGTGGCTAAAAGGGTTTGTCAATTGGATTCAAGAATTTCGAGTTATATCAGTTTTAGTGAGTATTGTTCTGAGAGTAGTTAGGTCTTGGGCAGGGTCCAAGCTTCTTGTTGTGCATTTGGAGGAGAAATCTTCAATTAGTGGTATTAGAGAAGCTTGAAGACATCAAGCTGAGTGCAAGAATACTTGAAGTGAAGCAAGACAACAAGGTGAAGTACTTGTAGGCTACATCAAGGGGCAACATCTAGAGGAGTGCTCACCAAAGGAGTAAAGCTATCTACAAATTCTATAGAAGTAACACACACCTACTTTTATCATGGGTGATAATTCCAATGATATTGAGAAGCTTGAGAAGGAAAACTACCAGCCTTGGAGGTTCAAGATGCTCAATTTAATATTAAGCAAGGATCTAGGTGGTATCATGGATGGATCAAATGTCAAGGTAGTACCATTGGATCCTATGGCACCTACCACAGTTGAGTTGAAGGCCATGAAAGATTGGGAGGTCAAAAATAGAAAGTTAATATTCATGATCTCATAATTGTTAGTAATACCATGATTGGACATATTCAATCAATGGAGACAACTAAGGACATGTGGAATTACTTGGAGAGGATGTTTACAACTAACACCAAAGCTAGGAAGGTGCAGCTAAAGAATGATATTAACAACCTCAAGAAGCCAAGTAATCTATCCATCTATGAGTACATTACGAAAGCGAAAAACATTAGGGATTCCCTTGCTGCAATAGGTACCCGAGTGGATGATGATGACATGGTGGCCTATTGTTTGAATAGTCTCAAGGAAGATGACAAATGGAGGCTATTCACTTCTTCTTTGCATGCTAGAGAGAACATGATTGACCTTGATCAACTTACCAAAACTCATGATCAATGAGGAGATGCTTCAAGCAGGAAACAAAGGTAAAGGTTCTCAATCTATGCTATATTCAAGAAATAGAGGGAAAGATAGAGGCAAGGGAAGAGGTAAAGGAAGGAAAAATCAGTCCAAAGACACGAATGAAGATGAAGCTAGCACATCCTATGGCAAAGGCAAAGGAAAGAACCAAAGGGGTAGAGCAAAGGTGGTTACAACAATCAAGGCAAGTTTTATTCATGTGGAAAGCAAGGCCATGGCAAATGAATACCCTTCAAAGAAAAATCAAGTTAACTATGCTTCTAATGAAGGTAATGACCAAGTGTTAGCCATGAGCCATGCCTATAAGGATCATTCACAGGACAGAGATGAAAAGTGGTACATAGATAGTGGTTGTAGCAACCACATGTCATGTAAGATAGATATGTTCACTAATTTTCAGGTTCCTAGGGACAAAAGGTGCGCTGAGATAGGTGATAATACTGAACATGTCACTAGACATACTAGAGACATTAGATTTCAAAATGGCCACAAGAGCACTACACACTTTGAGTCAAGGTAGATTGTAGTAAGCATATGTTCATTGCATGTGGGTCATTTAAAATTGTAGCTCTTGATCTATGGCACAAAAGAATCGGCCATCTTAATGTTGAGAAGCTCAAGAATATGTAGAAGGATGAAGTTGTTAGAGGACTTCCAAGCTTCACCACACCTAACTTGCATGAGGTATGTGAAGCATGTCAATTTGGGAAGCAGACTAGGAGGCCTTTCAAGCCATCAAGATACGTTGTGTAGCTCAGTGATGAGTAGCACCTCCTTTAATGTCAACCCGGAAAGATGTGAGGTTGGTATGATCAGAGATGCTACGATTAGAGATATTATCCACTTCCAATCCCGGAACACTTATTGGCGCGTGTTGGAGGCAAGGAAGTTTATAGCTTTCTTAACGGATTTTCAGGTTACAACCAAGTAGCCATTGCCCCAGAAGATCAACACAAGATGGCTTTTGCCACCGAATGGGGAATCTTTGTATTTCGAGTGATGCCATTTGGGCTCACAAATGCACCTGCAACATTCCAAAGGCTCATGTGTCATGTCTTCAAAGAGTTCTTGCGAAAGAGCTTAGAAGTATATGTGGATGATTTATGTGCTCATTCCCAAGAAAGAAGATTTCACATCCCTGAGCTCAGACAAATCTTCAACAAGTTTAGAGAATATCGAGTGTGTCTGAACCCAGAAAAGTGTGTGTTCATGGTGCGTCAAGGTAAAATCTTAGGTCATATTGTTTCTAAGAATGGAATCTCAACAGATGAAGATAAGGTACGAGCCATAGCGGAGCTGCCAAGTCCAAGGAATGTTAAAGAGGTACAAGCCTTTATGGGCCATTGTGGATATTACCGTAGGTTTATCCACATGTATGCGATCATAGCTAGACCCCTTTATGCCTTGTTGTCTAATTTTGAGTGGAACAACGAATGCGAGAATTCTTTCAATGAACTGAAGAAACGTTTGTGCACAGCACCAATACTGACCACTCCTGATTGGAATAAACCATTCCATGTCCATGTGGATGCATCCAATCATGCCATAGGATGTGTGCTAGCACAACCCACAGGTGAAGGAAACTTAGATTTGCCCATAGCATATGCTAGTAGACATCTCACCGCAGCTGAACGATCTCATAGATGAATCCAACTTCAATCAGCCTATCAATTTCTTCTTTTATTTTGGCTGCATATGTATCATTATATGTGTAGGGCTTCTGTTTGGTGGGCTTGGCATTAGCAGTCATGGGGATAGTATGAGAGCAAATTCTTGGATCTACCCCTTTCAAGTCTGTATAGTGCCACGCAAACACATCTCTATATTCCCTTAATAGAGCTACGAGCTCCATTTCTTCTCTTGCACTTAGGTCATCTCCTATATATGTGCATCTCTCTTCGTTCTCTTCAATGGTCACTACAATTTTCTTGGTCTTTTCTTTAATATCAGATGATTCTCCTATGATGGCCTCTCTCTTAGGCATTCGTACCAAAATTTTGCGGTCGTCAACTTCATATTTCTTGAAGTTTTCTGGTACTTCAAACAATGATTCCTCCTCTTCTTGTTTCACTGCTTTTCTTTTCTTTTTCTTTTGACTGCTCTCACTTCCATCCTTTGAATTTACCGTTTTAATACTTGTGAGAGGTTCTTCTTCTTTCTGGGTGAACACTCCTATATCTTCTCGATAGTGCTGCTCTGAGTTAAAGCAACTATCCATCACAATAGACTTTATATCATTGTCATTCTCTTCTTCTTCTATGACATCACTAGGGTCACATTCTTCTAGCAAGGGCTGACACATGAACACTGAAATATCATAACCCTCCTCATCACAATGAGGTGTCCATTGTTCTTCATTGATAGCAATGTCCATGGTGGCTAAGATTTCTGGCCAGCCATGAGGCTCAAATTCCTCATCTGGAAAGATCATCGGTGTGTAGGCTGGGTCTCTAACTATTCTATCTCCTGGAAAAGTTCCTTCTTCTCTTGCCTTTAAACATTTTTCCTCTTCCTCTGAGACCTTGCACATCCACAAATGAGTATCTTCATTCAACCAGGATGGATCAGGTGAACTTCCAGAATGCACAGAGATAAAATCTTCTTTCGCTTTGTGGATAGAATTCCACTGTAGGGGTGGTACATCTCTGAAGGTGTAATCCTTCAAATTGACCTTGGTGGTGACCCCTAAGTGCTACAAGTACAAGGAGTTGGTTCCCCAATCCTGTACTATTTGCAATTGTCATAGGAAGGGTCTTCCTAGGATCATCTCATAGACATTATTTTTCTCAAAGTCACATATAGCAAATGTATGTTCAAACTCTACACCACAAGTGGTTAGAGTTATCCCTTTGAGCAATCCTAGAGTTCTTTCAAAATGACCGTTTGCCATTTGAAGCTTCATTCTAGTTGGTCTTAATGTGGGTTTGCCCCGTTGCTTCCACAAGGAGGTGGTCACAATAGCAACACCCACACCTGAATCTATGATTGCTTTGGTTGTGTAACCTTGGTAGGCGATTGGAAGATAAGTATTACCTTCTTCACCCTCACACATGTCCCCTATTTTTTCTAGAGGTATCTCTGGTACTTTTTGCTTAGAGCATGCTTTTGGCATTTTGGAATCAAGTTCTGGAACTTGATCCTTGACATGATTCCATAGTTCAGGTTTTGCTTTGAGCACCTCTTCTACAGTGAGATGACACTGAACCTTGGTGTTCTTCATGACATCAATGTTCCTTGTGATGGAGAGTGTTCATCTCCAAAAGAACAAGATATCCTTGATGTTAGACCACCTCTATATCAAGAATAACTTTAAACTCCAACCAATTTTGGAAGACAAGCACCAAATTATCAAGAAATTAGCTAACTGTGAAGAAAGTCATTTCTCAGAAAAGTCTGCTGCACCTTAATCACTCATTGACTAATCATTCGTGTAAAACTTTTGATAAAACTTTGTAGAATGTTTTGCCTAGAGATTGTGCACCTTCTCCAAGTTAAAACACTTTAAAAGCTTGAGTAGATTATGAGAAATGATTCAAACAATCTACCTATGTCTGAAATTGTCTCTTTGTATAGTCGACTTTGACACCTGCAACTTCTAAGACATGGTTCTCCAAAACTAGAACCCATTTAAGAAAATGCTTTTAGCCATAGATGGCTTACCTCTCAACTTAGATTTTGAGTCCTCAATCATGCAAAACTTTAATCTGTGCAGTGAGAAATGATCAAATCATTGACCATAAAAAATGTGCCTGTTTCAAAAACCTGTGAACACTCTTTTACATATGAATGTTCCTACTCACAATTCTCACAGCCTGTTTACAATTAGGCTCTCAAACTTTAACCATAGACTCATTGACTATGGACTTAGACATCTATAAAAGGATTCTTGAAATGATCAAGCACAGAAGGAGAATGCACAGAAACATCGGCTGCAACTTCTCTTCATTTCTGATAGAAATTACATCTGGATGAGAGAGCTATTCTAATCTTCTCATAAGTGTCTAATGACATCTAATTCTACTCAATTCTCATGCTCTACATTCTCTCATACTTGCCCCGACATTTTCCAAAGTATATATAGACAAAAAATTACAAGCTTATGACTACTCAAAGATATAAGTGAACTATCTCTGGAATAATGTACATATGTGTACACATCTTCCAAATGCTGAATGTGTCCTTCCTTCATGCTTCACAACTTGTTCTCTTCTCAAATCCTTGACTTCATTTCCATGTCAAAACATCAATTGGTGATTGTCCTGCACCAACAGCTCCCCCTCAATCATCAATTGAGGTTTTCTCTATCTTCTTTATGCCTGTCATGTCTTTGAATTTCTGTAGCTTTGGTCCATCCAAGCTTTTGGTAAGCATATCAGTTATCTGATCTTTTGTTGAAGTATGTATGACTTCAATCTCTTTATCCATCACCTTTTCTCTCAAAAAGTGATACTGAATCTCAATGTGTTTAGTCCTTGCATGAAACACAGGATTAGCAGCTAAATACAATGAACTCATGTTATCTCCATAAATGATAGGTGTATTCTGTATAGTGTCAAAACTCTTCATGAGAGTCTTAAGCCATATCACTTCCTTTGCAGCTTCAACCATACCTTTGTACTCAGCTTCTGTAGATGATAAAGCAACTGTGTGTTGCTTCTTTGAACACCAAGAGATTAACTTATCTCCCACATAATACAAGTATCCATATGTTGATCTCCTATCATCAGGATTACCTGCCCAATCTGCATCACTATATATTTTGATGTTTGTATCTGATGTAAAACCATAATACAAACCCTCTTTGAGTGTACCCTTAATGTACCTCAACACTCTTTGACCTGCAATCCAATGTTCTTTCCTAGGGCAATGCATGAATTGAGACAAAACTCCAACTGCATATGATAAATCAGGCCTAGTTAATGTAGCATAGATAAGACTACCAACCAAACTCTGATATAGCTTCATATCCTTGAATTCTTCTCCACCATATCTGCTCAATTTGTGATTCACCTCCATTGGAGTAGGTGCTACTCTGCAATCATTCATTTTAAACTTGATAAACAAGTTTCTCAAATACCTTTCTTGAGTCACATACACTCCATGTTGAGTGTATGAAATCTCCATGCCCAAGAAATATGACAAGTCTCCCAAGTCACTGATTTTGAACTCCTTCTCCATTTGCTTCTTTAGGTTTTGAATGCCTTACTCATCTGTACCTGTAAGAATTATATCATCAACATATATGCACATGTAAATGAACCCATCATCACTTGCTTTAACAAGCAAGCTACTATCTGCCTTAGATACTTGAAATCCAAGTTCTTTCAAGAACTTCACAAGTCTATAATTCCATGCCCTTGGGGCCTGCTTCAAACCATATAAAGCTCTCTTGAGCTTACATACATGATCTGGATACCTTCTATCTCTGAATCCTTGAGGTTGCTCCATGAAAACATCATCTGAAATGTAACCATTTAAAAAAGCATTCTTCACATCTAATTGACATAATTTCCAACCTTTACATGCAGCAATAGCTATGAGTGTCCTGATGGTTGTCATTTTTGCCACAGGACTATAGGTCTCATCATAATCAATACCATATGTTTGAGCAAACCCTTTCACAACAAGTCTAGCTTTATACCTATACACACTTCTATCTGCAAACCTCTTAGTCTTGTAGACCCATTTGCATCCAATGATCTTCTGACTATTTGATTTAGGAACCAAATCCCAGGTCTGATTCTCCATTAATGCATCATATTCTTCCTGCATAGCTTTCTCCCAATTTTCCTTACCTTTTGCCTCTTCATATGTGGAAGGATCTTCATCTGCCTTTATCATGTAAGCATAATCTTTGGTAGCCAAAAAAGAAGTATCATAGCTATACCTTGTAGGTTGCCACTTGTGTCTTGATGACCTTCTAAGTCCTCCACTCCTTGAGGTTTCTCGTTCTTCACACTCAGGATCAAATCTTGGCAATTTTTCAACTTCAACCTGCACTTCATTATTCTCCTCTTCATTAAATATCTGAACCTTTGATTTACCCTTCTTTTGACTCACAACTTCTTTATCACCTGTATTAATATTGATTGTACCTGCATACCAAGTACCTTGCTCATCAAATGTAACATCCTTAGACACAATAAATTGCTTTGTGGATGGACTCCACAATCTATAACCCATCTGCTTGTCATCATAACCAATGAATACATACTTTTCAGCTTTAGGTTCTAACTTGTGTCTTAATTGTGATGGCACATATGCATATGCCAAACATCCAAATACTTTGCAATGATCCAAGGTAGGTCTCTTACCCCACCATGCCTCATATGGTGTCATACCCTGCAAAGCTTTTACATGGTAGCCTATTGACCAAATAAGTAGCTGTATTTACAGCCTCAGCCCACAAATAATTTGGGCAATTTTTCTCTTTCATCATTGACCTTGCAAACTCAACAAGAGTTCTATTTCTTCTCTCTGCTACACCATTTTGTTGAGGAGAGTACCTGCAAGTGATTTCCCTTTTTATACCTGCATTCCACAAGTAATCACTGAACTCATTAGAGAAATACTCTCCCCCTCCATGTGACCTTAGTCTCTTCAATTTATGACCTGTAATTCTTTCTGCATACACATGATAATGTTTGAATGTATTGAATACTTTTGACTTATCTTTGATCACATAAATAGTGATCCATCTGGTAGCATCATCAACATAAATCACATAGTACCTTGAACCATTGATACTGAAATCCTTTGATGGTCCCCACACATTTGTGTGTTACCAACTCAAGCTTCTCTGAATACATGAAACCATGCTTGGAGTAAGATTGCTTGTGAGCCTTACCTAATTGACATGCCTCACATCTGTATGTCATATGTTGACCTGCAACATTAGGCAATCCAAGCACTGAACCATTGTTAATCATATCTTTGATACCTCTTTCATTGAAGTGTCCAAGCCTCTTGTGCCAAAGATCTAACTCAGAGATCTTATGTCCTCCATAAGTGAACAAGGCATGACCAACATTACCTTGAATCTTCAATGTGAACAACCTTCCTTCTTTCTTCCCTGAAACAACTTGTTTATACCCATTGCTAGGGTCTTCCACAAACACTCCTTCATTAGTGAATCTAACTTCATAACCTTTTTCAACAATTTGTCCTACACTTATCAGATTCTTAGGAATTGTAGGAACATAAAAGACCTTACTCAAAAGAGTACTTCCATCCTTGGCCTTCACTAATCCAATTGACTTCACATTGTGCTTTGTATTGTCACCTGTTTGAACAACATGATTAGATACCTTATTTTCCAAATCAGTCATCAATGCTATGTTACCACTCAGGTGATTGCTACACCCTGAGTCAATGTAGAAGACTCTTTGGTCTTCACTTTGCCTTTCACAAGTTGCATTCATTATCAAAGTTGAATCCTCCTTCTGATCTGAAGCATAATTGTAGTAGGTATTATTGTATTATTGACTTTGGAATCCTCTACCTGCATTTCTTCCAAAGTAACCCCTACTACCTCTTCCTCTGAAGTTACCTCTTTGATTTCTACCACCTCTTCCTCTTGAATTAAAGTTCTGATTATATCCACCATTACTCTGAGTATTATGCCAACAATCATTAGCTAAGTGATTTGTCTTACCACAAATCCAACAAGCTTTGACTCCATCTTTATTATTCCTGCCTCTTCCTCTACCTTTGCCACCTCCTCTTCCTCTTAGGAAGTTGGCTTGACTAGTTGTGCCTTCATCTTCATTTGCTTGTTGTTTTCCTTTGCTATTTTTCTTCTTATCCTTTGAGTACATTGCATGACCTGTACTCTTGTCACCTTCACCTTTGACATCCTGCTCAAAGGTTAACATATGTCCTAGCAACTGATTCAAGTCAGGAGTAAAATGATCAAGTGATAATTCAGTAGATAGAATGAATGGCTTCTATTTGTCATCACCTCTCAAACCTATGAGGATTTGCCTTACCAATTTATCCTCCTCAATGTCTTCATTAACAGCTCCTAATGCATCTGCAATGTCCTTCATTCTTGTTACATAATCTGAGATGGATTGAGAGACCTTCTTCTTGAATGTAGTAAATTCTGCCCACAAGGATGCCTTTCTAGACTTTGTGGTATTTTGGAAATGCTCCTCCAAAGCATTGCATATATCACTTGCACTTTCAAGACCTCTAATGTGAGGTAGCAAGTAATCATTGACTGCCATACAGATAATGCTCCTAGCTTGAGCATCTCTCTTCATCCAATTCTTCAAATCTGATAATTCCTCCCTAGTTGGAACACTAGGATCTCTAAATTGAGGCTTTTCTTCTTCACCTGTAATATAACCTATCAAGTCTTTGCTCATTAGATGAGCTTCCATCCTCATTGACCATGCTGGATAGTTCTCTCTATCCAATTTCTCTATCTGAAGAGAATCTCCCATCTTTTCTTCACATGTATATTGAATTCTTCAAACTTTATAAAGTATAAGGTTACCTTTACTTTGAATGACACTCCTTTTTTCTTCCTTGGTGTCGTATGACCTCCTTCTCAAGCTTTCACCTTTTGAACCTTCAGATGTTGAATTTTGTATGTCTATAGCAGTCGGAGTCTTCCTTTCCTCAATTTTGATACTTCCTTCTCTGATACCACTGATGGAGAGTGTTAATCTCCAAAAGAACAAGCTATCCTTGATGTTAGACCACCTCTATATCAAGAATAACTTTAAACTCCAACCAATTTCGGAAGACAAGCACCAAATTATCAAGAAATTAGCTAACTGTGAAGAAAGTCATTTCTCAGAAAAGTCTGCTGCACCTTAATCACTCATTGAATAATCATTCGTGTAAAATTTTTTATAAAACTTTGTAGAATGTTTTGCCTAGAGATTGCACACCTTCTCCAAGTTAAAACACTTTAAAAGCTTGAGTAGATTATGAGAAATGATTCAAACAATCTACCTATGTCTGAAACTGTCTCTCTGTATAGTCGACTTTGACACCTGCAACTTCTAAGACATGGTTCTCCAAAACTAGAACCCATTTAAGCAAATTCTTTTAGCCATAGATGGCTTACCTCGCAACTTAGATTTTGAGTCCTCACTCATGCAAAACTTTAATCTGTGCAATGAGAAATGATCAAATCATTGACCATAAAAAATGTGCCTGTTTCAAAAACCTGTGAACACTCTTTTACATATGAATGTTCCTACTCACAATTCTCATAGCCTGTTTACAATTAGGCTCTCAAACTTTAACCATAGACTCATTGACTATGGACTTAAACATCTATAAAAGGATTCTTGAAATGATCAAGCACAGAAGGAGAATGCACAGAAACATCGGCCGCAACTTCTCTTCATTTCTGACGGAAATTACATCTGGATGAGAGAGCTATTCTAATCTTCTCATAAGTGTCTAATGACATCTAATTCTACTCAATTCTCATGCTCTACATTCTCTCATACTTGCCCCGACATTTTCCAAAGTATATATAGACAAAAATTTACAAGCTTATGACTACTCAAAGATATAAGTGAACTATCTCTAAAATAATGTACATATGTGTACACATCTTCCAAATTCTGAATGTGTCCTTCTTTCATGCTTCACAACTTGTTCTCTTCTCAAATCATTGACTTCATTTCCATGTCAAAACATCAATTGGTGATTGTCCTGCACCAACACCTTGAAACCACTGAGTCTTCGTTTCTTACCAGTATTGTGGGAGCTCTGATCTGAATAGATTCAGATTCCCATGGGCCAGTGAATTGTGGCAGCTCTTCCAAAGTATTAGATTCAAAATCTTATCTTTTATCTTCTTGTTGTATTGCTTCATCTCCGTAAATAGATGGAATGTCTTGGGGAAATTGATCATGGAGGTCATCAATATCACGAATAAGAGGGGAGTTACCCTTCTCTTTGGCCCATTTCTCCTCTTGTATTTCCCGCAAGAACTCTTGAGAGTAATTTTGAATTGAAAGGGGTGTTCCAACATTCGTAAAATTAGGAACATAAGCTGCCATTGGCGGTGAGCTTCCTCTCTCAATAACTGGTTGAGCCTGTGGAGGTAAAGAAGCTTGTGGTTTGTTTACCAACTGCTCTAATCTTTCTAGTAAGCCCTGGAAATGCAAATCCGGTTTGATAGAGTTTGTCTGATTGAACTTTTTACTAGTCTCGAGTATAGCTTGAGCTTGTTCTACCATTTTCATGCACATTTTCATCCGTTCAATCTCTAAATCCACTTTAGGGTAACTCTTGTCTAGGTTTGTAGCTATTGGCCCTTCTTGAAGTCGAGCTTGGTAGGCCTTGAACATCATGTCCAAGCCTTCTGGGGTTGGATCTGCAAGAACAGACCCTGGTTGTGGTCTATTTACAATGGGTGGTGGGATGGGATGAGGTGGAGTGGATGGAGTTTCGACATGCGAGGGACTTTGAGATGCAATGTCTTCTATGTTTGTTTTTGCGTCTTTCAGGCTTTCTTCTAGTTCGGATAAATTTTTGTTCCACTTGCGATTGGCCTTCTCTCTCGTATCTTTCCATGTTCTTGTTTTTTGTTTGCTAGGCTCTCCTGATTCACTTGACTCTGATTGTTCGGTTGGCTTATCCTGTTTTAGCACTTGGGCCCTAGTGACTGCTTGTACAGGAGCCACATTACTGCTATTAGCACTTGAATCCACCACTAAGCCTACCACATTAATGGGTGTAACCTTGGGTGCACTAGAGGGGTTTCTTGGACAATCTCTGGGGAGATGGTCTTTGCCACATTTAGGACAAAAGGCTTGTATTGTGATAGCTTGTCCTTGTCCCGGAGTTGATGGGTGGGGACATTCACAAATGAAATGGTCGCCCTGACATCTGAAACATGGTCCTCTAGGGACTTGTGGTCTTACTTGTCTCAATTGGGGCCTAGGGTTAGCATTTGTGTACATGACATTGGAGTATTCAGGCTCCCAATTTTTTTCCATAGGTGGTGCCTCATATTGATACGGGTAAATCTCACTATGTTCAACTGACTTTGTGTAATAAGCATGTGGACTACCTTCATGGGAGTAGTCTGAACTATGAGCATGAGAGTCATTCTTTGAGATCAGTGGGGTCACTGGCACCAATGCTCTATTAAGGTTCTCTTCTGCCACTGCATACTTAACTGGAATTGTATTGGCAGGAGATGGTGGTTGGTTTCCCAAGACTGGTTGTGGCCTATATGGTGCTTGATATTGCTGTTGTGGTCTATAATATGGCTGTTGGTATTGGTTCTCATACCTACCTTGTGGGTAAGGTTGCTGATAATTCTGTCTAACAGCCTGCCTATTGTAGGGACAATCTTGAGCCGTATGGTTTATGTACTTCCTTTCAATAGTGCAGTATGGGGTATTCCTTTCTCTCAGGTTCTGGTTGTGCGATGGGCATACATTAGCCATGTGGTTGCCTCCACAAGTATAACACCGATTCAATGGGGTGACTCTTGGTGTTTGTCTATTTTGGACTCCTAGTTTCTTGGCAACTTGCTCAACTATCTCATCTATTTCCGTGGAGACTCTTGAAGTATGACTAGTAGAACTATTAGAATCCTTATAGAGTTTGGATAGTCCTAACTCCTCACCGAAGTTGTCTTCAACATCAATGTAGGTCCGCACACACTCTTCTATGCTTCTAGCCTCTTTCAAGTACACATATGATCTTAACTTTGTGCTCAATAAGCCATCTAAGAACAAGGCCACTTGTTTGGCAGGTGTGGGCAACTCTAGAACAAGGCATCTCTCTAGATACTATCTGAACCTTCTATCTGCTAATTGCACTATTTCTTGGGGTGTCTGCTTGAAGCTGTGGATCAAAGATGATGTGTTATGCCTAATACCACTCTTGGAAAATTCTACAATGAATTCGTCTAGCAGTTGACCTATAGCGCGATAGTTGTGACTACTCAGTGGTTGAAACCAAGCTAAGGCAGTGCCCTTAAGACTCAAACCAAATGCCTTGTATTGGGTGAACAAATCCTCAACCTGTTCAGCTCTTAACACTTGTTTGAACTCGGCCACATGATCATAAGGATCTCCTGTCCCATCAAAATAATTCTTCATTGCCTTGATCACTTGAGTGGGTCTAAGGGTTCTTGGGTGCTCTCGGGGTCTAGGCAATGGAAAATCCTGTTCATCTCTTTGTTGCCTATGTGCTTTGTTGGAGAAACAATCACTAATTGGTTATATATTTGAAGTTCAAATCTTAGGAAGAAAACCCCATGCCTATGTGAAGGGACAAATTCACAAGTGTATCATATTTGTAAAGTTAGTTCCCTTTAGTTCTAGAAGTTTTTTAAAATCACGAGATACGAAAATCTATATAAGTTAGTTTGTATCAACTGACGCGAAGAGAGAGAGAGAGAGAGAGAGAGAGAGAGAGAGAGCAAGAGAGAAGAAGTAGAAGAAGGAGTTCATTTTATACGACTGTGTATAGTCGGGCTTCTCTGAGCGAGAAGGCATCTGTAAAACTTTTGAGTTTTCATAGCTATGAGAAAGAACTGAGTAAAGTTCTGTGTATGAGTCTCTCTCCATCATCTCCATGCTTGCCTACTGTGTGATGAATTCAAAAGTTCATGTTTTCTGAGCAATTCGATGCCTGGCATCGAATCTTGGCTAATAAGTCATTTTTTCATTCTCTGTGTGTTAACGGTTGTTGAATCTTCTAAAAATATGAAGTTTGTGGAGCAACTCGATGCCTGGCATCGAGTTTCAGCATAAAGTGGATGCCCGGCATCGACTTCTAGCATACAAGTGGTGTTCTTCATGTGTGTGTAAAAGAAGCTATTTCTGGTGCAGAAAAAGGGCCTAAAAAAGCTCAAAGTCGATGCCTGGCATCGACCTTGACTGAAATTCGATGCTAGGCATCGAATTTTTTATTTTTAGACACACAGGAATACTAAAACAGGCAAAATTTCCAGTTTGGGAAGGTCATACAGGGTCATCTTGGGAAGGCCATAACTTGAGTTCTAGAGATCCGTTTGATGCATATGATAGCTTGTTGGAAAGCTCTACTCTTCTAGTTTCAGCTATAAAGTTTCATGGAGAAATAATACTTGAGCTAGGAGAAATTAGCAAAATACTGAAGGTATGTCATTTCGATGACTAGGAATTTCTGTCAAAGCAAAGTTCTCACTTTAGGCTATCATTTCTCAAAGTTTGGAGTGGCAATGAGTGAATGGTGACCATAGAGGTGTTCTAGTGTCACCTTAATTCATTTCTTGTGGTGTTTTATACATCAACAAGTGGTATCAGAGCAGAAAGATTCTCGAGAGCAGAAGACGACAAAGGTACGAGAAGTTTTGTAAAGTTTTCCATGAAAGTTTGAAAGGTGAAGCATTTGAAGACACAAGGCATCAAAAGGTTACTTCAAAAGTATCCTCATACACAAAGAACTTCAAAAGGTATTATCCTTTATCCTTTAAGCTCACAGGTTGCAGCAGAAGGAAAGAACTATGGCAGATCATATTTCCATTGACAAACTGGACAGAGATAATTACCCCGCATGGGTAATGAGAATGGAAGCCTTACTTATGAGTAAGGATCTCATGATATATGTTACAGGTGAAGAAGAGAAGCCAGTATTCGAAGATGAAAGCCGACCAAAGAAAGAAGAACTAGATGCTTTAAAGCATTGGCAGAAGAAGGATGCAAGTGCAAAAGCCTACATCTACAATACAATCTCTGATCATTTGCTACCACACATCAGAGGATTGGAATCATCTGAAGATATATGGAATGCATTGGAGTATCATTTCCAAAGCACTACTAAAGCACGGAAAGCAAGTCTATGGTCAGAGTTTACAACATTCAAGAAGAAGCCAAGTCAAACCATTAGTGATTATGTCACTAAGATGAAGGATCTTGCAGACAGTCTTGGATCCATAGATGAAGATGTTGAAGATCACAGATTGATTGCTCAGCTACTTGCAGGTTTGAGAGGGGATGAAAGGTGGAAACCTTTTGTCTTATCAACAGAACTTTCGTTAAATCATTATGTTCCAGATTTGAACCAGTTGCTTGGTTTGATGCTCACATATGAGCAAGACTTGAAAGGAGATGGAGATAAAGGACAAAGTTCTGCAATGTACATGAAGAACAAGAAGAAAGGAGATAAAGGTAAAGCAAAGGATGAAGAGGAGTCTAGTTCTCAAGCTTATTATGCAAGAGGTAAAGGAACTGGCAGAGGAAGAGCAAGAGGCTTTGGAAGAGGAAGAGGTAATCAAAATAACAACAAAAAGGCTTGCTGGATCTGTGGATTGAGTAATCATTTGGCTCATGACTGTTGGCACAACCAACAAGGATCAAACCAGAATCAAAACAACAATAGCAGAGGTCGAGGTGGAAGATATCAAAGTAATTTCCAAAGAGGTAGACAAAGTCAAAGAGGAGGCTATGGTAGAGGTGGAGGAAGAAGTTGGGGACAGAATCAATCCTACAACACCACCTACTACAACTATGCAAATGACACACAGAATGAAAGTCATACATCATTGATGATGAACTCAATCAGTACATCAGACAAAGAAGATCTAAAGGTATTTTACATTGACTCTGGATGTTCTAATCATTTGTCAGGAAACATAGAATTGATGTCAGAATTGGAAAAAGGCATTTCTAGTCATACAGTTCAAACTGGTGATAATACAAGACATAGTGTACATTCAATTGGAAAAGTGAAATGCAAGAGTGGAGCAGATTTGCTAACCAATGTTTTGTATGTTCCCACAATACCTAAAAACTTGATTAGTGTGGGACAGATAGTTGAAAAAGGTTTTCAAGTCAGGTTTACAAATGAAGGAGTATTTGTTGAAGATCCAGATAATGGATATAATCAGATTGTCTCTGGTAAGAAAGAAGGTAGACTCTTTACTTTAAGAGTACAAGGGAACATTGGTCAAGCTTTGCTCACACATGGTGAAGCAATGATTACAGAACTTGATCTCTGGCATAAGAGATTAGGTCATTTCAATGAAAGAGGAATTAAAGCTATGGTTGCTAATCAGTCTGTACTAGGATTACCAAATGTGCAAAGTCAACATATGGTTTATAAATGTGAAGCATGTCAAATGGGAAAAGCACACAGGTTACCATTTCAGAAGAAAGGATTCAAACATGATGGATTACTAGAGCTCATTCATACAGATGTATGGGGATCAACAAAAGAAGGATCTATCAGTGGCTCAAGGTATTATGTTCTTTTCATTGATGATGCTACAAGATGGATAACATTATATGTTTTGAAGGAAAGATCAGAAGTGTTTGGAGCCTTCAAGCATTTTCATGCATATGCAGAGAGAGTAACAGGTCAAAAGCTTAAAAGACTGAGGTCTGATGGAGGGGGAGAATATTTCTCCCAAGAGTTCAATGATTATCTTTGGAATGCAGGTATTAAGAGAGAAATAACCTGCAGGTATACACCACAACAAAACGGTGTAGCAGAAAGAAGGAACAGGACTTTGGTTGAGTTTGCTAGAGCTATGCTAAAGGAGAAGAACTGTCCAAATTATCTTTGGGCTGAGGCTGTAAATACAGCCACATATCTTGTGAATAGATTACCATGTGCAGCTCTAAATGGAATGACTCCATATGAAGCTTGGTGGGGTAAGAAACCAACACTGGATCATTGTAGAGTGTTTGGATCAATTGCATATGCTTATGTGCCATCACAGCTTAGGCATAAACTTGAACCAAAGGCAGAAAAATATGTGTTCATTGGTTATGATGAAAAGCAGATGGGTTACAGATTGTGGAATCCTCTAACAAAACAATTTATTGTTTCTAGAGATGTTACATTTGATGAACAGAAAAGTTGGTATGCAGATCAAAGTCATACAGCTGAAGAATTTGAAGAAGAGGTAAGAAGATGTGAGAAAGGAAAATCAATTGTGCAGGTAAATAGAGATGAAGACTATATGCAAGCAAGTACATCCACAAGTAGATTAACAAGAAGAAATGAAGAAGCTCCTATATTTGATGAAGAAGTGTACCCAGACACATATGAAGAATGTGAACCAAGAAGGTCAAGCAGGACAAGGAGACAACCAGAAAGGTATTCTTATGATACTTCTTACATAACTCAGAAGAATTATGCATATATGGTCAAAGATGATGAAGAACCTCAGAACTATGATGAAGCTAAAGGTAAGAAGCAATGGGAAGAAGCAATGAAGGAAGAATTCAATGCACTGGAGGAGAACAAGACATGGGAACTTGTTCCTAAACCAAATGGTAAGAAAGTTATTGGAAATAAATGGGTTTATAAAGTGAAGAAGCTTGCAGATGGAAGTATAGCCAGATACAAAGCTAGATTGGTGGTGAAAGGCTATGCCCAGACTTATGGCATAGATTATGATGAGACATTCAGTCCCGTAGCTAAGATGTCAACTATAAGGACAATCATTGCTATTGCAGCTTCAAAAGGATGGACTCTAAGTCAATTGGATATAAAGAATGCGTTCTTGAATGGATACATATCAGATGAGGTATACATGGAACAACCTCAAGGGTTTATAGATTCCAGGTATCCAAATTTTGTTTGCAGGTTGAGAAGAGCATTGTATGGATTGAAGCAAGCTCCAAGAGCTTGGAACTATAGACTGGTGAAGTATCTCAATGATCTTGGATATCAAAGTTCAAAAGCAGACCCAAGTCTACTTATCAGAAGAACAGAGGAAGGTACAATCTACATTTGTATTTATGTAGATGACATTATAATCACAGGTACTTCAGATGAAGGAATCAAGGAGGTAAAGAGATTACTTGAAAAAGAATTCAAGATCAGTGACCTAGGAAAGTTATCATACTTTCTTGGAATGGAAGTTACTTATACAGATCATGGCATATATGTGTCACAAGAAAGGTATCTTCTGAACTTGTTGAAGAAGTTTGATATGGAAAATTGCAGAGAAGCTTCAACTCCACTTGAAGTTAATCACAAGCTCAGTAAATATGATGGTGCAGACTACAAAGATATGAGGAAGTATCAATCTCTTGTGGGTAGTTTGATTTATGCTACACTAACAAGACCTGATCTTAGTTATGCAGTGGGAGTCTTGTCACAATTCATGCATTGTCCAAAGGACCCACATTGGATTGCAGGTCAAAGAGTTCTCAGATATATCAAAGGAACTATAAAGGAAGGATTATATTATCCTTTTACATCAGATTTGAAGTTGAGAGCCTATAGTGATTCAGATTGGGCAGGTAACCAGGATGACAGAAGATCAACTCATGGTTACATGATATACATTGGTGATAAGCTTGTAAGTTGGTGTTCAAAGAAACAACATACAGTAGCATTATCATCAACTGAAGCAGAGTACAAAGGACTTGTGGAAGCAGCTAAGGAAGTCATATGGATGCAGACATTGTTCAAGAGCTTAGGCATTGATCAAGGTACACCTACAATACATGGAGATAATATGAGTTCACTTTATCTTGCAGCAAATCCAGTATTTCATGCAAGGACAAAGCACATAGAGATACAGTATCATTTTCTCAGAGAAAAGGTAATGGAGAAGGAGATTGAAGTGGAGTACATTTCTACTAAAGATCAGTTAGCAGACATAATGACAAAGAGCTTGGATGGTGTGAAGACCAGCAGATTCAAAAGCATGGCAGGAGTAAAAGAAAAGAAGATGATATGAAGAAACAGGGAATGTCAATTAGTGATTGAGGGGGAGCTGTTGGAGAAACAATCACTAATTGGTTATATATTTGAAGTTCAAATCTTAGGAAGAAAACCCCATGCCTATGTGAAGGGACAAATTCACAAGTGTATCATATTTGTAAAGTTAGTTCCCTTTAGTTCTAGAAGTTTTTTAAAATCACGAGATACGAAAATCTATATAAGTTAGTTTGTATCAACTGACGCGAAGAGAGAGAGAGAGAGAGAGAGAGAGAGAGAGCAAGAGAGAAGAAGTAGAAGAAGGAGTTCATTTTATACGACTGTGTATAGTCGGGCTTCTCTGAGCGAGAAGGCATCTGTAAAACTTCTGAGTTTTCATAGCTATGAGAAAGAACTGAGTAAAGTTCTGTGTATGAGTCTCTCTCCATCATCTCCATGCTTGCCTACTGTGTGATGAATTCAAAAGTTCATGTTTTCTGAGCAATTCGATGCCTGGCATCGAATCTTGGCTAATAAGTCATTTTTTCATTCTTTGTGTGTTAACGGTTGTTGAATCTTCTAAAAATATGAAGTTTGTGGAGCAACTCGATGCCTGGCATCGAGTTTCAGCATAAAGTGGATGCCCGGCATCGACTTCTAGCATACAAGTGGTCTTCTTCATGTGTGTGTAAAAGAAGCTATTTCTGGTGCAGAAAAAGGGCCTAAAAAAGCTCAAAGTCGATGCCGGGCATCGACCTTGACTGAAATTCGATGCTAGGCATCGAATTTTTTATTTTTAGACACCCAGGAATACTAAAACAGGCAAAATTTCCAGTTTGGGAAGGTCATACAGGGTCATCTTGGGAAGGCCATAACTTGAGTTCTAGAGATCCGTTTGATGCATATGATAGCTTGTTGGAAAGCTCTACTCTTCTAGTTTCAGCCTATAAAGTTTCATGGAGAAATAATACTTGAGCTAGGAGAAATTAGCAAAATACTGAAGGTATGTCATTTCGGTGACTAGGAATTTCTGTCAAAGCAAAGTTCTCACTTTAGGCTATCATTTCTCAAAGTTTGGAGTGGCAATGAGTTAATGGTGACCATAGAGGTGTTCTAGTGTCACCTTAATTCATTTCTTGTGGTGTTTTATACATCAACATGCTTGATGTCTCTCTCTTTCAGGTCTTTCATTTTCAAATCCTAATCTATTCCTGCCCACAGTGTGTGCAAAACTTACCTCACGTCTCTCTCTGGTTCTTTCTCTTTGGGCTTCATGAGCTTTAGATGATCCTACTCCTTGGAGGCGATGGGACACATTGGATCATGGTGGAGGAAATATTAATTCACCCTGCCAAGTATATGCGTGCCTATCATGCTCTGATACCAAGAACATTTTCTCTGATGTTTTATCCAGGTAAACAACTTTTCATAGTATCTCTGGATCCTTGAACTTGTAGATGATGACTATGCCCAATTGTCTAGGTTGATCTGGCTTGAATCTCCAAAAGGCTTCCTCTGTTTCTCTATTCAAGAATAGTTCTATGCTTTTGTTGTCTTGAGGGATCCAGTCTGGAGTGATCACTCTGGTCAAAATTGACTTACCTCTAGGAGTCCGGGGTCCTTGTCCTACATTTCCTTGTTCTATGTCTCCTATCTCATTCTCAGGAATGATATTTCCAAACTCATTGGTCCTATCTGGTAGGTTGGTGACCACATACATGGTTCCTTCCTTATCAATGTATGAACCCTCTTCGAACTTGAGCACCGGGTGTTCAAGTCCAAAGGGTTGATCTGGACTTTTGAGTTGGACCATTGATCGCCTCATGCCATCCTCATAGATGCGAGCACCTAATCGGTTGGTCCGAATATATTCCAATTGTGTCTTATAGGGACCTTCTGGTGTTTGTAGATGGGCAGTTCCTGAGCCACCTGCAGGTTTCCCCATGCTAAAAGACATTTATGAGTCACTTGTGTCAGAGTTTAGTACGTAAGGACAACCACTTAGTTGTTGTGCCCAAGACTTAGTTGTATGCTTGACACTAGACTAAGAAGATATAATGCTTTGTCTATCCTTGCCTAGGTGTCTACCAGATCTCAGGTTCATAAGCTTTGGTTAAAAGTCCAAAATTTCCCCTTGGTATGGTTCAAAATCCTTTGGAGTCCCCTTGGTTCCGTAGTCACACCTGAGGGTCAACTTCAAATTAGTCTATATGAAAATCAAGGCATTATTCTTATAAAAAATAGTTGAGGCCGTGTAGGATTCAAAATGAGCTTTCCAACGAGCTATTGAGCTCAAAAAAATGGACTTTGGATGAAAAAGTTATGTCAAATCAGGCTCTTGGGGGTCAAAACAGGCAAACAGGACCTTTTGGAAAAAATCGCAATTTTTGTGAAATCAAGAGAATCGTGATTTTGTGAAATCAAGAGAATCGCGATGCTGTGAAATCAAGAGAATCGTGATGCTGTGAAATCAAGAGAATCGCGATGCTATGAAATCAAGAGAATCATGATGCTGTGAAATCAAGAGAATCGCGATGCTGTGAAATCAAGAGAATCGCGATGCTATGAAATCAAGAGAATTGCGATGCTGTGAAATCAAGAGAATCGTGATTCTGAGCAATCCCCAAGAAATGCGATTTTGAGTGAGAATCATGAAAAAAACACGATTTTGAGAGAGAATCGTGAAAAATGCGATTCTGATAGAAAATCGTTTTTTTGGCCTGAAAATCGCGATTTTGAGAATGACCAAAAAATCGTGATTTTTATTGAAAATCGTGTTTCCTCAAAATCGTGTTTTTAAAAATCGTGTTTTGAAAATCGCGATTTTGTACCTTAGTGAAAATCGTGTTTTTGAAAATCGCGATTGCCAACTGAGAATCGTGTTTGATCACAATCGTGTTTTTGGCTGAAAATCGTGATTTATGAGAATCACGATTTTGAGCCCACTGAAAATTGTGTTTTTTCAAAGTCGTGTTTTTACTTGAAAATTGCGATTTTGGCTGAGAATCATGTTTTTGCTCAGAATCGTATTTTTTGAGAATCGCCAAAAAAATCACGCTTCTGAGGGTGACCAGAGAATCGTTTTTTTTTTTAACTTAGAGAATCGTGATTATGAGCACAACTAGAGAATCACGATTCTAAGCACAACTAGAGAATCGCGATTCTGAGAATGACCTCAGAATTGTGTTTTCTTCAGAGAGCTTTTAGGCGAGAAATAGAAAATCATGATTTAAAAAAAAAATTGAATTTTTCACAGAATCGCGATTTTCATCACAGAATCGTGTTTTCTGGCGGGAACTTTGAATTTCTGAGCGCCGAGCAATGGCGAGCTCCGTATGTGCATGAAATCATGGAAAAACACAGGCGCTTGCTCTCCCTCACACTTCCTAACTCCTCTCACAATAATGCATGAAAAGTGGTATGAAAATGGTGAAAATGCACTAAAAAACAGGAAATTTTTATGAAGATGAAGATGGAAGAAGATGGAGATGGTGATGATGATGAAGATGAAGAAGAAAAATCAGAAAATGAACAAAAATGACAGTTTTTTTACCTTCCAACGTCGCAAATCTACGATCTTACCATCACAACGCTCGTCCTCAAAGCTCTCTCCCCGGCAACGATGCCAAAATTTGGTGTAGCTCAAGCGTAAGTACCACCTCCTTTACTTGTAGATCCGCGGAGACGTGAGGACCACTATGAAGACCACGAGCAAGTGAAGGCACAAGTGCGTGAGTGAAAGCACACAAACATGCACACACATACACACACGTGCACAAGGTAAGATCAATGAGAGGAACAATGGAAAGCTTCAATTGCAAAAGAGTTCTCTTACAAAAGCTCTATTCTCTAACAAGCCAACCTCAAAAATGAGCTCTCTAGCTCTTTTTATAGTTTTTTGACTAGTTTTGGCCCTGTCCAAACCTAGTGTCGGGCCTAGTTAAAATTAGGTTCCAAGGCTTATTTGAGGGCTCAAATGAAGTCTAAAAATTATGAAAATTGGTAGGATGATACTTCTAATACTCCTCAAGCTCAAGGACTCCTCGGCTTGAAAAAAATGGAATTACAAAAATAGAAAATGGTATTTACAATGGTTTTTACTAATGAAAATCACTATTTTTATAGGGATTTCTTCTGAAAATTTGACATACACTTCTTGGAGCTCCCTACTTGCTCCTTCTTCTTGTGTGTCCACCTCTTTGATGTGCTCCTATGCTTTGTCCTTGACCTTCAGCTTCAACAGTTACCAATACTTGCTAAGAAAAACTGCTTAAAGTCATAAATCTATGTAAGGTGTTGAACTTCACGCTTTGGAGTATATGCTTCAAAAATCAACATAGATAATATTGGAAGAGTAAAGCATTATGGGGTGCCAACCTCTTAGAGAACATATTGAACATTTGATCAATGTGATCATGAGTGTGCCCAACCAAAAGGAAATTTACCTTAACCTTCTGAAACACTTGTTTATCAACAAGCATGCATAAATACCCAAAGACTGTATAATTTTTATTCTCTCTTGTAGTATTATCAAGATACAAGTAGAGATTTGGTGGCAAAAGACCCTCCCACGATTCCAAAACTTTATGACTCACAGTAACTATAAGGTTTGAATCATTATGCACTTTGGAATATGTGAAGAAAACCTTTGACTTTATGGTTCCATTGTATACCAAAGCACCAATCAAATGCACTTGCACAAGGACTTCATCTCCAATGTCCTTAAGAATGCAAGCAAAATGGGCTAAAGATTTTTTCTTTTGATCCATACCATCAATCAACAAACACATTTAAGGCCTTAGATTTTTGAGTGCTTTACTTCGATGATGAATTGATTTCTTTCTTTCTAAAGCTTGACTCTCACGATGGTTTTTTAGAAGACTTTTCTAATTATCTTTTTCTTGTGGTTTTATGGCCCCGTTTGCCATGTTTTTCAAAATGGAACAAATTGAGCATTCACTCATTCTAACTTTATGAGAAATACTCACATTGTTAACCTCTTCTTTCCATAATCGAGTAAAATGTCGATACAAGACATACTTCTCATTTTTACTTTCCATCTCTTCTTTATAGACTTGAAATACTTCTCGATGAGTAAAGTTATTTGACAAGTGTAACCTTCTAGCTATAGGCATAACTTCACAATGCAAACTAAAATAGTTCATCATCCAACTCATTGCATGAGGACCAATAGAACCCTTTGGTCCCAACTCCTTGATATGTATAAAAAATGAGATCTCCACATATAAGCCCTTGCTGAATCTTATGTATTCTGCAATTCCCCATGCCCATCACAATTTTAAATGCAACCCTACAACATTGGATCCCTTGATGAAAGTAATATTCAAAAGCAACATGTGTTACTGACATGTTATCCTCAATCATTTGCATGTGAGAAACAAGGTATAAATCTTGCCTTTCACTATCTAAATGGAAGAATTTCTCTCTTAGTTGCTTTTGTTTCTTCATTCCTAATTTATGCAAGCATTTCAAACCAGAAGAATGCTTCACAACGTCCAATGCAATTTGTCTATCTGAAGTAAGGAATTGAACTCTTCTTTGACTTACTTCATGAGGCCCTCGCTTAAAATGCCACATGCTTTGTATACTCTCTCTCTCTCTCTCTCTCTCTTTGTTGACCTTCTTTACTCCACATGGACTTGAATCTGAAGAGAGATCAATAGGTGGATCGGGCTCTATAGATGGATTGTATTGAGCATTGCACAGAATCATTGATACATTCTAAGCCATGGACATCATTCATGAAAAGATCCACTAAAAACAATGAATTTGAAACTATATCAACTTGATCACTAGAGACATGTGTTGCCAAAGAATCTACCAAAAAGAGAGAGCTTATCTTCATTGACAGTGGAAGTGTAAGAGCATTCCCTTTATAATATACAAACAATGGAAGTGTAACATCAAGGAATTATATCTCCCAAATCACATATATAGATAATTATGAAGGTGGATTGTGCCCATTATTATGGGTTGTACGATTTGACTTTACGCCATAATCAAGAATCATTTAGAGGTATGATTTCATTGCTCATTAAAAATTGGTTAGGCAATCCATCAATGCATGTATGGAAAATACGGGATTGAGGCCAAATGGATCTATGGGATTGAGGCCATGAATTCCTTTGAGTTAATCATTTAATCTAACAAACTGAATGCAACTATAGAAAAGGGAGATTAGATTGGATCGCACATGGAATGAATCACTCAACATGAAGAGAAAAGATAAGAAGTAATGCACAATGTGATGCAAATACAAGGGCAAAGGAAAGAGTTGCACAACAGGAACTTAAGAGAAAATCTGAAAACAACTAAATTAGCATGGATGTATTGTTTAGAACAAATATGCAATCAAGAGCATTGCAAGTCATAATTGCATGAGTAGATGTTGACATGAAGCAATAGCACACCTACAGATTTAAAGATTCACCAGTGACATCTAACACTCTACTGTTAGACAAATAAATATTAGATGGTCTTTGAATATGATTATATCATTGATTGAGGAAGTTATGACCACTTTTAGAGACATGGGTGGTAGCACAGAGTCAATAATACTAGTGTATGCTCGAATAATAAGATAGAGTTCATGGTAGGTAGTAAAATGGGCCATACAAGATCACGGATACAAATGAGGACATTTGATGTTTTAAGATCATGAAGTCTCACAAAAAGACAAAAATATATACTTTGGTACAGGGATACAAATAAGGACTTTAGATGTTAGGTGAGAATTTGCAAAGTGCTTTTATGTGAAAAGGATAGAATGACATCAATAGGTCGAGGCTTTTCATATGCTTGTGGATACAATAATCTTGTGGTTTTAGGTATACACAACATGCATGGGCTTGCAGTTTCACACGTTCATTGTTTGGAAATTAAGATCTTTGGCATATTCATGGTGGTATTCAGTTTTTTTGCATCTTGAATCTTATGTAAGGTGTTCCATTCTTGTTCACAAGTGATCATGTGGAAGCCAAACACGTGTCATTGTCTTTTACCCATCAAAGCTAGAGGTTTTTGTATTATCAGAATCTCTCAATGTACTAACTTTTTATATTTTGCATGAGAGAGAGATCACAACATTTTGCTTATTTTCTCTCGTTCAATTAGGCACAAGGCGAGAGATGTGAAGAAGAATGATGAGAGAGGGATTAAGGACAACAAGCATCTTCATTGAATGACTTTTAAGAGAGACAAAATGTATTTTTCTTGTAATCTTTACAATTTGTGATCAAGAGGTCCACAATATTGCATTGCAAGTCATAAATACACGAGCAGATGCTGAAATGGATTAAAAATGATGATTTCAAATCATTCTATGGACTTTCTGTTCATCTATTTCCTTTTATTTCATTCAAGTGTATACAAAGAATAACAAGAACCACAGAAGTTCAAGTACTTGCAAACTACATTCCCCAACACCGAGTCTACAATTGTCTTGAGTCATTTAATTATATATCTTATTTGGTAATGAAAGAATACATATCTTATTTGGCCTCAATCCATAGATAACCAAATATGATATAACCAAGTTTGATCTGGCTAAAAGGTTGCATCCTACTTCAATTCTGTAGTCCAGTTGTGCCATCAGGTTACATGTAGTTTGACTCAATTATAGCAATTTAGTTCCTGGTTCAATTCAGCCAATTATCTATAAATAGATCATAGAACTCGAAGCTCATTTTCCAAATGTGCAAGTCAAGATAGAGCACAGAGAGCAAAAGAGCACAAAGAGAAAAAGAGTAGAGAAAGCCTAAAAAAAGCAAAAAGTCAGCAATGGAGAAGAAGGGTGCTAGCAAAATGTTTCCTAGGTAACCCAAATTTACCCAATAAATAAAGATTCCAAAAAGATTCCTTTTTAAAACCCTATAAATTTCTATATGTGTATTCCTCACACAATCCCTCATTGAATTGCTCTACCAAACCACACTCATTTGGATCAACCATTACTAAGAATGGTACAATGGTTGCATGTGGGTTTATCTTCATCTTCTTCTTAAGATTCTGTACATGCAGTTTATGGGGCTCCCTTATCTCAAGAGGCCTCCTTCCTCTAAGTGGGTCAATTGGGGGTCTATTGATTATGGTAATGGGGAGGTGGAAAAGTTCTCCTTTCTTCACGAGCTTCCTCTTGACAATATCCTCCCTACTCTTATTCTATTATGTAAGCAATATCCTAGATGCAAGCTCTCCTCCACGGGCAACTATGTCATCTTGAGAGTCTGAGCTTTCTGTTGATTCAACATTAGTGGGCTTGGTCTTCTTCTGGGGCTTCTTCTGTATCGACTGCTTACCCTTTGACATTATGGGTGTCATCTTCCGTTGCTGTCTTGGCATGATATTTCCCTATATCCATGGCAAAAGATCCACAATCAAATTGTCTGAATCCCTGCAAATATGAGCGAGCCTCTCTGCCACACAACATTCTAGACATAGAAGTTCCATTTTGCAAATTGCATTCCTCAATCTTTTGAAGTCTCCACTAGGAATAGGAGGCTTTCTAAGTCCTCTTCCTTGTAGTCCACCTTGAACACAAGGCCATATTGAAAAACCTGGGTGGTGGTAATCTTTCCCCTCCCATAGGTCCCAACAAATACAAGCAAGGTGGCATTTTCTCCTCTATGTATTGAAGGCACCACTCTAGGTTTGTCATGTCTCAAAGTGGTCGATCTTTTCTACTGACTTCATTCTCTTTTGATTTATCTTTTCTGACTGGCTCTTCCTCAATGGGCTTGACACTGCTATGGCCACCTGATGCATGCTCAGATGACAAGGAGAGGATGCTCTTCTTTGGCTTATGAGCATGTCCAATGTCTTTCTCTCGAGCGGGCTCTCCTGAGCTAAGCATCACTTCAGCTTCTTAAAGGAATTCTCCTCGTGCTTCTGCATGTCCCTAAAGTGATACAATTTATGTTAGCCAAGGGCATGACATTAATCCTAGGAATTAGATTCATCTCAATTTTTGGGGGCCACATCAATGCAAGGCATTAAGCTTGTAGTCCAACTCGATGCCTCGCATCAAATTGGGGGTCCAAGTCGATGCCAAGCATCAACCTTAATGTCCAAGTCAATGCGAGGAATCGAGTTCGGGGTTTAGTTGATGGAAGGCATCAACCTTCTGGTCCAATTCAATGCCACACATCAAATTCTAGGGCAAACTCGATGCTAGGCATTGACTTGGCCGGATTGTCATTTTTCATTGCACAGACCGATCCTTCTCTGTCTCAATAGCATTAAAGTTAAGGTTTCATGCTATCGAATGTCTTACATGGTACTATCCTTGCTTTTTGTCTCTATGTTGAAATTGCATGTCACATTGTACTTATAATTTTAAATTTGTAGGGTAAAGACAAAAGTAAATCACACCCCAGGACATAGGTTCATTAGTGCTACCAGGTGCCTAATAGTTGTGTACTATGATGAAGTTAGTAAAAGAAGGGTCAGGGAACATTGTAGTAAGAATGGAATTTCAAATGTGCTAATGTTCCCTACAGTTACAAAGAAGCTTTGTCATGTGGCAGGGGACAAGACATTGGTTAATCCTTATCAAAGCACCAAAAGCTTATAATGAGGTTAATCCAATTGTTCTCTAAAGATGATGATTGGATCTTGGACTTATTCTCTGGCACATGTAATTCTAATTGCAATGTTGCTCATTGACACTCTTTTGGCATCACCTCTAATTGATTGTTTGTTTTTAGGGATGACACTCGCATGTGCCCTCAAAATGTTTAGGCACAACATTGGTGTAGAGAACGATGAATCCCAAGTTAGCTTCTGTTAGCCCACAATTTGGTTGGTTTTTAATGCACTAATGTGGTTCTATTTGGCCAGGGAAATATGTTTGATTGCAGGTACTTGAAGAGTTAATCAATTGGATGGAAGGTATTTGCAAACTACATGGCTACATCTTGCTCAGAGGGGAATTTCCGAATGAAGTAACATTTGCCAGCTTGCTTTCTTTACATGAGACAGGATTAACTTTGAGAAATGACAGGAGATTGCACTCATGTCTACAAAACTTTCTGCTTGAAAAATGATGTATTGGTTGCAAATGCACTTATCTCTATGTATGGCAAGTGTGGCAGTGTTGATGATGCAATGAAAATATTCAGGGGACTTGAAGGAAAAAATGTGGTGACTTGGACTATTGTCATGTCAATTTGCAAACAGAATAATTGGTACACATCCTGCAGCTCACTTTTCAAGGAGATGCAGCAAAAGGGTGTTGTTCCAGACAAGCTATCTTTTGAGATCATGATTGATGCCGTATCTGAATCTGAAGTTTTCAGTGAGGCTCACTTGCTTCACATTTATGCTGCAATTGAGGATCTAGACTCAAACATTGATGTAGCAAACTCTCTAATTCACATGTATGGTAAACTATGCAGTTTGGAAGATGCATTATCAATCTTCTACAAGTTGGATACTTGGAACAAGCAGAGCTTTATCAATGTCTTGAATCCTTGTGCCAACTTGCTGGCTATTCCAGAGGGTCTGATGATTCACAGTTCAATGGTTAGTGATGATATAGCACTAGACAAGCTTTTGGGAAATAACCTAATTAATCTATATGGTAAGTGTGACCATGTGGATAATGCTCGATGGGTGTTTGACAAACGGGATAAGAGGGGGTGTGTACGAGGGAGTCTCTCTCTCTCTTTCGATGGGGGCTCTCGTCGTCTGAGCAGAGATCTTGACGGAGGAGGAAGGCCATGGGGAACATGTCACGTGGAGCCACAGCGGGCAAGAAAGATCTCTGGACGTTTGAGGGCTTATGATCTATCAGCCTGCACATGAAGAGAGGACGGCTCGCTCTGCCTTCGCGTAGGAATTAGAAAGGATTTAGAAAATCACTCATTCGTTTTTTTCTCTCTGGCGACAAACGGACAGAAGGGAGGGAACGATCAAGAGGAGTTTCTGGTGCATTGGTCTGCGGGAAAAGTTCAAAATTTATCGAAGATATTCTGACATATGACGCAGAGGCCATTATCATCGAACATGATTTATGGATGACATCAAGAGAACTATACCTATTCTGTGGCTTCGAATCACTGGGACATAGCACAAGACAATACAAGGACAGGGATTCGATCGAGAGATGACTTGAGCCAAATTTTGTTGTCAGCTCCGTGTATTTATGAAGTGGACAGAGGTTTAAAGGGGTTGACCAGCCATTGCAGTCATATATATGTGGTTTGCGGAATCAGCCATGGCAAATGCCTTTTTCATGGAAATTCATTATGGTCGCTTCTTGGGTTATGTACCTTCTCTACCACAACAAGCGTAAGCCCACTGGTAGGTTTCCCTGCACTAGCAGAGCCCCCGAAAGAGAGATCTGATGCAGATAATGTTGGAGTTCGTGGAAGACCACCTGTGAATAATGAACACAAGCAACTTGGGAAAGTTGACTATGACCAGAGAAAAACCATCAGCGACATAGCAGGTGCTGTTTAACTTTGTGGACAAGGTAGAAAAATCTGGGCTTCAGCTAAGGTATTTCAGTTTATGATTTCATATGCATGATACATCGGTAAAGATGCATTGTACATTCTTATAGCTTTTGCCATTCTACTTGATGCGTGGTCTACCTCAATTAGTTATGTGTGTATTGTTCTTTGTGCTTTTACTTTATCAATCTCTTAAAGAAAAAAAACGTTGGCACATTTTTGGCTCAACCAGCTATACTGGAAATGTCTTAAGCAATAGAATCATCATGAATACACAAAATTTCATTTTGCTTTAGTGCAGTGATGTGGCGAGCGTAGTGACTCTCTAGAATTTAAGGTACATGTGATGGGAAGGCCTGCTAGCTTCTTTGGGCCTACCATGCGATATTCAATGGCTTGTTTGAGCCATTGAGCTGGTGTTGATCTTGCCTTTATCTGAATGTGACACGAATCTCCCGATTCAAAAGTGTGATGATATTGATGATGCTTACATCTAGTTCAATGAAAGTTCTTTCATGCCAAAAATTTGAGGACGCTATTTTCTCCTACTCCATTTTTCAAATGCTTATCATCAGTCTCCTGGTTGAATCATCACTTAATAGTGAAAGTCTTGTTTTGACTTTGATCAACGCTATGACTTGGAATTTCTTCACAAAAAATGAAGATGAAGAAAAATAGGTATTTCTTTCAAGATATATATATATATATATATATTGTTTTGGCAGTTTTGCAGGGAATGCTTATTTATGCACTGATTGCAGCAACCAATAAGTTCGCACAACAAACTCTAAAACATTCGTGAATTGATAGTAGGCATTGCAGTTGGATGTGTGGTCCTTGCGTTGTTAACAGAAAAAATATACAAGGATAACTTTGTTTTCCGAATAAACAACGTGGAAGTGTTAATCAATTTTTGTGTGGAGTCACTAGAATCTGATGCTATACTGCTTTATTCAGAGAGACATTTAGTCTTAAGAGCATTACTGGTACGCAATTATTAAACATGGATAGATGAACCATAAAGAAATACGATCTCAACTTTGCTTAGTTTCGACTTGCAAACACTATAACTTTGTGAATGTGTGTTGTCCCCTCTTCATTTAAATTATTAGGAAGTGATCGTGATCTCAAGTTTTCAAGTTTACATAACAAAAAATTACAATGGGAATTTCAAAAACAAAACACTCGTCTTTTCCACCTTCCTTTCTACGAAACCCGACGACGTACCTGGTGAACCCGACGTGAAAGGAGGGGGTTGAGTGAAGAAAGGGAGGTTACAGGAAGTGACCACTGGAGGTGGATGTGGATATCCAATTGCGCATGCGTTTTCTCGCCTCCTTCATCAAAACTTTGGAGTGAAATTGTGGGCTCTAGGTAATTCAAGTAGACCGATTGCGAGGGGTTTGAGCAAAATCAAAGCTTCCACAATCATCTTTTCCTTGGGCGTTAGAACCCAACAGCTTCATTAGATGTGGATTAATGGCTTGAATGAATGCCTAGGCGAGGAGTAGGAGATTGGGAAGAAACACATAGCTGACACAGAGAGATTCTAACATGCATCAAGGGAGCCTATGCCACCATTGGAAGATGAGCCAGGGGACATGGTTGACCTTGAGGAGCCTATTCTAGAGCAAGAAAAGCCTTTGGAGACTTTTAGATTCCCTGAAGGTGATGTTATGCATGAGGCCGAGCAATTATATGATCAACTTTTGTTGTAAAAGGGTTGTTGAACTTTGTAAATATATACTTTGTTAATGATTTGATTATTGGAATATAATGCTCAAAGTTTTTGTTATTTGTGCTTAGCTTTATCCTTATTCTACTCATTTGTGTTGGATTGGTGTGTGGTTTCCTTTACATTTATGGCTGATTAAGGTCATTTTCTTGAAGTGGTAATTGGAATAGCTTTGTGAGCTAGGATAAAAGTATGCAGAAAAGCTGCTCCAATGTTTGTACTAGTATCAAATGATGTGACAGTATATATATTGAGCCTTGATAAGTCTATTTTATTTTTCCATGTCGAGTAACTCGAATTGTTAATAACAATGAGAATGTAAATCTCTTGTCTAGACTACCAAGTATTATATCAAGAAATTGTATTTCTTTGTTTTTGGCATCATTGCCACTACTTTTTGGAATTGGAAACTCTGACAGGAGGTACTGGATCATTAGATGACCTTTTTTGGCATTGAATATAATTTAGCTAGCTTCTTCATGAATCTGATGCATCAAAATGGTGATTTTTCATGGTACTAATTGAACAAGAAATAATGTTTTCCACTGTGGGATAAAAAAATGATCCTCTTTTTCAACATTTTGTGCATTTATTCTCAAATAAAAAAGAGAACATGTCTTTGTTCTCGTTTGGTATGACTCAATGTTAGAAGCATATTGTTGATTTTTAGGCTGATCTACATGCCTCATTTGAGATGTCATATTTGGGGCATTTGCATCATTATTTGGGCATTCACTTTATGCAAGTTGAGAGTAGAATAGATTTGTGTAAAAAATAATATATTGACACATTATTGCAGCATTTTAGCCTTGAAGACTGCAAACCTATTGCCATTCCTATGGAGATAGGTTTACAATTGAGTCTTCATGATGCTGGAGATGCATTCGATGCTATTCTTTATCAGCACACTATTGGATGCTTGATTTACTTATGTATTACTCAAACACATATTCAATTTGTTGTCCCACAAATGAGCAGGTTTATGCATTGCCTAGGTGTCAAGCATTGGCAGGCGGTTATGTTTTATCCCAAGGGGGGATCACTACCACTAGATTTACATGTTTTTTTTTACTCTAACTGGGTTGGTTGTTATGACACTTGTGTGTCCAAAAGTGGATTTTGCTTCATGCTTGGTAGCTCATGTATATCTTGGTTGAGCAAGAAGCAGCCTATCGTGACCACTTCCAGTTGTGAGGCTGAGTATAGGGCAGCTTTCACAGCGATTGTTGAGTGTGCGTGGATCAGACGCCTTATGGATGATTTGGGTGTTGGTCAGTCTTCTGCCACCACCATCTTCACTAGTGGTCAGAGCACACTGGCAATTGCAAGGAACCCTATGTTCCATGATCGCACTGAGCACATTGAGGTGCACCATCATTATGTCAGGGAGAGCTTCTCTACTAGAGAGATCAGTTTGGCATATGTGCCCAAACAAGAGAACATTGCAAATCTTTTCACAAAGGCTCTGCCTAGGGAGAAGTTTGAAGCTTTTTCCAAAGCTTTGGGCATACTTCCTTTTGTGGATTGATTCCACATAGCTTGGCACTTCCTTATACATGAGTGCCAACTCCTTGTTCACCGCATCACTCCCAGGGGGGATTTGTTAACATATTTAGGCAGTGATGTGTGTGAAGACACTAGGACTGCCAGGGCACTTTTTTCCCTCTTTAGGAGGTTTTTTTTCCCCCGGCTTGTATATATGCCTATTACCCTAATGGGATCCTTATCTTTGTATATTCTAGTGGTAATTCATTCAGTATTGTGTGTTTTGCTCCAAGCTTCTTCTTCTTCATTGTGCTATTCGCATGCTTCCATAGACCTTAAACTCCAATAGTTTGGATCCTAAGGTTTTGGATTTTAATAGCCCTTCCTCTTGTTTTTCTACTTTACACATCCATAAATGAGTGTCCTCATGCAACCATGAAGGATCTAATGCTAAGAACTGTATTGACTTAGTTTCTTTGACTGTTTTATGAATGGTATTCTACTACAATGGGGGGTACGTTGTGATGGGACAAAAAGTTGGTTCCCCAATCTTGTACAATCTACAATTGTTGTATGAAAGGGCATCCATCCCATAATCATCATGTAAGCATGGTTCTTTCCAAACTCACAAATGGCGAAGGTGTGCTCAAACTCCACACCATAGATGGTGAGAGCGATTCCTTTCAACAATCCTATGGGTTTCTCAATACGAACATCAATCATTTGCAGCTTCATTCTCATGGGTCTTAGGGCTAGCTTGCCCCATTTTTTCAATAGGTAAGTGGTGGAAATGGCCACTCTAGCACTTGATTCTAGGATTGCTTTGGCGGTGTAGCCTTGGTAGGAGATAGGCAAATAAGTGTTTCCCTCTTCTCCTTCGCTCATATCTCCAATCATATCAATGGGTATTTCTAGCACTTTCTTGTGTAATTCTTCCTGAGAGTGGCTAGTAGTCATCTTTGGTAGTTGGTTTGCTACATGCTTCCGCAACTCAGGCTTAACCTTTAACAAACCTTCTAAAGTAAGATGACACTGCACTTCAGTGTTCTTTATTACATGAGTCTTCCTAGGAAAAACTCATTCTTTGTATCTCACTAGTATGGTGGGTGCTCTCATATTAGTCGATTTTGCTTCCCAAGGACCGGTGAAGTGAGGTAATTCTTGCAAAGAATTAGATTCAATATTTGTTTGTTCACTAGGTTGTTCCTCCTCTTGTTCACCATATATAGAGGGTATGTCCTGTGGGAGTTGTTCCTGGAGGACGTCTATCTCTTGAATCAGTGGGTGAGTTTCTTGCTCCAACTTCCATTTCTCTTCTTGAATTTCTCTAAAAGATCCTTGTGATTACTTCTGTATTGACAAAAGGCTCTCCCAATTTGTAGTATTGGGCACTTGTGACAAAGAAGGTGGAGTCTTCTTAGGATCAACCTTCTCATTGTTAGATATCAAGTGTTTTAATCTCTATAGTAGTCCTTGAAAGTGTAGCTTTGGTTTCACTTGGTTGCTCCAGTTGACATACTGAGATGCTTTAAACATGGTCTGGGCCAATTGTACCATTTTCATGCAAAGCTTAGTTCTCTCGATTTCTAGGTCTAGTTTGGGATAGTTCTTACTTAATTTTCCCACCTCGGGTCCTTCTCTCAATCTTGCTTGGTAAGCTTTGAACATCATATCTAGATCCTCAAGTATAGGTTCAACTAGAACAGATCCTAGTCTCAACATCTAGTTCACCTAATTTGACTCTTGTGAAGCTAGTTCAATGAGTGTGGCTCTAGTCTCCTTTAAGCTTCCTTCTAATTCATTTTTTTTATTACTCCATTTCCTCTTAAGTATTTCTCATGAATCCTTCCAAGATCTAGTTTTTCCTTCCGTTTGATTCTCCAACTTCACTACTCTCATCTATCTTATCAAGGTTTGGTTGTTGATTTTGTAGCAAGGCCTGGGCTCTAGTCACTGCTTGGATAGGTACATAGGTTGTGTAGATCCACTTGACGTGTGCACAGTGCCTATCACATTAATGGGGCTTACCTTGGAGGCATTGGCTGGGTTTTTAGGACATTCACATATGACATTCTTTACCACAGTCAAAACAAAAACCTTGAAAGTTGGAATATTGTTGTTGTCCTGCTAGTGGAGGATGTGGGCGCTCCCTTATATAATGGTCTGCTTGGCACTTAAAACATGATTGTTTAGGGCCTTGTGGTCTTGTCTGTCTCAATTCAAATCGTGGGTTGGGATTGGCATACATGACATTAGTACAGTCTGACTCCTAGCTAGGTTCTATCGATGGACTCTCATACTAGTATGTTTCCAAATGTTCAGGTGACTTGGTGTAGTATGCAGGGGGCTATCTACATGGGTGGAATCAAAACTATTGGAGTTAGGATAATTTTTCATGATCAATGGGGATGAACGTACTAATGCTCTATTGAGATTCTCATCTACAACAACATATTTAACAAATATTACATTCATTGGGATTTGTGGCTGCTAACCTAGGACCGTTTGGGGTTTAGGTTGAGTCTGGTATGGTACTTGGTAGTTCTGTTGGGGCCAATAATAATGAGGTTGAGTGTTGTATTGGCCAGAGTACCTATTAGGTTGTTGATATGCCTGTGGGTAGTTTTGTCTAACCACTTGATTATTGTACAAACAATCTTATGCAGTGTGGTTAGTGTACCACCTTTCTATTGTGTAGTATTGGCTACTAAGGTTGCCTTGAGGTTGTGTCATGTTCAAAAAAGTGTTTGCCATATGGTCACCTCTACAAGTATAACACCGCTTGACTGAGGTTATCATGGGTGTCTGTTTGCTTGATATTCCTAGCTTTTGAGCTACCTTCTCTTCCAGATGCTCTATGGAACTAGAGTGTTTAGAGGAGAAGTTAGTAGAACTATCCGTGTCCCTGTAGACCTTGGAGAGTTCAAGCTCGTCTCCTAAGTTGTCCTCAATGTCTATACATATCATCACACATTGCTCTAGTATTTGGGGTTCTTTCAAGTATACATATGATCATAGTTTAGAGCTTAGTAACCCATCAAAAAACAGAGGCACTTGTTTAGCTTGAGTGGGTAACTCCGGCATGGGACATCTGTCTATGCACTATCTGAGCATACGTCCAGCTAGTCTAACTGTCTCCTAAGGGGTTTGTTTGAAACTCTAAATCAAAGAAGAAGTATTGTGTCTCATCCCACTTTTAGGGAACTCAGTGATAAATGATTCTAGTAGATGGTGAATGTCTCTAAATTGTCTTTGTTGTAAAGGTTGGAACTAGTTAAGGTAGTGTTTTTCAAGGTGAGTCCAAATGCATTATATTGGGTGAAGATTTCATCCACTTGTTTAGCTCGTAACACTTGCTTAAACTCAGCCACATGGTCATAGGGGTCTCTTGTTCCATCAAAATAGTTTTTCATGGATTTCACTAATTGGGTGGGTCTTAATATTGTAGGGTGCTCTTTGGGTTTAGGTAGAGGAAATTCTTCTCTACCACGTAGGGGTCTGGGTTCTCTTGGTCTCTCCATCCTATCTGTTTCTACTGCTGATCGGTCTCTTCCTACCATGTTAGCAAAGCTCATTTCAAGTCTTGATTTACCTTTTTCTCTTTGAGAACCATAAGCTAGGGATGTTCCTTCTCCTTGGCGACCAAAAGAAAAATTAGCTCCCGATGGGGGGAAAAAACAATTCACCCCTCCATGTATAGGCATTCCTCTTGTACTCTGACACCACAAATACTCATTTTGATGTGTTACCCAGGTACACTAATTTTCCAGGCATACCCGAATCCTTGAACTCAAAGATAGTGTACATTCCTACTTAACTAGGCTACTCAAACCTATACTTCCAAAATTCCTCACCCATATCATTATTCAAAAATAACTCAATACTTTTGTTATCTTGAGGGATCCATTGTGGGTTGAGCATCTGTGTCAACACAAATTTACCTCTCGGTGTTCTAGGTTCACCATCTAGCTATTCATGTTCTAAGTCACCCCTTTCCAATTCAAGGATTACTATTCCAAATTCGTTGGTACTATTAGGTTGATTGAAAATTATGTACATTGTTCCTCCTTATCAATATAAGCATCTCTCTCAAATTTGACCAATGGATGCTCCAATCCAATGAGTTGATCAGGGTTTCTCAATGGAATGACATACCTTCTCAAATTGTCCTCATAGATGCGAGCACCTAATTGGTTGGTTTTAGTGTACTCTAACTGAGTTTTGTAAGGTCCTTGAGGTCTTTCTAAGTATGCTACCCATGAACCACCTTTGGTCTCTCCATGTTGTAGGACATTTCTGACTCACTTGCTTCGGAGCTTAGTTCGTACGGGTAACCACTCAATTATTGGGGCCATGATCCTGTTGTGGTTCTAACACTAGCTTTAGATGACCTAATGCTACGTCGGTCAGCCTTTCCTATGTGCCTTCCCAATCCGAGGTTCATTAATTGTAGCTCCTTCAAGCACTCGAATTGTCAAGAATCTGAGTCTCACTAAGTCCCTTTGACTCAATTTATTTGTTTGTTAATTTGCCCTTAAGTTCTTGTCTTTTAAATATTCAATCGTCAGGTGTCGTTTTTTGTAATGTGTTTAAGTTGTTGTGTCGTAAAAATTAAGTTCTTAGTCTGGGTGCACTTACACTCTCAACTCTCAAGATTCCTTCCTTCAAAAATGTATGTTAGCACTTAAATCCCCCTCATCCCTATCCAATCTAGTGTTTTTTCCTTGTTAGTAGTTGAATTGAATAGGTCGGTTAGATTACTTACTATCCTTGCTTTCACTCCTAAGAGTCCTTGAATAGCCCCGGTACGAGTGTCACCACCGAACCAAGCTGCTCCTTTTCTGTATTAGATCATGGAAAACTCCCAAGAAAGGTGACCTCTAGTTGCCCTATACCAACAATTCAAAAATTAGAAAAAAAGATTTCAAAAAATTCAAAAACCCCAATTTGACCGTTTCTATTGAACTATCATGATGGTCTAGTAGAATTGTGTTGGTCATGCACCATCACGATGGTCTTACCAAATCATGATGATGTGGCACAATCGCAATGGCATGGCATCTCATCGTGATGGTTTGTAATGAGCACAATGGTCAAGCATCATCACGATGGTATGTACTAATCGCGATGGTCCGATATCGTCACAATGACTTCAACCAATCATGTGATCTGTCATCGTGATGGCTTGATCCAATCACGATGATCAATGGTCATCGTAATGGTCAATGGGCACAATGTTTTGATGTCATTGTGATGGTATGAACCAATCACGATGGCGTGGTCATCGTGATGCTATGGCGAGTGGTCACAATGGCATGAGCCAATTGCGATGGTCAGATGTCATCGTGATGGCAGGAGCCAATCATGATGGTCTGGTATCATCGCGATGGCTTGAGCCAATCGCAATGGTGATGCATCGTTGTGATGGCTTGAGCCAATTGTGATTGTTCACAAAAGTAGATTTTTTTTTGGATGCAACTATGTAACCCTTGGTGCACTTAGATGTTCTACACCCTCAACACGACATATTAAAAAAACATGAACTTCTCAGACCATTGTGATGGTCTGAGGCGTTCGGCAAAGATGATGAATAGAGGTAGATTTTTACATGTGGAGTGTTGTAGCTTCGTACTGAAGCAATATCCTACAAATAAAACTCACAAACACCTGCAAACACATTTTCTCACTTGCTCTTTCTCTCTCTCTCTCATAGACAAAAATTAGGGGAATGAGAAGAGAAGGGTGGATATGGTGAATTCTCATGATGTAGGGAGAAGATGTGGGGATGAAGGATGAGTGTAGGGGAGGTGAAAGAAGATGAAAACAACAAAAAAATGACAACAAAACACTAATTAATTACCTTCCAACACTAATCTCCAAACAATATTGCCATCATAGATTCTTCCTAGAGCTCGTCCCCGGCAACAGTGCCAAATTTGGTGTTGTTCTAGATAGTGGCAAGGACTACGTCAAGAAGCTCCACCTCCTTGATTGTCAATCCATGGAAGAGGTAGGGTGATATGAAGATCATGAACGAGTGAAGTACGCAAAGGTGAAGGTGAGAAGCAAGCTAATGCATACACACATACACACACACAAGGTAGAGGCAAGAGCAGACATGATGGAAGGAAAAAATTACACTTATATTACCCTATTACTCTTACAAATCTAGTTGCCCTCACTCACTTACAATCTAACTCTTTCTAAACCTTCTAACCTCTCAAAATGAGCTTTCTAGCTCTCTTTATAGTTTTTTGACTAGTTTTGACGGATTTTGAACCTAGTGTCTAGCCTAATTAAAAAAGAGGTCCTAAAGCTTATTTGGAGGTTCAAATGAAGTCCAAAAATTATGAAACTTTGCATGAGTGATCTATCTAGGCTCCTCAAGCTCCATCACTCCTCATCATGACAAAATTGGGTTTTCTATGTTACATATGTCACATGGGTAATGATTAGCACACCATTCATAGCAATCCTAGAACAAAGATTACCAAATAGAGTGCTAAAAAATAAGATGATCTTTTTTCCAAAGCCTACACCATGAAGGGACTGTAAGATAAAATTCCATTCAGTCCAATCATATACTTTGTAAAAATCAATCTTGAAAAAGAAAAATTCTTGCCTAAGGTCCTTTGCACAATCAATACCCTCCCAAATGGAGATGATAGCATCCAAGATGTATCTGGATTTAATAAAACGTTTTTATTCAGGCAAGATAATTTGCTTCATTAGGGAACTTATTCTTCTAGCCAAACTAGAGGTAAAGATCTTGTAGATGGAGGTCAAGCAGGTTATGGGTCTACAATTATTTAGGTCATCTTTGTTGTCTATCTTATGAATGAGTCTCATGAGCCTAGTGTCAATGTGAATAGGGAGAAAACCTTTACCAGAGGCCTCTTCCTATATCAATAGAATGTAAGAGTTAGGAAATCTTTGAAATATGAAAAGAACGCATTAGGAATACCATCGATACTTGGAGATTTACTAGTTTTCAAATTATCAATGGTATCTTTAATCTCACCAACAATGAGGTAATGGTCAAGGGTTGTAGCATGGCCTTTAGGAGTTAATTTTCTCCTTTTGAGGGCTATAGAAGCTTTGACACATTGAACTTCCTCCCCACCCTTGGGAGCACTAGAGAAAACATCCATAAAGAAACTTTTAGCCACTTGCAAATTCTCCTCAATGCTGAGAGCGGTCCCACCATTCCTCTTCTTTAATAAGGGGATGTAATCCTTAATTTTTTTCCTTTTCATTAGGGCATTTATACTCTTGTTAGGTCTATCAAATTTCTCCATCCAAAATCTCTTGAAGTAGAGAGAGACAGTCTAGCTTCCAGGTGATTCTCCATCTTGAACCTATGTTGGAGATCCAAATAAGCTTGACAGTTGTAATTATCTTTGAATTTGTCAAGGTCTTTGAGGATCCGAATTCTCCTATTGGCTCTAATGTTATTAGCAACTTTCTTGTGGTGAGAGAAAAGTTTTCGGATATCCCTAACTGCAAGATCCCAAGCTTTGGAAGGTGAGAAAGAAGTGTTGAAGTGATTTCTAGTAATTTCATCGATCTTGGAAAGGATACAAGAAAGCTTAAGAATATAAGGGTCAAGATAGGGCCACCTAGTCCTAAAATAAGGGTTTTGCACTTTAAGCTTGATAGTCAAGGGCATGTGATGAGAAATCAACATCGAGGGGTCGATTTCACATCTAGCTTCCCAACATTGCTGAGAAATATTAGCATTGGTGTAGAATCTATCTATTATGGTAACATCATAGGTGTTATTGATCAACATTATGGACATTGAGAAGGTAGAACGTTGGCAGCCATAGTGCAGCAGTTATATGCCACTTGTGTGTGTGTGTGAGAGAGAGAGAGAGAGAGAGAGAGAGAGAGAGACAAAGAGAGAGAGAGACAAAGAGAGAGAGAGAGAGAATGACACTCTCCCATAAGTGAGTGCCAAAATTCCAATATTCTCATGATTTTAAAAAGCAAGAATTGAGGCCATTTTAGGTGCTTGTAATTGACCCTTCATTGACATAATCAATGATGTATTCATAGTTGTTTGAATTCTTTAGCCTCTCCTATATGTGCTATCATGAAATAAAAATCATTCTGGTCCCTATAAATTCAAGAAAATCGATACACTGGTCATTGCCTATTCTTTAGTATACAAATATAATATATTAAGATGGTTCAAAAGGATTGTAACTCCACATAAGGCTCTTAGAAAGGTATTCTATGTGTTCCCCTTCCTAAAGCTCAAGTATCTCTCTTTAAAGAGTGTTTTCAATATAAATAGAACCTTTAACCCCATGAAACTTTGTTCCTCATAAGTACTTCAATTTTGGCACTATTAACATCTCTACCCATCCTTATAATGCTCTTGTATCCAAGGTGCTCATTTGGATTTTCCATGACTACAAACCCTCACCTTATTTGGCTCAATTTCACACTAAGTGCCCTCCTCTTTGTATAATCAATAATTATAAGAAGATCACTGTGTGTCAGCTTTGGGGGACTACTCTATGCCCACAAATTGTGTCTCTCTTAGTGTATTTTGGGCTACTCTAAGCCCCCCCAAGGTGTCAAAAAGTGCAAAGGGATACTCTAAGATCCCCCATCCCATCTCAAATTTTGGTGTCGGCTCCATTTTGCAAGTATACTGAGTCCCTTTTGAAGTTCTCTTCTCAACAATGACAATGTCTACAATCTCAAATGCAACATCTTCAAATATGTTGTACTTGACCATCCTTTATGCCTATGTTCATGCCCAAGGCTGAGCGATTGAATGGCATAAACTATAGTTTGTGGAAGGACATGATTAGGGCTTATCTATATACAAACTTGCTATTTGAAGTAGTAGATGCTACATAACCTAAGTCCAATAAGGATAGTGACTTGGTGGCCTGGAACATTTGGAATGTAAAAGGCAATTACCGCTAGCTTGTGATGAGCTGAGGAAAGGTCATATCACTTCTTACAAGGATTCCCATGAGGCTTGGAAAATACTTTAGAATATCTATGAGGATAAGAATCCCTATCTATGCTTTAGAAGCATAGTTCTATAACATCTCCATTAGGCCATAGGATCCCATTACCAAGGTCATTGCCACTTTTGAAGATTACCAATGCAAGATTGCATTGTGTGATAGACAAGTTTCAAGCAAGGATGTGGCCATTGGGCTTCTAAATAAGCTTCCTAGGTCATATGCAACCTTTGTCACAACACTTTACAATCAAGATTGAGTGTTAACGTGGGAGGAAGTATGGAGAATTTTGCTCCTCCATAACTTGTGAGCTAAGTCTTCTACACTGCAAGAAGCTTCATGAAAGCTAAGGGTTCATTCAACAAGTTCAAGAACTCTACTCACTCTAGCAATGCTCCTAAACAAGGGTCTATTGATTCATCCAAGAACTTCACTTGCAATTATTGTGGTGAATCATGGGATATCGTGAAGTTTTGCTATAGAAAAAAAAGAACAATTGTAAAGACTCTACTTCCAAGAATCAAGCTAAGTACTCTCAACATAGGACTCACTGTTCAAGTGAAAATCTATTTATCTCCACAGAGGCCAATGCCCTAATCACTTCTAGCTCCTCACAAGAGTGGATCTTTGATAGTGGTGCAACGATCATAAATCATTTTAAGACTTAGAAGAACACACAAATAAGTTTATTTAGGAAATAATAAGAGTCATCCTATAGAAGGCAAGGGCAAAGTACAAAATACAAATCACGGAGGAGAATGAAAGGCCTTATCAAATGTACTTTTTGTATCAAAGTTGCGGGATGAACCTCCTCTCCGTAAAGGCAATCAATGATCATCACAAACAAGTTCTATTTGACAAGACATTAGTGAAGGTGATTGATCCGATCACTAAGGATATAATAGCCTAAAGAATTGAAGATAAAGGCTTTTACAACCTTTCATACCTTCTTACTAAGGAGTCAATTTCTAGCCTATGGCACTAGAGATATGGACACACATCTTACTTAACCAAGATTTCAACATCTCAATCGGTTAAGGGGCTACCCAAGATTGGGCAAGTGCACGATATCTTCCAAGCTTGAATTCAACACAAGTAACACAAGGCTCCAACTCCCAAAGAGACTTCGACTTGAGCAAGGAACTCTCTAGCCCTAGTCCATATGGATATATCTGGAACAGTTAATACCCCATTGCTTAGTGGACCACTCTACTTCTTTCGCATAGTGGATGATCACATAAGATACATTTGGGTATTTTTCCTAAAGTCTAAGGCAAATACATTTTCTAAGTTTAGAAAATGGGTCTATCAAGTTGAGAATGAGGCATCAAGTTCATTAGATCAAATGAAGGTGGAGTATTTATCAACCATGACTTTTACAACTTCTTGAAACAAAAGGGCATCAAGAGGAAAGTCACTCAACCTCATACTCCATCTCAAAATGGAGCAAGTGAAAGAAAGATCTACAACATCATGGAAATGGCAAGAAATATGCTTCACAAGAAAGCCTTACCATTCAAGTTTTGGACCAAAGCTCTACACATTGCAATTCACATCAGCAATAGAGGTTTCACAAGTGCACTACACAATAAGACTCTGTTTGAAGCCTATTATGGATGCAAGACCAATGTCAACTATTTTAGAGGTTTTGGAAGTGAAGTCTTCGTACATGTGCCAAAGGAAGATCACCATAATTTTCAATTCAAGTCCAAGAAACATCTATTCATTGGCTATAGTAAATAGTCCAAGACTTATAGATTGTACAATCTTGAGAGACACTCTCAAAAGATGTCATCTTTGATGAAGCCTCAAAGTATTCTATTAGAGACCCAAGTTCAAGTTTGAGTCCACCTATCTACATTTTTGAGCAGGACACAATTATTTGTAAGCAAAACTCGAAAGCAAGTACTTGTCACCAACCAAGGAGATATCAAAGGCTCATTGAGAAGCAACAATGTGAACAAAGTCACTATGTGAGTTATGGCGGATTCAACGAATTCCAGAGCCTTCCAATTTTAAAGAATCTCAAGATCAACTTGATTGGGAAGAAGCTATGCAAACACAAATGAATGCAATTGAAAATGAAAACACTTGGACCCTTGTTCCAAAACCCCTTGATCATCAAGTTATATGATTTAAGTGGCCGTACAAAGTTAAGTACAAATTAGATGGTACCTTGGACAAGTACAAAGCAAGACCTATAGCCAAGGGTTATAAGCAAAATGGCTTTGATTAGGAAGAAAACTTTTCCTCTAGTGCAAGGTTTACAACTATAAGAATCATTCTTGCATGAAGTGCACATTTCAAATGGCCCATCTACCAACTCAATGCCAAAAGTGCTTTCCTCAATGGTGATCTTCAAGAAGAAGTATATAGAGAAAAATATGAAGTTTTTAAGATCAAAGGCAAGGAGGATCAAGTATACAAACTTCAGAAACCACTTTATGGACTTAACCAAGCTTCCAGGGCCTAGTGAAAAGATCCACAAGATCTTCGAGGCTAAAGGATTTTAAGAGAGCACTACTAATGCTAACTTATACATATATCAAAAAGATTCCTTAATTGAAATAATCATGCTTTATGTAGATGACTTGATTTTGAGTGTTTCAGATGATGAATGCATCCAATTCATCATCATGTAGCCTACTTTACTAATTCTTAGGCATGGAAGTTTGGTAGATGAAAGAATGTATATTCCTCTCCCAAAACAAGTACTAATCTGATCTTGTTTCTAGATATAACATGGACCAGTTTTGCTTAGTATCTACACCACTTGATCTAAACAACAAGCTCTTACTTGAGGACTCCTCTTCACTTGTGGATGTGCATGCTTATTGATATCTAGTTGGCTCTTTACTTTATCTAGCCAACACAAGACCAAATATTGCCTATGTAGTTGGTATACTCAGTTAATTTGTACATGAGCCTCATCAGACACATTGAGATGCTTCTCATAGACTACTTTGAAACCTTGCAATCACTCGATATCATGGTCTTTGGTACATAAGGGGCATCAAACTCGTTGGATATTTAGATTCAGATTGGACCAGTGATCTTGATTCTTGACGGTCTACTTTTGTATAGATATTCTTGCTTAGATCAGGAACTATCTCTTGGAAAGTAAGAAGCAACCTACAATTGATTTGATCTATTATCCACCAAGGTCGAGTATCGAGCATCTAGCTTTGCAGTATGTGGGGCCATCTATCTGGCTTTCATCTTTGTTATTTAAAATTGGTATCTTGCAAGTTACTTTGACATGCATATCGACTGATAACCAATCAACCTTGTCCATCGCCAAGAAGCCACTATTCCACACTTGGACAAAGCACATCAAGATCCAGTACCATTTCATTTGCGAGAATCTCGTATCATAGGAGATTAATCTAGAGAAATGTACCTATCATGAGAACATGGTAGACCTGTTCACAAAGTCTCTACCTCCGGTTCTTCTCTAACACTTGGTGGACCTCTATAGCATTCATTTGCTCCAAAATGGAGCTACAGAGGGGGTTTTGGCAACATGATTTCCTCTACCTCATTTCCATTTGCAGTTGCATGAGTGCATGTCCATTTTGTATTTAGAAGACACTCCATTTTATATCATTTTGTATTATATCATTTAGGAGACACTCCATTTTGTTGGAGCAAAGACATCCCTAATTGGTGATTATGAAGAACTTGAAACAAGTTAGAAAACAAAATGAAGCCAAAGAACTCATTGAAGAAAGTGAAGAGATCTCATAAATGTAGCTTGTATACATATGTACATTACAGATGAAAATTCTTGTACTATGAGTATAGATGATCATTAGAATGATAAGCAGTAATGTAATAGATGTGGGATGAGTCTAGAAACATATGTATATGAGTCAATAATGTAAAGAAATAGATGTGAGAGTCATTAGAAGCCAAGTGTCCATGAGATAGATGTGTATAGAGTTATCTTTCTGAGTTAGCATCGAGTCTTTCTCTGATTTCTCTCAACCTGATCATGTGGATCAAGAAATATTTTGTACACCTTGAAGTTAATCAAGTACTTTCAAAGTTTCATGGTCTAATTCCTTTTAGGTTGTGTGTATGATCAATAGGAACATGGATATGCAAAGTCTGTAGATAGACCTCTCAGAGTAGCGTATTTTTTCATGACATTGTTTTGCTTGGATCTCAGTGCAGAGTGTAAAGTTTTTGATGCATCAACATTCAAAATCTAATTTAGAAGGCAAGGAAGCTATGGCTAAAAGCATTTAGCAAAAGGGGACTTGTGTTGTGAGAAATCAACCTTAGAAGTTGACTACGTCAAAGTCGCTTGTTCAGGAAGACAATTTCTAACATACCTTTGATGTTAATATCAAATCAAAGTTTTAATGATTCTTTTGAAGGTCTAATGAATGATATGATTGTGCAAAGGTAGCTTGGAGGTATGTATATCATTAGATTGAAGATATTTGAAGATATGTGCAGGTAATGAAGTTAATCTCTGAAACATACTTCTTGAAGAAAAAGAAATTTCACTCAGAGAAGTGATAATGAATGTTTTTATAAATCAAGGTAACATTTGTATAAAGTTTCGTCTATGATTGATATAGAGGTGTTTGTAAATCAGTATAGATCAAGTCTTTGGAGATTTAGAGGTCTCCAATAGTGGTATCAGAGAAAAAGGTCCAATACAAAGTGCAGTAAAGAGTATTGGAAGTCCCGACTATTGTAGACATTGAAGTTTCTTCTAATTGAAGGTGGACAAGATCAAATTCTTGAAGACAACCTGAAGAAGTGTGAAGATTGAGCTCAAAAGCATATGAAAAACTGAAGCTTTATATTAAAGGTACAAAGTATATTCATTCATCCTAATATTTGCAGAAGACAAAGATCAAAGATGGGGGAAAGCTTGCAGATTGATAAGTTAGATAGAGAAAACTATCCAGCTTGGTCCATGAGGATGGAGACACACCTCATGAGCAAAGATTTGATGGCATTCATCATAGGAGAAAAAGAAAAGCCTAAGTTTGAAGATCCTAGTGTTCCAACTAGGGAAGAGCTTGCAGATTTGAAGAAGTGGATGAAGAAGGATGCTCAAGCTAGAAGCATCATTTACATGGCTGTAAATGATTATCTTCTACCTCATATTAGAGGATTAGAAAGTGCAACAAATGTGTGGAATGCTTTGGAAGAGCATTTTCAAAATACAGCTAAGTCAAGGAAGTCCTCATTATGGGCTAAGTTCACAACCTTCAAGAAGAAGAGCTCACAATCATTTTCTGATTATGTGACAAGAATGAAGGATATTGCAGATAGCTTGGGAGTAGTAGATGAAGATATTGAAGTGGATAAGTTGGTAAGACAAATACTTACAGGTCCGAGAGGAGATGAGAAATGGAAACCTTTCATATTGTCCATAGAATTGTCATTAGATCATTTTACTCTTGATCTTAATCAATTGCTAGGACACATGCTAACTTTTGAGCAGGACATTAAAGGAGATAATGATGGGAGTGCAAGTCAAGCTATGTACTCCAAGGATAAGTAAAAGAATGGCAAAGGAAAGAAGTCAACTGATGATGAAGGATCTTCAAGCCAAGTTAATTTCACAAGAGGAAAGATGAATTCAAGCGGTAAAGGAAGAGGAGGTAAGAATAAAGATAATGTTAGAGCTTGTTGGATTTGTGGCAAAACAAATCATTTGGAAAATGATTGTTGGTATAACAATCAAAATGGTGGAAGTCGTAATCAAAGTTTCAATCAAAGAGGTAGAGAAGGCAGAAATCAAAGAAGTAACTTGAGAGGACGAGGTGGTGGGACCTCATATGCTAGAGGAGGTGGAAGAAGCTTTCAACCTCAGTCCTATAACAACAACTATTATAATTATGCATCAGATCAGAAGGATGACATGACTCTCATCTTGAATGCAACACATGAAGCAATGGGAGAAGATCAAAGGGTATTCTATATTGACTCAGGATGTAGTAATAATCTGAGTGGAAACATGTCATTGATGACTGATATGGAAGCAAAAGGTGAGTGGACATACAAGCATGAAGTGGAAAACATTGGATCAATGAAGACAAAGAGTGGAAGCACACTCTTAAGCAAGGTACTTTATGTTCCTACTATTCCTAAAAACTTGATAAGTGTAGGACAAATTGTGGAGAAAGGTTATGAAGTCAGATTCACAAATGATGGTATTTATGTGCAAGATCCAAATCATGGATATAGAAGTATTAATACAGGTCAAAAAGAAGGAAGGCTTTTTACTCTCAAGGTCCAAGGTAATGTGGGACATGCATTTTTTACTTATGGAAGTCAAAAGATGTCTGACTTAGACCTATGGCATAAAAGGTTAGGTCATTTCAATGAGAGAGCCATAAAAGAAATGTCAAAGAATGATGTAGTGCTTGGATTGCCAAATGTTGAAGGTCAACACATGGTATACAAATGTGAAGCTTGTCAATTAGGTAAAGCTCACAGAAGTTCATACAATAAACCAGGATACAAGTATTCAAATATGCTTGAGTTAGTTCATATAGATGTGTGGGGTCCTTCAAGGGACTATATCATAAATGGATCCAGATATTATGTGTTGTTTGTTGATGATGCAACAAGATGGATTACACTTTATGTAATCAAGGATAAATCAGAAGTGTTCAAGACATTCAAACATTATCATGCTTATGCAGAAAGGATTACATGACAAAAACTCAAGAGGTTGAGATCAAATGGAGGGGGAGAATATTTTTCTAAAGAGTTTGATGATTATTTGTGGAATGCAGGTATAAAACGAGAAGTAACTTGCAGGTAATCCCCTCAACGAAATGGAGTTGTAGAAATAAGAAATAGAACTCTTGTAGAGTTTGCAAGATCAATGATGAAAGAGAAGAATTGTCTAAACTACTTATGGGCAGAAGCTATCAACACTGCAACATACCTTGTGAATAGGTTACCCTGCAAAGCTTTGGATGGTAGAACACCTTATGAAGCATGGTGGGGTAAGAAACCTACTCTTGATCATTCTAAGGTATCTGGATGTTTGGCATATGCTTATGTTCCTTCACAATTAAGACATAATCTAGAGCCCAAAGCAGAGAAGTATGTGTTTATTGGGTATGATGATAGACATATGGGTTACAGATTGTGGAGTCCATCTACAAAGCAATTTCTTGTTACAAAAGATGTTACATTTGATGAACAAAACACATGGTATACATCGTCAACAAATGATTATGCAGATGTTGAAGAAATACAAAGGAAATGGAAGAAAAAAGTAAAAGTGTATGAAGAAGATATTGATGATGTTGATTGTAAAACTAAATTGTAGGGCAATGATGAAGATAGGCCAACTATCAGGTATAGCTATGATACATATTTCTTAACAACAAAAGATTATGCTTATATTGTGAAGATAGAAGAAGATCCAACCACATATGAAGAAGCTAAAGGTAAAAAAAATTGGAAGAAGGCAATGCAAGAAGAGTATGATGCTCTACTTAAGAATGAGACATGGGAATTGGTGCCAAGACCAAAGAATCAGAAGGTAATTGAATGTAAGTGGGTGTATAAGGCAAAGAGGTTTGCAAATGGTGAGGTGTCTAGATACAAAGCTAGACTTGTGGTTAAAGGTTATGCCCAAACTTATGGGGTAGATTATGATGAAACCTTGAGTCCAGTTGCTAAGATGTCTACAATTAGAACCTTAATTGCTATTGCTACTTGTAAAGGATGGAAGTTGTCACAATTAGATGTGAAGAATGCATTTTTGAATGGATATATTGTAGATGAGGTGTACATGGAGCAACTAGATGGTTTCATGTATTCAATTGGATGAGATTATGTATGTAAGCTCAAGAGAGCTTTGTATGGTTTGAGTGAGGCTCCAAGGGCATGGAATTATAGGCTTGTTAAGTTCTTGAATGAATGTGGATATCAAGCTTCAAAAGCAGATAGTAGCTTGCTACTGAAGGCAAGTGAAGATGGGTTCATATATATGTGTATTTATGTTGATGATATTATTGTCACAAGTACAGATGCTCAAGGAATCAAGGAGCTTAAGAAGCAAATAGAGAAGGAGTTTAAGATAAGTGATTTGGGAAACTTGTCTTATTTCTTAGGAATGCAGATTGTGTATACTCAACAAGGAGTATATGTTACACAAGATAGGTACTTGAAGAATCTTTTGGTCAAGTTCAACATGGAAGATTTCAAGTCTTCAACCACACCATTGGAGGTAAATCATAAGTTGAGTAGATATGGAGGAGAAGAATTTAATGACATGAAGAAATATCAGAGTTTGGTAGGTAGTTTGATATATGCTACCTTGACAAGACCAGACCTATCATATGCAGTTGGTGTCTTGTCACAATTTATGCATTGTCCAAAGAAAACTCATTGGATTGTGGCTCAAAGGGTACTCAGGTACATCAAGGGAACCTTAAGTGAAGGTTTGTATTATGGTTTTACTTCTGACACAAGAATCAAAGTGTGCCAGGAGTAAACACATAGAGATTCAATATCATTTCTTGAGAGAAAACGTACTTGACAAAGAGATTGAAGTTTTGTATACACCAACAAAAGAGCAAGTAGCAGATATGTTGATAAAAAGCTTAGATGGACCTAAGCTATAGAAGTTCAAAGAGATGGCAGGAATAAAGAAGAACGGCATAATCACAATAAGTGATTGAGGGGGAGCCGTTGGACCAAAGCAATCCCTAATTGGTGATTATGAAGAACTTGAAGCAAGTTAGAAAACAAAATGAAGCCAAAGAACTCATTGAAGAAAGTGAAGAGATCTCATAAATTTAGCTTGTATACATATGTACATTACAGATGAAAATTCTTGTACTATGAGTATAGATGATCATTAGAATGATAAGGAGTAATGTAATAGACATGGGATGAGTCTAGAAACTTATGTATATAAGTCAATAATGTAAAGAAATAGGTTTGAGAGTCATTAGAAGCCAAGTGTCCATGAGATAGATGTGTAGAGAGTTATCTTTCTGAGGTAGCGTCAAGTCTTTCTTTGATTTCTCTCAACCTAATCACGTGGATCAAGAAATCTTTTGTACACATCTGATCTAGAAGCTAATCAAGCTATGCTCAAAGTTTCATGGTCAAATTCCTTTCAGGTTATGTGTATGATCAATAGGAACATGTATATGCAAAGTCTGCAGATAGACCTCTTAGAGTAGAACATTTATTAATGACATTGTTTTGCTTGGATCTCAGTGCTCAATGTGTAAGGAAGCTATGGCTAAAAGGATTTTTCAAGAGGAGACTTGTGCTGTGAGAAATCAACCTTAGAAGTTGACTATGTCAAAGTCACTTGTTCAGGAAGACAATTTCTGACATACCTTTGATCTTAATAATCAAATCAGAGTTTCAATGATTCTTTTAAAGGTCTAATGAATGACATGATTGCGCAAAGGTAGCATGGAGGTATGTATATCATTAGATTGAAGAGATTTGAAGATATGTGCAGGTGATGAAGTTAATCTCTAAAACAGTCTTCTTGAAGAAAAAGAAATTTCACTCAGAGAAGTGATAGTGAATGTTTTTATACAAGGTAACATTTGTATAAATTCTGGTCTATGATTGATATAGAGGTGTTCTTAAATCAGTATAGATCAAGCCTTGGATATTTAGAGGTCTCCAACACATTTTATCTCCATTTTTTATTTAGGAGAAACTCCATTTTATATCATTTTGTATTTGGGTACCTTACCATTTGCTTCTACTATTGTATTCATTCTCCTTCGGGGGGAATTATCCCACATGTGATGTACTTTGGAGAGTCTCCTCCAACACTATATAAGGAGGGCCTCTCCCCCACTTTGTACTTGGCCAAAATGTTGTAGAATCTACTCCATGCTCTTGACAAGCCCCGTTTGTTCGTCTACTCACTTTGAGTCTCTCAGACTCTTTTATTTTTTGAGTACATTCTTTTATTTCATTTTTCTTTTGCACATGTACTCTCCACACATACTTCTTGTGGAATAAACTCCATATTATACACACAGAAATGTGAGATGTTCTAAGATCTCTCTTCTAAGGTTTCAAAAACCGTGAGACCTGTCACCTCTAAGTTTCTAACTTTTTAGACCTTAACTAAGCTAGCCCTTGTCTTAATTTGTCCTTTCTACAAAAGGGAAATACTCTTTACTAAATGTATTTGAGGTTTTCGACATCATCAACTTTTTCTAGATGTGCTACTTTCGATCTTCTCTTTTAAATCCTAAGATTATTCCTTTTTATCATGATGCTACTTGCATCTTTCTTGATCATGGAATAATTGAGGATGAACAATCCTCTATTCTAGGTTCTAACTAGACATCCTAGAAATCTTATCTACGTAACTAGCTTATTCTAATGATCTTGGAAACACTTACCCTTGTCTTAAGACCTACCTTGGTTTTATACTTAAATTCTTTTGTTTTAATCTATGAACTCCATTCAATGATACCATACATGTGGTATCTACTTATTTTACTATACTATCAATGAATTGATACTTTTATTTGATCAAAATGATATAAGCATTCATCTTAATCACTATTTATTATTTAATCATCACACTTAATGTAAATCATGTACCTTTGGGTGCTCTAGATTCTACTTGATTCATAGAATCCTAAGAATCATGGAACTCTTACCTCAAGTTCTTTGTCTATAGGTACCTTAAGGTCCTTTGTATCAATTCACACAATCATAAGATCTTAGGACTCATTCCTCTTGATTTACTTATCATATATTTTGTGGAAGTGGGATGGGCCTCAAAAATAATCAATCACAGGTGTAGAGGATCTTCCAACTCATGAACCTTAGCATTCACACCTTAATACTAAAAAAGAGATGAGTGAAATATAGAGAGAGAATAGACAATATTTTCAAAGTGTACAGTAAGCTAGGATACTCACCTACACTATCTTATATTCCCATGTCAAATTACAATGTGCAAATATGATACAAACTAACAATATTTGAATCTAGGCAGAAACTAGATAGAAGAAATTGTGTGCAAAGTGCCTAAGAGGTATGAAGATTGTGTGTGTGTGTGTGTGAATATGGAGAATATGAATAGTTTAGGACTATTTTACAGCAAAACTTAATTCTGATTAACCTAAATTTGAAACTAGTGAATGAACAAGTGAGACAAAAATAAACTTGTTACTCATAGTAACTCAGCAAGTATGTTGATGGTTAGCTGATACAAACTCCTCCAAGTAACTCGAGATGTAGATCACACCTCTTCCAAGTGCGTAAGACCGCAAGTAGAGCACCTCCTTGATCACCAAGTGACTCCTTGAGTGATGATCCAGGTGACCCCAATGGTCCTTCTTATATGGTTTGTGCATTATGGAAAAGCACTTCTAAAGCAACACGAAAAAACTAAATCTACGATCCTTGCAAAATTGGTAGTAGCAGAATTTCGTGGATGTTTTTTTAAAGCTATGTTAATTTTAACAAAAAGCATTTATTGCCTTCTTGCTTTTTCCAAAATAACTTTTGTCGTTTTTTCCACTACTATGCATGGGATTTGAACCTAGACGATAGCTTTGGGAAGATTTCGTTTTAGCCATGTCACCCGACATGTTTCCTATATAAAGAAATGTGGCTATTTTGACAGCATTTCTCCAAGAAAATGAAGCGAGACAAAATAATAGCCATGATAGAATGAAAGGTACAAGCCTACTACTAGGCAATACACTTCCTTTTAGCTCTAGAAGCGTGCAAATAGCAACCTTTCACATTATATGTTGTTGAGCACTACATGCCCTCATGATAATATCTTTTTCTTAATCCAATGCCTATAGAAAGATTCTAAAATGCACAAAAATTACATGCGCATGATTTTATTAACCAATGAAAGTTATTATAACTTCATGTGAAGAGATGAACTTGTATCAAATGCCAGTCAAAAAGACAATTAAATGCTTATGCATATATGGATTCCATATGCTAATGTACACCATTTAAACAAGAAAGATCTTAAAGTTTAGAATCTACAACAATTTGAATTTCCTCATTTGGATCTTCCATGAGGAATTTATGGCTCAAACAGTGGACATGGTTGGATGGGCAACATCTCTCTTTGAAGAGGTATGTAGAGAACTAAATGCTATACAAACGCGTGGTTTAGAGATGAAAACGTGAATTCTAGGCATTAATTTGAAAGCCCTTGAGTGTAGATTCTACAGTCCAATTTGGATGATCATAGAGGAAGTTATGCTCTTTCTAGTGAAGGGAGGTATTTCAAAATCTTTAGCAAGAGAGGGGTTCAAATAAGCAATTCGACTTGAAAGAGGAGGATTTGAAGATATATGTGGAGGGAGAAAGCATAGGGTAGTTTGGGTCTACATTCTAATCCCACGTATGAGGATTTTCGTATAAAAATTGGGCTTATATAGTAGCCTTTTCCATGCTTATCTTCAACTCCTAAGAGGAGGAGAGCAAAGAGAGACTCACCTACTCATGCTGCTTGGTTGTGTGTGGGTGGCAATTTTGGGCATTCACAGAAATCCATGGGTGGCTCTGCTACTCCTTGGGGTGCTATCACACGTTGTAGCTCTTATAGGGGGAGCTCTTGAGCTCCTCTGGGGGGGTTCCTCCCAATCTTTTGTTGCCAAATCCCACAAATTCCCCTAGCTCCTTGGTTCAGCACTTTTGCCAAGAAGATGATGAAAGAGTTTGGTGAAGAAAAATACTTGCCCATGTTCGTAATTCTTCAAGCAAGAGCTCTTGAGATCCTGTCTGGTAGGATCCGCCCATTCTTTTGCTACCAAATCCCATGAATCCCATGGCTCCTTGGTTTAACATTTCTCTAAGAAAATGAAAGAGTTCAATGAAGAAAAATAGTTGCCCACATGGGCATTTCTTCAACCAAGACACTCTTCTCACAAAGAAACTTGAAAAAATGATGTGTTTTCTACTCTCCTTCCATCCTATTTATCCTCTTGATCCTAATTAGAAAGCTTCTAGAGTGCTCTAGTGTGAGATGTGGCCATCATGTACAATCACTCTACTTTCTAAGGGGAACCTTAGGATAACCCTGGAGCTAGGAACCTTAGCAATTCATGATCTTGTTCCAACACACATTGATAAATGATTTGGCTTGGATCTCTTTCTAACATTTGAGGTTAGCTTTCTCTCGTTCTTTGTCTCTAACTTTAAGCTCAAGCTCTTGATTGTGGAGATTCATATTGTGAAAGGGAGTTAGTCATTTCATCTAATTTCTTTTTTTATTGAACTCACTCTTCATGCTTGTTTTTCCTTCCATGTAGGTCTTCTTCTTTTTTTCATTATCTGATAAGCATATGTCTTGATATTGATCTTCTTTTTCCTTCTTTGGCTTGCCTTTGTGTTGTTTTTGCACTTGAATTATTTCCATACTTGGGACATTTGAGTTTGATTATTCTTTACTAGAGTTTGTGTTGGAGTTAGACGTCTGCGGAAGCACGCGAACAACACAAGGAAGAAGAAGAAGCTTGGAGCACAACACACAAGACTGAACGTATTACTAGAGAATGTACAAAGATAAGTAGCTCATTAGGGCAATAGGCGTATATACAAGCCGGGGGAAAAAAACCTCCTAAAGAGGGAAAAAAGTGCCCCGACGGTCCTAGAGTGTTCACACACATCACTACCTAAATATATCAACAAATCCCCCCTGGGAGTGATGCGGTGAACAAGGAGCTGGCACTCATGTATAAGGAAGTGCCGAGCTATGTGGAAATCACTCCACAAAAGGAAGTAAGCCCAAAGCTTTGCGGAAAGCTTCAAACTTCTCCCTAGGCAGAGCCTTCGTGAAAAGGTCTGCAATGTTCTCCTGCGTGGGCACATATGCCAAGCTGATCTCCCCAGCAGAGAACTTTCTCCCTGACATAGTGATAATGCACCTCAATGTGCTTAGTGCGAGCATGGAACACAGGGTTCCTCGCAACTGCCAATGCGCTCTGACTGTCAGTGAAGAAGGTGGTGGCAGAAGACTGGCCAACTCCCAAATCAGCCATAAGGCGTCTGAGCCACACACACTCAACAGTCGTTGTGAAAGCTGCCCTATACTCAGCCTCACAACTGGAAGTGGCCACAGTAGGCTGCTTCTTGCTCAACCAAGATATACATGAGCTACCAAGCATGAAGCAAAAACCACTGGTGGACACACGAGTGTCATAGCAACCAGCCCAATCTGAGTCAGAAAAAGCATGCAAATCTGGCGGTAGTGATCCCCCCTTGGGATAAAACAACCCAAGTAGTCGAGTACCACTCAAGTAGCGAAAGATGCGCTTAACCGCTTTCCAATGCGTGACTCCTGGGCAATGCATAAACCTGCTCATCTGTGAGACAGCAAACATAATATCTGGCCGAGTAATGCATAAGTAAATCAAGCATCCAACAGCCTGCTGATAGAGAACAGCATCAAATGCATCTCCAGCATCATGAAGACTCAATCGTAAACCTGTCTCCATAGGAGTGGCAATAGGCTTACAGTCTTCAAGGCCAAAACGCTGCAATAATGTGTCAATATATGTCGTTTGACACAAAGCCATTCCACCATCAACTTGCATAAACTGAATGCCCAAATAGTGATGCAAATGCCCCAAATCAGACATCTCAAATGAGGCATGCAAATCAGCCTTGAAATCAGCAATATGCTTCTCAAGAGGACCAGTGAGCAGCATGTCGTCTACATAGACAACAATGATCAAAAGCACATCATTAGCACGCTTAACATATAAGGTGCTTTCAGTTGGACTGTTCTCAAAACCATGTGCAATCAGATAGGCATGTATTTTCTCATACCAAGCACGTGGTGCTTGCTTTAAACCATATAACACCTTCTTTAACCTGCACACCTGGTTTTCATGCCCTTTCTGCACAAAGCCGCGGGGCTGAAAAACATACACTTCTTCATGCAAGTCACCATTCAGAAATGTTGTTTTAATGTCCAACTGATGTACATTCCAACCATGATGGGCTGCAAGTGCACAAATGCTCCGAACAGTAGTCATACGGCATGTAGGTGCAAAGGTCTCATCAAAATCAATGCCTCTTTCCTGCGCATAACCCTTTGCAACAAGCCTAGCCTTATACCTGTCAACTGTATCATCAGGTTTACACTTCAGCTTGTATACCCACTTAGTGCCAATGGCCTTCTTGCCAGGAGGCAAGTCACATAAAGACCATGTACCATTCTTCATTATAGCATCATATTCAGATTGCATAGCAGCCATCCAATTTTCTGAATTTTGTGCTTCATCAAAAGAAACAGGCTCATTCTCATCACAGAGACTAGATGCAGCCATAGCATAGCAATCTGATGCAAAGGAGGTACTATGAGAGCCTGAACGAGTACGATATGACAAAGGTGCATCTAATTTGCTGTCACGCAAAGTCTGCACCAACCATTTTGGCATAGTTTTTGCCTGTTCAATATCAGCTCTCTCATCAACAAGTGCATCATGTAAATCTGCATCAGAAATGGAATGATCTGCATCATCATATGAAACCTGCAAAGGCTGAGAAGTTGCCTCATTAGGACCAGCGCTAGCCTGTCCACCTGTAAAAAGAGGCATCAAAGTATCATACATGTCTTTGGAGCTAACAGATGTCTCCTTAGTACATGAAAGCAATGGCTGAATAGCATCTTCCACAAACACAACATCACGGCTAACCAGAATGCGTTTAGTCTGTGGATGATACAGACGATAGCCTTTACTTTCAGAATTGTACCCAACAAAAATACATTTTACTGCCTTATCATCCAATTTTCTGCGATGTTGTTCAGGCACTAATGCATATGCCAAACAACCAAAAACACGCAGATGAGCAACAGATGGCTTGCGGTCATGCCAAGCCTCATATGGAGTGATAGACTGCAACGCTTTCGTGGGACACCTGTTCAGTACATATGCTGCACACATGACAGCCTCAAGCCAGAAACTATGTGGTAAAGCCTGACTTTTGACCATGCACCTCGCCATCTCCATGAGTGACCTGTTCTTTCGTTCAGCAAATCCATTCTGTTGAGGTGTATACGGCATTGTACACTGGTGTTTTATCCCACGTTCAGCCAGAAATGCATTAAAATCTGAAGACATATATTCCCCCCCTCGATCAGAACGGAGGGTGCCCATTTTACATGCTGACAGATTTTCAGCCAAAACCAAAAATTGTTTGAAGCACATGAACACTTCGGACTTTGCTTTGAGTGGATATACCCATGCATGCCTGGAAAAATCATCAATGAAAGTCACGAAGTAAAGGTAATTTCCAAAAGAGGGTGTCTGCATAGGACCACAGACATCACTATGTACAAGCTGCAATTTCTGCATAGCCCGAACTGAACCATCTTTTGGAAAGGAAGAACGCTGCATTTTGCCCAAAATACAGCATTCACAAACATGTTTTCCAGGTGCCTCAAGTTTGGGCAAAGAGGACACCATTTCAGATTTCTGCAGGCGTAACAAACTAGCAAAATTCAGATGACCAAAGCGTGCATGCCAAAGCTTTGCATCTGACATAGCCTGAGAATCATGAACTACACATGCCGAATCATTCACAGATTTTTCATAGTCTATGAGCTTATACAGCCCACGACATAAAATGCCAAAAGCAATAATCACATCGCCATTTGAGAGATCATGGACTGTACACCTGTCATCAACAAATTTCACAACCAAGCCAATCTTGGCTAATGCAGAAACTGATAACAGGTTCTTTTTGATCCCTGGCACAAATAAAGCATCTGACAAAGTGAAAGAACTACCATCAGCAGTAGTCAGAATGATCTTACCAACTCCCATAACAGGATAAGAGGAGTTATTGGCGCATGTGACAGTATTCCCTGTAGGGGCAGGCTCGAGTGAAGAGAAGAAACTGCGCTGCGAGGTAATATGTTTGGTTGCCCCACTGTCAAAGTACCAAACACCTGAGTCTACTGCAGACATGCACTGATCATGAGAAGATGGGTCAAAACTGCAGACAGTAGTAAACGCCCATTCTTCTTCCTGCACAAGATTTGCAGACTCTGTTTTTGGTGTAGAGGCCTCTGCAACAACCATTCCAGCCTCTTTCTTCTTTGCCTCTTTAGCAGCCAGTTTTGGACAGTTCTTTATAATATGATCATTTCCTTTACAGTACTTGCAGAACAATTTCTGCTTTTCTGATTTCTTCTCATCTTTATCCTGGTTCTTCGATTGTGCAGCATTTGCAGATTTCTGCTTACTAGTAGAAGAGCTCCATTTTCCTTTGCCCTTTTGACTAGCCAGGAAAGCTTGATCTGCAACACACATAATGGACCTGTTCTGCCTGGACTGATCTTCCTGCAACAGAACAGAGACTAATTCCTCAAATGACAAGGCATTCGGATTGCCTTTCATCATCAATCGAAGAGTAGAGGCAAAACTCTGATATGAATCAGGAAGGCCATTCAGAACGGTCTGCACAAGTGAGCTATCTGGTATAACCTCATCAGCAGAAATCAATTGTTCCTTCAGGTCTTTGATCTTGTAAGAAAACTGTCCATCGAATCACCTTCATTCATGTGCTCACTCTCCAACTGTTTTCGGAGGTAAGCAACACGAGCCTCATTCCTAGCCTGGTACAAAGTGGTAAGTGTATCCCAAGCATCCTTTGCTGTTCTGCAAGAGCGAATGTGAGGAATAATGGCACGTTTGACAGACAAAGCTATCAATGCATGTGCTTGGGCATCTCTGCCATCCCAACGAATCTGCTCTGCAGTAGGTGCAACAGAAACAACAGCACGAACAGGAATCTGCGGAATATCATCTTCGACACCATCTTCATCAGCTCCAACACTTGTATTTGCAGTACCTGTCGTTACAGGTGTAAGAGGACGTCTTTCAACACCCTGCACAATGTTCCACAATCCTTTTGCAACTAGTACATGTCGCATCATATAAGCCCATAATGGGTAGTTGGTACCATCCAACTTATCCTCAACAGCCAACATACGGAATACATCACTGCTTTCAGCCATGGCCGGTGACTAAAATACCTTGATGCAGAAAATTGACTGTATCTCAAAAAGTTGAACAGAACTGCCTAGACGAGTTCTGCTAGACCTGTAGCAGACTTCGAGACGCTTAAACTGGCGAACAGAAATTGGTATATACCTTTGGCACAAAAGGACGAAATAGCCTGCACAAGCACTGCGATAGTGCGTTCGGAGGCCGAAACGAGCTCACCAAATTTTGTGCGAATCTGAGACTGCAAACGGAGGAGTGTCGACGACGCCCTAGAAGAAGCAACGACCTGCTCTGATACCAATTGTTGGAGTTAGACGTCTGCGGAAGCACGCGAACAACACAAGGAAGAAGAAGAAGCTTGGAGCACAACACACAAGACTGAATGTATTACTAGAGAATGTACAAAGATAAGTAGCCCATTAGGGCAATAGGCGTATATACAAGCCGGGGGAAAAAAACCTCCTAAAGAGGGAAAAAAGTGCCCCGGCGGTCCTAGAGTGTTCACACACATCACTACCTAAATATATCAACAGTTTGGCCTATCTTTCTTCTCTTCTGGGCTTTAGCTCGCACCTTAGTAACCACTTGAATGGGTCTAGCTTGATCACTATCACTTCCCAAAAGGTTATGCATGATCAGATTCAAAGGTGTTGCCTTGATGGCAACTAGATTCTTAGGACAATTCTTAATCAGATACACACCCCATCTTGAGAAAAATCCAAAACCAATTTTTGAGTGCATTATTTTTCATGTTTGCTTGGAGTATAGGGCAATTACGAATGAAGTGATCTCCATTGCATCTAGAACACGTGCCTTTAGGAAATGGTTGTCTCTATGAAGGAATCATTTGATTTGTGGTGGTGCTAGATTGGCAAACCATACAACTGTGGCCTCTTGCTCATTGTAATTGTAGGTACCTTCTCCTTGATCCTGCTGAGGATTTTGTCCAAAATGATAATTTTCTTAGTCCTCATTACTATTATAATAACCATATTCATATATCATGTCCTTGTTCCCTGAATTCATTGATAATTCAATTGGCACTAAAGACCTTCAAGGCTCTCTCCCATAGTGTACTTAAGTGGAATGACTTTCTCTAGTTGAGCAGGTTGCCCTAGCACTGGTTGTGTTGGGTTTTTCCTAGATTTATTGTATCATGGCCCTTGGGCATATTGATATTGCCTTTGTCCATACGAAATCCCTATCTTGATATGGTCTTTGTCCTTGTGGGTTTTATTGTGATTTTTTGTTCATTCATGAATAATATTGTGGTTGAGTACATGGAAATTGTTGTGAATTATGATATGTTTGAGGCCTTTGATTAGATGGAGAGTGACATACAACTTTTTTATTGTAATAACAATTATGTTGGAGTTAGACGTTTGCGGAAGCACGCGAACAGCACAAGGAAGAAGAAGAAGCTTGGAGCACAACACATGATACTAAATGTATTAGTAGAGAATGTACAAAGATAAGTAGCCCATTAGGGCAATAGGCGTATATACAAGCCAGGGGAAAAAAACCTCCTAAAGAGGGAAAAAAGTGCCCCGGCGATCCTAGTGTTTTCACACACATCACTACCTAAATATATCAACAAATCCCCCCTAGGAGTGATGCGGTGAACAAGGAGCTGGCACTCATGTATAAGGAAGTGCCAAGCTATGTGGAAATCACTCCACAAAAGGAAGTAAGCCCAAAGCTTTGCGGAAAGCTTCAAACTTCTCCCTAGGCAGAGCCTTCGTGAAAAGGTCTGCAATGTTCTCCTGCGTGGGCACATATGCCAAGATGATCTCCCCAGCAGAGAACCTCTCCCTGACATAATGATAATGCACCTCAATGTGCTTAGTGCGAGCATGGAACACAGGGTTCCTCGCAACTGCCAATGTCCTCTGACTGTCAGTGAAGATGGTGGTGGTAGAAGATTGACCAACACCCAAATCAACCATAAGGCGTCTGAGCCACACACACTCAACAGTAGCCGTGAAAGCTGCCCTATACTTAGCCTCACAATTGGAAGTGGCCACAGTAGACTGCTTCTTGCTCAACCAAGATATACATGAGCTACCAAGTATGAAGAAAAAGCCACTAGTGGACACACGAGTGTCATAGAAACCAGCCCAATCAGAGTCAGAAAAAGCATGCAAATCTGGCGGTAGTGATCCCCCCTTGGGATAAAACAACCCAAGTAGCCCAGTACCACTCAAGTAGCGAAAGACGCGCTTAACCGCCTGCCAATGCTTGACTCCTCGGCAATGCATAAATCTGCTCCTCTGTGAGACAGCAAACTGAATATCTGGCCAAGTAATGCATAAGTAAATCAAGCATCCAACAGCGTGTTGATAGAGAACAACATCAAATGCATCTCCAACATCATGAAGATCGTAAACCTGTCTCCATAGGAGTGGCAATAGGCTTACAGTCTTCAAGGCCAAAACGCTGCAATAATGTGTCAACATATTTCGTTTGACACAAAGCCATTCCACCATCAACGTGCATAAACTGAATGCCCAAATAATGATGCAAATGTCCCAAATCAGACATCTCAAATGAGGCATGCAAATCAGCCTTAAAATCAGCAATATGCTTCTCAATAGGACCAGTGAGCAGCATGTCGTCAACATAGACAACAATTATTAGAAGCACATCATTAGCATGCTTAACATATAAGGTGCTTTCAGTTGGACTGTTCTCAAAACCATGTGCAATCAGATAGGCATGTATGTTCTCATACCAAGCATGTGGTGCTTGCTTTAAACCATATAACACCTTCTTTAACCTGCACACCTGGTTTTCATGCCCTTTCTGCACAAAGCCACGGGGCTGAAAAACATACACTTCTTCATGCAAGTCACCATTCAGAAATGCTGTTTTAATGTCCAACTAATGTACATTCCAACCATGATGGGTTGCAAGTGCACATATGCTCCGAACAGTTTTGATCTTTCTTAAGAAACTGTCCATAGAATCACCTTCATTCATGTGCTCACTCTCCAACTGTTTTCGGAGGTAAGCAACACGAGCCTCATTCCTAGCTTGGTACAATGTGGTAAGTGTATCCCAAGCATCCTTAGCTGTTCTGCAAGAGCAAATATGAGGAATAATGGCACGTTTGACAGACAAAGCTATCAGTGCATGTGCTTGGGTATCTCTGCCATCCCAACAAATCTGCTCTACAGTAGGTGCAGCAGAAATAGTAGCACGACCAGGAATCTGCACAATATCATCTTCAACACCATCTCCATCAGCTCTAGCACCTGTATTTGTAGTACCTATTGTTACAGGTGTAACAGGACGTCTTTCAACACCCTGCACAATGTTCCACAATCCTTTTGCAACCAATACATGTCGCATCATATAAGCCCATAATGGGTAGTTGGTACCATCCAACTCATCCTCAACAGCCAACATACGGAATACATCACTGCTTTCAGCCATGGTCGGTGACTAAAATACTTTGATGTAGAAAATTGATTGTATCTCAAAAAGTTGAATAGAACTACCCAGACGAATTCTGCTAGACCTGTAGCAGACTTCGAGACGCTTATACTGGCGAACAAAAACTAGTATATACCTTTGGCACAAAAAGATGAAATAGCCTGCACAAGCATTGTGATAGTGCGTTCGGAGGCCGAAACGAGCTCAGATCGTGATTTCGACACCACATAGCAAAGTTGTTTTGATCTCAAAAACATGCTGAGTATGCTCACCAAAATTCATGTGATTCTGAGACTGCAAACGGAGGAGTGTCACCGGCGCCATAGATGAAGCGATGACCTGCTCTGATACCAATTTGTTGGAGTTAGACGTCTGTGGAAGCACGTGAAAAGCACAAGGAAGAAGAAGAAGCTTGGAGCACAACACACAATACTGAATGTATTACTAGAGAATGTACAAAGATAAGTAGCCCATTAGGGCAATAGGCGTATATACAAGCCGAGGGAAAAAAACCTCCTAAAGAGGGAAAAAAGTTCCCCGACGGTCCTAGTGTGTTCACACACATCACTACCTAAATATATCAACAAATTAGTGGTGGCATTATTAGTAATTGCTTATTCTATATTGCACATGAGAGTTATTATGTTGTTGTTGATAAGGTCGATACACTTAGCTTTGTCTTCGATAAAAATTGGTTGAATGATCACCACCATAGTTTTGGTAGGTCTACTTAGATAAGACCTCTTATGATGTCTAATAGACATCAAAAGGAGATTCAATTTTTTAGCCAACTTCTCTATTAGGCCATCTAAAGAAGAATCCGAGTGAATATTAGTAGTGATACTTTGCTTTGAAAACTCTTTTGGTAGCTTGTGGTTATCTTCCAAATCAATAAAATCTTTTATGCACTCATCCACAATTGATGCTTGTCTTATGTACTCAAAACTTCACTTCCCACCACAAGTTAGAACATCAATTAATAGAGATACTATCTTCTCCCTTGAAGGTAATTCATGAGGTGGACATATTGATATGTATTTTTTGAAGTGTCATGCAATCAATATCAGAATCTCCAAGCTTGATTGGGTGATGAAGTATTTCAATGGCCATGAACCACAATGCACTCTCCTTCTTGAGAGCTCCACGATGATATCCTCATAGTAGAAAATTGAGCTCCTTGCGCCGCACATGGTACACCACACAGAGGCTACAAAATATATAGAAAAACACAGTACAGAGGGAGTATGATCACAGACGTCTTAGCTGTTCCAAATGCGATCAAACTTATAGGTTGTGGTTGACCAAGCCACTATATATTTTCTTAAAGCACATATAAAAAAGTGTCCGGTGGCCATTTGGCCTTTGACATGGATACTAACAATAAAATCTCCCACTAAAGGCCAATATGGCCAAAATAACTATGGGTGAAAAATGAAGAATGATAAAGAATACCTGAGTGTAAGTATACAAACTATACCTCCCATCTGATGGGCATGTTACACAGTATACAAGTGAATGTGTAAGATCATGAATCAAATAACCCACATCAAGAGAGAATAGTGTCGAAAGCTATCTTATGATAGAGCTTTAGCCAAAGCATCTTCCTCATTATCTCGCGAAGAAATTTCTCAAGAATAATGTGCTCAATGGTTAAGTAATCTCTAATGAAGTGATACCTCACCTCAATATGCTTGGTCTTTGCATCATAGACCGGATTCTTAGCCAAAGCAATGGCACTCTAACTATCACTAAGCAAATGAGGTACATGCTGAGGTAGACCCATATCACAAGCAAGATGAGAAAGCCAAAATGCTTCCTTATATGCCTCACTTGCTACAACATACTCTACTTCTGTGGTGGAAACAACTAAACATTCTTGAAGACAAGATCTCCAAGAGATAGCACCTTCGACAAAATGAAAAATATACCGTGATGTAGACTTACGATTGTCTACACAACCAGCATAGTCAAAATCTGTGTAACCAATAATGGATGATTTTCCTCTACATAAGCATAGAAGTTTGTCCTTAGTGCCACTCAGATATGCCAAAGTAATCTTCGTTGATTCCCAATGTTTCTTGCTAGGATTAGACATATATCTACTCACAAATCCCACTACAAATACAATGTCTAGTCTCGTAGCTACCATAGCTTATGTGAGACTACCAACAACAGATTGATAAGCAATTTTGGTCATGAATTCATTTTCCTCATGTGATTTGGGGCAATCATCCTTGCCCGATTTCACATATGTGGGTAAACATGTACTCAATGCCTTTCCACCTTGCATATTGAACCTGTGAAGTACTTTGGATATGTACTCACTTTGAGACAAGTATATTCACCCTTTACTCCTATCACGAGTAAGGTACATGCCAAGAATATGTTTGGCATCCCCCAAATCCTTCATATCAAATGTCTGACTCAACTTCTTTTTGAGATTTGACAAGTCATAAGAGGACTTCCCAACAATCAACATATCATTGACATAAAGTATATCAAACATATCAAGTTGCCATCTAAGCATCTCTTTGTGTAGAGGTAATGATCCTCATTGCTTCGAGAATATCCTTGAGACTTCATAAAAGCATCAAAATTTTGGTACCATTGTCAAGGGGACTATTTAAGTCCATATAAGCTCTTCTTGGGCTTACAAACTAGACTTTCTTTTCCAAGAGATACATAGCCCTCTGGTTGTTCCATACAGATCTCATTTGTAAGATCTCCATGCAAGAAATTAGTTTTCACATCCATTTGGACTATCTTTAAGTCCTTCATTGCAATGAATCCAAGCAACATGCACAGGGTAGTCATCTTGACCATTGGAGAGATGATTTCCTCAAAATCAACACCATGTTGTTGCTTAAAACCCTTTGCAACAAGTCATGCTTAATACTTTGGAGAAGCACTATCTGATGTAAATTTCAATTTATAGACCCATTTACATGGTAAAGCTTTCCTGCCCTTTGGCAAAGGTACTAATCTCAAGTACCATTCTTATGAATAGAGTCCAACTCACTCTTCATGGAACATCCCACTTGGCATGATCCATTGTCTACATAGCCTCTCTGTAGCAAGAAGGATCACCAGCATCTATTACCATAACAAAATCCAAACCTAGAACATATCTATTAGGTGGATGTGAGACATGCGTAGAGCATCTCAATGATTGCTAAATAGGAACATATGTAGACGGATCTGATCGGACATTCTCTTGAACATCCCTATGTGCAACATTTTTATGCATGCTAACTGGAGGACTAGTATCCTCAAAAACCACTCTTCTCACTTCAACCTCCTTAATGGGTTGTTTATGCATCTTAGACTCACTGAAAATGATATCACTACTTGTGATCATTGATCGTGTTTCAGGATCCCATAAGCGATGTCCAAATTGTCCTTCTTGACCATATCTAAGAAAAATGCATTTCTTTGACTTATGGTCCAACCTTTGTCTAAGATTCTTGGGTATATGAACATATGCTTCACACCCAAAAACTCAAAGATGATTATAATATGGTGGCTTCCCTGTCCATAAATCTTGTGCCACTTTCTGACCTTTGGCAGTATTAGGTGAAAGGTTAATCACATGAACTACAGTCAATACTGCTTCTACCCAAAAGCCATGTGAAAGGTTTGCATGATGTAACATAGAAATTACTCTATCCTAAATACTTCTATTCATCTTTTCAACTACACCATTCTATACTGGGGTACAAGGAGCTGTAAACTCTCTACAAATTCCTCTATAATGATAGAAAAGGTTGAATTCATGTGAGGTATACTCACCCCCATTATCTGAACATATAGCCTTAACCTTAGTTCCTTTTTCAATCTCAACTAAAGCAAACCATTTTCTGAAAGTAGGGAATACCTCACCCTTTGCTTTAATAGGATATACCCAGAATTTTCTAGAAGGATCATCTATGAAAGTGACAAAATAAAGAGAACCTCCTAATGACCTTGTGGGCATAGGACCACACACATCTGTATGAATGAGATCTAAGGGCTGAATTCAAGAGTCAATGTGTGTCATGCACATTTCTAGTTTGCTTTCCATATTGATAATGCTCACAAAATGAAAAATCAGAGAAAGATAACACATGTAAGTAGCCAGAACTAGAAAGATTTTCCATTCCGCTATGTGATATATGGCCCAAACAGCCATCCAAATACAAGCCATAGGCTATTCAGTAACAGGTAACAAGTGTTCTTTCTATGACACAAATAAAGGATAAAGTGAGACAACTTTGCTTCCTTTTGCAATAACCATATTGTTGATATATTTAGGTAGTGATGTGTGTGAAGATTCTAGGACCGTCGAGGCACTTTTTTCCCTCATTTGGAGGTTTTTTTCCCCTGGCTTGTATATACGCCTATTGCCCTAACGGGCTATTTATCTTTATAAATTCTAGTGGTAATACATTCAACATTGTGTGTTGTGCTCCAAGCTTCTTCTTCTTCCTTGTGATGTTCATGTGCTTCCACACACGTCTAACTCCAATAATTGGTATCAGAGGAGGTTGCTGCTTCATCTACGACATTGTCTACACCTGTCCGGTTGCAGTCTCAGAATCACATGAAATTTGGTCAGCATACTCTGGGTGTTTCAGAGATCAAAACTGCTTCGCTTTGTGGTGCCGAAATCGCAATTTGAGCTCGTTTCAACCTTCAAACACACTATCGTAGCGCTTGTGTAGGCTATTTCATCTTTTTGTGCCAAAGGTATATACCAGTTTCGGTTCGCCAGTATAAGCATCTCAAAAGTGTGCTATAGGTTTAGCAAAATTCGTTCGGGTAGTTCTATTAAACTTTTTGAGATGTAGTTGATTTTTTGCATCAAGGTATTTTAGTCACTAGCCATGGCTGAAAGTAGTGATGTATTCCGTATGTTGGTTGTTGAGGATAAGTTGGATGTTACCAACTACCCATTATGGGCTCATAAGATGCATCATGTATTGGTCGCAAAAGGACTATGGAATATTGTGTAAGGTGTTGATAAACGTCCTGTTACACCTGCGAATATAGGTACTACAAATACAAGTGCTAGAGGTGATGGAGATGGTGTCAAAGATGATGATATTCTGTAGATTCCTATTCATGTTGTTATTTTTCTTGCACCTACTGTAGAGAAAATTTGTTGGGATGGTAGAGATGCTTAGGCACATGCATTGATAGCTTTATCCATCAAACATGCCATTTCCTCACATTCGCTCTTGCAGAATAGCTAAAGAGGCTTGGGATACACTTACCACATTGTACCAGGCTAGGAATGAGGCTCGTGTTGCTTACCTCCGAAAACAATTGGAGAGTGAGCACATGAATGAAGGTGATTCTATGGACGGTTTTCTCACAAAGATCAAGGATTTGAAAGAACAGTTGATTTCTGCTGATGAGGTTATTCCAAATAGCTCACTTGTGCAGACCATTCTGAATTTTCTTCCTGACTCATATCAGAGTTTTGCTTCTACTCTTTGTTTTATGATGAAAGGCAATCCAAATGGCTTGTCGTTTGAGGAGTTAGTCTCTGTTCTATTGCACAGAGACCAGTCTAGGCAAAACAGGTCTATTATGCGTGTTGCAAATCAAGCTTTCCTGGCTAGTCAGAAGGGCAAAGGTAAATGGAGCTCTTCTAGTAGTAAGCAGAATTATGCAAATGCTGCACATTCGAAGAAGGAAGACAAAGATGAGAAGAAATCAAAAAAGCAAAAATTGTTTTGCAAATACTTTAAAGCAAATGATCATGTCATTAAGAGCTGTCAAAACTGGCTGCTAAAGAGGCAAAGAAGAAAGAGGCCGGAATGGTTGTCACAGAGGCCTCTACACCGAAAACAGAGTCTGCTAATCTTGTGTAGGAAGAAGAATGGGCGTTTACTACTGTTTGTAGTTTTGAACCATCTTCTCATTAGCAGTGCATGTTTGCAGTAGATTGAGATGTTTGGTACTTTGATAGTGGGGCAACCAAACATATTACCTTGTAACACAGTTTCTTCTCTTCACTCGAGCCTGCCCCTACAAGGTATATTGTAGCATGTGCCAACAACTCCTCCTATCCTGTTATGAGAGTTGGTAAGATCATTTTGACTATTGCTCATGGTAGTTCTTTCACTTTGTCAGATGCTTTGTTAGTGCCAGGGATCAAGAAAAATATGTTATCAATTTCTGTATTAGCCAAGATTGGCTTGGTTGTGAAATTTGTTGATGAAAGATGTATAGTTCATGATCTGTCAAATGGTGACATCATTATGGCTTTTGGCATTTTACATTGCGGGATGTATAAGCTCATAGACTATGAAAGATCTGTAAATGATTTGGCATGTGTAGCACATGATTCTTAGGCTATGTCAGATGCAAGGCTTTGGCATGCATGCTTTGGTCATCTGAATTTTGCTAGTTTGTTATGCCTGTAGAAATCTAAAATTGTGTCCTCTTTGCCCTAACTTGAGGAACCTAGTAAACATGTATCTGAAGGCTATATTTTGGGCAAAATGAAGCATTCTTCCTTTCCAAAAGATGGTTCAATTTGGGCTACTAAAAAATTGCAGCTTGTACATAGTTGTCTGTGGCCCTATGCAGACACCTTCTTTTGGGAACTATCTTTACTTCGTGAATTTCATCGATGATTTTTCCAGGCATGCATGAGTATATCCATTGAAGGCAAAGTCCGAAGTGTTTATGTGCTTCAAAAAATTTTTGGTTTTGGTTGAAAATCTGTCAGCATGTAAAATGGGCACCTGAAAAGAATGGAGTTGTTGAACGAAAGAACAGGTCACTCATGGAGATGGCAAGGTGTATGGTCAAGAGTTAGGCTTTACCACATAGTTTCAGGCTTGAGGCTGTTATGTGTGCAGCATATGTACTGAACAGGTGTCCCACTAAAGCGCTGCAGTCTATCACTCCATATGAGGCTTGGCATGGTCGCAAGCCATCTCTTGCTCATCTGCATGTTTTTGGTTGCCTGGCATATGCATTAGTGGCTGAACAACATCGTAGAAAATTGGATGATACAACAGTAAAATGTATTTTTGTTGGGTACAGTTCTAAAAGTAAAGGCTATCATCTGTATCATCCAAAGATTAAACCCATTTTGGTTAGCAGTGATGTTGCTTTTGTGGAATATGTTATTCAGTCATTGCTTTCATGTACTAAGGAGACATATGTTAGCTCCAAAGACATGTACAATACTTTGCTGCCTCTTTTTACAGGTGGAGAGTCTAGTGTTGGTCCTAATGAGGCAACTTCTCAACCTTTGCAGGTTTCATATGATGATGCAGATTTACATGATGCACTTGTTGATGAGAGATTTGATATTGAGCAGGCAAAAACTATGCCAAAATGGCTTGTGCAGACCTTGCGTGATAGCAAATTAGATGCACCTTTGTCATATCGTACTCGGTCAGGCTCTCATAGTGCCTCTTTTGCATCAGATTGCTATGATATGTCTGCCTCTAGTCTCTATGATGAGACTGAACATGTTTCATTTCACGAAGCACAAAATTATGAACATTGGATGGCTACAATGCAATCTAAATATAATGTTATCATGAGAAATGGTACCTAGTCTTTATGTGACTTGCCTCCTGGCAAGAAGGCCATTGGATCTAAGTGGGTATACAAGCTGAAGTGTAAATCTGATGGAACAGTTGAAAGGTATAAAGTTAGGCTTGGTGCAAAGGGTTATGCGCTGGAAAGAGGCATTGATTTTGATGAAACCTTTGCTCCTACTTACCGAATGACTAATGTTCATAGCACCTGTGCACTTTCAACTCATCATGGTTGGAATGTACATCAATTGGAAAATAAAATAGCATTTCTAAATGGTGACTTACATGAAGAAGTGTATGTTTTTTAGCCTCGTGGCTTTGTGCAAAAAGGGCATGAAAACCATGTGTGCAGGTTAAAGAAGGCATTATATGGTTTAAAGCAAGCACCACATGCTTGGTATGAAAAGCACATGGTGTTGAGAACAGTCCACCTAAAAGCACCTTATATGTTGAGCGTGCTAATGATGTGCTTCTTATCATTGTGGTGTATGTTGATGAAATGCTGCTCATTGGTCCTCATGACACGCGTATTGCTGATTTTAAAGCTGATTTGCATGCCTCATTTGAGATGTCTGATTTGGAGCATTTGCATCACTATTTGGGCATTTAGCTTATGCAAGTTGATGGTGGAATGGCTTTTGTGAAACAAAATATATTGACACATTATTTTAGTGTTTTGGCCTTGAAGACTATAAGCCTATTGCCACTCCTATGGAGACAAGTTTAGGATTGAGTCTTCATGATGCCAGAGATGCATTTGATGATGTTCTCTATCATTAGAATGTTGGACGCTTGATTTACTTATGCATTACTCGGCCAAATATTCACTTTGCTGTCTCAAAGATGAGCAAGTTTATGCATTGCCTAGGTGTCAAGCATTGGCAGGCGGTTAAGTGCGTCTTTCGCTACTTGAGTGGTAGTAGGCTACTTGGATTGTTGTATCCCAAGGGGGGATCACTACCACCAGATTTGCATGCTTTTTCTGAAAGTGATTGGGCTGGTTGCTATGACATTCGTGTATATCTTGGTTGAGCAAGAAGCAGCCTACTATGGCCACTTCCAGTTGTGAGGCTGTATAGGGCAGCTTTCATAGCGACTGTTGAGTGTGTGTGGCTCAGACGCCTTATGGCTGATTTGGGTGTTCGTTAGTCTTCTGCCACCACCAGCTTCACTGATAGTCAGAGTGCATTGGCAATTGCGAGGAACCCTATGTTCCATGCTTGCACTAAGCACATTGAGGTGCATTATCATTATGTCAGGGAGAGGTTCTTTGCTGGGGAGATCAGCTTGGCATATGTGCCATGCAGGAGAACGTTGCAGACCTTTTTATGAGGACTCTACTTAGGAAGAAGTTTGAAGCTTTCCACAAAGCTTTGGGCTTACTTCCTTTTGTGGATTGATTCCACATATCTTGGCACTTCCTTATACATGAGTGACATTCCTTGTTCACCGCATCACTCCCAGGGGGGATTTGTTGATATATTTAGGTAGTGATGTGTGTGAACACTCTAGGACCACCGGGGCACTTTTTTCCCTCTTTAGGAGGTTTTTTTTCCCCCGGCTTGTATATATGCCTATTGACCTAACGGGCTACTTATCTGTGTACATTCTAGTGGTAATACATTCAGCATTGTGTGTTGTGCTCCAAGCTTCTTCCTTATGATGTTCGCGTGCTTCCGCAGACATCTAACTCCAACACACATTGACCTTTGATATGTGAAAGCACTAAGCATAGAAGACCACCTTGTAACCAAGGTCATCAAGTTGACCAATTAACATCAAACTATGTGATAAGTGAGGTACATGGCATACTTATGCATAGTAAATTTTGAACCATCAATGAACTGCACAACCACATCTCATATCCCCACAACATCACACTAGTAAGAGTCACGAAGTCTCACGGTAACAAGAGACTTTGTTGCATAATTAGAGAACCATTCTCTGTGTGGTGTCACATGGAAAGAAGCACCACAATCTAGCAAACACATGTGGGAAAGAGAGTCAACCATAAGAACCTCTATTGGCATAGTGCTATCGAGTGTCAACACATCAACATCATCAGAAATCACATTAATTTCTTCAATCTTCACAATCGAAGTAGATGGTGTAGGTAGCTATTTAACATGGCCATCAACATTCTCTCCTTTACCTTTAGCATTCTTTAATGCATAACAATTTTCGTGCGTCCTTTCTTATAAAAATAATTGCATTCAATATCCCTCTTCCTTATTTTACTTTTACTCTTATTTTGTTGACCATTCTTTTCCTTCTTCTTGCTCCTGCCATGTTGTTGATTCTTTCCTTGGTAAGAATCATGAACATTATATGCATCTCCAATGTGAGTGCCAACCATAGATTTTCTATGAGTCTCCTCACTCAAGAGTGCTCCACATATGTCATCATAGACTAGTTTAGCACCAAGTGCACTATTGCTAATAGCTGTGCAAAACGTATCCCATGATGATGGCAATGTGCGTAACAGCAAGGCTACTTTCCTTTCATTATCGATATCCATTTTTTGAGCCTGTAACTGGGAGAATATAGCATCAAAATCATTTAGATGAGCAACAACACTATCTCTATCCTTCATGCAAAGTTCATAGAATTTTCTCATCAAATACACTTTATTTGATGCCCTCTCTTTTTCATATGTATTGCATAACTTCTTCCAAATCTCCTATGTACTTTCAAAGTCTAATACTATAAAGTAAACATTGTCTTCCAAGTGCAATCGAAATGGTAGACCTGGCCATTTCGTCTAACTCATCCCAATCATCTTCATCCATGTGAGCAGGCTTCTTTGAGATTCCATTTACTAGCTTCCATTGTCTCCTCTAAATTATCACATCTTTAATCTAACTCTTCCATAGAGCAAAGTTTGTGCCATCGAATTTTTGGATATCAAAATGGTCTTTGCCCTGCAAGTTATAGCTCCTCCTCGGAACACTCACACTAGACCCTGATCCACCAGAGGTGCTTGGAACCTCTGATGCCATGATGGTAGAGAACTGAATAGAATGATAATAGAGCTAGAAGAGTCCAAACATCACGAAGGCTCAAAGAAGGATGACCAAGTGTAGAATTAAGTAGTTTTCCCAAAAAAATGAATTAATGAATAGTAATGACCAACCAAAAGGATTATGTGAGAATAAATGTGCTCACACCAATAAGTGTATCAAGGAGTACATCGACCACTGTACAGTTGACAAAACCAAAAAGCTAGAAAAATCTTGCCAGAGTATCCTCTACAAAATGAGCATATGACCAATCTCAACATCTCATAAAACTGCAAGTACAGACATGTTTACTTGCATAGTGACTCACTAACTCCATTGCAGATAATTAGTTACCCAAAAGAAGCCAACTAGGCTTATCAAGCACTTATGAACAACTATCATACATCTCCTATGGCGAGGCTGGGTAAGTCTTCAACCTGCATCACTAAAGAGACCCTGACATCTGGGTGTCTTCTAGTTAAGAAAACCTCACCAGAACCCTCTTTATCAAACATAAAAGGCTTTATGCAAAAGCATAACCGCTATATCAATGACCACATGGACGTACATAAGCGATATCCACAGGAGCGTACATAGTGTGTATGTGCTCAATATATGCAATAAAATGGCACTAAAAGGCTGATTTCTCTTCCCAAACATTGGCCAAAAACATCTACAAGTATCTATCAACTATGTTCTTTAGGCTCGAAAACCTTCATAGACTTGCGATGGTTGCTCCCACCACAACTAAAACCTTTCAAGAAACCTTTAGATTAACTAGTGTGGCTTAAAACATAGCCCCAAAAGGTGAACATTCATTGTCACAAAGAACCCTCTTCTTGATGTTATTTGACCTCTTTGAAGAGAACTATGCATGAAAGTACTCCAAAATGGCTCCAAAAACCACCCCAAAAATGCTTCCAAAATAGGATTTGAAAGCGAAGATTGAAGGTTTGAGGGCCCAAAACTTGTTGAAGATAATGTGAACTTTAGTATTTCCCCTTCTTCAAGCACTACAAGAGTGTAGCTTAGTGGCAAGAGATTTCACCTCAATGTGCTTAGTGCGAGCATGGAACACAAGGTTCCTCGCAACTGCCAATGCACTCTGACTGTCAATGAAGATGGTGGTTGTAGAAGAGTGACCAACATCCAAATCATCCATAAGGCATCTGATCCACACACACTCAATAGTCGTTGTGAAAGTTGCCCTATACTCAACCTCACAACTCAAAGTGGCCACACTAGGCTGCTTCTTGTTCAACCAAGATATACATGAACTACCAAGCATGAAGCAAAAGCCACTAGTGGACACATGATTGTCATAGCAACCAGCCCAGTCAGAGTCAGAAAAAACATGCAAATCTGGCGATTGTGATCCCCCCTTGGGATAAAACAACCCAAATAGTTGAGTACCACTCAAGTAGCAAAAGATGCTCTTAACCACTTGCCAATGCTTGACACCTGGGCAATGCATAAACCTGCTCATTTGTGAGATAGCAAACTGAATATGTGGTCGAGTAATGCATAAGTAAATCAAGCATCCAACAACCTCCTGATAGAGAACAACATCAAATGCATCTCCAGCATCATGAAGACTCAATCGTAAACCTATCTCCATAGGAGTGGCAATAGATTTACAGTCTTCAAGGTCAAAACGCTACAATAATGTGTCAATATGTTTCATTTGACACAAAGCTATTATGCTATCAACCTACATAAATTGAGTGCCCAAATAATGATGCAAATGCCCCAAATTAGACATCTCAAATGAGGCATGTAAATCAGCCTTAAAATCAGCAGTATGCTTCTCATGAGGACCAGTGAGCAGCATGTCATCAACATACACAACAATGATCAGAAGCACATCATTAGCATGCTTAACATATAAGGTTCTTTCAATTGAACTATTCTCAAAACCATGTGCAATCAGATAGGCATGTATCTTTTCATGTCAAGCACGTGGTGCTTGCTTTAAACATATAATGCCTTCTTTAACCTGCACACCTAGTTCTCATGCCCTTTATGCACAAAGCCACAGGGCTTAAAAACATACACTTGTTCATGCATGTCACCATTCAGAAATCTTGTTTTACTGTCCAATTAATGTACATTCCAACCATGGTGATCTACAAGTGCACAGATGCTACGAACACTAGTCATTCGACAAGTAGGAGCAGAGGTCTCATCAAAATCAATGCCTCTTTCTTGAGCATAACCCTTTGCAACAAGCCTAGCCTTATACCTGTCAACTGTTCCATCAGTTTTATGCTTCAGCTTGTATACCCACTTAGTGCCAATGGCCTTCTTGCCAGGAGGCAAGTCACATAAAGACTAGGTACCATTCTTCATGATAGCATCATATTCAAATTGCATTGTAGGCATCCAATGTTCAGTATTTTGTGCTTCATCAAATAAAACAGGCTCAGTCTCATCACAAAGACTAGATGCAACCATAGCATAGCAATCTAATGCAAAAGAGGCACTATGAGAGCCTGAATGACTATAATATGACAGAGGTGCATCTAATTTGTTGTCATGCAAATTCTGCACTAGCCATTTTGGCACATTTTTTCCCTCCTCAATATCAACTCTCTCATCGACAAGTGCATCATGGAAATCTGCATCAGAAATAGAATGATCTGCATCATCACATGAAACGTGCAACGACTGAGAAGTTGCCTCATTAGGACTAGCACTAGACTGTCCACCTGTAAAAAGAGGCAACAAAGTATCATACATGTATTTGGAGCTAACAAGTGTCTCCTTCGTACATGAAAGTAACGGCTGAATAGAATCTTCCAAAAAAACAAGATCACGGCTAACCAAAATGCATTTAGTCTGTGTGTGATACAGACGATAGCCTTTACTTTCAAAACTGTACCCAACAAAAATACATTTTACTCCCTTATCATCGAATTTACTACAATGTTTTTCAGTCACTAATGCATATGCCAAACAACCAAAAAACATGCAGATGAGCAACCGATGGCTTGCAACCATGCCAAGCCTCATATGGAGTGATAGAATCTAGTGCTTTAGTGGGACACCGATTAAGTACATATGTTGCACACATGACAGCTTCAAGCCAGAAACTATGTGGTAAAGCCTCACTCTCGACCATACACCTCTCCATCTCCACGAGTGACATGTTTTTCCATTTAGCAACTGCATTCTGTGGAGGTGTACACGGCATTGTACACTAATGTTTTATCCCGTTCATCTAGAAATGCATTAAAGTCAGAAGACATATATTCCCCCCCTTGATCAGAACGGAGGGTGCCCATTTTACATGCTAACAGATTTTTAGCCAAAAATAGAAACTGTTTGAAGCACATAAACACTTTGGACTTTTCCTTCAATGGATATACCCATGCATGCCTAGAAAACTCATCGATGAAAGTCATGAAGTAAAGATAGTTCCCTGAAGAAGGTGTCTGCATAGGACCACAGACATCACTATGAACAAGCTGCAATTTCTGAGTAGCCCCAATTGAACCATCTTTGGGAAAGGAGGGACGTTGCATGTCCAAAATACAGCCTTCATATACATGTTTACCAAGTGCCTAAAGTTTGGGCAAAGAGGACACCATTTCAGATTTCTGTGGGCGTAGCAAACTAGAAAAAATCAGATGACCAAAGCATGCATGCCAAAGCTTTGCATCTGGCATAGCCTAAGAATCATGTACTACACATGCTGAATCATTCACAGATCTTTCATAGTCTATGAGCTTACACAACCCATGACATAAAATGCTAGAAGCAATAATCACATCGCCATTTGACAGATCATGAATTGTACACCTATCATCAACAAATTTCACAACCAAGCCAATCTTGTCTAAAGCGAAAACTGATAACAGGTTCTTCTTGATCCCTGGCACAAATAAAGCATCTAAAAAAGTGAAAGAACTACCATCAACAATAGTCAGAATGATCTTACCAAGTCCCATGACAGGATAAGAGGAGTTGTTGGTGCATGTGACAATATTCCCTATAGGGGCAGGATCGAGTGAAGTGAAGAAAGTGCACTGCAAGGTAACATGTTTGGTTGCCCCACTATCAAAATACCAAAGATTGAGTCTATTGCACACATACACTGCTCATGAGAAGATGGGTCAAAACTGCAAATAGTAGTAAATTCCCATTCTTCATTCTGCACAAGATTAGTAGACTCTACTTTCAGTGTAGAGGCCTCTACAACAACCATTCCAACCTCCTTTTTATTGCCTCTTTAGCAGCCAGTTTTGGATAGCTCTTAATGACATGATCATTTGCTTTACAGTAGTTAAAAAACAATTTATGCTTTTCTGATTTCTTCTCATCTTTGTCTTCCTTCTTCGAATGTGTAGCATTTGCAGATATTTGCTTACTAGTAGATGAGCTCCATTTACCTTTGTCCTTCTGACTAGCTAGGAAAGCTTGATTTGCAACACACATAATAGACATGTTCTACCTAGACTGATCTTCCTGCAATAGAAAAGAAACTAACTCCTCAAATGACAAGGCATTTGGATTGCCTTTCATCATCAAACGAAGAGTAGAACCAAAACTCTGATATGAATCAAGAAGACCATTTAGAATGGTTTGCACAAGTGAGCTATTTGGTATAGCTTCATGAGTAAAAATCAATTGTTCCATCAAGTCTTTTATCTTTGTTAGAAAACTGTCCATAGAATCACCTTCATTCATATGCTCACTCTACAATTATTTTTGGAGGTAAGCAACACGAGCCTCATTCCTAGCCCGGTACAATGTGGTAAGTGTATCCCAAGCATCCTTAGCTGCTCTACAAGAGCAAACGTGAGGAATAATGGCATGTTTGACAGACAAGGCTATCAATGCATGTGCCTAAGCATCTCTGCCATCCCAACAAATTTGTTTTGCAGTAGGTGCAGCAAAAACTGCAGCACAAATAGGAATCTGAAGAATATCAGCATCTTCAATGCCATCTACTAACTTCAATACCTTTATTTACAGGTGTAATAGGACATTTTTCAACACCCTGCACAATGTTCCACAGTCCTTTTGCAACCAATACATGTCGCATCATATAAGCCCACAATGGGTAATTGGTACCATCCAACTTATCCTCAACAGCCAACATACAGAACACAATACTGCTTTTAGCCATGGTCATTGACTAAAATACCTTGATGCAGAAAAATGATTGTATCTAAAAAAGTTGAACAGAAGTACCCTGATGAGTTCTACTAAACATGTAGCAAACTCTGAGACGCTTATACTGGTGAATCAAAACTAGTATATATCTTTGGCACAAAAAGACAAAATAGCCTGCATAAGCATTATGATAGTGTGTTTGGAGGCCGAAACGAGCTCAGTTCATGATTTTGGCACCACACAACAAAGTTATTTTGATCTCCTAATTACCCTCAGTATGCCTACCAAATTTTGTGCAATTTTGAGACTGTGACTGGAGGGGTGTCGATGATGCCCTAGGTGAAGCGACGAGCTACTCTGATACCAATTGTTGGAGTTAGACATCTGCAGAAGCATGCGAACATCACAAGGAAGAAGAAGAAGCTTGGAGCACAAAACACAATACTGAATGTATTACCACTAGAATGTACAAAGATAAGTAGCCCATTAGGGCAATAGGCGTATATACAAGCCGGGGGAAAAAAAACCTCCTAAAGAGGGAAAAAAGTGCCTTGGCAGTCCTAGAGTATTCACACACATCACTACCTAAATATATCAACAGTCTATAGTCGATCCACCTTGTTGCAAATGCCAAGATGGCACTTGTAGTGTTTCTTGGCCAAGCACATCAAGTGGTTTTCCATGAGAAAGCTCTTCTACCCGATTGAACTGTTATCAAATTAGATGCAGCTATGCCCATTTGAATGGCATTAAGTCTACAAAAATGACTATGAGATGATTTACAAAAATATTTTGTATGCTTTTCAAAAAATCCAATGTGGAATGCCTCTTCAAATGTTGTCATGTGATGGCAATCTAAAAATTTAATTCTATTATAATATGCAATAAGGCATTTAGGGGTAGGTTTTGGCTAAAATAAAGAAATAGGGGGGTGATACTATAGTGATATCTTGGCAAGTTGATGTTTGGCATGGGATCCACATTGAATGTAGTCAGACATACTTTAATAGTTTCTAGGACTTTTTTCTAACATCTAACAAGCAAGATCAGGTAGGATCCCTAGTTCATCTTGCAAAAATGTTATGTGGTACACATATATTCTAGGGTTATGGCATTATCATTTGGTGTGGCCAAACATGGGTACTTTAGCTAGTAGTTAGAAGTGCATTGCTCCATCTACATGATATCATATATGGTCCATGCATGTCTTTGTAAAAAAAACAAAGATTGGATTGTACTTTGTTTATGTCAAGAATTGGTTGAATGCCAACATGGCATCTGGTCGATTTTTGAATAGGCAGCACTTCTTGTGTGGATTGGCATGTTGTATTTGCACTCTTCTGATATTCTCTATGTCTTCTTGACTTAGCATGCAAGCAATGTCTGCTTCAATCCATATTTGGGCTTAATAGTTTGATGAATTATGACTAAGATGGTTGTTGATGCCCTAATAATGAAGATGAAAAAGAATCAAATAGTGATGCTATGCGTGTGTGGTAGTTGAGTGATGTGGGATGAATAGGTGTGTGCATGAGGGTGGATTAGTGCATGTTGTGTCTAACTCTAAGCTAAAAATTTCAGCAATTATTTGTTTTCCTTTATCCAAGATAGAGTTTTTTGATGGAGTTAGTGGGATGGATGTCATGATGGGGACTGAAGTGGGTGCAATGGGAGAGGATTCCACTTAAGGTGTAATGGGTGTAGATTTAATGGTGATGGGAATGGGAAGGCCAGTGTTTGTGGTGGATGTGATAATGGTTTCTTTAATTGTGGTGTGTGTGATGTGCTTATTACCTAAAAATTCTTCATAGTAATTGAATGTCGATGGTGGTGACATTGGTGGTGATGAAGTGGGTGAGGGTGTGGTTACTCGATGTTTATGAACCTCGTTCAAGATGACTTCCTCTTATTCATAATGTTTGGAATCTTCAATCAAAAATGCTTGTTGGGATGCCTCTTGTGCTCTTTTTTGTTGTGATCTTTTTAGAAATTGGTGATCGAAGCCATGACACTTGCAACATCAATTTCCTCTTGTGTGTTCCCTTGCATTCTCCAAGGTGGTGTGGGTTGTGTGGCACCCTTATGCTGAAAATGTTGCTTCATTGTTTCTCTCTGTGGTTCATGGATCATTCCATTTCAGCTCTAATCACTTCTTCCTCTACTGACATCACTATGAATTATTACTATATTTTTCCTTTAGTGCGGTGTTTCGCCCACATTTCACTTTCTAGTGAGACAAACTTAGAGGTTGACTATGAGCCTCTCATGCACCTTGAAGTTTGAGACTTGATATTGACTTATGGCACAAGTATAACCATTCGAGGTTCCCCCTCTTTGGATAATACTATATTACTTGAATTCTTACAATTCCTAAATTGTTTATGTGGGTGTGAAGATGCCATCTTCGAGAGTCTCATGTTTTCCAAAGTGGAGTGGTTCATCAAACTCTTCCACACTAGCAAACCATTTTTACTATCTTGTTATTATCTTTGTCATATTCCATGAAGTGTACTATGGTCTTATGCAACATTGTGTATCTCTCAGGTCCATAGTGTTCTCGAATTCCAATACTTCCCCTTAGAGGTCATGAACCTAAGAGTATATATGTTTTTGCTTCTAGATAAGATTGTCCATGAATTATTGGAACCTCCACAAGTCTAGTCTCACAGGTGATAACCTCAGAAACTATCCACCAACCCAAAGCATCCCATATCTTCACTACCTCTTTATCATTGTTTCATAAGGAATGGAGTTCTTTCGACATGAAGTAGAGCTTGCTTTTGGATGCCTCAGAGGTGTAGAAGAAGATACACTCCCCTTTCTGCCTTATTGCATATATGTGGTTATGAAACTAGTGACCTACTGCAAGCTTTACTGAATTGGGTGGCAATGGTAGTGGGAAAGATATGTATTGAGAGGACGATCCCACCATATCCATCACCACAACCTGAAATGCCATCAAAAGTAATTTAATTGAATTAAGCAAAAGACTTCAACATACAAGGAATGATATTAATCATGGTGAGAAATCATTCATTATAGGCATGATTTACGTTCCAAGTTCAAGATTTTGGGATTTTTCTTTTTCTTTATTTTTAGTTATTGATCCATAAAAGATCAAAATTTATACACTAGGATCCAATAGGTTAGGGTTTTTAGTTAGTGACAATCAAGAGACAGAGCTATATTACACAAATTCACAAAGCACCTATATATTGTGATCATCTTATCATTAAGCCATATTATCACGAGATATACTTGAGAATATTTATGTATCCATTTCTGAATAGATAAAGTAGTCTTTTTGAAGATACTATCATTAGTGAGAAACTTGAGAAAGTCCACTTGCAGGTTGATGGAGGCACTTTAGGTAGTGCTTCCACAACTTGTGTTTGTCTTAAATCATCTGCATAAGACAACTTAGTAGAGCTTTCTTTATCTAGAGTAACTTTGTTGCATGTGTTGGTGGAATTGTTGTAAAGCTACATTCGTTGGCTACTCCTTGGGTGAGTGGATTTTTGTGAATTCTTTTGCCCTTTGAGAACATGTGGTGTTTTTTTGTTTTTTTAAGAATTAAGTATAGTATTAGATTTGTGAATCAAAATATGGGCATGACCTTTTCATGCTCCTACTAGAACTTTAAGGATCCAAATTTATCTTGTGGGAAAAGACTGATTGGACTACCCATTGTTTGTTCTTTCCTTTGGTCTATACTATGGAAACTTTTGAGTGACTGATAGTGAAGAGGATGAATTCCCTTTCACTACCCATACTTGCTTAGGCAGTTGAGGTACTTTGTACTTCATTTCCTTCTTTTGTTCTTGAAACACTTCATTTCTTGTTAATCTCTTAGCATCCACTTTAAAGTGACATTTAGATTCCTTATATTTGGTTTTCTTGAGTGTGATTGTACTCATGTTTTACTTACGAGTTTTACTAATTGGATGGTAATTCATTTATCATTAATTCTTGTCGTGAGATGGTTTTTTGCTAAGTTTACTCTCAGAGAGTGATATGAATTCCAATCTTGCTCTAAAACCACACTATTAGTGAGAGAAGCATTGTTACACACAAGGAATTTTTCCCTAGTGGTACATTCTACAATACGATATAGGATAGTCGCTTCTCCTAAGCATGGTTTGCATGTAGTGCCAATGTCAATCAATGTAGCATTGATCGGTTTGATAGAAAATAATAGTTTTTAAACCAATAACAAATGGATAATATTGATTATCACTCTAGTATCTATGACAATATTTCATGCGCATTATACCAATGTCCTAAGCAAGAACATATGCGTGGTCATCAATTGATAACTCTTTTGGGAGAATCTTCAACCTCTCACATTCCTAAAGGAATATTGTATTTTTCATTTATGTATTCATAGGCTCTTTGTTGCATCAACCTCATCTTCTCAATATGTTCTAAGGATTCTTATTGAGCTTCTTCTCTACTTTGTAGCTCTTTGACCTTTAAATTCTTATATTTTTGCACTTGAAACAACATCTCTTCTATGAATGGCTCATGATAGATCTTAACTCTGCATCCACTAGTATAATTAGGGATGATTTCCCCATCTATAGAAGATAGTTTTATGAAACCATTAGGTGAAATCATATGGATTACTAGTGGTCCATAACCTCTCTTTTTAAGCTTCTTTGCATGTCGTTTAAGTGTATAAAACCAAGAGTAGATAGCGTTCTTTCAATTGCTTGTCTTTTATGTAAGAATCGAAGTATGCCTTGTGTCTCTTGTTAGCAGTATAAATGTCTACCACAAGTCTCAAATGTGTCTCTTGGAGCTTCTCTAGATTATCCACTAGCTCAGAGAGTCCATGTCATGTCCAATTATATTATTGTGCCATAGAGTAGGTACAAGGAAATTTATTAGTAACATAGCTTGTTGAACATAGACTAGATTGAATGCACTTGTAATAAAGGAAAATTTATAGGACACTCAATAAGAACAAATTGCATGATGCAATTGCTTATCTCAATCTGACCTTCTGTTGTTTACCAATTCAAAGTCAATAGGATGCAAATTTATTTGAGCTTTGATCTTATCCATTTGCTTGTGGGTGATAGGTTTCCAATTTCTTATGCATGATAAGAAATGTTCTTAGCAAGTTTTTATTCACTTCCTTGATGAAGTGAGTCCATCTATCACTTACAATCCCTATGGGAAGTCCGAAGTGTGTGAATACTTACTCTTGAAGAAATTTGTTTGTTGTTCGAGCATCATTTTTTGCTATAATTTTGAAGTCAATCCACTTCATTAGATAGCCTATAGTTATTAGTGACTATTGTATACTCAATATGTGGGCCTTTAGCAAGTGGGTGGATAGGAACAATAAAGTATATTCCACATTTAGTAAAATATCTTCCTCCCATCATAAGTCTAAGAGGCATTTCATCTCTTCAAAAAGGATACTTTGCCCTTTGGCATACGTCACATCCTTTAACAAAGCTCTTTGCATCCATTCTCATGGTCGGCCACCATAAGCTTGCAAATATAAGCATTTGAATTGTTTTTTCAAAAGATAAGTGGCCCCCTTGCTACACTTGAGTGAACATCTTCAAGAAGGTATTTCAACTCATGGAAACATATGTGAATGAAATTATCCTTATCACACTAATACAACTACTTTCCAATCAATCTATATTTCCCTCCTGTATCCTCAAATTATTTTTGTCAATTTTGTGATATTTCTGTAGGTACTTTGCCTATTTTGAGGTAATATACTATGCAAAGACCCCATTCGAGATTGGTAGCTATTCTATAAAGTGCAACATTCTCAACTAGTTTCTTGAGTTTACACTTAGTGCGACCTTCTCCATGGTAGGCCAATGTACTCTATCTACTTTCAAGTTTTGCAATGTGAAAGAACTAGAGAAATGATCACCTAATATCCTCTTGCGAGCTCTCTTAATGAGCATTCTTTGTTTTGCTTCCTCCACACAACAAGAACTATGCCTTGGTTATCTCTATGATAGAGATTACCTACATTGATTTGAAGCTATCATGCCTTGTAATCATCTCTTAGGAGAAGTTCTCACTAGAGGATAACTAGGAACAAAAGTGAGAACATGCACCAAAGTTTCTACCCACTTCAATGCGACTTCTAGATTGAATAGGTATTCATCTAGAATATCATCATTAACTGCACTTTTAGCTTCTCTAGAGAGTGAGCCTAAATAGATGATCGACATGAATGTGGGTCTTGAATTTCTTCACTACTACTTTTAATTCATACTCCATAAGTAATAGGAACCCTTTAAGCAATCTTTTTGTGGAACATAGTTTATTGACTAGATACAATAGGGCTTGGTGGTCTACAAAGATCTTGAATTTGTTAGACATCAAGTAATGCCTTAACTTTTTCAGGACATAGACCGTTCCTAGGCCTTCTCATTTTTTCATAGTGTAATTTCTCTCAGCATTATTTAGCTATCAAGTAGCATATGCAATAGGGAAATCCATCTTACAATCATCAGCAAATTGGGATAATATGCATCCTATTGCATATTTAGAAGTATACATGTGAATATGGAATGGATTATTCTAGTCAAGGCTTTTAGAATTGGTGCTGACATCAAGCATCTTTTCAACTTGTCGAAAGACTGCTTACAATCTTCAGTCCACTTGAAGTAGTTGATCATAGAGTAGAGAGGCCATAAAATTACCATGCACATATTTCAATATTGCACCACATAGAGGTGTTGCGTGGTTGTTTCAAATGGCTGGGGCTTTTGTAGGAAAAAACTCTTCCACAATGTTGGAAACATTTATTTTGGTTAGATCTCTCGTTGTTTCTATCAGACCTTGAAGGGAGATTCAAATTCTTGCCAACTTATCTACTAGATCTTCAAGGGATGAGTTTGATTGAATGCTAGCATAACTACTTTTCTTAGGAGAATCCTTGGCTAATTCAAGGTTATCTTCCAAGTCAATACATTCTTTGATGCACTAATCAACCATAGATGATCTCTGGATGAATACTCATGATTAGTTGATCCATCAATGAACAAGGATACCACCTTTTCTTCTAACAATCCTTCTCGAGTAGACATCTAGAGATGTATTTCTTGAATCTTCTTGTGGCCAATCTCACAAATTCCAAACAAGATAGTTGAAACTATAGATTTTTGAGAAGGTGCCACATCTGACTCCTTGCTTAGAGAATTATCTAATGAATTCATCTATCAATGAATCCATATTAGAAAATTTCTCAATCCATAAGGATTGGAACCATGTGAGAGTAGAAACTTTGAGTAAAGGCTTCATATTGGATACCAAGGTCGTCAACCTGCTTTGTATAGAGAATTTGTCTAAATTTTCCAATGTGATCATGAGGATCTCATTGTTCATCATATACATCTTTCACACAGTTGACAACTTGTGTAGGCCTTAACCTCCTACCCAAATTAGGTCTTTTGATTGGCATTTGATGCTCTGAAGGCTCTTGCATGCATAGATTATGTCTTGCTACACCTTGTAAGTGCGGATGTAGATTATTATTTTTGTTTGATTGAATCTCACATCCCCTTGGTTTTGAGGAACTCTTGATTGGTGAATGGTGAACCTAGGAATGAATCTCGGATCCCCTTGGTCTTGAGGAACTTGTGTAGGCCTTAACCTCCTACCCAAATTTGTTCTTTTGATTAGCACTTGATGCTTTGGAGGATCTTGCTTATGCAAATTATTATCTTCCTACACCTTGTAAGTGTGGCCTTGGTCTCAGATCCCCTTGGTCTCTGGTCTAGGCTCAACATTCAAAAATATAGGTTGTCCTTGATACATAAATATATCTTGAAGATCTTGGAATAAGACCCAAAACTCTCATTTCATTGGATCCTCATATACTACCATGGTGGGAACCTTAGAAGATCTAAGTTCATGGATTCTCAAGAAATATGCACCTAAACCCCACCTATAGGGGGAAGAGTCTAGAATGCTTCCTTTGTATCCATGGAGTACTAGACTTCACTGATTTGTGAATCCAATAGAAGTTTGGTCAAGAACAAGGTTCTTTCTACATAGATCTGATCTTGGCCATCAATCCCTAGAGTTTCTAGTGGATACCTGTGAATCCACTAGGTTACCACTGGAGGTAACTACTAGTTCATCAAGGACTTCATTCTCGTACTCATCCAATTTCTCAAGATTCTCATGGAAAAAATACAATGAGCCTCCCTTATCAATGTAAGAATTTACTTCTTGCATCATTAGAGGATGGTGGTGTAGGTTTACTGTTGTGTTTCCATATGAAGCTCCTCACTTTTGGAATCTCTCGAGCACAAATCCCGACGACGAAGTTAATCAGTTACTGACTGTAAAAGCAGAGCTTGCCTACATGGAAATACATAGCATAAAAAATCCACCTAGCTATGTACTACTTCATTAAACTACTCTCTCTCTCTCTCTCCCTCTGTCCATAGACAAGGGAACCCGCTACATGGCTTCACACATGGGTGCCACATGGCACTCGTGTGTGAGCCCATCCAAATAAAACTAGGAGGTGATTCACACCTCTCTCCGAAGGGTACTGCATGTAACATTTCCTTCCCCTTAATTCCATTTTTGTCCTCAAAAATGGTATTGGAAGGTCCTATAGCAAAAAAAAATCAATGGAATAGTACTCCCACTACATCCCCATGTATCCGTTGTACATGGTCAAATCTTTGTGTTGTTTCCTCATAGAAGTAAACTCAAAATTGGGAAATTGTCTCTAACGGTTGCTAACCCATTCCCAAGTAGCACTATCTTTCCATTTTACTAGATACGCTTTATATAATTGACTCCTCATCCATTTCTCTTGACTGCATAGTATGCTCTTAGAATCATGCAGAACAGATTGAACAAAAATAGGTTCTACTATCTCACTATTTGGAATGAGGTTGTCAGATTCACCTAGCCTTTTCTTAAGCCGTATAACATGAAATACTAGATGGATCTAGCTATTCTCTAGAATTTGGAGCTGATAAGCCATCTTTCCTATTTTCTTAAGTATTGGGAATGTTCTACAATACCTAGGAGATAGTTTTCCCATCTTCATGATTTCAAACTTAGATGGAACTCTAACATAGACTTGATCTCCTACCTCAAAGTTGAGGCCTCTCCTTTGAGGGTCAGCATAGGCTCTAGCCCTATCTTGAGCTCTCCTAATATTGTCCTTAGCAATCCTAAGCTTATCGATAAGACCATATAACCGATATAGGTTCTCTACAAACAATCTAGTGAACTCAGGTGTCTTCATTGTAGTACATGTTGAAAGAACTTGGAGAAGCTTATAGGAGGTAGGAAAGTGAGTTGCGAAGTGATGAAGTTTGGTCAAGCCAATGGGCAGAAGTCCAGCCCTTGAGCTTATGGAGAGTCAAATAGACCTTATAAGAATGTGATAAGTGCAATAAAACTCACTATGTACTTTGGAGCATCAAGGAGAAAGAGTCGCTACAAAACAGATAGGTTTGCGCATCGACTAGCTCAAAAAACTTAATATCTTTGGATGAGACAATGAACTTCAAATGCTCATAGCGACCAGCATGATTAAAATTAGAAAAAATCCTTTTGGAGGAGTGATACACATAGGTTTGAGTGTATATAATGCATAAGGGTACAAGAAATAAGCAAAATATGCTCTTCGAATGAACCACACACTCAACAGTGGTACCTCCTATTTTTCAGGAATACGTAGAGATTGACCCCAAGATAGAAAAAGTGAGATTTCTCCCAATCTACTCAACCAAATGCTTTGAAAATTTACAAGAATAAACTAGACACTAATATCTTTCCAATGACTCCATATATCATTCAATTTGGAGCTTTATGGAGATAGCAGTAGCCTCTGCAAGCTTACTATTGTTGAAGAAGTTGATGCAAAAAAATGGAGCAAGACAATGATGGCCACAAGTGTATGTATATTGTTTCCATTCATTTACAAGTGAGTTGAAGTCTTTATATAGAATTTTCAAGTGCTCCACAACTTCTACAAGTGGAGTTTGAATTCAAATGAAGGCGGTAAAGGTTGTTGGAGGGAATCAATTCACTTTCCTACAATCTATGAAAAGTGAAGATCTAGTTTGATCTACTTTTAGGTGATTGATTGATTTATTTATTGCAACTCAACCACCAAAAATTCATGGAATTTGGGATCTCTCTTTATCCCTTTACATGTATAAAAGCTCTAGACTTTTACAATGGTAAAACATCCATGAAAAATCTTTTAAAAAAATACAATAAATGAGCATAAGTAAAAGAACTCTCCAACGATATTCTTTCGACATAATCCAAGCGATAGCTTTTGATGTAGATCAAATCCACCTTAAGGATAGTGTAAGATTGATGTTGCAAGAGCTCCCACTCAAGCTAAAGTATGCTTGAGTCTTCATTCTCTAATAGGTTGCTAATTGATGAGAATTAGAATCAAGATCATATGGTAGAGTTACCTTTTGTTTGTCTTCATCATACCAAGACATGTGTTCTTCAAACACAACATCTCTACTTGTAATGAATTGCTTGGTTGAAGGATTATAGAAACTGTAACCCATCTGGGTTGAGTCATACCCAATAAACACTGCCTTTTTTGCACTTTCATCTAGCTTACCTCTTATTTGTGATGGTACATGAACATAAGCTAAACAACCAAAAACCATGCAATGTCCAAGACTAGGTTTTCTTCCATGCCATGCTTCATAAGGAGTCATACCTTGAAGTGATTTGGATGGTAGTCTATTGAAAAGGTACACAGCAGTTGAAAGAGCTTCTGTCCATAGATAATGTGGCAACCTCTTCTCTTCAAGCATTCTTTTGGCTGATCGAACCAATGTCTTGTTTCTCCTCTTTGCAATTCGATTCAATTGAGGAGAGTATTTGGTAGTCACTTACCTTTTTATACCTTTATCATCTAAGAACTCATCAAACTTTTTCGAGAAGTATTCTCCCCCTCCATCATATTTGAGCTTCTTGAATGATCTACCTGTATGATTCTCCACATGTGCTAGATACTTTTTGAAGCAATCAAACACTTCATTCTTACTTTTGATAAAGTACAAAATAGTCCATCTACTATGTTCGTCAATAAATGAGACATAATACCTTGATCCTACCCATGAAGGTTCTTGACTTGGTCCCCATACATCTGTATGTACTAAGTCCAATAATTTGTTGTGGATGTAGCTTTTTTGTTTGAATGGTTGTCTTTGTGCCTTCCCAATTTGACATACATTACACTTGTTGATCTGTGTTGCTTTGATATGTTTGGAAATCCAATAACACTTTGATCCTTGCATATATCCTTCAAGGTTCCTTCATTCACATGAGAAATTCTCTTATGCCACACTTCAAGCTCACTTAGGGTTTGAGACCCAAAAGTGAATAGATCTATGTTTTTGGTTCTCCTACTTCAAAAGTAAAGAGCCTACCATGCTTCTCACCTTTGGCTATCTTGACATGGATGTTCCACAAAGACTCCATGTTGGGTGAACCTAGCTTACAAGCCTTTTTCCACTATTTGGCATACACTTATTAGGTTTCCATTGATAGTGGGTACATAGAGAACCTTACTTAGAATGTTTGTCTTCCAAATGGAAGCTTTGATGTTACCAATCTTCTCCATATTGTGCTTTGTGTCATCCCCTGTTTGAACTTCATGTGTATGCTTTGGACTTTCCAAATGAGATAGAAGAGCAATGTTGCCTGCAACATGATTTGAACATGTAGAACAAATGATCATCTTTTTTACCTTCTTTGTGGCTTAGATTCATTAAAAGCAATGAGTCTTCATGTGCTTGATCTTCAAAATAATTATTGAAGTCCCTTCTATTATAGCCTCTATTGTTATTGTTGAAGTTGTGTCCACCTCTGCCTCTATTGCTGCCATATCCACCCTTCCACTTCTTTTATGGGTCTTCCCATTGAACTAGCAATTTTGAGTGGTGTGGTTGGTCTTGTCATAGATGGCACAAGGTTGAACATTCTAACCTTTGTCTTTGTCATGCTTTGGTCCTTTCTTCTTCCCTTTCCGTTGCTCTTGCTTGCGAAGTTGGCTTGGGAAGTCTCTTCTTCATCTTCTTCCTTCTTTTTGCCTTTCAACTTCTTGTCCTTCTTATCTACATATAGAGCACTAGTTGAATTACGATGATAGGATTTACCTTCCTTTATGCTATTGTTGGCCTCTTGATTGAAGAGTTGTCCAAGAAAGATGTTGAAGTCTAGAGTTTGCACATCCATGATGAGATCATAAGCCATCATGAAGGATCACCATTGCTTATCACTTTGAATCCCATTGAGAATTTGCTTCATGATAGCCTCTTCTTCAATTAGCTCTCCAATGATGCTAGCTGATCCGCAACCTCCTTGACCTTGGTAACAAACTCTGTGATGGTTTTTTTAGGTGTCTTCTTCATTTGGTTGAACTTGTTCCAAAGATGATTCTTTCTTACTTTGGTACTACCAAAAAAGAAAGTCTCTAGGGCATCCCAAGTCTCTTGAGATGTCTCGCATCCTCTAATATGCAGTAATAGAAAGTCAGAGATAGAGTTTAGTATGTACAACCTTTCTTGAGCATCCCTCGTGCAACAAAGTGTGAGCTTATCTATCTCCTCTTATGTAGGTCCTCCTTTGGATCTTGGAATAGGCATAGCTTCATCACCTGCTACAATTCCATAAAGATTTCTATCTTGCAAATAGGCATCCATTCTGATTTTCCAAGCCGCATATTTGTGAAGATCAAAATTCTCAATCATTGAGGGAAATCCATCACCCATGTTGATCTAGCTCTCATCCATTGAAAGAACTTGGAGAGGCTTGTAGGAGGTAGGAAAGTGAGTTGCGAAGCGATGAAGTTTGGTCTAGCCAATCGGCACAAGACCAGACCTTGAGCTTATGGAGATTCAAATAGACCTTATAAGCATGTGATAAAAGCAATAAAATGCACTATGTACTTTGGAACATCAAGGAGAAAGAGTCAATACAAAATAGATAGGTTTGCACATCGACTAGCTCAAAAAACTTACTATCTTTGGATGAGACAATGAACTTCAAATGCCCATAGCGACTAGCATGATTACAATTAGAAAAAATCCTTTTGGAGGATTGATAAGTATAGGATTATGTGTATGGAATACATGACGATACAAGAAATAAGCAAAATATGCTTTTGGAATGAACCAGACTCTCAACAGTGGTACCTCCTATTTTTTAGGAGTACATAGAGATTGACCCTGATCTAGAAAGACTTCAATTTCTACCAATCTACTAAACTAAATTATTTGAAAATTTACAAGCATAAACTAGACATTAATATCCTTCCAATGAGTCTAGCCTTGTTCAATTTGGAGCTCTGTAGAGAGAGCAATAGCCTCTACAAGCTTATTGTTGTTGAAGAAGATGATGCAAAAAAATGAAGGAGCAAGCCAATGATGGCCACAAGTGTATGTATATTTCTTCCATTTATGTACAAGTGATTTGAAGTCTTTATATAGACTTTTCAAGTGCTCCATGACTTCTACAAGTGGATTTTGAATTCAAATGAAGGTGTTAAAAGTTTTTGGAGGGAATCAATTCACTTTCCTACAATCTGGGAAAAGTGAAGATCTAGTTTGATCTACTTTTAGATGATTGATTGATTACAACTCAACCACCACAAATTCGTGGAATTTGGGCTCTCTCTTTATCCTTTTACATGTGTAAAGTTTAGGCTTTTACAATGGTAAAAGATCCATGAAAAATCTCTTAAAAAATACAATAAATGAGCATAAGTAAAAGGACTCTCCAATGGATATTCTTTAGATGTAATCCAAGCAACAGGTTTTGATGTAGATGAAATCCACCTTAAGCATAGTGTAAGCTTGATGTTCCAACACATGTTGAAATAAACCTAGCCATTTTAGTTAACCTATCCACAATTACCTAGATAGAGTTTTTCCCTCTCTGTGTCTTAGGTAATCCTACTATGAAGTCCATGGAGATACTCTCCCACTTCCCATTGGGGATATCCAATGGGTGGAGTATTCATCCAATCCTCAATCTTTTTTAGCTTTATTGACCTGGCATTTTGTGCACTTAAGCACATACTCTAGGACGTCCTTATGATTTCCAGGCCAATAAAAATCCCTCTTCAAAAGATCATATGTCAATAACTCTTGGGTGTTTCACACTAGGTGTCTCATGACACTCATGCAAAATGTTCCGTCTCATCTCAAGGTCTCTAGGGACACACATCTTACCTGTATCTAGCAAATATCCATCATGGATATTGTAATTCTTCCACTTGAATCCTTCTTGTGTATCCGTCAATACTCCATTCTCATTGGAAACCTGTATATCATGATCCCCTTTCTCCATGGCTTCCCAAATCTCAGAAGATACAGGATCAAGCCCACATTTCCCTCTAATGGACTCAAGAAGCTCACTAGTGATCTTACTAAAACTCAGTCCATTGAGCATAGCCATATAGCTAAGCCAGTCAGACACTACATTAAACTTTCCCTTCCTATACCTAAGCTCATAATCAAACTCCTGAAGGGTCTCTGGCCATCGAGCTTTATGAACTTTAAGGTCTGTTTGATTCGAGATCCACTTAATGCTCTTTTGATCAAACACTATCGTAACTTTGGCACCATATAAATAATGACACCACTTCTTGAAAGCATGGACAACAACTCCTTATCATAGGTAGAGTAATTCTTCTAAGCAGCTTCTAGTTTCTTACTCTCAAAAGATACTAGTTGACCATCTTGAACTAAAACCGCTCCTATAGCAAAATCACTCGAGTCAGTCTCAACCACAAAGGGTTTATTGGGATCTGCTATGTGCAAAAGTGGAGCTCTAGCAATTGCTACCTTCAATTTCTCCATACTTTGTTTCTATTCGTCTCCCCAACGAAAGGCTTTCCTTATTCCCTTTAAGTTGTTCCACCATTAGGACAACACTTTTGGCATAATTCTTAATGAATCTTTGATAGAATCATGATAAACCTAGGAAGATTTGCATCTCTTCTAGGTTCCTGCGATGTGGCCATTCCATAATAGCCCATAGTTTTTCAGGATCCATCGGGATTCCATCTTGGGAGACTATATGACCAAAAGTATCTAACCTCTGTTTTGCAAAATTTACACTGTGACTCCTTGGCAAAGAGTGAATTTTCCCTCAATACTTGGAAGACTTTTCTCAAGTGCTCCAAGTTTTCTTGGTTTGATCTACTATAGATCATAATATCATCTAGAAAGTCTACTACAAATTGCCCCATATAAGGCCATAAGATATTATTCATGAGTTTCTAAAAGTGGTAGGAGCATTCGTGAGACCAAAAGGCATCACCAAAAACACATAATATCCATATCTAGTTTTGAAAGCAACTTTAAGGGCACGTTCTACCCTAATCCTAATCGGATGATATCTTGATCTAAGGTCAAGCTTGGTAAAATACCTGGCTTGATGTAACTCATCAAATATGTTTTCCAATATAGGCATCAAGAACTTATTTTTGATAATTACCTTGTTTAGTGCTTTATAATCTATGCATAATCTCGTAGAGCCATCCTTCTTCTGAAGCAAGAGCATTGGGTGCTGCCCAAGGTGAGTTACTACATCTAATGAAGCTTTTATCTAAATAATCTTGTAATTGCCTCTCTATCTCCTCATGCTAAGAAACACTAAGCATAAGGTGGCTTACAAATAGTTTTAGTGTTAGTAACTACCTCAATAGCATGGTCAATGTCCCCTCTCTTAGGTGGTGGCCCTCTAGGTAAGTCAATGGGAAAAACATATCTAAATTCAAACAATGAAATGTCTATACAATGCTCAACATCATGACTATACAACAAAAAGATCTCATGTACATGCTCAAAACGACAAAGACTATACAACTCTAAAGATGAGATGATAGGTGCACTAGGTACATCTCTCTCTCTCTATCTATCTCTCTCTCTCTCTCTCTCTCTCTCTCTCTCTCTCCTCTTGTATACAAAATTTACTTCCATTCTTTACAAACTCAAGAGTGTTGTTTTGGTAACTATGTTTAAGTGTGTCTCCCAACCCCCATAGCCACTATCCTCCTAAAACAAGGTCTATCCTCTTCATATTCATAATTTGAAAGTCCATATGGTCAGTATAATATTCTGTCTTGACTTCTAAATTGGATACCATAGTATCCTATATCCTCTTGTCTTCCCCTTGCATCAAAGATACTATGTATTTATGTGCACGTGGATGCTGGGGAATCTTAAGTTTCTTGACTAGAGCATAGTTTATGAAGTTATGAATGGTAGAGTCATCTATCATGACTCATACCCTAGTCTTGTATAGACTACCATGAAGTCTAACTATGTTGTGTTGTCCAAACTGAGGTGATCACAATGACTGTGTCAAACAACATGTGTGCTCAATGTCCTCGTGCATCACTTCCACTCCCTTACAGTTAGAGCTTCCGTGAATAGGAAGTGTCTGCACTAGGTGGACTTCCTTTTTGCCCTTATCAGGGGCCATACTATACTACTCTTTGGTCCTCTCCTCTTTTCTTCCCACTTCTTGAGTGGATAGTTCCACTGCATGGCTAGGAGACAAGCACCTAAAACACAAGTTTTCCCTCTCTTAGCCCTCTCACACTGCTCAACAGGTAACTTAGGCCCTTGCGATCTTTATTTCTTAATAAAGATTATGCTTTTTGCCATTGATACTTTCTTCTTGAACTTGTTCGTACTAAGAGGTTTGAGGGGCTGATCTATCTCCATAGGAGTATATTGAGGATGATTATGATCCTCATAAATCTGAGCATACTAGATCGCCTCCTCAAAATTGTTAGGTGTATTTCTTCTTACCTCTCTCTTAATGGATTTGTCTAAGCCCCTAGCAAACCCTCTAGTTTTTTCAAAGTCATATAACCCCTTAAGATTCAATATGATCTCCCTATAGTGGGGATATGTAGACCAACAAAGGCCTAACTCTCTATGTGATCATATCCCACTCATCCCAGTTCCTCTCTTCCTCATTCTTAGGAAGAAACTCTTTCAAGAAAAGAGTTTCAAATTGAGTCTAGTCAATAGGGATGGAATTCACCTCCTTGAGACTCATCCACCACTTATAAGCATGCAAGCCAAGCAAGAGACTCACTTCTAGCACATGGTACTCAGGTGGGGCGTCCTTTAGTTGATGCAAGTCATTCCACTTTTGCAAGAAAGTATAGACCACATCTTTATTTCTCTCATGGTCATCTGGCTTGAGGCCTTTCAGGAGGGGAGTTTCCCTAGAACTTTCTCCTTTATGCTTTCCAAGTGAAGGGACATCCTTCCTAGTAGTCTCAACTATAGGAAGAGTAGGCATCTCTCTTTCCTTTCTAGCTAGGAAAGAGGTAACATGAGTCTTTAGTGAGATCATATGAGACTTAAGTTGCTCTATGAGAGAATTCATGTTACCAATGTCTCTCTCTAACATAAGAGTTTTCTCTTTGTTCTCAGTGAATTGTTTGTGTGGAACAAACTCATCATAAAGCACTACATAAGAATATTCCTCTTCTTGTTGTTCTTTTTGCTCTACTTTTTGTTCTTCTTCTTGCTCTTGTTCTACTTCTTCCATCCTATGGTCTAAATCCTCTAGTTGTTTATATCTAGGTGGAGAAGTATGCTCTAAAGGTTTCTTACCCTTAGGATCCATGTTTTAATCCCCCTGTTTTACTAAGTAGAGTGTTTATAAAAAATGAAAGTAAACTTTATAAGCAAGAAAGAGAGAAAAAATAGCACTAGCACACTTCAATGATAAATTGAAGCCTTCCAAAGCAAACTTGAAGTGATCTTGAAAGTATCAAGGCTCTGATCCTAGAAACTTTATAAGCAAGCAAGAGAGAAAAAATAGCACTATAGCACTTTGCTGATACAAGTGAAGCCTTCCAAAGAAAAATTGAAGTGATCTTGGAAACATCGAGACTCTGATTTGCAATCCCCCTAGGTGCAAACAAAAGTTTGGAATGTCCAATTGGTCCAAGAGGGGTCTCAGCACCAAAAACCAACAAAAACGATGCAAAAAGTGTGTGGAAATAGCCCAAAATATGAAAATTTAGCAAAATTGATGCACTTTTGCTTCTCTTTAATCCTTGCAAATCAAATATGAGTGGTCCAACACATGCAAATGAAAGCTATGATGCCATATTGAGTGACAAAAGTTGATTTTCATGCCAAACGATAAAAAACTAGGCCCGAGAGTGCTCGCTTAGTATCTGATGAAGTGCTACAGAGGTATTTTGGTCAAGCAAAACTTCTCCAATTCAAGAGCCATCTGATGTTCAATAGATCTTAGGAATGTAGCTTCATAAAACGTGATAAAAATCACTTCAATTAAAGGTTGGAAAAAATGGATATGTCAAGCGATGCGTAGGAAAAAATGGATATGTCAATGTATGAAGGTTAAAATCAATTCTTGTTGAGTAGGATACTTTGGAAGCTTGAAAATGGATGCTCCAATGCCCTCATCCATTGTCCATCCCAATATACATATACATTTTTTTTTTCTCTGCCCCAAAAGGTTGCTTGTAGCCTTCAATTTGGTTTTCCAAAATGAGAAGAAAAAGAGTTTTTTGTCCTACCTTTGTAGTCAACCCATGAAACTTCGATTAACTTCAAATCCTATGGAGAGCTTATACAACGGTGAGATATCCCATATGTGTGTTCACAGCAAAGAAATCAGAGTATATAAAGAATGCTCATTCCTTCGTTTCTTCACCTAAGGGGAGGGAGTAGAGGGAAGATACTTGGTAGTCTCTCTCTCTCTCTCTCTCTCTCTCTCTCTCTCTCTCTCAGCAAAGAATCAAAGTATATAAAGAATGTTCATTCCTTCCTTTCTTCACCTAAGGGGGGAGTAGAGGGAAGAGACTTGGTAGTGTCTCTCTCTCTCTCTCTCTCAGCAAAGAAATCAAAGTATATAAAGAATGCTCATTCCTTCCTTTCTTCACCTAAGGGGGGAGTAGAGGGAAGAGACTTGGTACTCTCTCTCTCTCTCTCTCTCTCTCTCTCTCTCTCTCTCTCTCTCTCTCTCTCTCTCTCTCTCTCTCTCTCTCTCTCTCTCTCTCTCTCTCTCTCTCTCTCTCTCTCTCTCTCTCTCTCTCTCTCTCTCTCTCTCTCTCTCTCTCTCTCTCTCTCTCTCTCTCTCTCTCTCTCTCTCTCTCTCTCTCTCTCTCTCTCTCTCTCTCTCTCTCTCTCTCTCTCTCTCTCTCTCTCTCTCTCTCTCTCTCTCTCTCTCGAGCAGTGCTCTACATCGTGTGTCTATGTGGGCCTTCATGGGCATTGTTGCTCATCCTGGCAATGTTCACACTAGTTTGTAGGTGGTTTCTACCTGCTCTGATACCACATGTTGTGTTTCCCTATGAAGCTCCCCACTTTTGGAATCTCTTGGGCACAAATCCCAAGGACAAATTTAATCAATGGTCGACCATAAAAGCAGAGCTCACCTACATGGAGACACATAGCATAAAAAATCCCACCCATCCACGTATTACTTCATTAAACTACTCTCTATGGCCATAGACAAGGGAGCCCCCCACATGGCTTCACACATGCGTGCCACATAGCACTCATGTGTGAGCCCATCTAAATAAAACTAAGAGGTGATTCACACCTCTCTCCAAGGGTACTCCATGTAACATTTACCCTAGCATGGGTGCTCTATATTTTGACCATTGTATGATCCCATGGGTCCTTAAATAAAGGACCACCATGACCATTGTCTTTCTCATGGGTGAGAGTAGTTTCCTACTCACCCTTGATCTTGGATAGGAAGATTAGCCCCTTCCAAAGGTCATCCATGTTTATGGAGTAGGACACAACTTCAAATTCACTCTTTGACCCACTTAGAGTATGAAATAAAGTTCTCGGAATCGGATTTGAAGCACTAACTTTTCCTCTTGTTGACACTTTACTATCAATGTTCCTGTTTCTTGTTCCACTATCGTGTTCTTGTGCACTAACTATACACTTTCTTCCTAATGTCTTCTTGGATTGCAAAATCATAAGAATAATGCCTTTTCCATGCACGTATGTGGATGAATCACAAAAACTTGATATGAAAAACACACTTATGCTCGCAATCACAGATGATGCACAATCACTCTTTCTATTTGATGCTTAGAAAAAAAAAATGGAAAAAAAAAAAACAAGTTAGATGAATACCTGAGGAGTCTCCTAATAACTTTCTAGAAGAAAGGCTCCTTTTTGCAGTAGACTCTTGGGAACAACACATTGTCAAGACCTTTGTATTCAAGAAATAGAGAGGTTTTATATTACTTATATTTACAAAGAAGTTATTGAACTTTAAGAGTACTCCCTTGGTGATTCTCAACTAGATTCAATTATACTTCTATGACTTTCCCAACTCTTACTTGGGGTTTCCCTTGAGTTTTATTACCTCTAAGATGATATGAGACAAATTAAAGTTCTTCCTTTTGAATAAGTCTGAAGAACTTTCTTCCCTTTGACCTCCTTGTGTCTATCCACTAGCTCACTTCCATTGGGATTAACAAGATAATTAGGGGAAAAAATGAACCATGCATGAGCCTTTTAGATTAAGGAGTGATTAATCAGAAGAGGGTGGTGGACACAAGCTATAGCCAATAAACTACTAGGTTGAAGGGAGAAGAGGGGAATGATTCCCCTATGTTAAGGTTTTGCCTCGAGAGACAAATAGAGAAAGGAATCTCGTAACTGACCCGGGCCCAAAAATTCAAAAATTTCAAAAAGTTTTAAAAATCATAACATCACTTGATGGTTCTCTAGACCCATGTTTAGGTTCAAACGTGCTAATTTGGACCCTAATCCAAAGTCCTTGCATGGGTTGACTTGAAAAATGTGACTTTTTCCAAAATAATTTAAAATACAAATTTTCCCTCCTAAACCTCACACTTTCATTCTTAGGCCTCAAAAAGTCATCTCTTTCCACTAGTTTCTCTCCCTACCACACCATCAAAGCTCCTATGTTTGCATTTGTTTCTCTATGCATCTTCCACTTTGAATTCCTATTGCCACTTCCATAGCTTGAACTACAATGAAGAAATCTAAAGCTTATATCCGTCCAAAAGATGAAGTTCTCACATTAAAATGTCACAATATCTAAGCTATAGAAGGAAACTGGTTAGCACATGCATTTTACAAAGGTGCATGGGTGTACATGCAACCCTCTGGCTTTGGCCCTCATCTTGTTAGAGATGGAAAATTGGATCTCCATTGGAAACAAAAGCTATTGAGCTTCAAGAATCTCAAAGGGGGTGGCATTTTTGCCATTGTACAACATGTTTTTACAATTTCAAGCATGAAACTGGAAAACTCAAACAAAATGAGATATCCTACCAATTATAATTATTACTTTATAATATTGTTTGGTTCCTATTCTTGTTTCTTTCTTTACCCTATTTAGGTATGTTTTTTCTATTTGCAAAGTTATTTCCTTCTATTTTGGTGGAGGAGCAACCACTTCATAGTCTTGTAGGTACTTTCCAAGTATTGCATGTAGATGTTGGGTCATGTGTCTTTCCACAAGCACCTCATGCTTAGCTTTTACATGAGAGAATGTTCTTTTGCATGCATACTTATGTCGTACCCTCTAGATCAAAGGATGTTGGAAGGTTCAAGATGATTATGGTAGATTTGTTAGATGCTAGACACCTTTGTAATAGAAATACCCTGAAATGTCTCACCGAAGAGGCAAACACTAGAATGTAATCTTTCAACATTAATCAACATCGTTCAATCTTGTGTGCATGGAGAATCCATCAAGAAGAGAAGTATTGAACATGTAGGCTATCTATGTTCTTCTGCATTGAGAAGTTCGCTTTTGTATATTGAAGTGTCTTGAAGTATCTAAAGTTATTTCGTACTATACGATTTTATTTTGGTGAAGTAGTCTGGGAGAAATATAGGGATCTCGCCATCACTAGATTCTACCACCCCAAGAACCCTGTCAACCTGTCCTATTCCTTCACTAGACTGGATAAATAGAGGTTAACATTGATGATCCTATTGGAGCAGTTACTATCAATTCTGGTGAGAGTTATCCGAAGTATCGAAGTGATGAACACCCCATTGGAGTAAAAAGTGTGTTAGGGATCCCACGACATAAAGATAGTGAAGGCACAACTTTGGAAGAAAAGAGTGCCGCAAGTGGAAGTGTGATGCTGCAGCATTTCCTCATTTCTGGTTTGCAAGAAACACCGGAGAAATTTTCTGTGACACCCCATGAAATTCCACTATCCGGCAATAACTCAGCGTTTGGTGAAAGCCCGGTGTCTAGTAAAAATCCAGTTGTTGACGGTGTTTTGGACGTTGTCAAAGATCCAATTTCAAATGAAAAGATGCAACATACACAGTCTACACAGACTGAATCTACCTCAGACATTCTGGTAGATATTATGAAAATTGCAAAAGAGCCAATTTTGAAGCCGATTATTGTCAGAGAAAGTTGGAGAATGCCAATTGCATGGAATCTTGCATAATTCCCACTATTTTGGAGTAGCAAGAAAGTATCCCAGACCGAAGATCTAGAATCTATTCAACCACATAATTTACAACTCCCGCAAGGTTCACCTATTGTTACTGATCAAGATTCACCCATTACCTCTAACTCCAACGAAGTAGTGGATGCACATGAATACTTCAATCCCAAGGCAATGGAAGATTTACACGATGGTCGATAGAACTGACAATAGGGAGGACAAAGAAGGCAATTTCGAGTCAGTGTCACTTATGCCGAATTCGGAGGATTCCCAAGAGATGATCTTGATGCATATGTTAGAACATTTGAAATTAACTACAGTGTACTAGACAATCAAAGAAATCCTTTTACAATCCACCCTAGTTAATGAAGTCACTCAATGGTTGATAGAATTTGACCTTAATCATTTTCAGCATTATGACGATGTCCGAAACGCTTTTCTATAGCAATTTCAACTAGAGAAGAATGTTGCCAAAATCTTTGATTTTTTACAAAACAACTGACAAAAAATGAATCAAACAATGCAAGAATATGCTACCATCTTCCACACTCATCTCATTTGCAAAAATGTGAGTCACTCCATAGACATGTGTCCATACAATGCTAAGGCACAAAATCAACTTGTAGTGAACACAATCATATAGAAGCCTGGCAAAACTACAACGAATTATGTTCCTCCTCATATGCAAAACACTACTTACTCTTCCTACATGAATTTCATAACACCACGGACCAGAAATTACAATCTGCAATGCTAGAATCAAGGTGTTGTCAATATAATTAATCAAGCATTCTAATCAAGGTGTCATTTCTATGGTGAATTGGGGCACATCCATAGGCATTACAAAGATGCTCAAGATTACGACAAATGAAAGAAGGATCGCCAAAATCCAAACAGCGAATATGGTAGTGATTACACCTACTGAGGTGCAAACAGCTACCATCCAGACCTGTTCCAGTAAGATCTTGCAGCCAGTTACTCAAATCTTTGAACTAGGATTCAAGGAGTAGCAGCGAACATTCACTAAGGAAGCCAAATGGGCTCAAGCCAAAGTTGTCATCTTTCTTGAACCAGTACCAGTCACTTTTCAGCAAACAAAACCTTCTATAATGAAACCTGGAGCAATGGATTTACATGAATCATCAAGAACATCATAGAAAGGGCCACCTTCAATCATAGCCTGGGGTACATCGGCTCTAGAAATGCTTGTATTCCCCATGTCTATAACACATGATAGGATTCTTTTTATTAATTGTTTTTCTCTAGGTATTGTTGTTAAACGGAGGAGTTGTATACAGAACTTCTTGTTGATGCCCTTGGATATTGTGGTTAAACTATGCTCCAAGGACTTGAATCTTGTTGGTTTGAATTCCCTTAAGAAAGTAACAATCTCCTGTTTCATGATTAATTTTCCCACAGAACTGGCATGTGATCTCCAAAGAGTCTTGATTATTGGACCCTATGTCTTGCAAGCTTGCCAAAGAATCCTAGGGAGAAGCTTCTTGACATGCATCCCTTCCTTCAAAATGTTGGCATGCTTCCTTGATCCTAGTTGCAATTCCTTCAAAGTCTTATAGGCTAACATCTGCTCTCAATAATTCTATCAACTTTTGTTAAGAGGATTTTGAAAGAGACTTTTCCACCACTTTCTTGCCTATAAAATTTTTTACACGGGTAGAGATTTTTTTTACCAAAGTCCTTACTCTATTCATGAGCTCAGAAAATGGTTCTCCTAGCTTAAGTTTAAGATTTTCCAGGTTACCTAGAGTTTGTTTTGTGGAATTACATGGCCTAAAGGTGGTAGTGAAAGCAATCTTTAATGCATTCCATGTTGTAAAATGTCCATCGTCATATTGGATAGACCATTGATCAACAATGCCCTCTAAGGTAGGAGGGAAGAGAGCAAAGAAGGCATCCTTTTGATCATGGAGCCCCCGGTTCTTGCACAGGGATAAGAATCTTTGCACATCATCATAAGGGTCCTCATGGGAAGATCCTTTAAATGTTGGGAACTTTATGCTAATCCTTGATAAAAGAGCTGATAAAACATCAGCCATTCTTCTTCTATTGTTTTTGTTGTTGTTGTTGTGAACAAGTATTTCTTAAGTAGATGAAGATGAAGATGAAGAACTAGTGGGTAGTGGCAGGGGGTTGGGAGGCATCCTAGGAGGCATGCACTAAACAGTCCTTATGTGGTAGCTTTTCATGGGCATTTTGATAGGACTTTGGGATCCCCCTTTATGAGATCAAGTATGATTCATAGACTATGGCTTTTTTGTATGAACTCATGGAGATGATGAGGACTTTGACTAAAAGGTTTGAATAAAAATTAAACTAGAACTTGGAGTATGGGCTAAAAATTTAGACAAAAAAATGGACTAAAAAAAATTTAGACGAACAATGGGACTAAAAGGTTGGACAAAAAATTTGGACTTGTTCAGAGAGAAAAGAGGCATAATCAGTCATAGAAAACAACAAGGACTAAAAAACAAAGATCAAAATGTCACCTGCTTAGAGGTACTTAGCATGAACCTGACGATAGAACAATAAGGAGAAGAACAATAAGGAGAAAAAGCAAAGAATGGTCCCACCAGGCATGCCCAATTGAGCTCTTGTAGAGGAATTTCTTATTCTTCTTGTGTTCAAGGTTCTTCTTGTGCTTAAGGTGGGTTCTTTTACTCAGTGCATTATGCACTATGTGTAGGCTTTGCACAAAACAACAAGGATATTATAAAGTAAGACAAGAATCTTCACAATAAGAGTCATAGAAGTATTAATTGGAAAGTATACAAGATACATGGACAGGTATCTTAAACATAGCCTAGCCTAGCCTTGTACCTGTCAACTGTTCCATCATGCTTACACTTCAGCTTGTATACCCACTTAGTGCCAATGGCCTTGTTGCCAAGAGGCAAGTCACATAAAGACCACCATTTTTCATAATAGCATCATATTTTGATTGCATAGTAGCCATCCAATTTTCAAAATTTTGTGAATCATCAAACAAAACAGGCTCATTCTCATCACAGAGACTAGAGGCAGCCATAACATAGCAATCTGATGCAAAAGAAGCACTATGAGAGCCTGAATAAGTATGATATGACAAAGCTGCATCTAATTTGTTGTCACACAAAGTTTGCACCAGCCATTTTGGCATAGTTTTTGCCACCTCAATATTAGCTCTCTCATCAACAAGTGCATCATGTAAATCTGCATCAGAAATGGAATGACTGGCATCATCACATGAAATTTTTAAAGGCTAAGAAAGTTGCCTCATTAGGACTAGCACTAGACTTTCCACCTATAAAAAGAGGCAGTAAAGTGTCATACATGTCTTTGGAGCTAATTGATGTCTCCTTAGTACATGAAAGTAATGGTTGAATAGCAACTTCCACAAAAAAAAAAACATCATGGCTAACCAAAATGCATTTAGTCTATGGATGATACAGACGATCGCCTTTGCTTTCAAAATTGTAACCAACAAAAATACATTTCACTACTTTATCATTCAATTTCCTACATTGTTGTTTAGGCACTAATGCAAATGCCTAACAACCAAAAACACGCAGGTGAGCAACAGATGGCTTGCAACCATGCCAAGCCTCATATGGAGCGATAGACTGCCATGCTTTAGTGGGACACCTATTACGTACATATATTGCACACATAACAGCCTCAAACAAAAAATGTGGTAAAGTCTGACTCTTGACCATACACCTCGCCATCTCCATGAGTGACTTGTTCTTTCATTCAGCAACTCCATTTTGTTGAGGTGTATATGGCACTGTACACTGATGTTTTATCCCATGTTCAGCCAGAAATGCATTAAAATCAAAAGACATATATTCCCCTCCTCGATCATAATGGAGGGTGCCCATTTTACATGCTGATAGATTTTCAACCAAAACTAGAAACTATTTGAAGCACATAAACACTTCGGATTTTGCTTTCAATGGATATATCCATGCATGCCTAGAAAAATCATCAATGAAAGTCACAAAGTAAAGATAGTATCCAAAAGAGGGTCTCTGCATAGGACCACAGACATCACTGTGAACAAGCTGCAATTTCTAAGTAGCTCGAACTGAACCATGTTTTGGGAACGCGGAATGCTGCATTTTGCCCAAAATATAGCCTTCAGAGAAATGTCTACCAGGTGCCTCAAGTTTGGGCAAAGAGCAAACCATTTCAGATTTCTGCAAGCGTAGCAAACTAGCACTTAGCAATTCAATTCCACTTGTGCAATGCTAGGTAAATCTTTGACAAGATGATTGGAATAGATCTTTGCTAAGAAAGAGGTATGTCCAAATTTGCAATACCACAAGCTAAGGCTTGAATATTTGGCCAAAAAACTTGAAAGCTTGTAGAGACCTTTGTCTTCAAAGCCTTGAGCTATCACTTCATTGGATTCACGGTCGATGACTTGAACTTTGTTGTGATTGAATTGCATCGTTATGTTGCACTTTGTAATGGCCTTCATTGAGAGAAGGTTCTTACAAAGGCTTAGTACATAAAGACCATCTTTGAGTGACTTTATCTCACCTTCTAAGTTCGTGACATGAACTTTGCCTCTTCCTTCAATTTCAATACACTTGTTATCTCCAAGATAAACTTTACCTTTGTGCTCTTGAAATTCATGAAAATCATCGTTGTCATGGCACATGTGTGATGAAGCCCCACTGTCGAAAAACCATTTTTTACTTGGAGTGGATGCAACAAGTGCCTTGTGTTTAGTTGTGAGAAAGAGATCTTCACTTGTGCAGTGAGAGTGATTTTTGGTCTTTGGAGTAGTCTTAGACTTATCCTTCTTCTTTTTCTTGAAGCAATATTTTTCGATGTGTCCAGGTTTGCCACAAAAATTGCAAGTGAACTTCTTCTTGCCTTTGTCCTTTGATTCTTCAAAACCAATAGATAAAAGATATAAATGTATCTTTTCGTACCAATTCTATGGTACTTGCTTCAAACCATAAAGTGCTTTTATAAGTTTGGATACTAAGTGTTCTTTGCCTGGCTCTTCAAAACCTTCTAGTTGTTGAATATAAAAATCTTCATGAAGATCACCATTTAGAAAAGTTGTCTTGATATGTAACTTGTATACATTCCAACCAAAAAATGCAACAAAAGAAAGAACTATACTGATTATGTTCATTCTAGATATAGGTGCAAATATTTCATTATAGTCAATATGTTTCTTTTGTGCATAGCATTTAACTACTAATTTAGCTTTATACCTTTCAATGGTACCATCTTCTTTCCTTCTGATCTTGAAGGTCCATTTAGCACCAATTGCTTTCTTATCTTTTAGTAACTCACAAAGCTTCCATGTTTAATTATTGCAAATCTTCAATTGAAGTTAATGCAAGAATATTATTGATCTCAAAATGTTTTATCTGATCTAAGTGATTTTTTTACTTCTGATTCTTTCTTTAAATGAAGGGATTCCACTATCTTGTAAACTTTTCACATACCATCTTGAAAGTTTTTGAAAGACTTGTTAAATCTCTTTTTCATCTTCAACTCTTTCTTCAGGTGCTTTTGAAGATTCTCCAACTTCATAAGTTGGTATATCAAGAGGTGGTGAAGCATTAGATAAAGTTGGAGATGTAGATAGTGGTGGTATAGGAGCAATAACTTTATCTTTACCTCTATCAATTGAAATATTTGGGGCTTGAGAAGATTGATCATCGCTCCTGTATGACTTAATGTAAGCATCTAAATTTGACTTGAAAAATGCATAACATCCTCCTTAATAAAGTCAAGAATTTTTACATGTTTATCATAATTTGACTTTTTGCAATATAAGCATTATGAGAGAGTAGTACACCACATATTTCTCGTACATAGAATCTGTATTCTTTATTTCCAACTGCATAGCCAATGAATATTTCTTTCATGGTTGTGACATCAAGCTTATCACCATCCTTCTTCTCAATGTGAACATAAGCTTGAGATCCAAAAACTTTGAAGTAACTCAAATTGGGCTTTTTACCATAATAGCCTTCATAAGGAGTGATGAAGTTTAACGCTTTTGTGGAAGATCTATTAAGAATGTGGTTTGCAGTATGTACTACATTAAACCAAAATTTGGGTGAAAGTTCTTTAGAGCACATCATACTATGCATCATTTCAACAAGTATTCTATTCTTTCTCTCTACAACATTATTTTTTTGGGGGCTATAAAAAATATTGAGGTAATGAGAGATTCCTTTGTCTTCAAGAAAAGACTTGAAGTCTTTTGAAAAATACTCTTCCCCTTTATTTCTCAGAATCTGAATTTTAGTTTGAATTTCTTTCAGCCATAGCTAAAGGCTTCTTGAATGCATGAAAGGCTTTGATTTTTCTTTTAAACCATAAAACCAAGAACATCTAGAAAAATCATCAATAAATGTTACGAAATACTTGAATCCCTGAATGGAGTCTTCTCTCATAGGTTCATTAACATCTAAATGTATGATCTACATTTTCCTAGTAGTAGTGATGTATCCATGCTTTTTAAATGGTAGCTTGTGAAGCTTTCCTTCAAGACATATTCAGATGATTCTACATTATCTAGTAAAACAAAAGTGGGAAGACTCTCCACCATACCTTGATCTTTGATATGCTTGAGAGCTTTGTAACTAATACTGCCAAATCGAGCATGTCATAACTTCATATTCTCTTTAGGTGTAATAGACCTAGCAACATTAGCATGACTAATTTTGGACAGAACAAACATTCAATTTTTGTTTTTACCTTGCAAAAGACAATGCTCCTCATTTGATACAAGGATCTAGCATAGATCTTTCTTGAAAATAACTTTGTAGCCATCACTTTGTGGCAATTTGATAAAAAAGTAGAAATGGAAAACAAATTCTTCTTCATTTCTCGAACATAAAGAACATTAGAAATAGTGAACTTTCCTCCTTCTCTTGACTTTATGTTAACTTCTCCAACACCTACAACATCCAAATAATCATTATTCATCCTTCCTCCTATAGAGTTAGTAAGGGAGGAAAATACTTTCTAGGAATCTGTCATGTGCTTCATAGCTCCATAATAAAAAAATCCAAGGATTCTATGAGACTCCATTTAATGCTTGATCAAAAGCTACTTCTCCAATATTGGGAGACGTATGATTCTTTATTTGAAGACTTGGATTTTGAACCATCTTCAATGTTATTACCTAAAAATTTTTTCTTCTCATTAAAAATCCTTTTTTTGCATTCTACTACAAAATGCCCTAGTTTCTTGCAATAATGGCATATAAAATGCCCAACTATCTTGCAATAGTGGGATATTGAATGTCTAGGTTTCTTGCATTAGTGGCATGTACCTTTCTTTAAGGTGGCTATAGTGGAAAAGGCTTCTCTTTAGGAGCGATAGAAATGCTCGAACTAGATGTGGTAGAAGAAGTGGTTGAAGACTTAGAAGTAGTTTCCTTCTTGCTCTCTTGACTCTTCTTCTCCTTTGTTATTTCCTTGTTCTTCTTTCTTTTACATGATGAAACCATGGCTCTTGTGTTGGTCTTCATCGTGAAGTAACAAGAACTGCAACTCTTTGAATGATATTTCTCTATCTCTTGTAGAGAGAGAAAGAGAAGTAAAAAATGAATGATACATAGATAGAAGTGAATTTATGAGGATATTCACCATCTCATCATCATGTATAGTAACTCCAACATTGATAACTTATCTTGTAAATCTTTGAACTTCAAAATGTGTGGTTGAATTGAGTCACCAAATTTCATCCTTGTGATGTCTAATTGTCTTCTGAGATTAGCTTTCCTAGTAGGGTTTTTTCTTTGATAGAGATCCTCTACTTCCAACCAGGTCTAACGAGAGGTTCTACATGACATGATCTTCAAAATGATATGCCTCTTAACTCCCATAGTAGTAAATAAGAGTGCTTGTGCATATCTTGAATCCCATCTAGATTGCTCTTCTGAAGGTTGAATGTACATCTATCTCCCTCTATTTGTGGATGAAGATATAATCTCCTTTCTCTACAATCTTTTGAGCAAAAATTGGAGTAGCAACCTTCTTGGACAAAGAAACAACATCTTCCTCTTTTCCAACAAAGAAAATGAGGATGGAAAAGAGACTCCACTATAGACTAGCCCTACCAACTTGGTTGGTAGCCTTACCAACTTGGTTGGGGTAGTCTCTCCTGGAGGAGTGAGATAGTGTGCTTGAAGATGACAAAATGGATCAACTTGAAACTGATTGCTTGTGACTTCTTCTTGCGCATCAATCCTTTGTAGCCTTGGCCAAAATTCCTTCACTTGTCCTTTATAATTCCCTTGTGGCAACTCCTTCCCTTCCTCCCTTGAGATGCTGAGTCCACATATGGGTGCAATCCTATGTGTATAATGTGTCGTGTGATAATCTTTCTTCCTTCTAAATTCTCAGTTAGAAGGAGATCCTTCAGTGCTCGGGTCTTGGAGTCTAGAGCCTCCAATTTCAAACATTGATGGGGCCTTCCAAGTATCTCATCATAAAGAGGATCTTGATCTCAGATATCAAGCCATTGTGAAGGAATGAGGGGACGTGTGAGGTGATGAGGTGACATAAGCACTCAGGATTAGATGTGATGTTCTATGGAGGATATCATGAGTGGACTTTGAGAGAGAGAGGGAGTGTGTGAGTAGTAGGTGTACATGTGATGATGAAGTGGAGTGTACTAGCATAGTGAGATTCACTTGAGTGTGAAGCATGAAGTGAAATAGAGAGTACGATTTTCCCACAAATAAAATATAACAAATTTTAAATTTTGCACCGATAGCATGTCTGAGGATGCATCTATAGGTAAGTATGTGTGAGTGTGTGTGCAAGTATACATGTGTATGAGTGAGGGTGCGTGCGGGATAATTTATGTGTGCATATGCATGATGGGGGCCGGTTTATGGGCTCATGTGTGCTTGTATGTGGTTGTGTGTGTGTGTATGTGGAGGGGGGGCAAGAGGGTTGCATGTGTGTGTGGTGGGGGGGAGTGGGAGGGTTGTGTGTGTATGCGACTGTGTGGGAAGGTTGTGTGTGTGTGTGCATAGCTGCATGTGTATGTGTGAGGATGTGTGTAGGTGTGTGGGTGTGTGTGCATGTCTGCATGTATATCTGCTTGAGGTGCATGGAGAAAGGGTGGATATGCAGAAAAGGGGGGTTGTGGGAGAGAGAGAGAGAGAGGGTGATATTTGTGTTGTTCAAGAGGATGAGGAACTTGCTGTCTGCATGTGTGTTTTTTTGACACCCATACTCCCTCTATGCACATCATATTTGTACACCAAATTTTAATTTATTATATGCCTAAACTCCATTTAGACATCCAAGTACTTGGGGAAAAGCATTCAAGAATGAGTTGATGGAAAAGAAATGGCAAGGGTGATGAATGTCAAGTAAGAAACCAGACGACACACACATTGAGGGAGATAGATAGATAGATAGATAGATAGATAGATAGATAGATAGATAGATAGATAGATAGATAGATAGATAGATAGATAGATAGATAGATAGATAGATAGATAGATAGATAGATAGATAGATAGATAGATAGATAGATAGATAGATAGATAGATAGATAGATAGATAGATAGACAAATAGATAGATAGTAGATAGATAGATAGAGAGAGAGAGAGAGAGAAAGTTTCCCAAGGTGACCAACATGTTGTCACCCAAGGGTGACCAATGTGTGGTTGCCCAAGGGTGATCATCCAAGGGTGACCACTAGTTGGCGATAATTGAGGGGAAGAGAATTGGTGCTCCATGGAGAAGGGGAGAAAGGAAAGATTTCCTTGGGAGAAGGAGAGGGTTGTCATGGATGGAGGCAAAGTATGGGAGGTCTCCCTAGCAAAAGATAATCCCCTAGAAAGGAAGTGAGAGAGATGAGTTTCACCCATGGATAGAATAGAAGAAATCACCCTTAAAAAATGGTTGACCTTTAGAGGAGAAAGAAGTCATCCTTGGAGGAAGAAAATAGTTGCCTCTAGAAGCAAGTGGTCGCCATGATGCACAAATGTAAGTCCTAGATGGGATGATTCCAACATACACAAGATGAGATGGTTCCCCTCATGAAAATCTAATCGGTTGCCCATTAGATGAGAAGGTGGTTGATTGCCCATAAATGAGAAGGTGGTTGATCGCCTATTAGGGGAAGGATTTGCTTGCCCATCCATGGAGGAGTTGGGTGAGCTAGTCACCCAATTATGGAAAACCTAGTCTTCTCCCTTTTGATCTTCGGGTTGTGGTCACCCCTTGAATTTAGAGACTACTAAGAGAAAACTGATCATTTCTTAAGTGTTATCTAGTTGAAATTCATCATCTCCTTCATACTATTATAAATGAAAGTGAAGTGGAGTGGGTTTGTGATGAGAAGGTGAACTAAAAAGGGTGAAATGAAGGGGAGCTTAATGAAAGAGAAGAGTCTCTAAGGGAAGAGAGGTGATAGAGGATCAAATTGTAAGAGTGAAACAGATAACTAAAACTATATACATGTTTAATTTAGAACTATGTAGAATACTTAGAGAATGTACAAGATATATACAACTTTTTGATTTTTTAAGTTTTCTTTTTTGCCATTAGTCACAAGCTCTGCATCGATCTTAATCTTTGATATTACTACAAGTGGAAGTTATTTTCCTTCAAAATTGGTCAACTTGATAGCACCATGGTTAAAATCTATTGCATCAACTTCTTTTTGGTTTTCTTGTCAAACAACCTAGGATGGTATAGGAGAACAAGAGCGTTCTTCTATATCTTTGAATTTGAGAGGTTCACATCATGACTAGTTTTTTTGTCTTCCTTTGACCATGGTGAGTTGCTCATCAACTAGTTTTCTTTTCTCTTCATGCAATTGCATTGTTATAAAAATGGACACCATAGCTACAGATTCACTCTCGGTCCTCACAACTCCAATGCATGTAGATCCCGAAAGAAATTCAAAGTGTGCCGATCCTTGCAACCCATACACGAATTCAAATGGGGTGTGTCTAATTGTTGCTTTGTAAGATGTCATGTATGCCCATAGTGTCCCTAGCAGGCTTGATCCCAAGAAAGAAATTGAGGACAAGTGTTGTGCAACAAGGACATAAGTACCTTACTTGTACTCTCCTCTTGACCATTGGTTGTTGGGTAGTAGGCACACAACTTCTTATGGAATATCTATTTCTCAGCAAATATTGTGGAGTGTGTGCCTTTTTCTATAGTGATTTCTATGAGGCAACCAAATCTGAAGAAAATTTGTTCATAGAAAAAAGAATCTACTATTTCAATGGTGCAATCCTTGGATGCAACCGATTTTGCCCATTTTGTCATATAGTGCATAGCTATGAGCAATTACCTTGCTAAAGTGTTTCTTGTCAGAGGATGGATTGGTCATATGGAGTCCAGTCCCCAATGCTCGAATGGTTGCCATGCCATAGGAATGCATGTGGGCCATTTTTATTGCTCTATCAGCTTAGAGCACACCTTTGATATTTATCACACTTTTTAGCAAATGTAGTGGCATCCCAAAAGAAGTAGGGCTACCATAAGCCGCTCTTCAAGACTTGAAGTGCATTGATGTGCCCTAGGAAGTGCCTACTTACTCCATCATGGGATAATTCCAAGATGTTGGCAGTCTCATGAGGCATTAGACACTTCTTCAAGACACCATCCACTCCATCTTTGTCTAGTACCTTTTGAACTATAACAAAGTGTATACTCTTCAAAAGAATTCTTCTCTTTCCCAATGGATTGGAACCAACAAGGCATAGCCCACTTGAAAGAAACTCATATACCTCATGATACCAAGGGGCAATGCTTACCTTCTTTGGCATGATTACCATCGAGGACAGTCGTTTGAAATGTTCTAGTTGGATGATAATTCTAACTTCCTCCTTTTTTCGAATTTCTTGCTTTTTTTTGCATATTTAGGATTAAACATATATATCTTTACCTCAAATGGGTCAAGCTTCCTTGGCCAAAGGGATGGTGTGGATGCCCAAGTCATGAGGTATCCCTTTGAGGTCCATGTAAATCCATGCCAAAACATCCTTGAAAGTATGCATAAAGGAAGTCACTTTAGAGTGCACTTGGGGGTAGTCCCATAACATGAGGCCATTGGGATATGTTCGGGGTTGTCAGTGTTTCCCACATTGATTTCCTTCATAGGTTCCGGGTTAACAAGGTCCTTGCTTAAATTTCCATCTTCTATAAGATTCTTCACAAGGGGAGTTTCATCAACAATTATAATGATCTTGTTCTCCTTCAACTCCCCAATCCAATCTTTTCTACCAAAAAAGTAGGCTATGCAAGAGTAGATACATATATATCTTCATGTTGGAAAGTCTTTTTTAGTCTTTGGCAGGTTCTTTGAACTATAATCTCGATTGTGGAATCCTCTTGTCATGATTTGTAGTTTAGCTTAATCAACCTCTACTGCAACATAGGGGTAGCTTTGCACTTCTTTCAACCATTGCAATAAGGCCCATCTCGGTTTCTTCAATGGTCCCTTCCTCACTATGATGGCTGATTTTGCCCATAGGCTGAGTAGAAGTGTCTACCTGATGGGTCTCCCTTGAGGTGGAAGTATGTTTTTGTGCAATAATTAGCAGGTTGCATGGGGAGTCACCCATGGTATGAAAGGGTAGGCTCCCCCATGGGTGGTTAGGGTAGGCACCCTTTACAAGGTGAGTCACTCATGGGTTGGTAAGGGAGGCACCTTGTTCATGGGAGGTGCTCACTACAAGGTAAGGTGCCTGGGCGGCG
>CM035437.1:14488041-14523041 GCA_020310875.1 Ceratopteris richardii | reverse complement strand
TCTCTCTCTCTCTCGTCCGACCCTAAACCTAATCTTTGAAATGGCTCCCATGGATCGAAGGGAAGTGGATGAACTTATCGCTAAAGCCCTCAAAGAGGCCAAAAAAGAAGCAGACCGCAATCTCAATATGGAGATACGAAAAATGATGGAAAAGTTCAAAGGACTCGAAGAACAAGTAATGGATAAAGTCAAAGGACTCGAAGAACAAGTAAAAACTCTCACAGAAGAACGAGACAATTGGAGGACAGCCTATGCGCACCTGAAAGAAGAGGGGGAGATCTCCAATGTGGAGACACTCAAAGAAAAAATAAAGAAGGAAATCCAAACCGAGGTAGAATCCACTCGAGAGTCGTGGGTGGAAGTAGTACATAAAAGGGTTAAGAAGGAAGTTAGGGAAGATGTGCAGAAAGAAGAGCTCACACTAGTCCAAGAGACACTCGAGGAGGAGAGGCTTCGACACACTCGAAGACTACACATTCGGATTACGGGCCTACCCGAAGGAACATCACCGGAGGCGGATGCCACTGATATTTGCCGTCGACTTGGATACGAGAGCATGCCCTTCACAGGCGCTTGGAGGGTTAGGCGAGATACATCGCGTTCGCGAGCACTCATCCTTAAGATGAGCTCCGACGAGGCACGGACCTCCTTCTTTAGACGTCGATCAGTACTGTGTGGACTACCCGACGGCCCCCTCTACATGGACGAGGACCTCACACGGATGCAGGTGGCACATCGACACACTTGCATGCCACAGATACTCCAGGCCCGACGAGAGGGGAGGAAGGCCTTTTACCGTGACGGTAAGGTCTTCATAGATGGACGCCCTATCAAATAGGGCCACGCGGCCTATGAGAAAGCACCACACCAGGAGACACCACTCAGAGGGGCAGTGTGGAACTGCAACGGGGCACTCTGGACACGACCAGACAGACTCGACGAGATCCTCGCAGCACATGACTTTGCATGCATCACAGAGACACATGAGAACCCAGAGAGAGGTCTACCATGCATTGCAGGTTTTCATTGGGAATCTACATTCCGCACCACGACGAGACAGAGTACAGCACGAGGGTCGGGAGGGGTGGCCATCGTATTTAGACAGGAGATACAGAGCCGGATCCATATTATAGGAAGAGATGAGGAGGCACGATATATGTGGGTTCGCATGGAGATAGCACAGGGGAGCTGGATTTACATTGCTATATGCTACTTCCCTCCAGGCGGATCTCGATACGCAGGACAAGATCTTGGGGGACCGATCCGAGACAGGGATTCACCATACATGGCACTTTCAGATGAGATATTACATTACAGCACACTAGGTGAAGTCTTCCTTATGGGGGACTTCAATGGACGCACTGAGTCACATCAGTGCGATGCATACGATATGGATCACCCACATCTCATGAGGACCAGAGACCCAGAGGAGATGAGTACCAGTAGAGTATCGGCAGATATGGGTCAGGACACCACAGGGTATGGCAGACATCTGCTTGAGCTAGGCAGCCAACATCAGCTCGTTATATATAACGGGATGCATCGTTGGCCAGGTTCGGGCGGACTTGCTTGCTTCCCTCACGGGGGAGGTGAGAGCACAGTCGACTACATTTTGGGTACCACCTCTGGAGCTTCACTCATCACCTCACTTACTATTGGACTACGCCCACTTGGTGCTGACCATATATTTATCACATTCAGACTCTCATCTCCTATTCCATTAGACCCTTCCTCACCCACTGAGACACATATCACGATACACTTCACACACGAGCTCTCACACGTTTATGCACATCATTTACACACCCGCCTACTCTCCCTCGATCCACTCTCACCCTTGGACACACTTACATCACAGTTCACCACCATCCTACACGACTCAGCTCTCTGCAGTTTCCCACACCGCACATATACACACCCTCCACGCACAGGTTCCATGCCTCAGAACAGCTGGTATGATGCAGATTGCCGCGAGCTACGGAAGCACCTACGCATCTTAGAGCATAGAGGGGATATTACACACACACAGGCACAGCGTCGCATGCAGAGCCTTACTCGCCGCAAACGGCGAGATTGGGAGGAGAGACAGTACTGGGATATTTATCATTTATTCATGAGTCGAGACAGTGCAATGGCATGGCAACATTTGAGAGAGAGGAGACAAAAGACACCCATCCGAAACCCGAGCACTTTGCATAGCTATGCACAGAGCCTATACGAGATCCCAGACAAGCCCCCCATTCCGAGACCACAGAGCTCACGTCCTACTACATCTGACTTCTTTACACCCACTATGGTGGGACGCGCTATTGCCCGTCTACAGCATGGCAGGGCCCATGACCTTTTCGGTTTACAGGCTGAGCACCTCATCTACGGAGGCACGACCCTTGCACCGCTCATTGCCCACCTCTTCAACCGTGCATTGGTTGAAGGGTTCCCTGACTCATGGACTGAGCACACCATAGTGCCCATTCATAAGTCAGGAGATATTATGGATCAAGCTACATACCGGACGATCATGATTGGCCCTATATTGGCCAAGTTATATGGGGCGGTACTAGAGACAGAGTTGAGTACTCTCGCTGAGAGGAAGGGTATCACGGCTCCAGGACAGGCTGGCTTCAGACGAGATTACTCTACCATTGCCCACATCTTCACTCTGAGATGCCTGATCGACCAGGCAAGGGTGAGGAAGAGGAGATTATATTGCTGCTTTGTGGACTTCCGCAAAGCATTTGACACCGTTCTCAAGGGACGACTCTTCAGACGACTACTTGATATCGGAGCTCCAGAGGAGATGATATGGGGGATCTATGCCTTATATGAGAGAGTATCTAGCAGATTCAGATGTTCGGGGGGCTTATCTCATCCACTTGCTAGCACTATCGGGAAGCAAGGATGCCCTCTTTCACCCACCCTCTTTGGTCTCTACATTGATGAGATAGTGGACTACATACAGCAGCAGGGGGGTGATGGCATTGAGGTACGCGGGTCCAATGTCCATATTCTTTTATACGCTGATGATATTGTACTGGTTTCAGAGTCTGCAGAAGGCCTAAAGCATCATCTACATGGCCTAGATGACTTTTGCACACACAGAGGGTTATCTGTGAACCTTGGTAAAACCAAGGTCATGATCTTTCATACATCAGCACAGGTACGCAGACATAGTTTGTTCACAGCAGCGGGTGGACCGATTGAGGTGGTCAGATCATATGTTTACTTGGGAGTGACATTTACAGCAGCATCAGGGGTCTTCTCTATGTCTCAGGCTGCACGTGACTGCATCACACGTGGGTATGCAGCACTTGCCTTGATGGAGAGACAGTGCCACCTGGCATATTTTCAGGAGCCCCGCACAAAGGGGTGGCTCTTCGACACTTTGGTTACACCAGCGCTCATGTATGGGGCAGCCATATGGGGACCAGGATTAGCCACATCAGCATGGACAGCATTAGAGAGGCCACAGATCCTCATGATTTCTAGACTTATCCGCAGCAAGCCTTCAGTACCACATGATATCATTAGAGCAGAGCTCGCTGCACCACCGATGCTAGTTGAGGCACTATTCCAGACAGTATGCCTATTACACAGACTCCGGAGCATGGATACAGAGCGCATTGCTTATCGGGCTTTCCAGGCATCACGGGACATGGAATTAGCAGGCGACACCTCCTCATGGTATGCACAGACACGAGACTGGCTGGCCCACCATGGCTTTGACATAGACAGGCTACCGCCACTACAGTACGACTCACATGCACCCACCTACTCGCTCTCTCATCAGGAGAGGAATAGAATCATTCGTCAGGAGATGTTGCATACATACATACAGAGGACATGGGTGAGCCCTAGGGGTACATTGCCACCGAAAATGCTCTATTACCGTGAGCATTTTCTACATATATCAGACGAGGGCTTCATCGAGATTCCGAGATACATGCAGACATATCTACCCCACCACCTTCGAGTCGTCATTGGGCAGCTCCAGGTTTCATCACATCAGCTCGAGATTGAGAGGGGTCCCTCCAGGGGAGTCCCCCGTGAGGAGAGGTGGTGCCCAGTATGCGAGACAGAGGTAGAGAGGGAGGAGCATTTTGTTATCAGATGCCGAGCATATGTAGACCTACGAGCAAAGTTCCAGATAGAGGAGTCACTCCAGTTATGCATGACTATGGGAGACCAGCGACGCTTGGGACGCTTCCTCGCAGCAGCATACAAGAGGCGAGACCGGTCACTCCAGCCCACACGTCAGCCACGGGTGAGTACGCAGCAGACCATTACCCAGTTTTTTCAGCGAGCTGAGCTACATCAGAGAGGTCCATCTATAAGGCTCACGCTCTACTGGGAAGAAGCACAGAGAGCACTGCGCCGACCACGCATGGGTAGATATCATCGACCACGACTATATCAGGAGGATATCTCACGCATCAGGACAGCCTATGACCACATGATGGAGCATAGGCGCACCACCACTCCATGGGTTGTCTTCCTTCAGGAGGCACTAAGACCACCCCCGATGTACCACATACTACACCCACCTCCACCCATTCACCGGTAGCTAGGGTGTTTTACTCACACTTTTACTCACATGTCCCCCATGTATTTGGTGGCCATTATCTGCGGAGTCAGAGCCACATCTCCCCATCCTTTTCCAGCTTTATATATATCTTTTTGTCGCGATATACCTTTTATTTCATTTCATTCTCTACGCAGGGTTACTACACTTGTACATGGTTTTTGTCTCATAGGCCAAGTTTGGCCTCCAGAAGACGTTAATATGACTTTCTTTCTTTCTCTCTCTCTCTCTCTCTCTCTCTCTCTCTCTCTCTCTCTCTCTCTCTCTCTCTCTCTCTCTCTCTCTCTCTCTCTCTCTCTCTCTCTCTCTCTCTCTCTCTCTCTCTCTCTCTCTCTCTCTCTCTCCCTCCCTCCCTCTCTCCCTGTAGAATAAATTTTTGAAGGATAGAGTAAAGGATGGAACCAAGGAACCAAATATCAAATTGGGCGCCAAGACGTCCAAAATCTGGAGTTGGGCGCCAAGACGTCCAAAATCTGGAGTTAGGCGCCAAGACGTCCAGAAACTGGAGTTGGGCACCAAGACGTCCAGATGGTAGAGTTGGGAGACTGCATGCCCAAGGCATGCCCTGACAAAGCAACAAAGAAGACCTGACAAGGCGGCCGAGTGGGGTAAGACACTCATCATTACACGACAAAGTCTGGTACTGGCGGCCATGCTGACAAATGAAACCGCATAGTGCATTAACTTCCCATCTCTCCCGTGTAACAGACTCTCCTATTGTAACCGGTTCCTCACCTCTCTCCTATAAAAAGGGGAAATCTCAAGAGAAGGATATAGCATATAATGCACACTAGGAGACTATAGCTGAGAGTGAGTGCAGTCTTAGAGCTTGTAGAGACCTTATGCTGTTTGCTTATGCTACTTATGTGAGAATACTTGGAGTTTGAATTATGTTGTTCCATTGCTTTGGTATGATGAGTTGTGGTATGATTAGCTGTGGTATGATTAGCTAATGGCTTGTATTCTGATTGTGTTACATTTGGCTTTCTAGTTAGTGTTGGCTTTCCTCCTAAGTGTAGTTTGTAGGGATGGTACTGAGGCTTGGTGATAAGCGTCTATTATGGTAATGTGTTTCATGTGCTTACATGTGCTCCAGGAGTACTGCATTTTGCATTCCCTGCACCCACACACTTCACCACCTACAGGTGAAAATTTGGCATGCCCGGTGGGACAGGGCTTCTGAGCTTCTGGAGATTTCCTTTTCCTTGAGAAATCACTTAGGGTTTGAGTGCCCAGGGCCACCTCTCCTACTCCTCTTCCTCCTCTCTTGGGTGACTCCTCCTCCTCCTCCTCTCTTGGCATCTTGGGAGACTCCTCCTCCTCCTTCTTGGCTTCTTGGGCGCCTACTCCTCCTCATCCTCTCTTCTTGGGCGCCTACTCCTCCTCATCCTCTCTTGGCTTCTTGGCTTGGGTGACTCCTCCTCCTCCACTTGAGCAACCTCTTCTTGGGCAAAGACTCCTCCTTGGGCGACCTCTTTATTGGGGCGACTTCCTTTGGCATTTTTTGAAGGGTCTTGGGAATCAGGCTATGATGCAAGGACAACCACCAGCAACTCAATGGGTAGGGGTGGCTCAGTCCTCCTTGTTAGGGCAACCACCCTTACCATCCACTACAACACCTTCTATAACAACGTTTTACACCAATCAAGGACATCAACGACAAGAAGGTAGGCCTCGTCAGAACCGACCACCTAGGCCTATAATGTGTTACAGATGTGGGGAGTATGGACACTTCCAAAGTAAATGTTCACTTCCTGAGGATTCCCCACCATGCAAAAACTGTCCTGAAACACGGGATCATTATACGAAGGAATGCCCAAAGTCAATGCCGTCTACAAGCACACCAGGTAACTCTTGCCCCCTACATATGATCACAGTAACTAATGATGAGGGCAATGTAGACTCTCCAAGTGCCCGAGTAGTCAAGCTTGAGGAACTTCCCGGAGTAATGACTAGGGCATAAAAGCAGAAGGCAGCTTTGAAAGCTGCTGCCAAGGAAGCAACAGATTCAACAAAGGATAAGGGAAAAAAGACCATGGAGCATGAACCTTCTCAGGGAGCCAACCACAACCAAGACAAGGAGAAGATCTCACTGGGAAGAGTAGGAAGAAATGAAGATACTAATGAGCAAGTTATTGACAAAGCTTATGTCGTATCTAAGGAGGACCTAAGGCACTTTCAAAATGGCGCTACTTCAAGGAACAATCAAGAAGGCTTTCTCACTGCACTTCAAGTCTTGCAGAGCACTTACCAAAAGGTATCTTTATATAACTTGTTAGCTATGAGTCCTCGATTCAGAGAAGAAGTAATGGCTGCCATAAATGGATTAGACCCTAGCACCATGTTAAGTGGCAGGCAAGGCTTCACTTCTCTAATTTCTCAACAAATACCTATACCCTCAACTTATAGCTCAGAACCATCTAGGATGGCACCTCAGAACCATCTAGGATGGAACCTCTTACTGATTACAAGAGCCCTAGACTAACTGTAAGTATCAAGGGAACTCCTTTGGTAGGAGTGATAGTTGATGGGGGATCTGGTACTAATCTGATGCCTGAGTACACAATGACATTGCTAAATTTGAAACCAACTAAGGATGCTCATTTTACAGTATCATTGGAAGACCAAAGCAAGGTAAGCCCACTACGCATAGTGGAAAAGGTTGAAGTCGTCATCCATAAGCTAAAATTTGTGTTGGATTTTGTGGTAATAACACTCCCAAAGGTGAAGGGAGGATTCCCTCTTTTGATAGGAAGGCCATGGCTACGCCACAGTAAAGCAGTACATGACTGTGGTAGTGACACCCTATGGGTGGCCGGACCAGACAAGGTGATGAGACAGCTTCATATGGAAGGAGGAACAGATGAAGCCCTAGGTACTTCTCAAGTTGTTCTCCATCCAGAGCAAACTACAGAGGAAGGCAAGGAAGATAACAATGGAGAAGACAAACAACAAACTAGACAAGAAGGAGCAAACATTTGGGCCACACCTCCTCCACCATGGGTTCTGGAAAATCAAGAAATATCAAGACAATAAAGGGCGCCTTCACCTCCCTGGGCGTCTCCACCTCCTAATTCAAGTTGGGCGTCTAGACCTCCTAATCCAAATTGGGCGCCTCCTCTATCTCCAAGCAACCGGGCGACTCCACCTCCTAGTCCAAGTTGGGCGCCTCCGCCTCCAAGTAGCTAGGCCACTCCAGAGGCTTGGGCTCCATACTCTGCTCAAGGGCCTCCACACTGGGCACCTGAATGGGCAGCTTATCCTCCATCTTGGGCTACCCCTACAACTAATTGGGCGGCCCAATGGGCATCCGGGAAGCCTCACATAGAGCCATATAAAACAAATCACTTGACATCAAGGAAGAAGTTGATATAGGAGAAGAAATATCCAATGAAGATCTAGGCGACATCATGGATTGGATTGAGGAGACCAATAATGAATGTTTCATGTTTTACAAAAGCAATCAAGGAAAAAGAAGAAGAAGAACCTACTGTGGATTCTGTGGTATTAGGAGAACCAGCTTAAGAATTCCGAAGAGGTAAAGTTTTGAAAGGATTTGAAGGAAGAAAAGGGATTGAAGCAAGCCAAACAGAAGAAGAACTAGTAGAAAGCATTTTCCCATTGGTGGAAGTCCTAGTAGGATGGACACAGGAAAAGACCTAGGAAATCACAATCAATGATAGTCCAGCATTCACCAAGCAAATGTTGTTTAAGGACGAGGCAGAGGCAATTTTGGAGCCAGTTAAAGAAGTAAACTTAGGGGAAGAAGAAAATCCACAAAATCTTCTACTGGCAAGTTGGTTGTGGGACCACCCTCTTCTTCTCACAGAGGTAATAACATTCATGAATAATTTTTAAGATGTATTTGCATGGAGTTACAAGGATTTGACAGGAATACCAAAAGAACTGGGAATACACACTATTCCTCTAGTGGAAGAAGCTCGGCCAATTAGAGGGAAAATGTATAGGTTAAATCCCAAATATGCAGAAGAAGTCAAGAAGGAAATCCAGAAAAAGGAGGAAGCAGGTGCCAGGTATCATAGTTCCTGTAGAGCATTCAGAATGGTTGTCCTCTATGGTCATAGCACCTAAGAAGCAACCTAATAAAATCAGGGTTTGTGTGGATTTCCGAGCATTAAATAAGGTAACCATCCCTGATGGGTTTCCCACTCCCTTTTCTGAACAAGTGATTGAAGATGTGATAGGACATGTGTTTTACAGTTTCATGGATGGTTTCAGTGGGTACAATCAATTGGAAATATATCCTGAAGATCAACCAAAAATAGCCTTTGTAACTCCTTGGGGAACCTATATCTACACCAAAATGGCTTTTGCCCTTAGAAATGCCCCAGCCACTTTTAATAGGACAGTATATCTGATCTTCAACAAGTTGCTACTAAAATTCTTAAGAATTTTCATGGAAGACTTTTCAGCCTTCTCTGGAGTAGCCTGCACCACTCCAGTAGAGAATGTGCCAGAACATTTGAAGCAATTAGAACAAGTATTCCAGCGTTGCAGAGAGACAGGTTTGAAACTTAACCCTAACAAATGTCATTTTCTGGTAACCCAAGGTACCTTGTTAGGACATGTGGTCTCTGCTAAAGGGATGACTCAAGATCCAGATAAGGTAATGTCAATTCTTAAGCTTCCAAGTCCTATAAATGCCAAAGAGGTCCAAAGCTTCTTGGGGCACACAGGATATCACCGCAAGTTTATACGCATGTATGCAGAGGAAGCACGACCACTTTCACGGCTTACGAGTAAAAGTTTTCCCTTTCAATGGTTTGAAGAAGAAGAATCAGCATTCACTTATCTAAAATAAAGGTTGGCATCTGCACCTATACTCATCTCACCAGATTGGTCTAAGACATTCCATGTGCATGTAGATGCAAGCTTGTATGCAATAGGAGCTATACTGACTCAACCAAGCGAAGCACACAAATTAGATCAACCCATTCATTACGCGAGTAGGCTCCTCTCAAAAGCCGAGAGGAACTCTCGCACCACAGAAAGGGAAGCATTGGCTATTGTATTTGCCTTCAAGAAATTCAGGCACTATTTATTAGGCACTACCTTCACAGTGATTACAGATCTCAAGCTTTGAAATATTTGTTTAATAAGCCACAAGTTGCAGGAAGAGTATGGAGATGGTTGCTTCTCTTCCAAGAATTCGACTTTGAAATTGTCCAGAGAAGCGGTAGGCAACATGTCATTGCAGACCACCTCTCTCGCATCATGCATCCAACTCAAGCAACAAAGGGAGTAGAAGATGATTTCCCAGACAGCCAAATCTACAAGGTAAATATAGCACCTATATGGTATGATGATTTAACTCTCCTCCTAGGAAAAGGTCAATTTCGTACTGGGACTACTCCATTGGAAAGGCGTAGACTCCTCCTAAAAAGTAAGAATTTCATGATGGCAAAGGATACACTCTATAAGGTTAGTCCTGATGGGTTTAGTGGTCATTTTCCTGGACATATCACTGCAATGAGGGTACTTCAAAGTGGCCTATGGTGGCCATATCTCTTCAGAGATTCCACTAAATTTGCCAAGGCATGTGATGTTTGTCAACGATGTGCGCCCAAACCAACACGACAAAGGAACCAACCACTTAATATCTCTGTAGCTTGGCAACCCTTTGAGCATTGGGGAATAGACTTTGTTGGCCCAATTTTTCCAGTAGCACAAGATTCAGGTGCAAAGTATCTTTTAGTAGCAACGGATTATGCCACTAAGTGGGCTGAAGTAATAGTTAGTAGGGAATGTACTGCTGAATCGGTAGCCACCTTCTTGTATAATTACATCTTTTGCAGATATGGATGTCCAATGGAGGTCACAATAGATCAAGGATCCCATTTCGTCAACAAGGTGCTGACTTTGATTTTTGAAAAGTATCAAATATTCCATAAGAAGTCATGTGCATACTACCCAAGGGCAAATGGTCAAGCAGAGAGCACAAATAAGATTCTCATGCTCTTACTAAGAAAAACATGCTTACAGTTTCCTAATACATGGGGCTAGGCATATCTTGGAACCTTGTGGGCCTACAAAACTTCTTTCAAAGCCACAACAAGACATACTCCATTTGAACTAGTGTATGGAATACAAGCAATTTCTCCTTTTGAGTTCTTGCATGGCTCCAACCGTGTGGGAACCAATCGAATTCCTGGATTTACTAGCACGCTCTCAGCCAACATTGTGAGGCTACAACTTCTTGAAGAAAAGAGAAGGATAGGCAATGAAACTCTAGTGGAAGTTCAGGAAAAAAGAAAACAGGATCATGATGCAAACCTCTGGAAATCAAAGATTAAGGAAGGAAGCTTAGTTTTGTTGTATCATCCACGACTCTTTGAGAAGAAAGCTAAGAAGAAGTTGATGCCGAGATGGAACGGACCTTTTAGTGTCATACGCACACTTCCAAAAGGTGCAGTACAAATCTCGACATTGACAGGCACAATACTGCCCCTATGTGGAAAGATAGGAAAGCAGGAATTTGCCCTTGTATATAATGTATATACCCTTATGTTACTTCCTACTAGCTTATGTCGCTTCCTTATTTAGCTATCGGATTTTTCTCATCTATCTTCTTCATGTTTCCCATTCCCATTTATCTACTGTCCTTCCCACCCACTCCCAGACCACTACCGCCACTACCATCTTCCCTGGCTACTCATAGGCATTATGCTACTAACTTCTTCTATCTCTTATCACATAAAAATTCCCCTTCCTTATCCTTCTGGTGCCAACCTTCTAAGCGAAGATTGCAAAAGATCATCTCATACCACTTACATGGGCGACCTCTCCTCCCTCTCAAGCTTCCATGGCCAACATGGGCGACCTCTCATCCTTCCAACTTGGCCAATTGGGCGACCTCTCCTCCTCATGGCCATTCTATGGGCGAACCTACCTCCTTCTCCCTTCAAACTGACTTGGACCAACTCCCCTCCTAATGACTTGGGCCACCTCCCCTCCTCCTCCTTCTTAGGTTCAAGTTGAAACACCTCATCTCCTCCTCATTCTAGCCTCCCTAAAAATCTCAATGGCAACCACTCTTGCCTCACTTCTAGCATTGGCTACCCCAACCTCTCCAACTTCACCGACTCCTTTCTTTGCCTTCAATGCTCAACCCCTCCACCCTCCCTCATCTAGGCAACTTCTCCACCTTCCCACTCCATTAATCTTCAAATTGGCCCCTCATTATCAATGGTACGAACACCCAATCTACACCTATCTCTTCTCATCCGCCACTCTACCCTTTCCCTCCATGACCTCCTACCATCTCCATGAATGACCTCTCTACCTCTACTCAGAACTCATCTTCCACTTAACCTGTTCCCCAAGGGCATACCCTCCACTTTCTCCACCCTCTCATCATCTTCAATAAAATACATCTCCCTCTTCTCTCCCTCTCCCTCATTCTAAGGCGATACCTCCTCCCCCATGGGCGACCCCTCCTCCAACCTCTACTCTCATCAACTAAGGCGACCCTCATCTCCACCTAGGGTGACCCCTTCTCCCACCTCTACTCTCATCAACTAAGGCGACCCTCCTCTCCACCTAGGACGACCCCTCCCCCCACCTCTACTCTCATCAACTAAGCCGACCCTCCTCCACACCTAGGGCGACCCCTCCTCCCACCTTCCCACCATGGGCGACCCTTCCTCCTACCTTTACTCTCATAAACTAAGGAGACCCTCCTCCACACCTAGGGCGACCCCTCCTCCTACCTCTACTCTCATCAACTAAGGCATACCCTCCTCCCACCATGGGCGACCCTTCCTCCTACCTCTACCCTCATCACCTAAGGCGACCCTCCTCCCACCTCTATTTTCATAAACTAATCATACCCTCCTCCCACCTAGGGCCACCCTCCTCCAACCTCTATACTCTCCTAAACTAAGGCATTCCCTCCTCTCACCTAGGGCGACCCTCCTCCACCTCTACTCTCCTAAACTAAGGCACTCCCTCCTCTCACCTAGGGCGACCCTCCTCCACCTCTACCCTCCCTCACTCCTCTACTCTCATAAACTAAGGGATACCCTCCTCCCACCTAGGGCGACCCTCCTCCCACTTCTACTCTCATAAACTAAGGCATTCCCTCCTCCCACCTAGAGCCACTTAGGGTGACACCTCCTCCCCACCTAAGGCGATCCCTCCTCCCACCTACTAAGGCCACCTAGGGCGACACCTCCTCCCACCTACTAGGGCCACCTAGGGCGACACCTCCTCCCACCTACTAGGGCCAACCTAGGGCGACACCTCCTCCCACCCCCACCAAGAACAATACTCCTCCAACCTCTACTCTAATGAACCAACTCGACATCTCCTCCCCACCTAAGGAGACCCCTCCTCCCACCTACTAGGGCCACCTAGGGCGCCACCTCCTCCCACCCCCACCAAGGGAGACCCATCCTCCAACCTCTACTCTAATGAACCAACTCGACACCTCCTCCCCACCTAAGGCGATCCCTCCTCCCACCTACTAGGGCGACCCCTCCTCCTTGGCGACCTACCTCCTCTCCTTTCTAAATCTAAGCATGAGAGACCTCACTAGGGAGACCCCTCCTCCTTGGCGACTTACCTCCTCCCCTTTCTAAATCTAAGCATGGGCGACCTCACTAGGGCGACCCCTCCTTGGCGACTTACCCCCTCATCTTTCTAAGTCTAGGCATTAGACCTCCCCTTTCCCTCCTACTTTATGGTATCATATCCACAAATTTGACAATTCAACTCAATGACAGATGAGCCCTGTAAAATCATACATTTATATGATGGATAGCAAACGAGGAATATCATCAGGATCAATTCCCACGAGAAAACTCTTCATATCGAGAATCAATACGCAGACTTTATGTCAAGCCAAGAGGCAACCAACCAACAGAGGCGACCTCCCCTCCTCCTCCTAGGAATATGACTAAGGCGACCTCCCGATAGAGCCTCTGCTACGCTTGACCTGTAGCCACATAACTGCAAGGGGACAATTACCGACGCCCTTTCGGACCAGAACCTTAATCTGATGCCTCAACCCAACTCGGCCAACTCAACGCCAGTGTTAGCCAAACTATATTTAGACATCTATAGCCTTTTTAACCGACCTTGACTTTTAATGGCTACCATCCCTCCACGCCAGCGCCATGCTCCTATAAACTCGAATCTATCTCCTCGTATTCCACAATTGTCAGACTCTATCAGCCACAGCAAAGCGATCTCAGACCCTCAGCGATGCAAGGGAGAAACTCTTCCGCCGACGACTATTCTCATCCTTTAACCTTACAGGAGAGGCGACTGCTTCCAAAGCAACAATTCTCATCTCAATTGTGTAGATGGCGACTAATTACACAAGAACGGCAATCGCAATTTGACCTCACAGGAGAGGCGACAGATGTCAAAGCAACAACTCTCATTTCAATTTTGCAGACGGCAACTAGTTAGATAAGGTGATTCCTTCCTGAGATATTCAGAGCATCACTCTTCAATTGTGGCAGAGGTAGGCGATCGCTAATAACAGAGAACGACTGTTGTTTTTCCAAGATATCTCTTCAGGTAATATTTCTCCTATTCGCTATTCATCTCTGAAGGCGACCTTCTCTGCTCTTGATGCTACCTACCCCTGAACGCTACACGCTCGTTGGAATAGACATGTTGATCTGATATTGACTCTACCAGGGGCTTGACCAACCTGCACCAGCTTATGGCTTGTCTAGTATCCAACATTTATCCCATCATGCTGCTATCAGGGTTTATTACAGAGATCGAACCTGCTAGATTGTAACTTGATATATATCTGCACATTATTCACCACTCAAATACACAAGGGTTATTCTCATGGCATCATCTTCAGTGGAAATTGAGGAAACATTTTCAGAATTTAAAACTGATACAGAAAGTGCATCAGGGCAATCCTCCTCCCATGGCGACTCCAGCGATTCACTCTATGTGGTCTCTGAGGAAAACCCTTCAGAGTCAGAATCACTAGAAGAAGAAAATCAGCAGGAGGAGAGCACATCTCCAACAAACACTCAGCCAAGTACTCACATCAAGGACACTTCTACGTCATCAGCAAATGTGGCAAATGTGGCCACAACCACAGAAATCATCATCTCCATCCCTGGGGAAATCTCTTTGAAATTGGACTTAAGCATTTGCGGTAAGCTTCAAAACTCATTCACTTTAGAAGAATTGAATAATATGGGGTTACTCACAATCGCAAATGCCAAGCTCCCCTCACTCAATGACCCTCAGAATTGTGGTATGGAAATCTTAACACTCATCAAATCCTTTCCATCACTTTCCGAAGGAAGGATCACTAAAGACAAGTTAGCCATTATGTTGGGTACACAAGGGATTCCAGAATCAAAGAAGGCAGGCAGTTATGCCGAATTACCCGTTCATGATATATTGCAGGCATGTATAACTAGTTTCTCAACTCCGACTTGTAGTCAGGTGATGATGAAGCGGCTACTATTATTCAAGGCATTCTTACTCCTCAAGGATAATTTACATTTCACCGATGTAAAAATATGTGAACCCCTTCTTTGCTTAATGCAAAGCCCTACCCATATCATAAAACTCTTCTGCAGACGCTCGCCGAACGAAAGAAAAGATATGGGCAATAGGTAGGCAAAAGGGCTCTTACATTCAAGGTGGTCGGAGGTCACATTATGTTGTACATATATAGGTACTTCGCAGCCCTCCATTCAAGAGACGTGTCGCGACCGACATCATCTAAACATCCAAATGCAGCGCACCCTCGCAAGAAACGAAGAGTGAAGATTCAGAAAGATTCCGGGGAGCTCCTCGATACTCTTCCAATCGACAAGCAAGGATATGCTAGAGCATCAAAAAAGGTACGCACATCAGCTAATTCCCCCTTTTCACCTATCAAACTAGTGCCTACTTCCTCTAGGAAAGCTTCTCCTGCCGTTCAATCCCCCCCACCTTCACAGATCCCACACACTTCAGACGCACCTACTGCACCCATTGCTCCACCTCATCCCACTCCCACTTCTCCTCCTTCTTCCACCATACCCACTCACAGCACCATTGATCCACCTATAGACCCAATTCATCTCCAATTTCCATCATGTCCCACACCACCACCTTCCCCTCCACAACCTTCACCGCCCCACTCCCCATCGCCACAGGCACCATCTCATCCCCCTTCGCCACTCCCACCAGCATCGACATCTATCCCCCAAAATAACACACCCCTCCCACCTACACAACCTCCAAACTCTATTCAACAACCCCCATTCGAAATACTACCCTTTCCACCACCATTCCGATTCTCTCCTTCCCGACATAACCCCACTACAGATTTACCTCCGCACCCATTTCTTGATGCATCTAGTGCAGAGCAACCAAAGCTATCCACAAATGAGAGGTACAAAAAACATATCTGGCCCTTAGTTCCCAATCACTTACAGAATATGTGCCAGATGGATGTTGCCAAAAACAGATTTTTTGAGATTACTAACAAACTTATGGAAGACAGGCAGGCTTGTATGGATTTAGAGAATCGGCTATGCACTCATGCTAACATGTTAAATGAAGAATGTCTCAGAGTAAGTCTCGTCAACAAGGAGATGTACATGTAGATTGTCGAATTGTCCAGACACTTCAGGGATGCAAACAGACTTGAAAAGAAGGTACAAAACCTAGAAGCATTTCTGCAAGATGAAGAAGAGAAGAGCACAAAATTGAAGGCTGAAAATAAGGACCTTAAAGAAGCTAACAAGAAACTATTGGCTGAAAATGCACTCCTAAAGAGGCAAAGAGATGCCCTAAAATCCAAATTTAGTGCATTAAAATCTTTGCTCACATCTTCCGACACGGAGGACATCCCCCTACCACCAGCAACAAGAGAAAAAGACCAGGAAGATACTCCAAATCAAGGACCGGAGGACACTCCAGCTGAGAATCGAAGACTTGGGAAGGAGCCTGCATGTGACTAGCATCGGTGTCATTTGGACACAAATCATTATTTTTTGTTGTCAAGTGTCCTAGTACTTTATTTTATTGCTGCATAGTGTCATAATATTTTATTTTGCACCAGTTCTATAGAACTTCATGGAACTTTATTTTGTACTGGCAGAACTCAGAATTATTTTTGGGAGTTCATGATGTATTCATTCCACTTTCTCTCTTGTTATATCTGATGTACTCAATCCATTTATTCTCTTGTAACACATCAGTTATTCATTTTTCCTTTCTCTCCGAGACGGAGAGACACTAGTGGCGGGCAACCTATAGAATAAATTTTTGAAGGACAGAGTAAAGGATGGCACCAAGGAACCAAATATCAAATTGGGCGCCAAGACGTCCAAACACTGGAGTTGGGCACCAAGACGTCCAAAATCTGGAGTTGGGTGCCAAGACGTCCAAAATCTGGAGTTGGGCGCCAAGACGTCCAAAAACTGGAGTTGGGCACCAAGACGTCCAGATGGTAGAGTTGGGAGACTGCATGCCCAAGGCATGCCCTGACAAAGCAACAAAGCAGACCTGACAAGGCGGCAGAGTGGGGCTAGACACTCATCATTACACGACAAAGTCTGGTACTGGCGGCCATGCTGACAAATGAAACCGCCTAGTGCATTAACTTCCCATTCCTCCCGTATAACAGACTCTCCTATTGTAACCGGTTCCTCACCTCTCTCTTATAAAAAGGGGAAATCTCAAGAGAAGGATATAGCATATAGTGCACACTAGGAGACTATAGCTGAGAGTGAGTGCAGTCTTAGAGCTTGTAGAGACCTTATGCTGTTTGCTTATGCTACTTATGTGAGAATACTTGGAGTTTGAATTCTGTTGTTCCATTACTTTGGTATGATGAGCTGTGGTATGATTAGCTAATGGCTTGTATTTTGATGGTGTTACATTTGGCTTTCTAGTTAGTGTTGGCTTTCCTCCTAAGTGTAGTTTGTAGGGATGGTACTGAGGCTTGGTGATAAGCGTCTATTATGGTAATGTGTTTCATGTGCTTACATGTGCTCCAAGAGTAGTGCATTTTGCATTCCTGCACCCACACACTTCACTTCACCACCTACACTCCCTCCCCCCTTCCCCCCTCCCCCTCCCCTCCCCTCCCCTCCCCCTCTCCCTCTCCCTCTCCCTCTCCCGCTCTCCCTCCCCCCCCCCCCCCTCCCCTCTCCCCCTCCCCCTCCCCCCCTCTCTCTCTCTCTCTCTCTCTCTCTCTCTCTCTCTCTCTCTCTCTCTCTCTCTCTCTCTCTCTCTCTCTCTCTCTCTCTCTCTCTCTCTCTCTCTCTCTCTCTCTCTCTCTCTCTCTCTCTCTCTCTCTCTCTCTCTCTCTCTCTCTCTCTCTCTCTCTCTCTCTCTCTCTCTCTCTCTCTCTCTCTCTCTCTCTCTCTCTCTCTCTCTGTGTGTGTGGAAACAGTCGGTACCACATGATATCATCGGGGCAGAGCTAGCTGCACCACCCATGGTAGTAGATGCACTATTCAAGACTATCTTCTTTATTCCGAGGATGAGGGAGCTCCCTACAAACAGACTCACACGCAGAGCTTTTGAGGCCTCTATACAGATATCAGAGTCAGGATATGAGAGAGCTTGGTACACTCAGGTTAGAGTCTGGTTTGATAGTCATGGGCTTGATATGGACAGATTGCCTCCTTCTCAGTATGACCCAGACTCACCTCACATCCACCTCTCTCGTGATGAGAGGAATGTTGTGCTCAGACAGGATCTTTGGAAGCTCTACATTAGTCAGACATGGCACACACCACACATGGGGTCGAGACTATCGCACTATCGAGACCAGTTCTTAGACATACTAGCGGACGGTTTCATCCGGCGGCCACGTTACATGGATATTTACATGCCTCATAGCTCGAGGGTAGCGATTGGCCAGTTGAGAGTCTCATCGCATAGACTAGAGATTGAGACGGGAAGAGCCGAAGACATTCCCAGAGAGGAGCGAATATGCAGGGTTTGCAGAGTAGAGATGGAGGATGAGGAGCACTTTGTATGTAGATGTAGCGCATATGATGGCATCAGAGGCAGATACGAGAGTCTATTTACAGGGCAGCCCACCCTCCGAGAGATCATGGACTCTAGAGACCAGTGACTGCTCTGGCGATTCCTACTAGAGATACAGAGCCACAGAGATTCCCTACTCAAGCTTACTGTAGCAGCCCATATAGGAGGGAGACAGAGTAAGCTCACTGAGTTCTTTATTCCACGACGTGTTGCAGCCCTCCCCCCCTCATCCCACACACCGAGAGGGGTGAATCTTCAGCAGGCTCAGACTTCTCGAGCTAGGAGACGACCCCGTGCTAGAGGATATCGGGCCCCGAGACTTCACCGACATCAGATTGCGGAGATCCAGGCTCGTCGCGGAGATCCAGGCTCGTCACCATCGCGCCATGGAGGAGAGACGATTCCAGATGATGGCTGATCCGGCTACAACCATCAAGATGGCCCTGACTCCAACTCCACCTCCACCTATGTATCACATCTTACACCCGCCCACTAGCACAGGATGGAGCTAGTTAGTCGTTTCAGATGCATTCTCATGCTTGTTGTACTACCCTTTTGCATATAGACTATCGTAGATATCGCACTCCATACCCCCCCCCCCCTCCACTTTCATGGGTATCTCCACATGCATACCACGGAGATATGTTTCAGCTTTACCAGTTTCTTTTTCAGCACTTTTATCTTCTCTGATAGATAGAAGATACACCCATGTACATCGTTTTGTCTCATAAGCCAAGTTCGGCCTCCTAATAGACGTAAAAACACTTTCTCTCTCTCTCTCTCTCTCTCTCTCTCTCTCTCTCTCTCTCTCTCTCTCTCTCTCTCTCTCTCTCTCTCTCTCTCTCTCTCTCTCTCTCTCTCTCTCTCTCTCTCTCTCTCTCTCTCTCTCTCTCTCTCTCTCTCTCTCTCTCTCTCTCTCTCTCTCTCTCTCTCTCTCTCTCTCTCTCTCTCTCTCTCTCTCTCTCTCTCTCTCTCTCTCTCTCTCTCTCTCTCTCAGAGAGCACTTCTTGACTGTGGCAGCGGATGGTTTCATTCAGAGACCACGATACATGGATACATACATGGCACCAGCTAAGAGAGTGGCCATTGGGAAGCTCAGAGTATCATCACACCAGCTCGAGATTGAGGTTGGGCGAGCGACACATACCCCGAGGGACGAGAGATTATGAAGGATATGCTGAGAGGAGGTGGAGGACGAGGAGCACTACACATGTAGATGCCAAGCATATGAGGATATCAGAGACCACTACCCACAGCTCTTCAGGGGGCCCAGAGAGATAAGGGCTTTATTGGGGACAGAGGACCAGCGCCCTCTAGGTCATTTCCTAGTAGAGCTCCAGCACCGCCGTGCATCACTTCTCCAGCAGAAGATGGAGATACACCTGGCCCCCCCCCTCAGACTTATATTACAGATTTTTTCAGACCCAGAGCCCTCCCTATCATGCCCCTTTGCCTGCCTCCCTTATTTTTCTATCGAGCCCCCCTTGGTGCTTGGGTGGTTTGCCGTGCTACACCTAATTGTGTGCAACTATAAGGGGAGTGGTAACCGTGCATGCCTCTGGACGGCGGACCGGCTAGGAATGCCCCCAACGTCCGGGTTAAGATGCACCATGGGCGTGAGTGTTGAGCCTTCCCTTCCTCACCTTCCTTGGCGATGCCGGTTACCCCTTGGAACGTGGGTAGATGCCCGGTAACGGGAACGCCCCCCCGTCCATCCTTGATGGGGCTCGCATCGGGACGGCCGTCCATCCCTCATCTTGCCCGCTCATGTGAAGGGGCTTTGGACGTGTGTGGCAAAGGAGAGCCACTATGCCTCTTTGCAAACGGCAACCTTGGACTCGTCGGCAATCCACCGTCGAGCGGCTGTCCCTCGCATCTTTTGGACTTAGTCCCGACTTCCTCTGCAATCGGCCTCCGGGCCGTCCCGCATCTCATGTCCCGCTTCGGCTTCCGGGTTACTTAAGGGGGTTGCCCCTTTAGCTCATGGCCGTCCTTTTCCTTGTGGGGACCAAGCAAAACCCCCTCTTGGACTTGGACCATCACAATTGGTATCAGAGCTTCGGCTCTCGATCAGTCAGTGAATCTGCCGTCGACAGTATCAGTCGTTGATCCGTCAGCAAAAATGGGCAAAAAAAAAAATTTTACATGGATATGTTTGCCCTTGGTCCCCGCTTGGACCTCGGCTCGTTTTCGGCATAATATTTTCTTGTACGTCACAACGTCGCCGTCGGCCTCCGCATCGGCCATCGGCCATCGGTAAACGGCAACGGATCTGCGCTTCAGGCCTGGGTGGCAACGGGTCTCGAGGTTGGTGTGGAAGACCACCCCAATCTTTTATGATCCTTTAGATACGCACGATGATTCTCACATCAATGTGTTTATCGGTTCGACCCGCTTGTCGGCCCACTTCCGTGCGCTTATTCCCTTTCGGTGGACCCGTGATTGATAATTCCACGGCAACCATTGGGAGCAGCGAGGAACCCTCAATTTGTCGGCAAGGCCGCCTTGTTCTCCTCGCCGGGGTAGCGCCGTAAGTCGCATCCGTACCGCCGTAAGTCGCATCCGTGCCGCCGTAAGTCTCGTCCCTTCGGGGAGGTGCCCCCATCCGTGAGACTCAAAATCGGGGAGAGACACAGGGAAGTCCCACCATTCTCCACCGCGGGTGGGCCGGTCGGGAAGAGTGCTATGTCAAACAGTGAAGCTTCCGCTGCCGAAACGAAATGTGCTTAACCCACTTGACTACCTTCAAGACCATGTCCCTTTCGTGAATATTGCTAGACCTTTTGTTGAGTGCCCGAAGCTAAGCTACGTTTTGGAAGATAATAGGCAAACAAACCGTGTTCTCCCGCGAGGGTATCGCATCGGCCGGGGTAGTGAGCGCCCTGAGGCCAAAATTTTTCATCGGATGGAATATAGACACAATCTTTTACTCTTTGGCCGGCGCACCTACAGTTCATTAAAACGATGTGCCGTGCCTCTCGGCGGACCGTACAGGGCCGGGAGCGCACTTTGAAAGAAAACGACCGGTGTGACTGTAAGCCGCTACTTGCGCCGCACGTCCGCGCCTATGTGCAAAATGTCGAAGGGCCGCCGATAGGCCAACTTCATGCGGCCGGCGGGGTGTGCGGCCTTGCCCTCCCGTCCATGCCTTGAGAAATGCCGCCCGCGGGTCCCTTCATGGGTGGGGCAAAGTGGGAACTAAGTGGCCAGCGGTGTGTAACCTTGTCCTCCCGTCCACGCCTTGTGTGTGGGTGCCGCCCGCGGGTCCCCTTGAGGCCCCTCTCTCTCTCTCTATATAGCTCCCATGTTCGAGAGCGCATCTACTCCCTTGACCCCTCTACCTCCTTGGACACCCTCACCGCCCACTTCTCCTCGATCCTCCATACATCCGCTACTCTCAGCTTCCCATACACCACCCACAGCACTGCACATTCGACACGGCTGGGGCATACACCCCAGAATAGATGGTACGATGAGGAGTGTAGGCGACTATACCGACATCTCAGAGCACAGAGTATCTTGGGATCCATCACAGAGAGGGAGGCACGACGACAGACGCGAGCCCTCACACGCTGGAAGCGGCGAGCTTTCGAGGAGCGAAAGGAGGCAGAGTTGATCGACCTTCTCATGAGTAGGGATTGTGCCACCACGTGGAGGGCACTACGTGAGCCACGTCCACCTACACCCATAGCAGATCCTTCGACTTGGCACACCTACCCCCAGAGGTTATATGACGTCCAAGGACAGCCACCATTACCGATTCCTTCCACACCACGCCCGGTGATATCCACCCTCTTCACAGCAGGCATGGTACGACAGGCCATCCATAGGCTACAACATGGCCGTTCAGCAGACCACACGGGGCTACAGGGAGAGCACTTTATATACGAAGCAGATGTAGTTTCCCACTTGATCGCCCATCTCTTCAACCGTGCTCTGGTTGAGGGATTACCCGACTCATGGACTATGCATACCATTACGCCTATCCATAAGTCCGGCGATATGATGGACCCAGGGAACTACAAGACTATTATGATAGGCCATATCCTGGCCAAGATCTATGGGGCAGTACTAGAGGCAGAGCTCAGTACACACGCTGAGGCAGCGGGGATCAGAGCACCCGGCCAGGCAGGCTTCCGCCGCACTTTCTCCACCATCGACCACATCTTCGTGCTTCGTTGCTTGATTGAGAGCGCGAAGGCGAGGAAGCGGAGACTATACTGTTGCTTTGTGGATTTCTGCAAAGCCTTCGACATGGTCCCTCGAGAGCGACTACTACGGAGGCTCGAGGAGTTACAGCTTCCATCAGACATGCTATGGGCCATCCACGCTTTGTATGCACGAGTCACAGGCAGGGTACGCTGCCTCGGCGGTCTATAAGACAGCCTTGTTAGCACCATTGGTGTGAAACAAGGTTGCCCTCTCTCACCCACTCTCTTCGGTCTCTACATCGACGAGATCACGGAGTATATACAGCGAGCAGGAGGGCGAGGAGGAGACCTCGGAGGTACGCCAGTACATATCCTATTATATGCTGATGACATTGTCCTTCTCTCAGAGTCACAGGAGGGGTTGCAGTCACATTTACAGGCGCTCGATACCTTTTGCATGGAGAGAGGACTCACAGTGAACCTTGGCAAGACCAAGGTCATGATCTTCCATACCTCCAGGACAGTACGCCATCGCGCCTCTTTCACAGCAGCTGGAGGACAGATAGAGGTAGTGGACTCCTACGTCTACCTAGGTATCACCTTCTCGGGCAGCACAGGGGTATTCTCCATGGCACAGGCTGCGAGAGATAGATTGACGCGAGGCTATGCGGCACTTGCAGGATTGGAGAGACGCTGCTTTCAGACACATTTTCAGGAGCCCCGGACTAAGGGGTGGCTCTTTGACGCTCTAGTGACACCCGCATTGATGTACGCAGCAGCAGTATGGGCACCAGGGATCACAGAGGCGATGTGGACACAGATTGAGAGGCCCCAGATCACCATGATATCACGATTGCTGCGCAGCAAGCCCTCCGTTCCACATGACATTATACGAGCTTAGCTTGGCACACCACCGATGCTAGTGGAGGCCCTCTTCCAGTTGGTGATCTTTATTCTGAGAGTCAGAGAGCTCCCCACTAGCCGACTCACCAGGCTTGCATTTGAGAGCTCTAGACATTTGGCAGAGACAGGGCATGAGAGAGTATGGTATGCACAGACTTACCGATGGTTAGCAGACCATGGCATGGGCATTACGGATCTCCCCCCTTTTCAGTATGACCTCTCTTCCCTCCACATTACCCTCTCTCGTTCGGAGAGGAATAGGATCATCCGTCAGGACCTACTACAGATACACGTCAGGGAGACATGGATAGCACCACGGGAGCCTCTTCCCACAAAGAGGCAACACTACAGAGAGCACTTCCTGACTGTGACAGCGGATGGTTTCATTCAGAGACCACGATACATGGATACATATATGGCACCAGCTGAGAGAGTGGCCATTGGGCAGCTCAGAGTATCATCACATCAGCTCGAGATTGAGATTGGGCGAGCCACACATACCCCCAGGGATGAGCGACTATGCAGGATATGTAGAGAGGAGGTGGAGGACGAGGAGCACTACACATGTAGATGCCAGGCATATGAGGACATCAGAGACTGCTACCCACAGCTCTTCAGGGGGCCTAGAGAGATCAGGGCTTTATTGGGGACAGAGGACCAGCGCCCTCTAGGTCGTTTCCGAGTAGAGCTCCAGCACCGCCGCGCATCACTCCTCCAGCAGCAGATGGAGATACACCTGCCCCCCCCCCCCCAGACTTATATTACAGATTTTTTCAGACCCACATACACTCGTGGGCCCAGCTCGATGCGGGGTGTCACATTACACAGAGCAGAGGAGCTTAGACGACAGCGTCGACGACCGAGACCCCTTGTCCGGAGAGCTCGTCCACATCAGAGAGAGATTCAGGCGATTCACGCACGCCATGACATGGAGATACAGAGACGTCAGCAGCGCACCCCTATCGATTTGGACTCCCAGAGCATTTTGAGGATCTCCATGATGCCTTACCCACCGATGCATTATATCCTACACCCACTCCAGGCATTTAGGGGGTTGTGATACCATCGAGCCTCCCCTCCCTATGCATATCATATTTGTATCTCACCCATTGAGCATATAGAGTGCATACCCATAGCACCCCACACCCTTGATGCCAGCTACTATCCCTCCTTTTATACCTGTTTGCAGTACTCACACTTTGCAGTACTCACAGTGGATTGGATCATACTGATGTATATGTTTTGTCTCATAGGCCGATTTTGGCCTCTAATAGACGTTAAAAAGTCTTTCTTTCTTTCTCTCTCTCTCTCTCTCTCTCTCTCTCTCTCTCTCTCTCTCTCTCTCTCTCTCTCTCTCTCTCTCTCTCTCTCTCTCTCTCTCTCTCTCTCTCTCTCTCTCTCTCTCTCTCTCTCTCTCTCTCTCTCTCTCTCTCTCTCTCTCTCTCTCTCTCTCTCTCTCTCTCTCTCTCTCTCTCTCTCTCTCTCTCTCTCTCTCTCTCTCTCCCCCCCTCTCTCTCTCCATCCCTCCCTCCCTCAAACCCTATATCTCATATTATAGTGTGAAAAACACTTTATAAGTGCAAAGCAAAATTGCCACATGTAGATTTATGATTTAATTTAGCTTGTAATAACCAATGAATCACATTGTGCCACATGGCACTAGTAAAAAGCTGACAAAAATAGAGAAAAAACTATCCTAAAAATTGTACCGAACTTTTTGAAAACCATTTTTTTGGCTTTTTGAGGTGACCTTTCGCATGAGCAGCATGCCTATATAAAGACAAGGTGGAGCACTCTTAAGTTATCTCTTGGAGGTCGTCTCTTCATGAACTTTGCTTGGATGGTAGTTTCTCGGACTTGAAAGAGGTGAAATTGTGCTTTCTTTATCAACTTCGTGTGTAGGAGCTATATCTTTAGTAAAGGAAATCATACTTTGGCTTTGGAGGTTTTTTGGAAGTTATTGGACAGCTAATATTCATCATGTTGAACATCAGTTGTATCTTTTATGCTATGTTATAACTTCAATCATGGCATGTATGTTGGAAAACAATGTCCATTTTGCTTCTTAACCCTAATTTCACAAATGGTCAAAATAGTCAAACATTGCCATTTTTTTATCACATATTTGAAAAGTGCTCATCAAGAGCTTTCAATTGATAAACAAAAGTTTGAAGTGGAAGGACTTTTGGGAGGATCAATTGATCCATATACGGGGTGGTATGAATAATGAGTTTAACAACCCCATCAAGGTGTCAATTTATGGTCGAAGATCACCACCAAGCTCACATCAATGTACCCAGATTTTGATAAAGATAGTGAAAGTTGTAGGAAGAAATGGCAAAAGGCGTTATCACAATATAGACCGGATAAAGAACACAATGACATTTTGAATAATGATTGCAAATACACATGCAAATGGTTTGACATCATCGACGAACACTATCATTCAAGAGCAACGGTGACACCCATTAGTCAATGCATCATCCTCAAGTGAAAACATAAATCAAGACTCGATAGTTGTCAATGAAGATTTGTCCCAACCTCCCTTGCCTTCCACTCTTTGTCCTCCTCTCAAATACGAGGAATCTTTTGCATCCGTTGCAAGCAATGGGAAAGATCTTCTAGAACATCTAAAGAATTCCCAGAAACAAGCCTTGGATTCTCATAAAGAATCCATGGCTCTTGAGAGAGAGAAGTTACAAGTCATTCAAGGATTATACATGACTATGTCTCATTTTTTTAAGAATAATGATAATAGGAATTAGATTTAGAAATTTCATATTAGAATGGCTTAAGGATTTTATGTACTCTATATTGCTTTATTGAAGATCTCTACTTGCTTTGTTAATGTCTTTTCTTGAATTCTCTCTCTTTTGTAGTTTCAACTCTCACTCTTTTGTAATTTATAATACTTCTCTTTTGTATGCATTGTTGAATATGTTGTAATGCATTCATCTATGTGCATTTGTTCATGTCTTATGCATGCATGTGTTCATGTCTTCTCCATGCATGTGTTCATGTCTTATGCATGCATGTGTTCATGTCTATGCATGTGCATTATGCTAACGTATGTATGCATTAATGTGTTATGCATATGCATGTATGTATGCATTAATGTATTATGTATTTGCATGTATGTATGCATTCATGTGTTACGAATGTGCATGCATGTATGCATTCATGTGTTATGCATTCATGCGTTATGCATGTGCATGTATAACACATGAATGCATAACACGTGCATATAAACATACATGCACATGCATAACACATGAATGCATACATGCGTGCACATGCATAACACATGACTACATACATATATGCACATGCATAACACATGACTACATACATACATTAGCATAATGCAGATGCAATAGACATGAACAAATGCATGCATAAGACATGAACACATTCACATACATGAATGGATTCTTACATATCCATCAATGCATACAAAAGAGAAGTATTATAAATTCCAGAAGAGTGAGAGTTGATACTACAAAAGAGAGGTAATTTAAGAAAAGACATTAACAAAGTAAGTAGATGTCTTCAACAAAGCAATCTAGAGTCTAATAGAAACTAAAATGAGATTCTTAACACTACGCAAAAGACATATAAAATCTCTAAGCCATTCGAATATGAAATTTTTAAATCTAATTCCTATTCATTATTCTTCAAAAAATCACATTTAGTCATCTGTAATCCTTGAATGACTTATAACTTCTCTCTCTCAAGAGCCATGGATTTTTTATGAGAATCCAAGGCTTGTTTTTGGAAATTCTTTAAATGCTCTAGAAGATCATTCTCATGGCTTGCAATGGATGCGAGAGATTCCTCATATTTGGGAGAAGGATGAAGAGTGGAATGCAAAGGTGGTTCATGCAAATCTTCATTGATCATCATCGAGTCTTGATTTATGTTGTTGCTCGATAATGATGCATGACTAATGAGTGTCACCATTTCTCTTGAACGATAGTATTCATCAACTATGTAAAATCATTTGCATGTGTATTTGCAATCATTCTGCGAAATGGCATTGTTTGCTTTATCCAATCCATACTGTGATAGCACTTTTTGTCATTTCTTCCTACAACTTTCACCATCTTGATCGAAATCTGGATACATCAATGTGAGCTTGGTAGCAACCTATGACCACAAATTGACATCTTGCTTGATAGGGTTGTTAAACTCATCGTTCATACCACCCTGTACATGGATCGATTGATCCACCCAAAAGTCCCACTTCGAGCTTTGTTGACGTCTTCCTCCCCTTCGTTGTCCAAGTTGACAAATGTCTTCTTCTTTGAGCTCCTCGTTTTCTTTATTTGAGGTTCTTCGTTGGCTACCTCCCTTCGAGCTGTCTTCATGGTCTTTCGTTTTTGTTGTAGAATGGATTCGAAAGTCCGGCTTCCATGGTTTCCATAGGCAATGTAGGATTACAACTTCATAAAAAAGTTGGAGTATGGATTGGAGAGGGATGAAAAGGAGGAGAACGAGTGTGGAAAGAATGAGGAGATAAGGATGGGGAATTCAACATAGCTTGAAAGTTATGTGAAGGCATATGAAATGGTGGATTAGAATAAGGATAGTAAAACGAGTGTGACAAATAAGCTTGAGAGAGAAATGGATCCTCGTCGTGACTTTGAGAATCCATTTCTTGAGAAGCATGAGGATCCATATTACCTACAAATAATAAAGCAGAGAATTGTTAATATAACATAAAAGACTATGGTAAAATATATTGATGAATATTAATTACCTTTAGAAGTTCATGAAGTCTTTATAATATCTGCAAAATATACACAATCAAATGTGAAGTACTGAAAAGAAATGAGAAAAAAATGCATGATGAAAAAAAAATAGCATTATGTACTTACTGCTGGACTTGACTCTCTTGAAGCTCTTGTGTACTTGCAGGCTGCAGCTCTCCTCTGCACTCTTCAAACTCTTCGAAATGAGTGTGAAGATATCACCCAAGATTTTATAGCCAAACCATTTATACGTTGCATATTAAGGACTTTGGAAGTGAGTTTATTTTTGGAAATATACATTTAAATGAAAGGTTTACATTCAGGAAACAGCAGGTGTACGTTGGTCAGATGTATTCTTTATATGTCCATGTACGCAAGGTGTGAGCATTGGGGCCTGGGGGGAAAGGGGGGAAGGGGGGTGTTTTGTGTGTGTGTGTGTGTGTGTGTGTGTGTGCGCGCGTGTGTGTGTGTGTGTGTGTGTGTGTTTTCTTTTTTTTTCCTTTTTTTCCTTTTTCTTTCTTTCTTTTTTTTTTTTTTTTTTTTTTTTTTGTTGGGGGGGGGGGGACTCTGCGAGTGCCTCTGTACTGCCACGTTAGTGCCTTTATTGGTTGTACGGCCACTGTGTGGCTGCATGGAACTGTGACACATGGAGTACGGGATTGGACTGAGCATGCGGCGCGCAAGTGCCGCCGCTCAGTCTGAATTGTGTTTTTTTTTGGGGGGGGGCGGGGAGGGAACTGTGCGAGTGCCTCTGTACTGCCACGTTAGCGACTTTATTGGTTGTACGGCCACTGTGTGGCTGCACGGAACTGTGACACATGGAGTACGGGGATTGAACTGAGCGTGTGGCGCGCAAGTGCCGCCACTCAGTCTGAATTGAGCCATCTGAATTGGGCCTTAAAGCGCAACATGACTGATGGCAGTAACCATGTGGCATTGCTCAAATCGCTAGCTTTTGTTTCTTCGTCTAGCTAACTAACGTAAAAATCACGTGCATCATCATAACATTATTAAGGTATCTTGCTGTTGCACCCATTGTATATGCCAATGGAGAGTTGGACAGAAATGACCAATATGGCAATCGTAAGCCAAAAGATTTGCCCACATAACGCTTTCTTTCATTCCATTTCAAGGATGTTGTGTTAAATATTCCACAAGGATGTTGTGTTAAATATTCCACACAATACAAACCCGGTTCTTATTAGGGGCTGAAATAGGAACATGGTGAATAGCCGTCTACAAGTTCAATCCATACTAGTGAACTCGCAGATCCTCTTCCATCTGGAAGTTCATAGCTTGAATTAGTTTCCCTTTCAAAACATGAGCTCCATTTCTATACAATACAATGGTCTTCTTTCCTTGATATCTTCAAGGACCATTTTTAATAATCCATGCCCAGAGTTCAACATCTTATCCACTGCTTAGTAACCATAGCCATCATTAATGGCTTGAGCAACATCAAATACAGAAGGGATTCACGCTCTAGAAAAAACAAAGTAACCCTCTTTGATAAAACATGAGAGCAGAATCCCACATGAGAATCCACCTCTGCATTTAAAGCACATTTCACAGTCTCATCTTTAGTCAAAACCTCATCTACCATGTTTCTGAACTTCTGCAAGTAGATCTCCATTTGTCTGTAGGATTGCATCTTCTGTGAGCTATTAGCAGAAGATTGTAGGCACTTGCTCTATCGTTTGTGAAACAGAGTCTCAAAAATAAGTATTGCTCGAATAAGCCCCTTCAATAGTGTCTGTAGGTGACTACAACCAATCCACAAGTTCAGTCCCACAACACAGCTGACACACTCTGCTAAGCGGAAGCCCATAACTGTTATACAGGAAAATAATCTCTTATGAAACACCACATTAGTCTACAGATGATGGTTATGCTCGAATGTACAATAAATATACATCAATTTACAGATTGCAATCAGCAGAGGTTGAAATTTACTTGAGTGCAACTATCCACAGTGAAATACAAAGCTACTTTTAGGCAAAAGTAGATACAAAGATTGGTCGCTTTCAGTAGAGCTTGACAGGTGGAATAAATTTTTGCCAGCTGTTCCTGTTGGATGGTTTTCTTCGACATTGCATTTCTTACTGGAAGGTGTCAAATCTCTGGCATCTTTGTTCGTATGGAATGGAAGACACCAGAACTTGTCTTGAGTCCTTGGCCCAGGTTCCACCTAAGAATGATTCTCCCAGGTCCTATTATTGTAATTCTTCCTCTATGATAAGTATTCTACACAGATTCCAGTAAACAGAAAGTGTTTTTAGGTAATGCACCCTTCTTTTTTCCTTACTTGTTCATAAAGGCTATTCATCAGTATCCTTGAAGAATTATGGATTGATACATGGGAAACTCGCTTGCCTTGCTCTCTCCATATTGTTCCTTCTTGACTAGACCACCACTAGGCCATAGATTGGCCTCAGCTGCTCGTTATTACAATAATAAAGGCTTCACATATTTGTGTCATTGCCTTCATTAGTCCCTTGGAATCATGAATTTTGTTAAAACAAAGCAATGTTACGGATTGGGGATTGCTTAGAGGCATAAACCATACATGCTTGTTAACGCTCTTCAAGATATGGACATGGCCTTAAATACTGATGCATTATCCCCATGGAGAGAGTGCTATTTGCAACACATAAAAGATGGTGGGATAAAAGAGTAAAGTTGTTTCATTATCATCTTCTCCCTTACAATCATATTTCCATGCAATGCAATGCAATACCCATTGAAATTTCTCCAAAACTTTTGCTTGGTGGCTATCTTGATTCTCTCTCATTTGGAAATCTGGCCAGGCTTATCATACCAAGGTCTTCTTCTGAAAATTTTTCACGGGACATGTTCCTTTGGGGGCCTTCTTGAGTAATCATGTAGTAAATGATGTTACTTTGTACCAAATGCTCAATGCAAAAAATGTCGCATGCTCTCTTGTCTTGCCCAGGCATTCAAAAGTGCTCAAATACTTTCTTCCTATTTCCAGTTTGGGAAGCCTATGCATTCACAGGGCAGTAAATTTCTTAAATCCCCAACTTACAAAAAGAGAAATCATTAACATGGTTATGCTATGTGAAAAACCAGGAGTATATGATAACATTCTATGGGTCCCAAAGTCCACCAACCCAGAGGGCATTTCTTTTCTATAAATCTAATAAAATTTGCAAGTGGAGACAGATCCACGTTTCAGTAAACATGCAAGAACTGTAAAAGGTATTTTGAAAAAGTGAATCAAGTCCTAAAACTCAATCGAGCAATAGATAGATGCACCAGCCCAAAAGCATTGCAGAGTAAATCTCAACATGCAACTAAAGTGTTATGCTCAAAATAACAACTCTCAGGAGTTTTACACCAGTTCTGTAGTAAACCCTCTTTAAGCAAAGTTGCTGTTTTCGTGCCAACCCCCAGGTATCTCACATAATCATGTCCAGCTGATCTAAAACATACCAAGTGCCACAGTCAAGATTTTGACTAAAAAGCTACTGTCCAATGCTTCCACACACACACACACACAAAAAAAAAGGAAAAAAACCTGGAAAGCATACAAGAACAACCATTTTCTCAAAAAACTAAGAAATTGTCGAAATCCAGCAAACAGTGTACTCTAAATATGATGGTGACAAAATGAGAAATGTCACTTTGATGCACCTCAAATCTATCCTGCTTCAGCTATGGTCCATGTCAAAGCCGTCTGTCTACATCACATGTCCCCATTGAGTACACTCTCTTGGATCCCTATAGCTCTCACATGCAAGTCCCAAAATATCTCGTCTATATAAGCATTTGTCATGGATGTCCCAACAGCAATATGGAAATGAGAACAAATGGACCAATGAACCTCAAAGCTGTCATGTGGTTGTATATGATCAATATTCAAGCCCTCTAGCCAGGGCAACCATAAGTCATAAACTTCAATGTCCCCTGGCCCTATCCCAGGCTTATGCTTTGCTTATATTGAACACAATAAGCTTGCGCATACGACTTCAAATAGCTCATCCATCCCCTCTCAATTTTGTCCCACAAGGACCACAAATTTTAGAACTGGTTGACCAATGCATCCCAAATCCATCATTTGAAAGTGACCGTTTTCCAAGACTTCTGAACTTGCACTTGCTGACTAACTGACTGAGAGACTTCATAAAAAATCACAATAACTTATCCAGCCAGACACTAGTCCCGCACTAACCAACCATCAGATGTCTTCAAAAGCCATTCGGAGAGAAAACTGAGAAACTAGCAAGATGAAACTTTACAACGAGTATTTCTGGTGTGAATGTCTTTCAATAGTCTCAAAGTGTGAACAGACAGCAAACAAAAAGCAATCAAGTACAAATGCATACACGGTCAAACTGAATTTGACTTTGTTTTAGCTCTAATAATTACGACAAAAAAGCTTCCATTAGTATGCAATCTTCAATTTCATATTGGGTACAATAAACGCGGTAGAGATATTAATCAAGAGATTCAAATCGAAGGTTCTGTCTGAATAGTCCAGAACTAAATTAACAAACTAGGTTTATTATCCCTCTAAATAGATTTTTACTTCTATGCCACGCAAAGTCTATATACATCACACACATGCATAATATGTAAATGTATATACAACATGATAAATCATGATAATAATCTTCACAAAGTATCGAAATCAAATGGTCAACACACAAACATCTGAAATTACAAAATCCACATGCTTAAAAAGGCTTTCAAACTGTTGAGATGTAAAATCCACACTATTTCAGTTCTCAAAGCTCTCGTAGCACTACCAGTGCAAGGTCATTCATCTGCAAACTTGAAGTCTTGGACGGACCAGGATGTCATTTAGAAATCAAAATCTTCGTGGAAAGTAGATGCCAGATAAAAATCACCCAAAATTCACTATGAACTCAGCACATTCGTGCCAGAATATTGATAAAAGGATATTAACCTGATGCACGCATGCAAGTAATCCAAATCACTACAGGTGCAAATCAAAAGCACGAAGATGTAAGAGAATTCGCTTACCCAGTGCATTATGCACAAATATGAAAAGATCTAGCATGTTATACAAACTGGCATACAGGGAGAATGAGTCATCCATGTAAAGAAGAAAATTTTACACAAATATACATGTTGACAGAAACAGGTAGATCCCAGCTCCCATCAAATCGTAGTAGCAAGATAATCCCCTACAAATAAAATGGACTGTACAATCATCAATAATCCAGGTGTATACATAGTAAGAAAACGTGATAGACAGAAGCGTGCCTATTCCTCAAAACCCGTTATAGTAAAAACGGCATTGCGAACACGGCTGAGATCGCGACCTTTCAAAGTGCGACCAGCACCCTCCAGTACAGATGAGGAAGTTTTCTCAAATCTAGCATACTCTCGAGCCAAATATTCATGAGGAGGGAGTCTCTCATCATCTGAATCCTCGTTCTCGTCATTATCAACTGGAGCATTCGAGCGGCTATTCTTAAAGCGACTTTCATACTTGGACCATTGCGGAATGTTGACAGGGGCAGATTGCGGCAAAGACGAAGGGCGTGCAGCTAGAGAGGATGGGTCACCGTGTTGAGATACTCGAGGTATTATGCGAGAAGCAGCGGGCACTCTCCTGCCTGCGGCATCATTGGAAAGGATCCTCGCTGCAGTATTGCGTCCCCCGTTCCCAAGAGGAGAGGATCCTGGATGAGCTCCTGAGATGCTACTGAGACTATTGACTGTCGGTGACATCCGAGAAATGCTGCCATCTTTCCGAGGACTCAGGCTTTCAGGGATCGCAGATAACCGTCTACTCACAGAAGCCATACGGGGAGGAAGCGGTTTCTGCGGCTGCACTTTGGCTTCCTCTCCATAAGGACTTCCACTGATCTCCATCCCCCAAATCTCCTGTTCGTCAAGCTCGTCCAAATCATTGGCGTCTGAGGCATCGGAGTCGATGGACTGCAAGGACGCGGTAGAGAGATTCATTCCCAAAAACTTTTCCATAAGGCTGGAAGAAACGGGTTGGATCGGTGGCACGCTACTCCGGGCTGGAATATCCACGCTTGCAGGGATGTTCATGGACGCTCCAAAAGAAGAGTTGCAAATGGCACAGAGAGTGTGTGTGTGTGTGGACTGTGTATGACACACTGCTAAGACAGAATCTGAACTCGGTATTAGGAAACAAGAGTTAGCACCACCAAGCAGAGAATCCCGTGCCTGTACACTGGAGAACGATAGTAGCTGTAAAATTGAGGGAATGCGGGGGCGATGGTGAAGCTGCGCTTTTAGGGTTTGCGCTTTGCGGTTTTGCGAAAGGGCCCAACGCGGTCGGCTTACATCCATACAACAACACAAGTTACAACCAAGCATTGTTCTGAAAAACCCCATAAATGCTTCACGTCGTGATATCTTGACATAATTCCATGTTCACTTTTTTCCGTCTCCAAAGTTGAGGAAATATACACAAAAATGTATACCACAAGAAAGGAAAGTTGTGTACGCGAGGAGAGGTCGTGGATCATGGATTTTTTTAGGAGCACCAAATGTGTTGAGAAATTTATTCGAACTTGTGTGTGAGACATACCTTTGTTCCACGCTTATTTTAATTTGGAACATTGAACTACACATTACATGATGAAGGGGTAT
>CM035437.1:14438041-14483041 GCA_020310875.1 Ceratopteris richardii | reverse complement strand
CTAGCTGCAATGACATGGAGGTTATGCACAAGGATATAGAGCACACCTTTGTTTGAGGTAGTCATTGTGGTCATTGCAGTTTGGACCACATGACCTTGTTAAAAATCATAGTAATTTATACTAGGCCAGAATAAAAATCATGATAGATTAACCCACCATTGAAAACTTTATAAACTTTGCTTTGGTTAAGAAACTAAAGATTCCCCAAGCGACAAGTGCACATAAATATGTGGTATCTACGATGTAGGGTGAGGATGAGACAGTATGGGACACTATGGTGTCCAATTTGGAGGTCCACTGTTGTGTGAGAGCTCCATAGCCTCCACACAAATGAACTAAGAAGTCTAAGAGAACTAACTAGCAAGGCCACACCCTAGGAAGAGAGATGTGTTTCCACCGAACCAACCCCTCCAATATATAGCTCCAAGTCCAAGGGGATAAGTCCCTCTCAAGAGGACATGTGTACCTTCCATCACATGGGCCCCTAAGGTGTTCACATGGTTTCCAAGCTTAGGAAATCACATGAAATCACATGGCTTCTAAAAGAAGACTCTCCAAGCTCTCACATACAAACCAAGTGGCTAAAAGCTTCAAATCAAGCCTAAGGTACTCGACCTTAGAGAATTAGCCCTAAGGTTCAAGACCCATCTAAAAGGAGTAAATAAACCATAAATCCCAAGGGTTTCACACCTAGAAACCCAAGGGTTCTACCCCTTAGACCCATGTAATTATACAACATTCTTCCCCCCTTAAAAGCATTTTTGTCCTCGGAAATAAGTGGAGATACATACCTTGGGGTATTCCCTCGTGCTCCATGATCAATCGCAAAGATCATGACTTTCATCTCTCTAATTCACCTCTTAATTCAAAAAGGGTGATTTCTATCCTGAATGAATTTTTAAAGAGGAGAATCCATGTGTGGTTTGATTCCCTACCCCAATCATTCAAAGTTCCATCTAGTTTGCATACGAAAAAGAACTGAGTCGAATGCAAAGTATGGAAAGAATGAAAAGGGTGGAAGAGAACATCCCTGCCTATTTCCTTTGTTTAAGCCATGTGCCATCTAGGTCTCCAAAGCTCAAACATGTGGATTAGGTGGAGTCAAAGTGACTTCAAGTAAATTGCTACCTTGATCCATCTCTTTGCACTACTAGTGCATGAACCTAGCAAAATAGATGAATGCTTCTTAAGGTTTCTTTATCAGATTCATCTCTCAAGTCAGAATCCAATTTTTTCTAAAAGGAAGATGAATCTTTCATAATCCCTACCCAAATCACTTGCTTTTTTATGTACACATACTTTGTACCTTTAGGTTTAGTAAAATGGGTGGATTTTCTTGTTTAAAATTTGCCTCCAAACATACAGGGGAATCTATTTTTATAATTCCTTGCCTAACCAATAGAATGGTATAGGTTGATTATCTATCTAATTCTAAGAGGATATAACATCCTCTTTATCTTCAGAGAGAAATAGCTTACCAAAAGTGGGTTCAATGTTCTTTCAAAACTTTTCATAGTTTTGAGAATCCACTTTTAAGGGACTAGAATCCATTGGGATTAATCTAACTATTGTAGAATCCAATTGATTGAAACCTAATCTAATTGTTCTCCAAAAAAGATTAAGATCTTTATAACTACGTCCCAAGATGGGAACTCATAGTGCAAAAGATCATGTTATCTTTAAGGTCATAAGTAGAAATAGATTATTCCTATCATTTCTTCAATGCTTAATCCTTACGGATCTTTAGTTGGATCTGAAACCTTAAAGGTCTTCTTGATCCTTCCAGAGCTCTCTCCTTATATACTAGATCTATTAAAGATGTCCTATGTTGACATCATAATTAGATCTTTCCTATTCGTCAGTTAAATTGATTTATCAAGTATCAAAAAGATGATCTTTCTGAGCTTTCTTTCAAGCTTGGTCTAAGATCATTTCCTTGAATTTCAAGTTATTGAAGCTTTTAGAGTTTACCTTCAAACTCAGTTAAATTGATTTATCAAGTATCAACAAGATGATCTTTATGAGCTTCCTTCTTTGGAGTTTACCTTCAAACTCAAAAAAATTGATCCTCTCCTTATTTCTAACTCTTTATGAGAGATAGATCCTTTCGTATCTTGTTGGAAGAATTCTTCTTCCATTTGAGAGGATAATTGAAGAAGATGCCTATTCTTAGACATTGTCTTCTTGATGTATTCCATTGGATCATGAGTCCCTTTTTCTTCTGGCCATCAAGAAAAAGTATTCAACGGGATTCAGTACCCACCATCCCATACCAGTGGGTTCTTCATCCAATCCAGATAACTTTGTCTCTATACCTTCTCATCTTTTCTGTCCTTTTAAATGCCCTTCATACTATGGTACCAAATTATGAGAGCAAGGACTAAGGTGCTTAGATTCACCACTACTAATAATACTATAAATATTTGGTTAACCATTTAATGTAGTGTGTTTCATCTTATCAAACTTTAAGTTTGACTTGATCTTTACCCTACTTGGGTCTTTTGGCTTTTCTTCTCTTCTTTTGCCAAAATAAGAGATAAGACTAGGTCTTTCTCCAATAGATCCCTTCATGTTCAAAGCTTTACCCATGGGTTTTACTTGGGGATCTAGCTATTATGCTTCATGCAAGAATCCATATTCCTTAGGTCTATATTACTGGAATCCATAATGTATGTTATGCTATCCCCATGAAGCATCAAGATACTTTTAGGATTATGCTTTATAGCTCATCCAACTTCTTTTCCTAACCCACTTAGGATTCATACAATCCTTATGGTGTATGCAAGTCTTCTCTTATATTGGGGTTCTTTGAGAATTCCCAATCTTTGAGAACTTCATTTAGTTAGAAGATGTAATTAACGATATATGAAGTAATAGAATACGAGGAAGTACTTCAACTTTATCTATTTCTTGCATATCTTTTACCTTGCAATACCCTATTTGGTCTTTTCAAGGCATAAGATACAAGTTCTTGGGGACTTTCTCCTCTCCTTAAGAGTTTTTGTCCTCGAAAACTACCTGAGAGTAAATTGAAAATTGTGCTCTTTCAGAAGTATTTGAAAGAGTTTATTTTCAATCTTTTATTGTTCCTCCTGGTTAAAAGAACTATTCAGAGCTTTTTCACTTTCTCTTCTGCAAACATATAGAACAAATGCCCCAAGGTTCAAGTTTTGAATTACCTCTAAATTCGATGTCCCATACCACCGAATCAACTTCAGTGGTAATGTAAGCCTAGATGTCCCATACTATCCGACTTACACTTCCACTTAAGTAAAGGTAACTTTAGCTTGAATTTTGGGATCAAACCTTCTTCTAATCAAGTGAGATCTATTACTTCTTGGACTTGTAAGTGAGATCTACAGAGCATATGTATTGCTTATGCTACAATGGACTTTCAACTTACCAAGTCTCAATTGCAACTTAATAAGACTAGTCTCAAAAAATTTGCCTTTTCAATTATTCCTTGATTCATATAAACTCTACAAGATCCCTTTCATGTCACTTGATGATAGAGCTAGTTTATATATATCAACTAGATATCATCTATTTTGACATAATTGTAATATGATCAAAGAATAGTTGATTTGCCAATCAAATCTCTGAAGTAGATGGTAATACTATTTTACCATTTTGAATAATCTTTTACTTCTAGGACATTAGAAAATGGTATGTAGGGTTTATTACAACCCTTGAGTTTTACCTTCTCTTCTTGCATTTGCTTGGAAGAAAAATGGAAAACTCTGAATAGTTCTTTAGTTCTTTCAAACAAAGAACTTTGTTGAGCAAAAGCACTCATACTTCAATCTTCCAAAACTAAGATTTTGCTATACCATATTTTCTCTTCCTTAGAGCTTTGAGAAGATAGTGCTCTAAGTTACCATCATTGTATCGTACTATGGCCTTGCTAATTAGGCATGCCATGGGTTAATTATGGAATTTTTATACTCCATAAGAGGGACTTTAAGCTTAATGTATCTTGCCAATGTACCATTTCTTGGCTCATAAGAGTCCAACTATATATGAATTGAATGGTAGCTTTACTTATGGCCAATTGGCTCTATTACGATTATTCCTATCATGGAACTTGTAACCATACTTAAGCTTAAATAACACAAATCTCCCTCTTAGCCCTCAAACCCATGTAATGTATTCCAACTGCATACTTTGGTGTATGTCAAGACATTTACACCTTTATTGGAAAAGGTGTTGCATGCATAAGGTTCAGAAGTTGAACCCCTCCTTAAAGCATGGAAAGTTCCAATTTGGAACTTTGTTTATTCAAAGGATGGTGCAAAATTTTCCATGCATCTTTCTTTTTGTGCATCAGAGTTGCCATAATGCATAAATAAAACATGAACATATATATGTACAACCAATCTTTCTTTTCCAAAACCATATGAATTTAATGCGTAGTGCAAATCATTTCTATGACTTAATTGTGTATGTGACCAAACAAATAAGTCCACCTTGAACTATGCATGGATGTCACATTGTGATTCCTATATGAGGAGCAACACACATCATACCTATATGATGAAAATTAGAGCATGGAAATACTTATCCTAAGCTCCCACCGTGTTCCTAGTGCTCCTTGGAACATATATCTCTTGTCTTTACGTTCGCCTCGTAGTGTGTAGTTTACAAAATGGATGTCAATACTTAAAAGAACACTTGTCTTGGTGTTATAAGTATTACTCATGCGATACAGAAGAAAATTAAAATAGAAGCGAATTCATATGATGAAGAAGCTTTATTTCATAGCTTCTTTATATATATATATATATATATATATATATATATATATATATATATATATATATATATATATATATATATATATATATATATATAAAGGAAGTTCGGCATTAGCCTACTCTCCCGGACTTGAATTAATGAGCATCGTCCCTGTGTCATAACTTCCTCAAAGCTATAAGATATTGTGAGAATACTTAACATTATACATCCATTTGGGCAATAGAGAATTAAATTATGCAAATAATAAGGGAAATAACAACAAAATACTTCCCCAAATTCAATTTGATGAAGTTGCATGCTCCTCCATGTTTGGGTTGGTATCTTCAACACAAATCTTTAAGGGAGAGAGTCCTCTCTTTGTTCTCCATCATCTTCGACTATTGAACTCTCATACATTATGCACCCAAATTTAGTAGTGAAAAGTTTGTTGATGCATCACTCACAAATAGCTACTTTGTGAAGAGTCTACCATGCCTTTCAAAATCTCTTATAATGAAACTACACATTAGTGAGTTTATTCACGTGTAATGCAAAAAATAGCTCATATGAGTGACATAATAGCAAGTAAACCCATCTGCAATATGTAAAATGATAAGCAAGGATAAAGATAAAAATATATAAACTTATCTTCTCCAATCTCTAATGTAAAGAAGTAATGAAGACTCTGTGCATTCATCAATGGTTGTCGAATAGAAATTTATCCTTCAAAAGATGCACAAAACCTGCTATGATCATCAGATGCACGAAGCCTGCTATGATCATCAGATGAAGAGAGTGATAGAGAGAGAACTGACAGCAATGCCTACCCTCACGAATTCACCTCTCTGAATATAGGGCCATGCGGCTCTATAGGCTTCCTGCTACATTGGTGAGATGGGACTTTCTCTGACCATCTGTCCATGTGCGTTCGGGTTGAGGTGATATATCCCATAAACAAACATAAAAACAAAAGGTCTTCTCTTTAAGAAGTGCTATGAAGAGGTATTTCTTATCAAAGCGTCTGGGTGAGAGCGCTCATGGGACTCTGTGGGTGCCTTGTCTCTGCGCACACACTCATGGGTCACATGCAGCGATCTATGGCCAATCAAAGCATTAAATATGAGAGGGGTTGGCTTCCTAAGTGAGGATCTCCTGAGCATAATTTTGCATTGAAAAGCTCAGTGATGACTTTCGAAAACTCAACGGACGCTGTTCAAAGCCTCCAAGAACTCCTCTCATGACCGACTATAGCTAATCTCGAAGAAAATTCGAAAGGTCTCTCAAGGTCACTAGAAATAGAAGTCTAAGAGAACTAACTAGCAAGGCCACACCCTAGTAAGAGAGATGTGTTTCCACCCAACCAACCCCTCTAATATATAGCTCCAAGTCCAAGGGGGTAAGTCCCTCAAGAGGACATGTGTACCTTCCATCACATGGGTCCCTAAGGTGTTCACATGGTTTCCAAGCTTAGGAAATCACATGAAATCACATGGCTTCTAAAAGAAGACTCTCCAAGCTCTCACCTACAAACCAAGTGGCTAGGAGAAGCTTCAAATCAAGCCTAAGGTACTCAACCTTAGAGAATTAGCCCTAAGGTTCAAGACCCATCTAAAAGGGGTAAATAAACCATAAATCCCAAGGGTTTCACACCTAGAAACCCAAGGGTTCTACCCATTAGACCCATGTAATTATACAACATCCACATTCAAGGATATACAAATCATGTGGACTTATAGATCACGAATGTGGAGAGGACAGACCTTGTGTTAGGTAGAGAGTGGTTACGGGGATTAGGAGACAGAATTAAATGTAGTTATCAAAACAACAATCTTAAGTTTATGCAAAATGGAAGTAAGTTTTATATTGAGGGAGAGAGGTGTAATTAGTGTAACTCTTATTTTTTCTTTAGATTAAGCTACTTTATTTCAGTTTCAACATGTAGAGTAGATGTTTCTTTTGCATAGTTATGATTTAGATCATAATATGTGTAGCTCATCTGATGTATGTATTCAAGATATAAATGTAATTAAAGACAAAACTTTCCATTGTTCATTTTTGCAAGGATGTGTTGTGAAGGGTTTTAAAGATCTAATGTTTGAATTTGAAGATGTTTTTCCCACCAATCTTCAAAGAGGGCTACCACTAGAGAGAGGGGACATTGACCATGACATATATCTAGTTACTAGAACTAGCTCTATTTGTAAGCCACCTTATAGGCTTAATGTTTTGTAGCACCAAGAAGTAGAGTATTGGCTTTAGGATTACTTAGATGAAGGTTTCATTAGACCTCGTAACTTTAGGATGGCTTTGTGAGGCTATGCATAGATTATAGAGCATTCAATAAGGTAAAAAACAAGAATATATTTCAGTGCCTATGTTGGAAGACATATTTGATCAGTTATATGAAGATAGGTTTTTCACCAAGCTTGACATAAGATCGAGATATCATCAAATTAGGAGTAGGGTAGAGGATGTTTCTAAGATTTCATCTAGGACTATAGATGAGCATTATGAGTTGTTGATGCCATTTGATCTTACCAATGCTCCACTCACATTGATGAAGCCATGAATAGTATTTTACAGCCATATATAGGGTGTTTTGTTGTAAATTTATTGGACGATATTCTCATCTATAGTAGATCAAAAGAGGAACACATGAAGCACTTGCAAAAAGTATTCTAAGTGTTAGAGGGAGGTTTTCTCTTTTCCAAAGATTCAAAGTGTGAGTTTTTCAAAACACAAGTTAGGTATTTTGGGCATTCTAAGATTATGACCACCACGTTGTCGGGAAGATTTGCATCTTCCAGTTGATAACAAGAGGAAATAAAAGCAACTTAATTGGTGAATTCTAAACCTCTTTTTCACTGTTGATCAGTTGTTCTGGATTGAATTAACTACTTTTGAAGTGTTTGCAAGTACAAGAAATGATGAAGAATATGTGTTCATATTAGGGTTACCCTAATTACTCATTTAATGAGTGTTTTAAATTGATACATATAAGACATGTGAGTATATACCCCTAGGGTTTCATAAGTTTATATAAGTTAAGTCAGTAGGATTAATCCAAAGGATCTTAAATGATTCCCTTGGGTTAATGTTAAGGGTTTAGATGATTTATCATGGGTTAGAGATAGGGTTTAGAAGGGTTTTCATGAGTTTCTGATGGGTTTTAAGTAGGGTTTTAGGGTTTTAGAATGTTTCAAGGTTGAAAGTGTGGTAGTTGTGAGTGTAAGTTAAAAGAGTGGTTTAAATAGATTATGCATTTAAAGTAGTTAAAGGGAATGAAAAGAGTGGTCAAAGTATGGTGGATAAATATGGGTTAAAGAAGGGATGAGAATTAAAGTAGGAAACCAAAAAGAGTGGTATAGAGAGGATCTGTGTATGTATATATATGTGTGTGTTTAGTGAATTTTTCCTAATGTTTTGTTTCAGGTACTCATTTTATTCCTTCACTTCTTGCTCTTAATGATTTGAAGAGAGTTAGCTCTTGAATGTATTCTGAGTGAATTCTGAGTGAAGAGCTTCCTTTGTCGCTAAAATTTTGATAGTCTTAGAGAGAGTGAGAGTTGTTATTCTACCTCCCTCCACACTAATGACTATAGATACTTAGATTGTTACATCTGTAGAGAGAGAATATATTTCTATCTCTTTTTTCCTTGACTCTGACAGGGCGGCGCTTGATTTTTGAGCTGGACCATGAGAATTACTGAGCAAGATGATCTGACGGTTGCTTGTAATTGCACAGAAGGGGAAGAGTTGGAGCTTAGTGTTCAAAAGATGATTTAATGATTCTTTTGACCTTTTTCCCTGGCGACGTTCAGTCCACAGCGCGCGTACACTCAGACATAGAGAGAGAGAGAGAGCAGGTAAGTGCAGAGGGCGCATGGCACACAGTAGATAGATCATGTTAGAAAAGAACTATCACAGATGATTTCCTCTCATAACCAATGGTTTCTCTAAATAAAGACTTTCCCCCTCCACGGTCTGCGCGCAGCAGCACGACAGAAAGAGAAAGAGAGAGAGATATTCTCTCCCTTCCCCTCCACGGACTGCGCGCGGCAGTGCCGCGCAGAGAGAGAGAGAGAGAGAGAGAGAGAGAGAGAGAGAGAGAGAGAGAGAGAGAGAGAGAGAGAGAGAGAGAGAGAGAGAGAGAGAGAGAGAGAGAGAGAGAGAGAGAGAGAGAGAGAGAGAGAGAGAGAGAGAGAGAACGAGAGAGAGAGAGAGAGAACGAGAGAGAGAGAGAGAGAGAGAGAGAGAGAGAGAGAGAGAGAGAGAGAGAGAGAGAGAGAGAGAGAGAGAGAGAGAGAGAGAGAGAGAGAGAGAGTTAGGAGAGATAGAGAGAAAAGAAAGTTCACTTAATAATGAAATTGAGTATTAATTAATTAAGTAATTTATTTATTTCATTTATCATTGCTTAATTTCTTTTCTAGGTGTTTAGTATATTGATGTATGTAGCTTTAATGGGTATGAAGTTTATTTAGTATTGTTGGAGAAACAATCACTAACTGGACATATATTTGAAGGTCAAATCTTAGGAAGAAAACCCCATGCCTATGTGAAGGGACAAATTCACAAATGTATCATATTTGTAAAGTTAGTTCACTTTAGTTCTAGAAGTTTTTTTAAAAATCACGAGAATACGAAAATCTATATAAGTTAGTTTGTATCAACTGACGCGGTGTGAGAGAATAGAGAGAAGGAAGAGAAAAGGAGTTCATTTTATGTGACTGAGTATAGTCGGGCTTCTCTGAGTGAGAAAGCATCTGTAAAACTTCTGAGTTTTCATAGCTATGAGAAAGAACTGAGTAAAGTTCTGTGTATGAGTTTCTCTCCATCATCTCCATGCTTGCCGACTGTGTGATGAATTCAAAAGTTCAAGTTTTCTGAGCAATTCGATGCTTAGCATCGAATCTTGGCTGATAAGTCATTGTTTTCATTCTCTGTGTGTTACCTGTTGTTGAATCTTCTAAAAACATAAAGTTTGTGGAGCAACTCGATGCCTGGCATCGGGTTTCAGCATAAAGTGGATGCCCGACATCGACTTCTAGCATACAAGTGGTCTTCTTCATGTGTGTGTAAAACAAGCTATTTCTGGTGCAGAAAAAGGGCCTAAAAAAGCTCAAAGTCGATGCCTGGCATCGACCTTGACTGAAATTCGATGCTAGGCATCGAATTTTTTATTTTTAGACACCCAGGAATACTAAAACAGGCAAAATTTCCAGTTTGGGAAGGTCATACAGGGTCATCTTGTGAAGGCCATAACTTGAGTTCTAGAGATCTGTTTGATGCATATGATAGCTTGTTGGAAAGCTCTACTCTTCTAGTTTTAGCCTATAAAGTTTCATGGAGAAATAATACTTGAGCTAGGAGAAATTAGCAAAATACTGAAGGTATGTCATTTCGGTGACTAGGAATTTCTGTAGAAGCAAAGTTTTCACTTTAGGCTATCATTTCTCAAAGTTTGGAGTGGAAATGAGTTAATGGTGACCATAGAGGTGTTCTAGTGTCACATTAATTCATTTCTTGTGGTGTTTCATACATCAACAAGTGGTATCAGAGCAGAAAGGTCTTGAAGATCAGAAGACGACAAAGGTACGAGAAGTTTTGTAAAGTTTTCCAGTAAAGTTTGAAAGGTGAAGCATTTGAAGACACAAGGCATCAAAAGGCTACTTCAAAATTATCCTCGTAAAAAAAGAACTTCAAAAGGTATTATCCTTTATCCTTTAAGCTCACAGGTTGCAGCAGAAGGAAAGAACTATGGCAGATCATATCTCCATTGACAAACTGGACAGAGATAATTACCCCGCATGGGTAATGAGAATGGAAGCCTTAGTTATGAGTAAGGATCTCATGATATATGTTACAGGTGAAGAAGAGAAGCCAGTATTTGAAGATGAAAGCCGACCAAAGAAAGAAGAACTTGATGCTTTAAAGCATTGGCAGAAGAAGGATGCAAGTGCAAAAGCCTACATCTACAATACAATCTCTGATCATTTGCTACCACACATCAGAGGATTGGAATCATCTGAAGATATATGGAATGCATTGGGGTATCATTTCCAAAGTACTACTAAAGCACAGAAAGCAAGTCTATGGTCAGAGTTTACAACATTCAAGAAGAAGCCAAGTCAAACCATTAGTGATTATGTCACTAAGATGAAGGATCTTGCAGAGAGTCTTGGATCCATAGATGAAGATGTTGAAGATCACAGATTGATTGCTCAGCTACTTGCAGGTTTGAGAGGGGATGAAAGGTGGAAACCTTTTGTCTTATCAACAGAACTTTCATTAAATCATTATGTTCCAGACTTGAACCAGTTGCTTGGTTTGATGCTCACATATGAGTAAGACTTGAAGGGAGATGGAGATAAAGGACAAAGTTCTGCAATGTACATGAAGAACAAGAAGAAAGGAGATAAAGGTAAAGCAAAGGATGAAGAGGAGTCTAGTTCTCAAGCTTATTATACAAGAGGTAAAGGCACTGGTAGAGGAAGAGCAAGAGGTTTTGGAAGAGGAAGAGGTAATCAAAATAACAACAAGAAGGCTTGTTGGATCTGTGGATTGAGTAATCATTTGGCTCATGACTGTTGGCACAACCAACAAGGTTCAAACCAGAATCAAAACAACAATAGCAGAGGTCGAGGTGGAAGATATCAAAGTAATTTTCAAAGAGGTAGACAAAATCAAAGAGGAGGCTATGGTAGAGGTGGAGGAAGAAGTTGGGGACAGAATCAATCCTACAACACCACCTACTACAATTATGCAAATGACACACAGAATGAAAGTCATACATCATTGATGATGAACTCAATCAACACATCAGATAAAGAAGATCTAAAGGTATTTTACATTGACTCTGGATGTTCTAATCATTTGTCAGGAAACATAGAATTGATGTCAGAATTGGAAAAAGGCATTTCTAGTCACATAGTTCAAACTGGTGATAATACAAGATATAGTGTACATTCAATTGGAAAAGTGAAATGCAAGAGTGGAGTAGATTTGCTAACCAATGTTTTGTATGTTCCTACAATACCTAAAAACTTGATTAGTGTGGGACAGATAGTTGAAAAAGGTTTTCAAGTCAGGTTTACAAATGAAGGAGTATTTGTGGAAGATCCAGAGAATGGATATAATCAGATTGTCTCTGGTAAGAAAGAAGGTAGACTCTTTAATTTAAGAGTGCAAGGGAACATTGGTCAAGCTTTGCTCACACATGGTGAAGGAGTGATTACAGAACTTGATCTCTGGCATAAGAGATTAGGTCACTTTAATGAAAGAGGAATTAAAGCTATGGTTGCTAATCAGTCTGTACTAGGATTACCAAATGTGCAAAGTCAACATATGGTTTATAAATGTGAAGCATGTCAAATGGGTAAAGCACACAGGTTACCATTTCAAAAGAAAGGATTCAAACATGATGGAGTACTTGAGCTCATTCATACAGATGTATGGGGACCAACAAAAGAAGGATCTATCAGTGGCTCAAGGTACTATGTTCTTTTCATTGATGATGCTACAAGATGGATAACATTATATGTTTTGAAGGAAAGATCAGAAGTGTTTGGAGCTTTCAAGCATTTTCATGCATATGCAGAGAGAGTCACAGGTCAAAAGCTTAAAAGACTGAGGTCTGATGGAGGGGGAGAATACTTCTCCCAAGAGTTCAATGATTATCTTTGGAATGCAGGTATTAAGAGAGAAATAACTTGCAGGTATACACCACAACAAAATGGTGTAGCAGAAAGAAGGAACAGGACTTTGGTTGAGTTTGCTAGAGCTATGCTAAAGGAGAAGAACTGTCCAAATTATCTTTGGGCTGAGGCTGTAAATACAGCTACATATCTTGTGAATAGATTACCATGTGCAGCTCTGAATGGAATGACTCCATATGAAGCTTGGTGGGGTAAGAAACCAACACTAGATCATTGTAGAGTGTTTGGATCAATTGCATATGCTTATGTGCCATCACAGCTTAGGCATAAACTTGAACCAAAGGCAGAAAAATATGTGTTCATTGGTTATGATGAAAAGCAGATGGGTTACAGGTTGTGGAATCCTTTAACCAAACAATTTCTTGTTTCTAGAGATGTTACATTTGATGAACAGAAAAGTTGGTATGCAGATCAAAGTCATACAGCTGAAGAATTTGAAGAAGAGGTAAGAAGATGTGAGAAAGGAAAATCAATTGTGCAGGTAAATAGAGATGAAGACTATATGCAAGCAAGTACATCCACAAGTGGATTAACAAGAAGGAATGAAGAAGCTCCTATATTTGATGAAGAAGTGTATCCAGACACATATGAAGAATGTGAACCAAGAAGGTCAAGCAGAACTAGAAGACAACCAGAAAGGTATTCTTATGATACTTCTTACATAACTCAGAAGAACTATGCATATATGGTCAAAGATGATGAAGAACCTCAGAACTATGATGAAGCTAAAGGTAAGAAGCAATGGGAAGAAGCAATGAAGGAAGAGTTCAATGCACTGGAGGAGAACAAAACATGGGAACTTGTTCCTAAACCAAATGGTAAGAAAGTTATTGGAAATAAATGGGTTTATAAAGTGAAGAAGCTTGCAGATGGAAGTATAGCCAGATACAAAGCTAGATTGGTGGTGAAAGGCTATGCCCAGACCTATGGCATAGATTATGATGAGACATTCAGTCCCGTAGCTAAGATGTCAACTATAAGGACAATCATTGCTATTGCAGCTTCAAAAGGATGGACTCTAAGTCAATTGGATATAAAAAATGCATTCTTGAATGGATACATATCAGATGAGGTATACATGGAACAACCTCAAGGGTTTATAGATTCCAGGTATCCAAATTTTGTTTGCAGGTTGAGAAGAGCATTGTATGGATTGAAGCAAGCTCCAAGAGCTTGGAACTATAGACTGGTGAAGTATCTCAATGATCTTGGATATCAAAGTTGAAAAGCAGACCCAAGTCTACATATCAGAAGAACAGAGGAAGGTACAATCTACATTTGTATTTATGTAGATGACATTATAATTACAGGTACTTCAGATGAAGGAATCAAGGAGGTAAAGAGATTGCTTGAAAAAGAATTCAAGATCAGTGACCTAGGAAAGTTATCATACTTTCTTGGAATGGAAGTTACTTATACAGATCATGGCATATATGTGTCACAAGAAAGGTATCTTCTGAACTTGTTGAAGAAGTTTGATATGGAAAATTGCAGAGAAGCTTCAAATCCACTTGAAGTTAATCACAAGCTCAATAAATATGATGGTGCAGACTACAAAGATATGAGGAAGTATCAATCTCTTGTGGGTAGTTTGATTTATGCTACACTAACAAGACCTGATCTTAGTTATGCAGTGGGAGTTTTGTCACAATTCATGCATTGTCCAAAGGACCCACATTGGATTGCAGGTCAAAGAGTTCTCAAATATATCAAAGGAACTATAAAGGAAGGATTATATTATCCTTTTACATCAGATTTGAAGTTGAGAGCCTATAGTGATTCAGATTGGGCAGGTAATCAAGATGACAGAAGATCAACTCATGGTTACATGATATACATTGGTGATAAGCTTGTAAGTTGGTGTTCAAAGAAACAACATACAGTAGCATTATCATCAACTGAAGCAGAGTACAAAGGACTTGTGGAAGCAGCTAAGGAAGTCATATGGATGCAGACATTGTTCAAGAGCTTAGGCATTGATCAAGGTACACCTACAATACATGGAGATAATATGAGTTCACTTTATCTTGCAGCAAATCCAGTATTTCATGCAAGGACAAAGCACATAGAGATACAATATCATTTTCTCAAAGAAAAGGTAATGGAGAAGGAGATTGAAGTGGAGTACATTTCTACTAAAGATCAGTTAGCAGACATAATGACAAAGAGCTTGGATGGTGTGAAGACCAGCAGATTCAAAAGCATGGCAGGAGTAAAAGAAAAGAAGATGATATGAAGAAACAGGGAATGTCAATTAGTGATTGAGGGGGAGCTGTTGGAGAAACAATCACTAACTGGACATATATTTGAAGGTCAAATCTTAGGAAGAAAACCCCATGCCTATGTGAAGGGACAAATTCACAAATGTATCATATTTGTAAAGTTAGTTCACTTTAGTTCTAGAAGTTTTTTTTAAAAATCACGAGAATACGAAAATCTATATAAGTTAGTTTGTATCAACTCACGCGGTGTGAGAGAATAGAGAGAAGGAAGAGAAAAGGAGTTCATTTTATACGACTGAGTATAGTCGGGCTTCTCTAAGTGACAAAGCATCTGTAAAACTTCTGAGTTTTCATAGCTATGAGAAAGAACTGAGTAAAGTTCTGTGTATGAGTTTCTCTCCATCATCTCCATGCTTGCCTACTGTGTGATGAATTCAAAAGTTCAAGTTTTCTGAGCAATTCGATGCCTGGCATCGAATCTTGGCTGATAAGTTATTGTTTTCATTCTCTGTGTGTTACCTATTGTTGAATCTTCTAAAAACATAAAGTTTGTGGAGCAACTCGATGCCTGGCATCGAGTTTCAGCATAAAGTGGATGCCCGGCATCGACTTCTAGCATACAAGTGGTCTTCTTCATGTGTGTGTAAAACAAGCTATTTCTGGTGCAGAAAAAGGGCCTAAAAAAGCTCAAAGTCGATGCCTGGCATCGACCTTGACTGAAATTCGATGCTAAGCATCGAATTTTTTATTTTTAGACACCCAGGAATACTAAAACAGGCAAAATTTCTAGTTTGGGAAGGTCATACAGGGTCATCTTGTGAAGGCCATAACTTGAGTTCTAGAGATCCGTTTGATACATATGATAGCTTGTTGGAAAGCTCTACTCTTCTAGTTTTAGCCTATAAAGTTTCATGGAGAAATAATACTTGAGCTAGGAGAAATTAGCAAAATACTGAAGGTATGTCATTTCAGTGACTAGGAATTTCTGTAGAAGCAAAGTTTTCACTTTAGGCTATCATTTCTCAAAGTTTGGAGTGGCAATGAGTTTATGGTGACCATAGAGGTGTTCTAGTGTCACATTAATTCATTTCTTGTGGTGTTTCATACATCAACAAGTATAATGCATTTTTCATATAGGTGCATGTGGTCATGTCTGTGCATATGCATGGGAATGCATATATGTTTGTCAGTGAATGGATAAGCATAGGTATTAATGTATGCATTGTTATGTTATTGTACTTAGGATTAAGTATTAACATATGCTTGATTTAATGTTAACATGTTTGTATTTTGAATGCATCTAAATGAGATTATGTCAACATAAGTGTAGAGTAAATTTAATTAGTCATGCACGAGCACATAAGTTTGTATTTGAATGATTATATGTATTTAGTTTATGTATGAAAATATATACATCTATGCATGAGTGCATACATATAAATATTGAAGTATGTTAGAAGTTAGTGTATAGCAATGAGTGTTAATAAATGTTCATGAAATGAATTATGCATGATGTTGGCATATATGTATGCCATATGTGTGTATTCATAAGAGGAACTACTAATATGCATATTTATACAATGATAAGTGTGTGTTTGTATGCATATATGTTTATGTCAATGAGTATGCATGAATGCATGTTTATGAGTGAGGTAGTGTTAGCATGTGCATATGTGTGAGTGTTAGCATATGATTTAATGAATAGGTAAGTAATTGAATTATTGTATGCATATGCATAAATGCATCTAAGTATTAGCATAAATGAGTATTTGCACATTCATGAGAACTAATATGTGTGGGAGTATAATAGCATATGTTTGATGAAGTACAAGTACAAGTAGGGATGTAAGTAAGATTAGTTAAGCAAACATTAAATGATTGAGTTTATGTTAGCATATGTGATAATGCATGAGAATTAAATCATTTTCATGAGTATATGCATGTGTATAATAATGTAAGTTTATGTTCTTATTGATTTCTTGTAATATTACTAATACCTAATGTTTTGTTTCAGAAACATTGATGAGTTCAAGCTATTGAAGTGAAGTAAAGAGAAGCAGCAAGATTGAAGCTCCATTTAAACCTTATTTTCATTTAGTCAACTATCCAATTGATTAGACATTTATCCCTTTATTTAGACCTTCCATTTGTATTAGAATTATTGATTTGAACCATTAGCTTATCAACTAATTTATTTAAGTAGTTTTGCAACAATATTCTTTCCCATTACTTTCATCAAGAACCATTAGCATATCAATTAATTCATTTAAACAGTTTAGCATCATATTGTTTCATTAGTTTTTCCATTACTTTCCTTGATGTCTTCTAAGTTAGTTCATGAGTCTGAGCACAGTACTATTGAAAATATTGAAAATATTGAAAATGTTCCGCCAACTCTAGACAGACCAGAACCCTCTAGCTTACCTGAAAGTTTAGTAGAAGAACCCATTATGGAAGTTTCAATCTCATATCAGGAAGCTGTTGCTATGTACGAGGCTGCCCGTCCTTACGGTCCATAGCTATTTAAACTATGTACATTGTATAGAATAACCTTATTTTCAATCATAGAAATAGGTAATTTAAATTATTTTATCATTAGAACCCTTATTTTCATAAGCCTGAGTTTGCTACAGACACCCCGCGTGTGCCGAATGATTTAGGCGGATGACTTGATCCACCATCCGAGCATCTCTCACGACCCGACATTGGTGAACCCGACGTGAACAAACGGCGTTGCAGCTCAGGTATAAATTTTAAATTTTGCATTGCATATACATTCATACGATTTTACATTAGTGAAGCTGCATCTTCATCCCTGGAAGCTGTGGCATTTACGTGAGCTTGCAATCTTCTTGGTGTCGAGGGCTGGTCTGGTGACCTGAGCGCCTCCACGAAGATTGGCAAGTAGGAGAACCTCGTCGCGCCACCCCTTTCATCAACAATCGAAGCACAAAACGTTTGCACCCATTTTTAGCAAACTATGTATTTAGGTTTTGATTCAAATCAATAAATGTATTGAATTTCACAGAAAGCACTGTTTTGAGCCTCATCTTCGAGCAGTTGGTATAATTTCTTTACCCTTACATTCTTGGGTGCAAAATTTTATTATTGGTATAGGTTAAAGGCAACTGTTTGTTAATCATAGGTTAAGCGTTAATCATAGCTTTACTTGAAGCATATTGGCATAGTATAAACTTAACAAACTGGACTCTAACGGAATTTCAGAATTAGTAGCTGAACATAAGGAAAGAGTAACAAAAGAAGTTCAGGATATAGTTAGAATTGTTCAAGCTAGGTCAAAACAAACTTCAAAAATGGACGAGCTATTTCAAACTATGATGCACGAGATGCAAGGACAAAAAGTAGTTGAAATGTTATTAAAGGATAAATGGAAATTTACTGGTATGAATGTTACAAATTATTTAGACACGTTTGAGGAATTAGCTAAGTTACACGGTTTACCTGAAACAAAGTGGAAATCCTATCTTGGACGTCTGGCCATAGGTACTGTAAAAGCTATTATGGATATACATGACAATAAGGAATGGGATGAGTTTAGAAAAGAGCTGCATAAGGAATTCTACTTAGAAGACTACAGTCAACATAGTAGAGAAGGATTTATGAAATGGATTAGTTCACCTAAGCCTCACATTTCGTTAACTCAACTCCATAGTGAATTTATGAAAAGATTCTCTCAATTACCTGAACAGGATAGAGTTGCCCTTACCCCAGATATCATTTTATATTTCCTTAAAATCTTGTCTCCAGATATAAGGGTAGAGGTTGAGCGTAGGCTTGAAGAACCGGGAAAGAAATATGGGCTTACAGATGACTGGGGTGTAGTGAAAACTGTAGTTGAGGCGGTTGCTCACATGATCCAACGTAAAACACTCCTTTATGAATCGATGTCTCAACCATCTTCCAGTTTTCCTCCGATTCAGGCAACTAAGGATACACATATAGATTCAAAAGTTGAGCCTACAACATCCACATCTAGAGTACCAACCGAGTTACAATTTGAGATTTTGTTTAACAAGTTGGACAATATGATGCATATGCACGAGAATATGTCTAAAGAGGTAGCGGCTTTGCAGAATGTGGTGTATGCTTTAAACCTTCAAGATAAATCTGTAATGCAAGCTCATCCGACTATTTATCCTCAACCAGTAAATGCTCCAAATCCACAATTAGTAGCTCCGAATCATCCATTAGTACCTCCTAATCCACCTTTTATACCTCCTAATCCTCCAGTTGTACCCCAACCAATTCCTCAACCGATTCCTCAAGCATTTAACCAAAGAAATTTCAATGAAAGGAGAAATGCCAATGTGAGGAGATGTATCTGGTGCGATGCCACAGATCATTTGACTTACACATGTGAAGCATTGAAAGATGCGAAAGAGAAGAGACTTGTAATTGATATTGACAAGCGATTGTGCGACTATAGAACACATTTACCCTTAGCTGCCAATTGGGGAAAGGGAGGGATGCAGAAGCTGTATGAAAACCTTTCTGAGTCTTCGAAATCTGCTTCTGCTGTTAAACTAGAATATGTTGATAGTGACTCTGATTCCGAACAAACAAGGGAAACGAGGAACTACTCAATTGAAGCTTTGATAAAGGCGAGAGATGATATTATGCAGAAAAATGCGTGGAACTCTCCTGTTGATCAATTCTCGATATATTCGCATATTGCGAATGTTGAAGAGAAAAGAAAGAGGGATGATGAGCAAGATACAAATGATTCAGGTAGACGAATGACTAGAAGTAAGATGAGAGATGAGCCGAAGCCTAAGAAAGTTCAGTTTGAACAAGGCGAAAGTTCTAAAACAAATGAGGAGCGAAGAAAAGAAATTAGGGAGGGTAAACAACCTATGTTTAGTGAGCCAATTCAAACATCAGACAAAGTAGAGCAAATTCCTAGAACTGAAACAAAACCTGAAGAGAAACCAGAAAAGAAACCAAAACGAGTACCGAAAGCTATTCTTATTTCTGAACTTGAGCAAAAAGTTGATTCGAAAGAAATATTGTATGACATCTTATTAAAAAGTGCAGTAACAATGACTTTAGAACAAATCTTCTCAATAGCAAAAATTGAATTTAAGGAAAATTTTATTAAACTAATTAAAAGGAAGAGATTCCCTCTGTCACAAGAGGTAGAGATGCAAGATGTTGCCGATGTAACTCACTTGATTCATGAATCTCTTTTAGACTCAGAAGATGAAGAAGATAATACCTGTAATGTGAACAAAAATTTCTTAGGGCCGATTGTACCAGATGACGAAACAAAAAACTCAGAGAGTGATTTTAGAAAAAGTTTTTGGGCGAGAGGCACAGCGGAGATTAAAGTTAACTTAGGAGATCAGAAGAGATCATATTCTGCTTTAGCCCTAATTGACTCTGGGTCTGAAATCAATGTGATTTCGAAAGGATTATATGATAAGTTTAAATGGCCTATTGATAAAAATCACGGCTGGATAATGCGAACCGCGGACAATGGTTGTGGATCACTCCTAGGAGCATGTGCCAACATACCTCTAATGATAGGTGGAATTTCTGAGACATTCCACTTTTTCATTCAGGACAACTGCTCTTATGAAATTATCTTAGGTCAACCATTTATATGTGAAGCCAGAATGGAGACTAAAGTAATAGATGACGGCTCAGCATACGCAAGAATTAGATCTAAAGATGATCTACAATCGCTCCAAGTTATGATAGTCAGCCCAAACCATGTACGAAATAGGGAGCAAATTAGGAAGACGCCCATCCGTTCTCATGAAAAGATACGTGAAGATCATATGCCTCTTCGTGAGTTTGGAACTTATTATGATCAAAATTTTGCCTAGATGCCACTGTTGAGCGAGACAACGGTGGTTCTTGGTTTGATGTCTCGCACCCATCTGTAGATACTTTAGATAGTTTTTCTTTATATTTCCCTTCATCATATTTGCAATTCAGTCATTATAAACAAATTCCTAAAAAAATTATAAAACATTATGAAAAATTTTATAAAGAGAAAGGATTCATTTCATCTGATGAACACATTGAAACCGTAATTGAAACTTTATCTTCAAACTCATTGATTGAAGAACTTCAAAATATTTTGCATGAAAAAGAAAATTTTAGATTTGTACTTTTAAATTCTATTGAAGAATATGATTTGATTATTAAATTTGTCATGAGTAATGAAAAGGAAGCAAAAGTAAATACAAAATACAAAACCGTTGACAAAAAAATTAAACCAATTGCCCAATCGTTACCACGAGAGAGTGAGGAGAAGTTTAGGCAAGTTACCAATGATCCTTATTTAAGAGAGCGCACAAATATAGGTCATACCTTCACAGAAGAAACTTTAAGGCTAATCAAGATAGGAAATGATGAAAATTTTTTGTTACCCGAGGAACGTGAACTATTTCAAAGAGTGATTAGAAAGCATGGAAAGGCATTTTCTTTATATTCCCATGAGATAGGTTGTGCAGACCCACAAATTGTACCACCAATGATCATTTTTACAGTGCCTCACATTCCATGGAATCTTCGACCCATACCTGTTCCGAAAGCCCATTTACCAGAGTTAATGCGGCTTCTTAAGGAAAAGATTCACATGCGAATTTTAGAGCCATCGTCTGCACCCTACTCAAATAGGTGGTTTACTGTTACAAAGAAAAATGGCAAGTTACGGTTCATTCAAGATTTACAACCTGTTAACAATGTTACTATTAGGAATGTAGGTACTGGGCCCATTGTAGGAGAATTCACTGAAGCCTTCGCTGGTCATGCCATTTACTCAATGGGAGACTTGTATTTTGGCTACGATCAATTTCAGCTTGCTATTGAAAGTAGAGACATTACCACCATGAAAACTCCTTTAGGCTTAGTTCGCATGTGCACTTTGTCGCAAGGAGCTACTAATTCATTAGCGCATATGATGAATGCCATGAATTCAGTATTACATGACTTCATTCCTAATATAGCCATGCCATATATTGATGACATTCCTATTAAAGGATGTATTGAGAATGCGAAAGATGAAACTTTAGATTCCTCTGGTTGCAGGAAGTTTGTAGTAGATCATATCTCTGACTGTGAAAGGATTTTCCAGAGATTTGAAGAGGTTGGTCTCACATTCTCCATTGAGAAATCTGTTTTTGGTGTCAATGAGGTACTTATAGTTGGGCATTTATGTGGACATTACGGTCGGAGGCCATATCCACCTAAAGTCGACGCTATAAACAAGATTTCTGAAACCTGTAGTAATATTAGTGAGGTAAGACGATTCCTTGGGGCTTGTGTGTTTTATGCCATCTGGATCCCACACTATGCACATGTTGCAAACTGTCTTTATGCTTTACTAAGGAAGAATCGAAAGTTTCTTTGGACTGAAGAACACTCAAAAGCTATGAAAAAGTTAAAGAAATTACTTCTTGAAGCTCCTATTTTAAAGCGAGTAGATTATACTGATCAAAAGCCTATCATTTTAACTGTTGATACGAGCCCTATAGGAATAGGATGGGTTATTGGTCAGGACGATGAAGAGGGCAATAGGTATGCTGTGAGATTTGGAGCAAAGATTTTACACGATACGCAAAGAAATTATCCGCAAATTAAACGAGAACTATGGGGTTTAGTCACGGCATTAAAATCCGATAAAGAATATTTTATAGGTGCAAATGTAATAGTTGAGACAAATTATCTACCTCTGATTGGAATGATTACAAACTGTTCATCACCCGACATTGCCATGCTTAGATGGATTTCATACATCAAGTTTATAAATCTTGTTTTGATACATATTGCAGGTAAATCTAATCCTGTGGCTGATATGCTTTCTCGAGCTAGATTTGATAATGAGGAAGAAACATAATTAGAAATAAATGCAATTAATTATGATTCTAAAGCATACGCATATGAACAGTTTAATATTGAAGAATACGAAGGAGAGTGGCAGGATATTGGAAAGTATTTAAGTACTTTGGTTAGGGCACCTTCATGGTCTTCAAATAGATTTCGAAATATTAGGAAAAGAGCTTAAAACTTTTTTCTGAAAGATGGTTTCATTTGGAGACATGCGAGGGGAAAAGTTAGATTGCCACAACGAGTACTAGGTACTAAGGATCTTCAGTTACAAGTCATGAAGAGTATGCATGATACTTTATGGGCAAGACATAAAGGTTTTGTAGCTACGTATGAAAAAATTAGAGAAGGATACTGGTGGCCATGGATTTATGTTACTGTTAAAAATTATGTTACTTCATGTGACGTATGTCAGATTCATTCCTCAGTCAAACATAGGGATCCGTTGCATCCTACCTATCCACCATGCATCCATTATAAATGGGTTGTAGACTTAGTTACCATGCCCAAAGGTATCAATAAGATGAGATATATAGTCTTGGCACGTGAAGATCTTACGAATCATGTAGAAGGCCGAGCTTTAAGATCTAAGACAACCTTGAATGTATGCAAATTTCTTCTTGAGGATGTCATTTCACGATTTGGTTATGTAGAAAAGGTAGTGGCTGATAGGGGAGAGTTAGATGCGCAGGAGGCTAGAGAATTCTTTGCTAGGCATGGAATTCGCTTAGCCCTTACTACTGCTTACAACCCTGAAGCTAATGGGAAGATTGAGCGAGGGCATTCTCCTATTATTAAAGCAATTTCCAAAGCTTGTAATGGAGAAATTAAGAATTGGCCAACTTATCTGCCATTTGCGTTGTGGGCCAATAGAATGACCTGCACTAGAACGACGGGGTATATGCCGGCAGAGTTGATGTATTGCCAGAAACCAATTTTCCCTGTGCATACACAAATTCTTACTTGGACTACTTTACCATGGGAAGATAATTTGTCAACAGAAGATTTATTAGCTCTGCGAATCCAGCAACTAGAGCAAGGGAATGAACGTTTAGAAGAGGCTATAGTTAAACTAAAAGATTCTCGATTGAAAAACAAGAAGTATTTTGATAAATCACATAGGTTAAGGCCAAAGCCGATTTATGTTAATGATTGGGTTTTACTGTATGATAGTACGTTTGATTCTCAGTATGATGCCCGTAGGAAACTTAAAAGACGTTGGTTTGGACCTTATGTGGTAGTCAAAACCTATGATAATGGAACGTATGCCTTACGCGAATTAGATGGCACGCCTCTTAAAAACTTAATTGCTGGCAAAAGAATTAAATTATTTAAACAAAGAGATGATGAAATGTATGAAGTAATGTTTGATGATGAGCATGATTAATTATGTATGAATGAATTTCTTTAGTGTGGGTTTCTTTTGCAGGAAAACCAAGAGAAGATTTGAATATGAAATTTAATAATTTTGCGTGTCTAGCTGTTGCTGGTTGAGTTCTAACAGGTCTTTGAAGAACAAATTAAGATGCATAAAGATGAGCAGATTGAAGATGAAGCAGATTGAAGATAAAATTGATTTTAGGTCGTATTTTTCTTTGTCTTAAAATTTTGTTTTACGTATTTTATTTGCATTCATATAAAACTAATTGATAAAATTTGGAATGAAGAGTATTAATTTATAAAGGACTCTATTTAACCATATTAGGGAAATAAACATAATTTATATTTCTACATTTATAGATTAAGTGAGATTTGTTAAAAATAGAAGGATTTGTAGTTCATTTAGATAACGAAAGTAGTTGTATATATGTAGGAGCATATTTTTGCATGATACATGTCTGTGAAAACCTAGATCTTTCTTGTCCATGCAGCTAGATCCTTAGCTCGGATTAAGGGGTTAAGCCTTTCCCCTTTAAAACAAAAAAGTAGCGAAAAAAAAAAAGAATATTGACATGGAAGTTATACCTTCTTCCACCCCAAAAAGGTATTTACATTTATTATCGATATGAAGTTTACATCATATTTATATGAAGAAAACTAGTTGTGAAAAAACACATCTAGTAATTAAAATTGGGCATACAAGGCGGCTGTCTGTCCAAGTAGATTTAGTAGACTTCTTTGGCATGCTTGATTGCTCATATGTGAATGCATATATATGACAAAACATGCATTTGAATGAATGAAAATGAATTCTGTTTTATACTAATCTTTACATAGTTTATAAATGGATAAAATGTAAACTAATGTTTGTTGACTGAAAAGGTTAATAGTTTACCTTTATACTTTAATATGTTTTCATTGCCAGATGTAATTGAAATAAACTTCATGTGCATCTTGAAAAGATTTAAAATTTGATAAGATTAAATATATTTAAAAAAGAATTGATGCTGTTCTATGATTTAATTTCAGGATAATCATTGGAACATGCTGCTTCCCTCAATCTGCAAGTTGGCCCATCGAGGACGATGTGCAGGTTTGGTGGCGGTGGATGTCGGGAAGATTTGCATCTTCCAGTTGATAACCAGAGGAAATAAAAGCAACTTAATTGGTGAATTCTAAACCTCTTTTTCACTGTTGATCAGTTGTTTTGGATTGAATTAACTACTTTTGAAGTGTTTGCAGGTACAAGAAATGATGAAGAATATGTGTTCATATTAGGGTTACCCTAATTACTCATTTAATGAGTGTTTTAAATTGATACATATAAGACATGTGAGTATATACCCCTAGGGTTTCATAAGTTTATATAAGTTAAGTCAGTAGGATTAATCCAAAGGATCTTAAATGATTCCATTGGGTTAATGTTAAGGGTTTAGATGATTTATCATGGGTTAGAGATAGGGTTTAGAAGGGTTTTAAAGGGTTTTCATGAGTTTCTGATGGGTTTTAAGTAGGGTTTTAGGGTTTTAGAATGTTTCAAGGGTTAAAATAATTAATATTTAAGGAAATTAATCTATAACTAAACATTGGTTCAATAACAAAAATTAAAATATGGTTTAATTAATTATTTAATTATGTATGTGCATTTAATACTAAGGTTCTAACTAATTAAAAGCTTAACCTAAGCTTAATTTAAATAATTTATTTAATTAGAAAGTTAGGATAATAGAATTAAAATGAAAACTAGTGGATAATTAATGAGTGGTGAATGTGAGTGGTGATTAAAGTGTGGTGAGAGTTGAGTGTGTAAATAAAGTGGTTAAAGTAGTAGGTTGAAAGTGTGGTAGTTGTGAGTGTAAGTTAAAAGAGTGGTTTAAATAGATTATGCATTTAAAGTAGTTAAAGGGAATGAAAAGAGTGGTCAAAGTATGGTGGATAAATATGGGTTAAAGAAGGGATGATAATTAAAGTAGGAAACCAAAAAGAGTGGTATAGAGAGGATCTATGTATGTATATATATGTGTGTGTTTAGTGAGTTTTTCCTAATGTTTTGTTTCAGGTACTCATTTTATTCCTTCACTTCTTGCTCTTAATGATTTGAAGAGAGTTGGCTCTTGAATGTATTCTGAGTGAATTCTGAGTGAATTCTGAGTGAAGAGCTTCCTTTGTCGCTAAACTTTTGATAGTCTTAGAGAGAGTGAGAGTTGTTATTCTACCTCCCTCCACACTAATGACTATATATACTTAGATTGTCACATCTGTAGAGAGAGAATATATTTCTATCTCTTTTTTCCTTGACTCTGACAGGGCGGCGCTTGATTTTCGAGCTGGACCATGAGAATTACTGAGCAAGATGATCTGACGGTTGCTTGTAATTGCACAGAAGGGGAAGAGTTGGAGCTTAGTGTTCAGAAGATGATTTAATGATTCTTTTGACCTTTTTCCCTGGCGACATTCAGTCCACAGCGCGCGTACACTCAGACATAGAGAGAGAGAGAGAGGGAGGAGACAGAGAGAGAGAGAGAGCAGGTAAGTGCAGAGGGCGCATGGCACATAGTAGATAGATCATGTTAGAAAAGAACTATCACAGATGATTTCCTCTCATAACCAATGGTTTCTCTAAATAAAGACTTTCCCCCTCCACGGTCTACGTGCAACAGCGCGACAGAAAGAGAAAGAGAGAGAGATATTCTCTCCCTTCCCCTCCACGGACTGTGCGCGGCAGTGCCGCGCAGAGAGAGAGAGAGAGAGAGAGAGAGAGAGAGAGAGAGAGAGAGAGAGAGAGAGAGAGAGAGAGAGAGAGAGAGAGAGAGAGAGAGAGAGAGAGAGAGAGAGAGAGAGAGAGAGAGAGAGAGAGAGAGAGAGAGAGAGAGAGAGAGAGAGAGAGAGAGAGAGAGAGAGAGAGAGAGAGAGAGAGAGAGAGAGAGAGAGAGAGAGAGAGAGAGAGAGAGAGAGAGAGAGGAGAGAGAGAGAGAGAGAGAGAGAGAGAGAGAGAAGAGAGAGAGAGAGAGAGAGAGAGAGAGAGAGAGAGAGAGAGAGAGAGAGAGAGAGAGAGAGAGAGAGAGAGAGAGAGAGAGAGAGAGAGAGAGAGAGAGAGAGAGAGAGAGAGAGAGAGAGAGAGAGAGAGAGAGAGAGAGAGAGAGAGGAGAGAGAGAGAGAGAGAGAGAGAGAGAGAGAGAGAGAGAGAGAGAGAGAGAGAGAGAGAGAGAGAGAGAGAGAGAGAGAGAGAGAGAGAGAGAGAGAGAGAGAGAGAGAGAGAGAGAGAGAGAGAGAGAGAGAGAGAGAGAGAGAGAGAGAGAGAGAGAGAGAGAGAGAGAGAGAGAGAGAGAGAGAGAGAGAGAGAGAGAGAGAGAGAGAGAGAGAGAGAGAGAGAGAGAGAGAGAGAGAGAGAGAGAGAGAGAGAGAGAGAGAGAGAGAGAGAGAGAGAGAGAGAGAGAGAGAGAGAGTTAGGAGAGATAGAGAGAAAAGAAAGTTCACTTAATAATGAAATTGAGTATTAATTAATTAAGTAATTTATTTATTTCATTTATCATTGCTTAATTTCTTTTCTAGGTGTTTAGTATATTGATGTATGTAGCTTTAATGGGTATGAAGTTTATTTAGTATAATGCATTTTTCGTATAGGTGCATGTGGTCATGTCTGTGCATATGCATGGGAATGCATATATGTTTGTCAGTGAATGGATAAGCATAGGTATTAATGTATGCATTGTTATGTTATTGTACTTAGGATTAAGTATTAACATATGCTTGATTGAATGTTAACATGTTTGTATTTTGAATGCATCTAAATGAGATTATGTCAACATAAGTGTAGAGTAAATTTAATTAGTCATGCACGAGCACATAAGTTTGTATTTGAATGATTATATGTATTTAGTTTATGTATGAAAATATATACATCTATGCATGAGTGCATACATATAAATATTGAAGTATGTTAAAAGTTAGTGTATAGCAATGAGTGTTAATAAATGTTCATGAAATGAATTATGCATGATGTTGGCATATATGTATGCCATATGTGTGTATTCATAAGAGGAACTACTAATATGCATATTTATACAATGATAAGTGTGTGTTTGTATGCATATACGTTTATGTCAATGAGTATGCATGAATGCATGTTTATGAGTGAGGTAGTGTTAGCATGTGCATATGTGTGAGTGTTAGCATATGATTTAATGAATAGGTAAGTAATTGAATTATTGTATGCATATGCATAAATGCATCTAAGTATTAGCATAAATGAGTATTTGCACATTCATGAGAACTAATATGTGTGGGAGTATAATAGCATATGTTTGATGAAGTACAAGTACAAGTAGGGATGTAAGTAAGATTAGTTAAGCAAACATTAAATGATTGAGTTTATGTTAGCATATGTGATAATGCATGAGAATTAAATCATTTGCATGAGTATATGCATGTGTATAATAATGTAAGTTTATGTTCTTATTGATTTCTTGTAATATTACTAATACCTAATGTTTTGTTTCAGAAACATTGATGAGTTCAAGCTATTGAAGTGAAATAAAGAGAAGCAGCAAGATTGAAGATCCATTTAAACCTTATTTTCATTTAGTCAACTATCCAATTGATTAGACATTTATCCCTTTATTTAGACCTTCCATTTGTATTAGAATTATTGATTTGAACCATTAGCTTATCAACTAATTTATTTAAGCAGTTTTGCAACAATATTCTTTCCCATTACTTTCATCAAGAACCATTAGCATATCAATTAATTCATTTAAACAGTTTAGCATCATATCGTTTCATTAGTTTTTCCATTACTTTCCTTGATGTCTTCTAAGTTAGTTCATGAGTCTGAGCACAGTACTATTGAAAATATTGGAAATATTGAAAATGTTCCGCCAACTCTAGACAGACCAGAACCCTCTAGCTTACCTGAAAGTTTAGTAGAAGAACCCATTATGGAAGTTTCAATCTCATATCAGGAAGCTGTTGCTATGTATGAGGCTGCCCGTCCTTACGGTCCATAGCTATTTAAACTATGTACATTGTATAGAATAACCTTATTTTCAATCATAGAAATAGGTAATTTAAATTATTTTATCATTAGAACCCTTATTTTCATAAGCCTGAGTTTGCTACAGACACCCCGCGTGTGCCGAACGATTTAGGCGGATGACTTGATCCACCATCCGAGCATCTCTCATGACCCGACAACGTGCTAGAGAGATGACTCTCCTCCCAACCATATGCCTCTATATATAGCTCTCTCCAAGGGACTGCCTTCTTGGGCAGGTGGATACTAACCATCCATGTGTCAACCATGTAAATGCATGTGCACCAAGTGTCCCAATGAACTTGAGTTAGCTCAAGTGCATGCTTCTAGAAGGCTCTATATCTCTTTGGAAAAAATAATCTCCAAATGTACCCCATGGGGGTTGAACCCAAGACCTCCTCTTGCACACCCTTGAGACTTAACCACTAAGCTAAGTGGATCACTTGTTTACAAGAGCACATGACCTCCTACTAAGTCTAGACTCGAGATCTTTGGTCATAAACATAGGTGACCAAACGAATTGATTTATTGCCCTATTGTAGATTGATCTGTGGTTTGAAGTCCACTCATCAATTTTTTTCAAAAACTAATAGGATTCTAGTATAAAGCTTTAATATTTGTTATTTTGTGCCTCCTCATGGTGGGTTATCACATAGTTGCCATGAAAGCTTGAGGAAGAGGGTATTTGTACCCACCCTTTCACTACATCATATATGGGCTCTCACATGAGTGCCATGTGGCACCCATGTGAGAAGCCATGTGGGGTGTTTCCATTATGCGAAGAGAGAGAGAGAGAGAGCATAAGGATTTGTACGTAGCTAGGAGGTGAACAAATGGAGATCACTCATGTTATCTAAGTTGGTCTTGGATCATTGTGCTCGCAGAGAGCTTCTACAGACACATAGGCAGAAAGGAAGGATCCTCAAGAGTGACTTAGCACTAGTATTCGAGCCAACATGTGATCATATACATGTGAGAACCCACATATGAAGACAGGAAAGGCAATGGACATCCTAGTGAAGACCATCTTCACACCCGAACCAATGAGTAGCCACAGAGCGCCCTTGAGAGACCTCTCCGTCACCTCTCTCCTTGAGATAGCACATTATATACCCCGACTTTTTTGCAATCGGCCCATATATGGGATAATCTTCCCTTCACACAGAGCATCTACGAAATTCAATGACAAGAACCCTCACTACCCATCTATAATAGAGGTAATCTCTCGGTTTTTTTGTTGCTTGTTCTTCAATTTCAAGAGGATTTTGGAAGCTTCTTTGGAAGAAACCAAGCATATATGTGTGTGTGTGTATATATTGTTGGTGCATTTTGCCCAAGCCTACATGCTTGATATGCTTGATATTATCCTCATTTGTAAGTCACATGAGTAGTCATGTGAACACCTCTTGTAAAAGAGTACATTTTATCTCTTGTAAATGGAAAAAGAAAAAAAGGAAAAGGATGGCTTACCTCATCCATGATGTAAAAGCAAATTCGTGGTTCTAAATACCTAAAACCACGAAATTTAGAGCTGAGGGAATCTCTCCTAACTTTGGGAATCACTTTTAGGTGGAGCCATTCGAATTCAAATTCAAAATTCCCTCCAAGAATAGCTATAAAAGGAGCAAGAAGGAAGAGGCGATTAGCAAGCCTTGTACGTGACCACTTGATGTCATTTTGTAGAGATTGAAGAGCTTACTCCATAGCTCTATCATTCTACTCCCATTGTGCAAAGATTCATTGCCAATGTGGTTGTAATCATATGTGAATCTATACATTTATCATCATCTACTTCTCTATTTTGTTCTCTGCTATACTCACTCAGAGCAGTAACTTCAGAAGCTCATATCTTGAGTTCTACTGAATCTTTTTCAGTGATTTAACTTGCATTGGATAGCTTGTGCAAATAAATTTTCAAGGTCATTGGATTAATACTTTTGGAGATATCTGCATTTTACTGCTTACTGGTCTATCTCTGCAGAGCCCCGAGAATTGTGGGAATGTTCCAGAAATTGATGAAACTTGTTCTCAGTACTCAGTCCATCATTTGAAGTGTTTTAACTTGGATTGAGAAGCTTGCTAAGTCTATTTTCTATGCCCAAAAGGAATGTTTCTAATTCCTACCAGGTTGAGAGCACTGTTCATTTTTTCCAGCAGGTGTATGTCCAAAAATAGCAAATTTTGGGAGCTAGTCATTTCGCAACTAGTCTGTCTTGACTTAAACCTTTGGGATACATGTTCCAAAGTACTTGGCTGATATTTTGGTGGATTTAGGAAGCTCAAAGGGTCTACTAATCAACTCTGAAGTCTCAGTTGGCTGGTGTGAAGCTGGTTGTAGCGGCACCTACTCATCTTTGGATTGCATCCACCATCTCTCTTCACACTGGTATCAGAGCATAGTCAAGCAACATGGGAGATGGATTTCCATCAACAATTGACAAATTGGATCGAAACAACTACCCGGTGTCGGTGCGAAAGCGACGGTCGGTGGATCAGGGAGACCGCCAAAAATACGGCACACACCGGGTGTTTGGAGCAAGCTCAGGTAGAGTGATGTCTCAAAGAACAAATATTAATAGTGTAAAAGCAACATCATAAACCCATTAAAACAATCAAATATTAATGCGCATATTAAATCTTTGCAATTTTAGTCAATTGATTAAAATGTCTAAATTTAGCTTTTAAAGATTCACAAAATATAACTCTTGGTTCGAAGTTATGGAAGTGGTCGCGTTCAAGTTATAAACTAATAATTTCAGTTTCAGCATTCTTCTTTGATTGACTTGATCATTGATTCATCGGAAACGAAAATACTTCTTTATATAACGAATTGAAGACATATAAGGTAGCAGGGAACTTAATTTTTACGAACAAATCCTAGATTTCAACTTCCCTTCTAAGCCATTATCTTTCGATGCATCATCTTATATATTTTCAATCATTTATGGACTTTCGTTTTAAGGCCACATAGAATTTCATAAAAAACTTGAAAGTGCATCAGTGATTGTTTTATGTGAAAAATGCATAGCAACAAATTTAGAGGAAAAAAAATCACTCCCTAAATAGAGGAATTGAATTACTGCTTGAAACGTGGCTATCACAGTCAGAAGAGAAAGCAAGTTAGAGAACATCAGCCTTCTTGTTTGATAAAAGCAATATCCTGATTTGGCTAACATAGCGCAATATGTATTCGCAAGGACTAGCCGCACAACATATTTTTGTAGCATAAATGATGTGAGGATAAGTTTTCATGAAAAATTCAAACATCATACCATTTAGTTCTGTAGACCTTCAGCAGACTCAGACACTACAACAGTTGTTCATTCAACAATCTCCACTATCTTGTTTCAAGAGTTGTCAGAGCAATCATCTGTTGCTAAAACTCTAGCAAAATCGTGGACCACGGGAAGGATTTAATGGTAGAGAGGAGTAAGTTGTTGTCCGAAGCACACCAGAATTTATCAGATCCTAATAACAAAGAATTCAGAGCATCTTCTTATCCTTGATGACTGAATTATCTTCTTCATTTTGTAACATATGCGTGCCCATCAGCATGTTGCTTCAACATTCATATGTTTATCCATGAGCATGGTATTTCAGCAATCATATGTATACCCATCAGCAAGGTACTTAGAGAGCTTTAATCACGTTGCTTGTCTCTGAAGATAGCATTTATTTCAGCTATTGTCAAAGCAAGCAACCATAGCCTATCTAACGCTCCATAAAACCTCAGAGTGCGACTTTCCCATGAAGCCTTTCCGAAGCGATGGTGTGCAAGTATCTCCTCCTCCTTCCTCTTCCTGTGCGTTCTGCGATTTGGATCAGCCTAAGGACATGAGCTTCTTGAAGATTATGTATCATGTTGTTGAATACTTCAGGTACTTCAGATCTGCCTTAAATCCGTGCATCCTAAGTCTCTGATTCATTGGATATGGATGAAGTTACTCACTCGAAATACATGGCTCCTCTTTTACATACATGCACCTCTTCTATTGATGAGTAGAGCATCCAAGAGAGAGCATGGATTTTCCATTACTTTCGATGTTCCGAGAGCAAAGCATCGCCAAGCTTTTTTTATGATTGTGCTGTGTCGGATAGACTCTTACTGTTCAAGGACGACGACTCCCCTCAGACCCCTTTGTCCACATTGATGTCTGTCAGACAAAAATAGCTAGAGATGACTTTCCACGCGAAGCTACTTCCTTATTTTCAATGTGTTTGATACATGATCAAATAATATTGCGGAAGATCTTTTTCCACTCCCTTCTCCTCTGCGTCAAAGAACTCCTCCAAATTGCCAAATCATACCATAACAATTGACCTCCTGAGCATAGATTTATGCGCACGTAGCTTCCCTCTTCAGCAGATCACCTTCCTTTCTAAAATACCGTTGCCTTATCTAAAATCAGCATCACGAATCGGAGCTTCCATAGGTCTCCAGAGCTGCCACATAGGTATATGTACAGCCCGTCATAGCAATCTTTCCTAGCAACAGACTTTTGATGGTTTTAGATCATGCTCTACTTCACAATTAATGAGCTCTCTGATTACATTCACCGCTTCAAAGTTACTCCTCCTCCTTATAGGGACAGCTAACACAGTAAAGATCCTCCTGATCAGGGCGTAGTCCTCCTCTTTCCGATAACTTCAAAGCCTTCTCTTTATCAGCAGCTCTCTTCTCCAGCACAAACGATCTTCAATCTCCTCCTCTTCTGACAACGCTTCGCCCTCAGATTCCCCACGATTCATAGTTCTCTCCACCCCTTGCAGCTTCTACGGCACACTCCCATGCCTCCTCCATGACGAAAAGGAAAGACCTGTTCCATAACTCATGTATCTCCAAGCAGCTTTGGAATGAAGAGGAGAAGAGCTTTCTACCACCTCAGAAGGAGAGTACCTACGACAGTCTCTCTCTCTCCCCCCCCCGAAAGATGGCGGACAACCGAGGATAAAATATAGAGTGCAGAGACAAAGGTCTGCGAACATGAGATCTTCACCTTTTCTTCTCGTCCATGCTTTTTCCTTGTTGTATCTGAAATAACCAGAAGTTCCCCACGTAAAATTAGCCTTTCTTTCTTTATCAATATAGCAAGAGAAGATTCGTCCATAGCTTTTCATCGCCGTCCCCCCTTCTTGCGTGTTGCCACCCTTCTTTAAGCATGGCTTCATTTCGGATCCCCTCATTTGCTCCACACGTTCCTTTTTTTTTAGCGCCCGTCCTCCTCTCAAAGAACGTGTGCCACAGCCTTTATCAAAACTCTATGCCTTTTTGTAAGCACCACACTTTCCATTCTCAAGATAAATGTATTTTGTAAAAATACATAACGCAGCCCATGCATAATTTCATTTATTATTCTAAACACAAATCATTATTGTAGCGAAATTCATAAAGTTGAAAAGCTTTCCTGAAAAAAAATCCAAATACAACATCTGACCACCACCCCAATGCGTTTGCGGTGTTGATCGATTTCTACATGAGATTGGAGAGACGAAACTGGTAGTCAAACACATCATACTATCTTTTGTATTAGAAGAATCCATCTTTGCATCTGCCTTCCATGCGTGATTGATCTGATCCTAAGGGGTCTTCAACCTTCACATGTTGTAAGGTGGAAGCATTCACTTCTTATTTGGCTTTCCATTAGTATGAAACGTCCGAATATATATCTCATCTTGTATTGCACCCTTTGAATTTGGTTGTGCTTCATCAAGAGTAGAGATGAGAATCTCTACGACACTCACCCTCACCAAACCTGTGCATCCTCCGGATGCGCCAAACAAAGACCTGTTTTCTGCTTAATGATAAAGTCAATTTCATAGCATGATATATGTGTATGGGTTTTAAAATCAAAGTGCCTTATGCAGGGCTGTGTAAATAGCCCTATTTATATGCACACTTTGAAAATGCATGTATAAAATTAATGGTGCAATCAATAAAAAAAATGGCTTCTGATGGTGAGGTTGGTGCTCTCACTCACATACATAACAATGTGAAATTACATAAATCCTTACAATCACTCTTATGTGCAAGGGTAATAAATCAGATCGTGCCTAGATGCATGGTCATGTAGTGTGACCCTACTATGCATACTTTAAGTGCATCTTCAAAATCATGGTGCATAAAGGGTAAGAGCTTTTGATGAAGAGGTTTCTATCTCCTATAGTTCGACTTTGCTCGCAGATTTCATCATGCATTTTACAATCAAGATAGGTGCAAATGGACGTGCATCTAAGGGAAAAACTCATTATGTGTTTGTACATAATTTTATGCATACTTTAAATGCAAGCTTAAAGAAAAATGGTGCAAAAATGGAACTAAAAGTTACTCATAGTCTATGTTTGAAGAAAATCTTGGTTCATCAATCAGCTCCCAATCTTCATGCTAAACCTGTAAAATAAATCAACTCGAAAAACTTGTGAGCAACATAATTATTAGCAGACTTATACAAAAGGTAGCAATCCAAGATAATACTTCTCCATAGTCCATCTGTAAAAACCAAAGCAATATTAAGTCAAACTTGGTAGCTGTCATGATATTCCACTGAAATATTAAATCCTTCATTCTTGCTTGTCCTGCATCAAAGCACTCAAACATTTGATTAGAAAAACCAATATTAACATCATTAAGGTAAAACAAGTGTTCATTTATATTGAAACCCTTCAATTCATATTTTTCAAATGTATAAGTATCATTGTTTATAATGTTCTCATATTGTTCTTCCTTATATTCAGAAACAATGTGAGTAATAATTTTAGGAGAAGCTATTGTGATGAGTGGGATTTCTTTAACACTTGCATCACTCACTTCTTCAATGAATAATTTGGTATGACTTTTATAAGAATCAAACAAAGGTTTCTCATGTTCACACTCATGTTTGCTTAATGTTTGGTGTTCTGTAATTATAATTTGGTTTTCATCATTCATCGTTGGTGTAGCATAATTTAATTCATTGTTTGGAATTTCAAATGTGTTTTCTTCATTTATCTTTGGATAAGTACAATCTAATTCGTTGCCTTTAGAAAGAGGAAAATATTTGAGGTTTTGGCGTTCATATCTAAGAGCAAGTCGATGAACTTGCTTTTGCACATATGTCCAATCACTGGTCAGGCCATTTGAGGTATTATGTTCTTCTAAAAGAGGCTCTAGGTCTTTTCGAATTGAGTAATCAAGGATAGTTAAAAAATTTATAACTTTATAAGGCTCTAGATAAGTTTGTTCTTGCTCAGGTAAGTCACTAAACTGTTCTTCAAACTCTTGAAAACTCTCAATTAAGTTCTCTTTTGGTTTAGATGTATTTACCCAAGCTTGAAACGTTTCATGATTTCTTTTTGTTGAATCCTCGAAAACGAATTCTTGTAGCAATTGGGTCTTAAAACTATTCCAAGGTATAGTGGACGAGCCCAACCTAAGGCTTATTCTATCTCGGGTATCTCCATTTGATATACGCCTAAAGGTGGAAACCCAACTATCCCTAGGTATGCCATATTGATAGGCTAAATGTTCATACTCCTTGAGATACCTAGTAACATCTTTACCACAAAATTCTTTCTTCTCTATTTTAAGGTCATCAATCAATTTCCATACTCTTTTTTCTACGAGCTAAGGGTCCATAATGAAATCTCTATCTATTAATCACTCAAAACTACGTCACAAGGTATATATATATATACTAGACACATATTCTTTGTCATCAATCAATTTCCATACTCTTTTTTCTACGAGGTAAGGGTCCATAATGAAAGCTCTATCTATTAATCACTCAAAACTACGTCACAAGGTATATATATATATACTAGACACATATTCTTTGTATCAGACGTCCCTGAGCTGCTATGCCGCGTCTTCACGTCGGGTTCACCAAGATGTCGGCGCGAAAGCGACGGTCGGTGGATCAGGGCGACCGCCAAAAATACGGCACACACCGGGTGTTTGGAGCAAGCTCAGGTAGAGTGATGTCTCAAAGAACAAATATTAATAGTGTAAAAGCAACATCATAAACCCATTAAAACAATCAAATATTAATGCGCATATTAAATCTTTGCAATTTTAGTCAATTGATTAAAATGTCTAGATTTAGCTTTTAAAGATTCACAAAATATAACTCTTGATTCGAAGTTATGGAAGTGGTCGCATTCAAGTTATAAACTAATAATTTCAGTTTCAGCATTCTTCTTTGATTGACTTGATCATTGATTCATCGGAAACGAAAATACTTCTTTATATAACGAATTGAAGACATATAAGGTAGCAGGGAACTTAATTTTTACGAACAAATCCTAGATTTCAACTTCCCTTCTAAGCCATTATCTTTCGATGCATCATCTTATATATTTTCAATCATTTATGGACTTTCGTTTTAAGGCCACATAGAATTTCATAAAAAACTTGAAAGTGCATCAGTGATTGTTTTATGTGAAAAATGCATAGCAACAAATTTAGAGGAAAAAAAATCACTCCCTAAATAGAGGAATTGAATTACTGCTTGAAACGTGGCTATCACAGTCAGAAGAGAAAGCAAGTTAGAGAACATCAGCCTTCTTGTTTGATAAAAGCAATATCCTGATTTGGCTAACATAGCGCAATATGTATTCGCAAGGACTAGCCGCACAACATATTTTTGTAGCATAAATGATGTGAGGATAAGTTTTCATGAAAAATTCAAACATCATACCATTTAGTTCTGTAGACCTTCAGCAGACTCAGACACTACAACAGTTGTTCATTCAACAATCTCCACTGTCTTGTTTCAAGAGTTGTCAGAGCAATCATCTGTTGCTAAAACTCTAGCAAAATCGTGGACCACGGGAAGGATTTAATGGTAGAGAGGAGTAAGTTGTTGTCCGAAGCACACCAGAATTTATCAGATCCTAATAACAAAGAATTCAGAGCATCTTCTTATCCTTGATGACCGAATTATCTTCTTCATTTTGTAACATATGCGTGCCCATCAACATGTTGCTTCAACATTCATATGTTTATCCATGAGCATGGTATTTCAGCAATCATATGTATACCCATCAGCAAGGTACTTAGAGAGCTTTAATCACGTTGCTTGTCTCTGAAGATAGCATTTATTTCCGCTATTGTCAAAGCAAGCAACCATAGCCTATCTAACGCTCCATAAAACCTCAGAGTGCGACTTTCCCATGAAGCCTTTCCGAAGCGATGGTGTGCAAGTATCTCCTCCTCCTTCCTCTTCCTGTGCGTTCTGCAATTTGGATCAGCCTAAGGACATGAGCTTCTTGAAGATTATGTATCATGTTGTTGAATACTTCAGGTACTTCAGATCTGCCTTAAATCCGTGCATCCTAAGTCTCTGATTCATTGGATATGGATGAAGTCACTCACTCGAAATACATGGCTCCTCTTTTACATACATGCACCTCTTCTATTGATGAGTAGAGCATCCAAGAGAGATCATGGATTTTCCATTACTTTCGATGTTCCGAGAGCAAAGCATCGCCAAGCTTTTTTTATGATTGTGCTGTGTCGGATAGACTCTTACTGTTCAAGGACGACGACTCCCCTCAGACCCCTTTGTCCAGTTTGATGTCTGTCAGACAAAAATAGCCAGAGATGACTTTCCACGCGAAGCTACTTCCTTATTTTCAATGTGTCTGATACATGATCAAATAATATTGCGGAAGATCTTTTTCCACTCCCTTCCCCTCTGCGTCAAAGAACTCCTCCAAATTGCCAAATCATACCATAACAATTGACCTCCTGAGCATAGATTTATGCGCACGTAGCTTCCCTCTTCAGCAGATCACCTTCCTTTCTAAAATACCGTTGCCTTATCTAAAATCAGCATCACGAATCGGAGCTTCCATAGGTCTCCAGAGCTGCCACATAGGTATATGTACAGCCCGTCATAGCAATCTTTCCTAGCGACAGACTTTTGATGGTTTTAGATCATGCTCTACTTCACAATTAATGAGCTCTCTGATTACATTCACCGCTTCAAAGTTACTCCTCCTCCTTATAGGGACAGCTAACACAGTAAAGATCCTCCTGATCAGGGCGTAGTCCTCCTCTTTCCGATAACGTCAAAGCCTTCTCTTTATCAGCAGCTCTCTTCTCCAGCACAAACGATCTTCAATCTCCTCCTCTTCTGACAACGCTTCGCCCTCAGATTCCCCATGATTCATAGTTCTCTCCACCCCTTGCAGCTTCTACGGCACACTCCCATGCCTCCTCCATGACGAAAAGGAAAGACCTGTTCCATAACTCATGTATCTCCAAGCAGCTTTGGAATGAAGAGGAGAAGAGCTTTCTACCACCTCAGAAGGAGAGTACCTACGACAGTCTCTCTCTCTCCCCCCCCGAAAGATGGCGGACAACCGAGGATAAAATATAGAGTGCAGAGACAAAGATCTGCGAACATGAGATCTTCACCTTTTCTTCTCGTCCATGCTTTTTCCCTGTTGTATCTGAAATAACCAGAAGTTCCCCACGTAAAATTAGCCTTTCTTTCTTTATCAATATAGCAAGAGAAGATTCGTCCATAGCTTTTCATCGCCGTCCCCCCTTCTTGCGTGTTGCCACTCTTCTTTAAGCATGGCTTCATTTCGGATCCCCTCATTTGCTCCACACGTTCCTTTTTTTTTTTAGCGCCCGTCCTCCTCTCAAAGAACGTGTGCCACAGCCTTTATCAAAACTCTATGCCTTTTTGTAAGCACCACACTTTCCATTCTCAAGATAAATGTATTTTGTAAAAATACATAACGCAGCCCATGCATAATTTCATTTATTATTCTAAACACAAATCATTATTGTAGCGAAATTCATAAAGTTGAAAAGCTTTCCTGAAAAAAAATCCAAATACAACATCTGACCACCACCCCAATGCGTTTGCGGTGTTGATCGGTTTCTACATGAGATTGGAGAGACGAAACTGGTAGTCAAACACATCATACTATCTTTTGTATTAGAAGAATCCATCTTTGCATCTGCCTTCCATGCGTGATTGATCTGATCCTAAGGGGTCTTCAACCTTCACATGTTGTAAGGTGGAAGCATTCACTTCTTATTTTGCTTTCCATTAGTATGAAACATCCGATATATATCTCATCTTGTATTGCACCCTTTGAATTTGGTTCTGCTTCATCAAGAGTAGAGATGAGAATCTCTACGACACCGGCATGGTCTCTAAGGATGGAGGCTTACCTTCAAGGGAGGAATCTATATGGATTCATATCCGGAGATGAAGCAATGCCAACCATGAGGAACAAAGGGCAACCATCACATGAAGAAGTGGAAGGACTTTCGAATTGGTGTTCGAAGGATGCACTTGCAAGGTCCTATATACTAAACTCAATCTCTGATTTTCTTTTACCTCATGTCAAGGGATGCAAGACATCAAGAGAAACCTGGAATGCACTTGCTTCTTTCTTCTCTTCCAACACTCCAGCAAGGAAGAACCAATTGTGGATGGAGTTCACAACAATGAAGAAAAGCCCGAAGCAAAATGTGACTGATTATGTCACAAAGATGAAGGAGATTTCCGAACAACTTGGAAGCATTGGAGAGGTAATCGAAGAGGAGGAAATCATAAGACAAATCATGAATGGAATCAAAGCAGACAACAAGTGGGAGTCATTCACAATAGCCATGGATTTATACATGGATATGCATGTACCCGACCTCAACACACTCATGGGCCAACTCTTCACTCATGAAGCAAAGATTAGCAAAGGTGGTGAGTCCTCAAGAGGTAATCAAACTTCTGCCTTATATTCTGATAAAGCTAAGGTCAAGGACAAGTCAAAGAATAGGAAGAATGAAGATGAAGGTAGCTCTTTCCAAGCAAACTTTGCAGGTAGAGGAAGAGCTAGAGGAAGAGGCAGAGGTGGAAAGCAAGGCAGGGGGAGATTCCAATCATCTCAACCTTGCAACATATGTGGCTTATCTAACCATACTACTGAAGAATGTTTTAGGAACCCGAGGAACTCAAGAGGAAGAGGATTCAATAGAGGTGGCTATGGATCAAATAGAGGTAGATACAATGGAGGCTACAACAACAACAACTACTACAACAACAATTACAACAACAACAACTATCAAAGTGGCCATAGAGGAAGAAGAGATTACAATAACTATGCAGAGGACCAAAGTCAAGAAGATTCATTATTGATTATGAATCTATCAGCGAAGAAGGTTAAGGATGATGATCACATATTTTACATTGATTCAGGATGCTCGAACCATGTAGCAGGAAATGTGGCTTTACTTTCTGATTTGGAAGATCCTCATAACAAGCATGAAGTGAAGACAGGAGATGACACAAAGCACTCAGTGGAGAAGATAGGTAATGTGAAGACATCAGATGGGAATATGAACCTCTTAAGCAAAGTCTTGTATGTCCCTACAATTACCAAAAATTTAATAAGTGTTGGACAGATTGTTGAAAAAGGATTGCAGGTTAGATTCAATCGATTTGGAGCATATGTTGAAGACCCAAGGCAAGGCTTTCGAAGGATTGCCAAAGGAGAAAAGACAGGAAGGCTTTTCACTTTTGAAGTGGAAGATACAAAGAACATAGCTTTGTTTAGCTATGGATCTCAAACTCTTACAGAGTTGGAGATATGGCAGAGAAGGCTTGCTCACATTGGTGAGAGGACACTCAAACAAATTTGCAGGGACCAAAGTGTACTTGGTTTGCCTAATATCACAAGGCAACACATGATTTATAAGTGTGAAGCTTGTCAACTTGGCAAGGCTCATAGACAACCTTTCAATAAGAAAGGATATATGTATCAAAATCCTTTGGATCTAGTGCACACGGATGTGTGGGGTCCAAGTAAGGAGCCATCTATATTAGGCTCAAGATATTATGTGTCTTTCATAGATGATTGTAGTAGGTGGACCATTCTGTTTTTCATGAAGCACAAGGATGAAGTGTTTAATTGCTTTAAGAAGTATATTGCTCTTGTTGAAAATCAAACAGGTAGGACTTTGAAAAGACTCAGATCAGATGGTGGAGGAGAATACTTCTCTTCTGAATTTGATGCCTTCTTGCATGAAGGAGGCATTAAAAGGGAAGTCACTACAAGGTATACACCCGAACTCAATGGTGTAGCAGAGAGGAGGAACAGAGCTATTGTCGAAGCTGCAAGGTCCATGCTCAACGAAAAGGGATTGCCAAACTACCTATGGGCAGAGGCTGTGTCGACAGCCACGTATCTCATAAATAGACTTCCATCTAAGTCACTAGATGGAATCACTCCATATGAAGTGTGGAATGGAAGAAGACCTAGTCTAGAGCATTGTAAAATCTTTGGATGCTTAGCCTATGCTCACATTCCTTCTCAAGTAAGAGGGAAATTGGATCCCAAGGCAGAGAAGTGTGTATTTATTGGTTATGATCAAAACCAAAAAGGATATAGATTGTACAATCCAACCAATAAAGGATTTTCTGTGAGTAGAGATGTAATTTTTGATGAAAACAAATCATGGTTTGATGATGACAGGAAAGTGAAGCTGCCATATGACTTGGATGAAGACTTTCCATCACTTCAACCAAAGGAGCCAAAGCAGATTGAAGAAAGTGATTCGGAGATTGACCTAGAAGACTTGGAAAGACTAAAGCTATGGAAGAACAAAGGTAAAGCAAAGATGCAGGATGCTACATATGGACCCGAGAGCTCACATCAACCACTTAGAAGGTCTTCAAGGGAGAAGAAGAAACCAGAGAGGTTTGGTTATGATACTTCTTTGGTCACCAAGCACTCAATCTACATTGCAAAGGATTCAACCAATGAAGAACCTACCACATTTGAAGAAGCACAAAGCAAGAAAGCTTGGAGAGATGCAATGGATGAAGAAATGGAAGCCTTGAAGGAGAATGACACTTGGGAGCTTGTACCTAACAAGCCATCTATGAAGATAATCGGATCTCGATGGATATACAAAATCAAGAGGAATCCAGATGGAAGTATAAATAGACACAAAGCAAGGTTAGTTGCTAAAGGGTTTGCTCAAACCCATGGTATTGATTATGAGGAGACTTTCTCTCCTGTTGCAAAAATGCCTACAATTAGGGTTCTCATTAGTCTTGCTGCATCTAGAAATTGGAATCTTTATCAACTTGATGTAAAGAATGCTTTCTTGAATGGATGGATTTCTGAGGAAGTGTATATGGCTTAACCTCCTGGATATGAGGATGCACATCATCCTAACTATGTATGCAAACTAAAGAAAGCTTTGTATGGATTGAAGCAAGCTCCAAGAGCTTGGAATTTCAGATTGGTGACTTATTTGCAGGACCAAGGATTCAAAGCTAGCAAGGCGGATACCTCTTTGTTCATAAAGAGGAATGGATCTGAAGTGATCTATTTATGTGTGTATGTTGATGATATTATTATCACAGGCAATGATCTTGAAGGAATCAAACAAGTAAAGGCTCAAATGAAGGAGGAGTTCAAAATAAGTGACCTCGGACCACTCACTTATTTTCTTGGATTGGAGTTGATCTACACAGATTCAGGTATATACATCACACAAAGGAAGTATGTCCATGACATGCTCGTCAAGTTCAAGATGGAAAATACCAAGTGTGCAGGTACACCTATGGAGCAAAACCATAAGCTTAGTGCTTATTAAGGAGAGCCAATTGAAGACATCACAAGCTATCAAAGCTTGGTTGGAAGTTTGAACTATGCAACACTCACAAGGGTGGATATATGCTATAGTGTTAGCATATTGAGTCAGTTTATGCATAAGCCGAGAAGACCACACATGGAAGCGGCCAAGAGAGTCCTCAAGTACCTAAAGGGGACTATGAATGAAGGTTTGTTTTATTCATTTACTTCAGATATTGAGCTAAAGGTCTATTCAGATGCAGATTGGTCCGGATCTAAAGATGATAGAAGAAGCACATCAGGATATATATCATTTGCAGGTTCAAAAATCATTTCTTGGTCATCGAAGAAGCAACCAACCGTGGCATTATCGTCTACCGAAGCCGAATATAGAGTTTGGCTATTGCAACTCAAGAAATCATGTGGTTAAAGTCTTTGTACACAGATCTTGGACTTCATTCTTCAACACCTCACATTTTTGGTGACAACACAAGCTCACTACATCTAGCAGCTAATCCGGTAAACCATGCTAGAACCAAGCATATTGAAGTCCACTACCATTACGTAAGGGAGAAGCTAATGAGCAAGGATATTCAACTATCCTATGTCTCTACAGATATGCAATGTGCCGACATGTTGACTAAAGCTCTTGATGGTACAATATTAAGTAGATTCAAGTTGATGATTGGCTTGCAGGAAATCAAGGACAATTGAAGACTTATTTGAAGGCCTAGCATGTTAGGCTTGAGGGGGAGCTGTTGGTGCATTTTGCCCAAGCCTACATGCTTGATATGCTTGATATTATCCTCATTTGTAAGTCACATGAGTAGTCATGTGAACACCTCTTGTAAAAGAGTACATTTTATCTCTTGTAAATGGAAAAAGAAAAAAAGGAAAAGGATGGCTTACCTCATCCATGATGTAAAAGCAAATTCGTGGTTCTAACTACCTAAAACCACGAAATTTAGAGCTGAGGGAATCTCTCCTAACTTTGGGGATCACTTTTAGGTGGAGCCATTCGAATTCGAATTCAAAATTCCCTCCAAGAATAGCTATAAAAGGAGCAAGAAGGAAGAGGTGATTAGCAAGCCTTGTACGTGACCACTTGATGTCATTTTGTAGAGATTGAAGAGATTAATCCATAGCTCTATCATTCTAATCCCATTGTGCAAAGATTCATTGCCAATGTGGTTGTAATCATATGTGAATCTATACATTTATCATCATCTACTTCTCTGTTTTGTTCTCTGCTATACTCACTCAGAGCAGTAACTTCAGAAGCTCATATCTCAAGTTCTACTGAACCTTTTTTAGTGATTTAACTTGAGTTGGATAGCTTGTACTGTCTACTTTGTGCATATAAATTTGCAAGGTCATTGGATTAATACTTTTGGAGATATCTGCATTTTACTGCTTACTGGTCTATCTCTGCAGAGCCCCAAGAATTGTGGGAATGTTCCAGAAATTGATGAAACTTGTT
>CM035437.1:14405541-14435541 GCA_020310875.1 Ceratopteris richardii | reverse complement strand
AAGGGTTAGGGACCAGCATAGGTAGCATGACATGACTCATTGAACAATCAAAAGCCCAAATGGTCTCTCTTGATATGCAAATTAGCTCTTTCCTTACTATGAAGAAAAGAGATATTTTTTCTCTTCTTATACCTATGATGGCTAGGAAGGAAACATTACAATCTAGCAAACACAAGGGGGAAAGCTCTAGGGAGACTCCCCTCATGAAAGACTTTAAGGTGCCCACTTTTATAGGGGATGATGAAGAGAGGAATAAGGATGCAATATACACTTCCTTGTAGAAGTGGAATGACATGCATCAAGTCGAAGCAATCCCATGCTAGAAGAGATTATTTTGCTTGTTCCATGAGCTATAAGTGGTGGATGCCTCTCAAGAAGGTGAATTCATTCCTTATTGACTACAAACACTCTATAACTCTTTTGCGAAAATAGTTTCTTCTTGAGAATGAAGAAGAGAGGAATTGGGATGAGTGGGATACTATTACACATAGATGTAGACCAGTTTCTATCTATATATCACACTATAGAGAAATAATCCTAAATATTAAGGGGCTTGATGACTTTCAAAAGACTATGGGGTTTTTCTAAGCCTCAGATGAAGCCATAATAAAGAGGGAAATGAGAAGAAACACACCAAATATGTTTGAGTAGGCGATCAAATATGCACACATTTATAAGGACCACAATCATCCTTAGTATACTCCCATGGAGATGGATCAAACCCTCAAACCTATTAGTATCACTAAGTTCAAGAAACAAGTAGTCATGAGTGAAACTAAATTCTTCATTAAGAAGTAGAGACTACAAGGGCCTATATTACTTATTGAGTAGTATGAAAGGGCCAAAAAGGAGAACATGTGTTTTAGGTGCTTGTCTCCTAACCATGCGAAATGGAACTATCCATTATGTAAGAGGGAAGAGAAAAAAGGAAGGACCAAGGACTAGTATAGCAAAAAAGTGGTATGCCTTGTGCACACAATTCCAATTCATGGCATCTCTAGCTACAATGACATGGAGGTTATGCACAAGGATTTAGAGCACACCTTTTGTTTGAGTTAGTGATTGTGGTCATTGCAGTTTGGACCACATGACCTTGTTAAACTTCATAGTAATTTATACTAGACTATAATCAAAATCATGATAGATTAATCCACCATTGATAACTTTATAAACTTTGCTTTGGTTAAGAAACTAAAGATTCCCCAACAGACAAGTGCACATAAATATGTGGCATCTATGATGTAGGGTGAGGACGAGAGAGTATGGGACACTATGGTGTCCAATTTGGAGGTCCACATTCAAGGATATACAAATCATGTGGACTTCCAGATCATGAATATGGAGAGGATAGGTCTTGTTTTTAGGTAGAGAGTGGTTATGGGGATTGGGAGACACAATTAAATGTAGCTATCAAAACAACAATCTTAAGTTTATGAAAAATGGAAGTAAGTTTTATTTTGAGGGGGAGTGGTGTAATTAGTATAACTCTTGTTTTATAGCTCATCTGATGTATGTATTCAAGATATCAATATAATTAAAGAAAAAGTTTTCCATTGTTCATTTTTGCAAGGGTGTGTTGTGAAGGGTTTTAAAGATCTAATGTTTGAATTTAAAGATGTGTTTCCCACCAATCTTCAAAGAGGGCTACCACTAGAGAGAGGGGACATTGACCATGACATATATCTAGTTACTAGAACTAGCTCTATTTGTGAGCCACCTTCTAGGGTTAGTGTTTTGTAGCACCAAGAAGTAGATAATCGGCTTTAGGATTACTTAGATGAAGGTTTCATTAGACTTAGTAACTTTAGGATGTCTTTGTGAGGCTATGCATAGATTATGGAGCATTAAATAAGGTAAAAATCAAGAATATGTTTCGAGTGCCTATGTTGGAAGAAATATTTGATCAATTATATGAAGATAGGTATTTCATCAAGCATGACATAAGATCAAGATATCATCAAATTAGGATTAGGTTAGAGGATGTTCCTAAGATCTCATTTAGGACTATACATGAGCATTATGAGTTGTTGTGGATGCCATTTGATCTTATCAATGCTCTACTCACATTCATGAAGCCATGAATAGTATTTTATAGCCATATGTAGGGTGTTTTGTTGTAAATTTATTGGATGATATTCTCATCTATAGTAGATCAAAAGAGGAACACATGAAGCACTGGAAAAACGTATTTTAAGTGTCAGAGGGAGATTTTCTATTTGCAAAAGAGTCAAAGTGTGAGTTTTTCAAAACACAAGTTAGGTATCTTGGGCATTTCAAGATTATGACCACCACATGCTAGAGAGATGACTCTCCTCCCAACCATATGTCTCTATATATAGCTCTCTCCAAGGGACTGCCTTCTTGGGCAGGTGGATACTAACCATCCATGTGTCGGCCATGTAAATGCATGTGCACCAAGTATCTTAATCAACTCGAGTTAACTCAAGTGGATGCTTCTAGAAGGCTCTAGATCTCTTTGGGAAAAATAATTTGCCCATGTACCCCATGGGGATTGAACCTAAGACCTCCTCCTTCACACCCTTGAGACTGAACCACTAAGCTTAGTGGATCACTTGTTTACAAGAGCACATGACCTCGTGGTAAGTCTAGACTCGAGATCTTTGGTCATACACACGAGTGACCAAATGGTGTCCGATTTCAGATCCATCTGAACCGATCGGACCATTAGACCATACACTTACTTTATTACATTCTTTCCCCCTTGGAAAAATATTTTTTTCCTAAAAAATAAAACTATATAACTAGTGTAGGCAACCCTTGAGCCTCATGTTCTTAAACCAGAAGAACATGGTCGTGTTCTAAAACTAGAAGAACATGTCTCATCTCTGTGGTGGGATCCCTACCCAAATGATTCAAAACACTGTCTGGCTTTGCACTTTGATAAACTGGTCAAAGTACAAATTAGTGAATGAATAATAAGGGTGGATCTAAAAACATCCTTGGCCAATTCATAATTTCTCGATGTGCGTTTTGGGTACAAACATGTGAACTAGGTGGATGCGAATTGCTAGTCCATTTCTTGGCATGATCGGTGCATGGACTTAGTAACGAAAGTGGGATTCTTATCCAATCTTTGAGAACTCGATTCATTTGAAGTTGATTTGGAAAACTTGAAATTTGGTTGGCCCAAACATCTAACTTGAATGTTTGTACTATGATTTATTTTTAACCAACATTTACTTGATTTTATTCACCCGAATCGAGGACCACTTTGTCCTAATGGGCTTGAAAATCTAATGTAAACTACAGGAGAAAGTTTATCATTTACATCGGATCAATCGTACTATAACTTGACCAAGTCAAATCCAAAATGAAAATTGTCCAACTTAGGCTACTTTTCTAGAAAAGACTTTAGCTAAAAGTTCTTCAGAATTGTCAACCTTATGAGCAGTTCCTAACTTCTTTTTTCTAGAGTGGATTGAATCCTAGAAAATCGTTTATGCTATAACTTGAAGCAAACTCAAATAAATAAGTCAACTTAGACTTATCATCTTTTGAAGATTTGAAAAGGTTCTTGTACATAATATCTATCTGGGATGTTTAACTTAGTTGCCTAGTTCTAACCAGCTAATCCTTGACTTTTATGAAAGGAATCAGATACCATATCTGAGTCAAATCCAAACGATTAGAAAGCGGAAGGAAATAACTAAAACTCTATACAACCAATTCAAACTTCCAATAGATATTCTCTCTATGAGTCGAATTTTGCATAACTCAGGACTTCAACCACTCAAATATCTATTTCAACAAGGTATTGAAGCATTTTTTCTATCTTTAGGAGAGATAAACTAGATTCTGAAAAAGATTCAAAGTAAATCCAAACATCATCCAACCACAGGATACTAGTGTGGTATCCAAGATCAGTTTGTCAACCCACTAAGGTTCTATTGATGCATTTTTACTTAAATAATGCTTCACTTGAGACTAAGTTCATTTTTTCTATCTTTAGGAGAAATAAACAGGATTCTCAAAACGATTCAGAGTAAATCTAAAACATCATCCAACCACAAAATACTAGTGTGGTATCCAACATCAGTGTGTCAACCCACTGATATTCTATAGATGAGTTTTTACTCAAATAATGCTTCACTTGAATTACTAAGTTCATGCCTATATTCAATCTTTATGACTCCTTATTGGGAATGCAATTCTTGTGTATTCATTTGAGTCAAAAGATTGAATTTACCAAGTCATGCTAGGAACTTGTTGCTTGACTTAGTCAATCAATCCTTAGTTGAAAGAATTATTTCAATGTCAAAGTCTTACTTTTTTAGAAATTTATCAAATATTTCTAAATTAACACTTTATCTTGAAGTGTTTCATGATTCAAATAAGAACAAGTATGTGTCTTATTTGAAAAAAGAAGATTTTGGAAGTTACCAACTTCATATCTTTTGCTTCCTTGATTTTGAAGTATCTTGAGATTATTATATTATCCTATTGAATTTAAACTTTTTCTTTGAAATTTAAATTCTCTTGAGGATCAAATCTGACTTCAAGATTCATACTAGGACTAAAAGATAATTATCACCCATGATCTGATGTCCCGTACCATCTTTCCTATATCAATCTGAGTATAAAATCTAGTGTCCCATACCACCCTATTTTATATTCACATTGACGTGTGACTGATACTTATCCTAAAGTCTAAACATCTCTTGATAGAGTACCTTCTCGTTTCAATTCTTTAAGAGAATTTTGAAGTTTTAGGCATTACCTCTAGCTAGGTTTTGATTCCTACATACCATTGTTTCACGGTCTGGTGCTTTTATTTTGGAAACTTGAAACCTATTGATAGAATATCCATTCTTCTTTGCTAGGGTTTTCAAATGAAAACGAGTTAGAATTCCAAGTTCTTGAATTTCTCAAATTCAAGTCCAGTTGGTTATTCTTGACCAATTTTGTAACAACAAGATATTTTCACTTCTTGTCTTTAGATTCCTTTCTTATCAAAGCTTTAAGTAGCTACCCCGAGACTTTATAGGAATCTCTTTACTGCTTACGTCTAAGCATCTACTCATGCTTTTGGATTTCACCTTTAATAAATCCTTTTAAGACTAGGTAAACTTTATGTTGTACCTTCCACAAAATTAATTACCATTGACACAGTTGCAGACTACATACTTGGAATACTCTATTCAGACTTGGAATAGCTTACTATTTTCACACTTTCCATTGGATAAATGGAGCTTGAGTGAAAATTTCCCCAAAATGAATTTGATTACCAATCCTTGGATAAATTTTGACATAGTTCCAATCGCAATTTCTTAGACAAACCTTGCCAAGCTTGATCAAGTCTTGTTGACCTTGTGATAAAATAAAGACTTAATCTTCATCATTAAGATATCTCAAGATTGTCTGAAGCTTTATAGCTTACCTACAAGATTTATAGAGATCTTTCCCTCAACTCAAGTCCGAGCATATGCTAATGGCTCTCAAATTCCAAAACTAAGAATCTTTGGTATACCTTTAGGTTATAGCAATCATTGGACTTAAGTACCACTACTAGTGGTTTGAGAATTCTTGGGAACTACTTACTATTAAACTTACTTGAAGAATTCCATTCTCACATGCAGGGAGAATTTATTCTTTTGCTTTGATCTGTAAGAGAAATTCTTGACTTTTGGACAAGACTCAAAACTTTATTTCTTGAATGGTTCACTTCATGAGTATCAAACTAAAGTATAACCTTAGGATATGGTTTCCCATTTCCTGATGAAATTTTAATTGGAATTTTCATTTACATGTGTTCCTATTCTCGAGTTTGAAAAATTATTATCATTGTTCAATCAGATGATGTTACAAGAGTACTTTAAATATTTCTATTTTAAAGTACAAACATCTTTTATGATTGAACCAATGTATAATAATTATACTCAAGACACTTCATGGTCTTCTTTATCACTTAAGAATCATCAAGATTTTTTCCTAAAAGTGATAATATATCAATATCTTGGAAGACCTTAATAATTGAGATTTATCAAGAGCTTGTCCAAAAGGCATATCTTCTCAATTAATGAAATAGTTAACTAAACTATTTCATTTATTGGTTTATCTTTAGGAAATATCCTAATTTCTAAAGACCACTTTGACTCAGGTTTCTTCTTAAGCCATAATTAACTTAAAGGAAGCCAAGAATAATTTTCTACTCCTCGAAAGAGTTCTTTTTTTAAGTTTTCCCATTTTCATAAGACTTTTCATCATTATCAGAGATGCAGGCATGGAACCTAACTTTGGAATGCTTTTATTTGATTCTATCCCACGACATGATAGTAATCAAATAAACTGAAGTGAAACTTAAACTAATTGAACTTTTAAAGTTTGAAAGATAGTTGAGATGTTCCAAATTTATAAAAACCATAGAGTTTTTTGAAGTTTTCACTTTGATTTCATTCTAATGAGTGATGAAACTCAAAGAAGTGATTAAACCTTAGCATCAATTGAACTTTAACATTCAATAGACTTGGATGCATGAATTTTTACATCCAAGCTTGTCTTTAGGATTTTCTAAGTTTTTTCTAGACTTAGCATATCATGGAAGTTTGCAAGTAGTTCTATTTTCTTGCTCATGTAAATGGCAAGAAAATTGAATGATTTACTTATTTTTGACGTGCCTACTTTTTTCGAAGTAGGTTCCCTAATATGTGATACCTAAGTATCACTTTTAGGGGAAAAAAATGAACTAGCTACTTGAGTTGCATAGCAGGTAAGAGCTTTGCAACCAACTAGTTTTCTTTTTCCCCTAATTATCTAACTCGAGCTAGAAAAGTAGGTAAGGATTAGGAAAGTATATTTTGTTCAACTACCTAGCAAAACTTCTAGCAAAAACACCATGCTTTGTCATATGCTAATGCATGTTCTTGCATGCAAATGCATGTGAGTGCATTCATGTTTTTTTTTTTCATGTACCAAACTTAATCCCATCAATTCTTGGGCTTGCTTTGCATGCATCCATGGACAAAAATTCTACTTGCTACCTTTCAAAAAGATATAACTATGCATGTGCACAAACTCAAGTGCATCTAATATCTTTTTCAAGCATAAAAGGAAGCAAGTATTATGCATGAAAACATCCTTTTAGAAGGAAAAAATGCACCAACATTCTTTCATTTCCACGCGATGATTCATAGATACATGCCTGTGCTTGATGAGTGTTTCAATACAGCTATGTTCTCCCATAAAGCTTTCATTATGCATCAATATTATAAAAAACTGAAGACTGCTATCATGCTTCATTGATAATAATGCAGGCTATGTGAAAGCCAAGAGCAAAAACAAGTACTAAAAACAAACAGTAACTTGGAAAATACTTATCTCCCAATTAAGCTACGTCCTTCCCTTGCTTCTAAAAATTGGTGAATTCCAATGCCCTTCACTTGATGGAGTGGAAAGGTCACTTCATTTAAACTTGATGCAAATAAGGATCTTCACTTGGTGCCTCCCGTGGATGTATGCAAACTCGTCTCAATAAGCTCTGATCGAATATAATAGAGATAAAAAATGATTATAATTCATACAGAGAATGAGGTTCCCCAATGGTCTATAGGGTAGTGATTAGAGAACTTGAATCCTTCAATAGATGTCACGAGTTTGATCCTTGGAGCCGAAGACATGAGACATAAGCAGGGCATGCTTTTGCAAAAGAGGCATTCTTCTTTTACTTTTTCTCTTTGTTAGATATAGCAATCAAGAACCATTGATTGGGCTTGCTCTCTTGGTTTAACAGACAAAATAATAGGCTGATGACAATCATGAAGCATCAATAGGGTTTACTCTATTGGTTAGAAGGAAACCTTCACTGTTAAAAAGTCACAGGTTCAAGCTCTGCTTATAGCAGAATGGAGCTTGGTTGGTTTACAACAATGACTTAGCAATTGTCACTAGATCATTTCACTCCTGATTTGAATCAATTGCTAGGGCATATGCTAACTTTTGAGCAGGACGTCAAAGCTGATGTTGATAAAAATATAGGTCAAGCAATGTATTCAAAGGACAAGAATAAAATTAACAAAGGCAAGCAACAATTGAATGAAGAGGAAGGCAATACTAGTCAAGCTAACTTCCTAAGAGGAAGAGGAGGTGGCAAAGGAAGAGGAAGAGGCAGACGCAATAAAGATGGTGTCAAAGCTTGTTGGATTTGTGGTAAGACTAATCATTTAGCTCATGAATGTTGGCATAATAATCCGAATGGTGGAGGATATATCAAAACTTCAATTCAATAGGAAGAGGTAATAGAAAACAGAGAGGTAATTTCAGAGGTAGAGGTAGTAGAGGTTTCTTTGGAAGAAATGCAGGTAGAGGCTTTCAAAGTCAATCTTACAATAACACCTACTACAACTATGCTTCAGATCAGATGGAGGATTCAACCTTAATTATGAATGAAACTTGTGAAAGACAAAGTGAAGATCAAAGATTCTTCTACATAAGCTTAGGGTGTAGCAATCACTTGAGTGGCAACATAGCTTTGATGACTCATTTGGAGAATAAGGTGAGTAATCATGTAGTTTAAACAGGTGATAATACGAAGCACAATGTGAAGTCCATTGGATCAGTAAAGGCCAAGGATGGAAGCACTCTTTTGAGTAAAGTTTTGTATGTTCCTACAATTCCAAAGAATTTGATAAGTGTAGGGCAAATTGTAGAGAAAGATTATGAAGAAAGGTTCGATAATGATGGAGTTTTTGTGGAAGACCCTAGCAATGGATATAAACAAATTGTTTCAGGGAAGAAAGAAGGAAGGCTCTTCACATTGAAGATTCAAGGCAATGTTGGTCATGCTTGAACACTTATGGAAAACATAAGATCTCTGAGATAGATATTTGGCACAAAAGACTTGGACATTTCAATGAAAGAGGTATTAAGGATATGATTAACAATGCTTTAGTGCTTGGATTGCCTAATGTTGTAGGTCAACACATGATATATAGATGTGAAGCTTGTTAACTAGGTAAAGCTCACAAGAATACCTATGGTAAGAAAGGGTTTATGTATTCAGATAATTGGTGCATACAGATGTGTGGGATCCGTCAAAGGACTTTAGCATTAATGGTTCAAGATATTATGTGATTTATGTTGATGATGCTACCAGGTGGATCACTATTTATGTGATTAAAGATAAGTCAAAAGTGTTTAGTACATTTAAACACTATCATGTATATGCAGAAAGAGTTACAGGACAAAAGTTGAAGAGATTGAGGTCAGATGGAGGGGGAGAGTATTTCTCTAATGAGTTCAGTGATTACTTATGGAATGCAGGTATAAAAAGGGAAGTTACTAGTAGGCACTCTCCTCAACAAAATGGTGTAGCAGAAAGGAGAAATAGAACTCTTGTTGAGTTTGCAAGGTCAATGATGAAGGAGAAAAATTGGCCTAATTATTTGTGGGCTGAGGCTGTGAATACAACTACTTATTTGGTGAATAGAATACCATGTAAGGCTTTGAATGGTATGACACCTTATGAGGCATGGTGGGGTAATAGAACTACCTTAGATCATTGCAAAGTGTTTGGATGTTTGGCTTATACATATGTACCATCTCAATTAAGGCATAAATTGGAACCTAAAGCTGAAAAGTATGTGTTCATTGGTTATGATGATAAGCAAATGGGTTATAGATTGTGGAGTCCATCCACAAAGCGATTCCTTGTGTCAAAAGATGTTACATTTGATGAGCAACATACTTGGTATGTAGATACAATTAATGTTCATGCAGGTGATGAAGAAGTCATGACCCAAAGAAAGGGGAAATCAAAGATTCAAATTCATGATGATGAAGAGATTGTTGATGCTCAGATTGATAATGAAGAGATGCCAAGATTTGATCCATAATATGAAGAATCAGATATTTCAAAGAGTGGAGAAGCTAGAAGGTCAACAAGGAACAAAAAACAACCCATAAGTTACAGTTATGATACTTCATTTTTGACTACTAAAGATTACGCTTATATGGTGAACAGAGGAAGACCCTTCTACATATGATGATGCAAAAGGTAAGGAAAATTGGGAGAAAGCTATGCAGGAGGAGTATGATGCATTGATGGAGAATGAGACATGGGATTTGGTTCCTGAACCAAATAATTAGAAAATCATTGGATGCAAATGGGTCTACAAGACAAAGAAGTATGTAGATGGAAGTGTGTCTAGGTATAAAGCTAGACTTGTTGTGAAAGGGTATGCTCAAACATATGGTATAGATTATGATGAGATTTATATTCCTATGGCAAAGATGACAACTATAAGGACTCTCATAGCTATTGTTGCATGTAAAGGTTGGAAGCTATGTCAATTAGATGTGAAGAATGCTTCTCTAAATGGTTACATTTCAGATGATGTTTTCATGGAGCAACAACAAGGTTTCAAGGATAAATGTTATCTAGAGTATGTGTGTAAGCTCAAGAGAGCTTTGTATGGTTTGAAGCAGGCCCCAAGGGTATGAAATTACAGACTCATGAAGTTCTTGAAAGAGCTTGGTTTCCAAGTGTCTAAGGCAGATAGTAGCTTTCTTGTTAAAGCAAGTGATGATGGCCCCATGACTTGCAAGCCTCTCATGGAAACATCAATCATAGTATAAATTTATATCGAGGTTCCAAGCCAAGATCTCAAAATTGCTACTGACTCCCATTTGTCTAGATATTGAAAGTCAAAAAGCAGATCCAGGAATATTTGGACAAAGTTTTATATGGTCGAGAGAGTCATGTTGGGGTGCACCCATCCTTCTTGTACAAAGAAATATGGATCAATGAGGTTATGTGTAAATTATAGGGCCGTAAACAATCTAACTATAAATAATAAGCTCTTGATGCTACTAGTTGAAGATCTCTTTGACACTTTAAAGGGAGCTAAAATATTTTCAAAGATTGATCTACGTGAGGGATATCATAAAATAAGGATTCAAGAAAGTGATATCCCCAAATCAACCTTTAGAAAAAAAGTATGGCCACTATGAGTTTCTAGTGATGTTGGGTTGAAAAATGTACCCACAATGTTTATGAATTCAATGAACAAAGTGTTAAAAGCCATGCTTGGGAAAATTTGTAGTAGATTTCCTTGATGAAATTCTATGATATTTAGTGAAAATTATAAAAGTTGTTTGGACCACTTGAAGAAAGTCTTTGAACTTTTGTGAGAAAGTAAACTTTACGATAAAAAATCTAAATGTGACTTCTTTACCCCAAAAGTAAAGTGTTTAGGCCATGTTGTATTTGTGGAGGGAATCAAAGTTGACCCAACAAAGGTCCAAACTATTCTTAAACAGTGTGAACCCAAGAATATTTGAGAACTAAAAAGTTATCTGGGACTGGCAAGATATTATCAGAAGTTCATTTCATCTTATGCTAAGATAGCAATACCCTTGACTGATCAAGTTAAGGGTAAGCATAAAAAGTTATAATGGAAAGGGGAACAAACAAATTTTTTTTCAAGATTTTAAACTTTCTTTAGTGTCAACCTTAGTTCTACAAATTGTGGATCTAAACAAGCCTTTCTAATTAGAAACACATGCAAGTTTGTCTATAGTTGGATATGTACTAAGCTAGAATGGTTGACCAATAACTTTTGAAAGTAGAAAGCTATGTTCTGCTCAACAAAACTATTACACCTATGAGTGAGAAATGTTTGCTATAATAAATGCTTTTAAGAAGTAGTGCCATTACTTGTATGAGTCAAAGATAACAAATGTCTTTGACCAAGAGAGCATAAAGTGGTTTCAAACCAACCACACTTAAGAGGTAGAAAAGCCAAGTGGGCCAAACAACTCCAAGAGTTTGATTATGAATTCAAGTATAGGAAAGGAAAGTTCAATACAGTGGAATACACCTTAAGCCAGATGCCCATGTTGAACAATCTAAGTTTTGCACATATTCAAGGTGAATTTATTTCAACTTTGAAAAGAAGTTGCAAAGGTGATCTAGATAAGCTTGAACATGTCTTCTTTGCCTACTTCTGACACATGAAATCACCTGCCTCTCCTCAATAAGCATTAGTGCTTGCATCATTATTAGATAGCAAAAATTGATTCAAAATCCAATTGAAGAATTTAAAACATTTTTCTCTAACGATCTCAACATAGAGGGTCATAGTGGATGATACCGCATGCCTAATCTATCTTAGTATGTTCACAATCCATCGTGAAACCTTGTGAATTCTCATTCCTACCGCATCGTCTTCCATGATTGCAGCAATTGGAGTCTATCACATCTTGAAACTTGCAAGCAACTGACCACTCATGGTGATGTATCAAGATTCTCCCATTTCTATTGTTTTTAAAAAAGATTTTTTTTTTGGAGAGTATAGGAAATTTTAAATGTTTATTGACTGGCACTTGAACCAAGGCACTCTGCCCCATGGTGTTCAAGGAAAACTATACACCACACCCATTTTGTCTGCCATCAAGTTGAAGAGAGTGTGCATCAAGGACATTGCTCAGACGAATGGATATTAAAGCTTATGTGTGACTACTATGTGTTGTAAGTCTGTTTGTTTGCTATTTTCTTCTACGCAACAATAGAATATCATGAGCTCAAAATTTATTTCCTACTTAACCAAGGTTGAATAAAATTTATCATGTAAAGAGTTCTTCCATGAGATTTATGTTCAATGTTCAAGGACAATTTGTAGTGAATGTCTACTATGTAGCAAAAGGAAAGAGAAACAAATTTCAAGCCTTCAATGTGGTCCATATCTTTGAGCATGTCATGCACATAAGTCTTTATTTTTTGAAGTTTACATGGGATTAGACATTGCCATCACTCATGAATGGTAAGACCTTCGCTTGACAATAAATTCATCAAATAAGAGATTTTTGTAAGGAGCTATGAAGTATTTAGGTGGCAATGCACCATAGTGCGCTCTCCTTCTTATGAGCTCCACGAAGATATCCTCGGAGTAGAAAACTGAGCTCCTAATGCCGCACATGGTACTCCGCACAGAGACTGCAAAATACGCAGAACACACAGTACACAGGGAGCACGAAGAAAAACTTCTTCTTAGGTCTTACAAATGTGGTCAAACTTACAGTCTGTGACTGACCAAACCACTATATGTTTTATTAAAGAACATATACAAAGAAGTGTCCGGTGGCCATTTGGCCTTTCACATGGACACTAATGGTAACAATCTCCCACTAAAGGCCAATATGGCCAAAGTAACTATGGGAGAAAAATAAAGAATGATAAAGAATACCTGAGTGTAGGTATACAAACTATACCTCCCACCTGATGGGCATGTTACACAGTATACAAGTGACTGTGTAAGATCATGAATCAAGTAACCCCCATCAAGTGACAACAATGTCAAAAGCTATCCTGTGGCAGAGCTTTAGTCAAAGCATCTGTAGCATTATCACAAGTGTGTAGCTTCTCAAGAATAATGTGCTCAATGGCTAAGAAATCTCTAATGAAGTGATACCTCACCTCAATGTGCTTGGTCTTTGCATGATAGACCAGATTCTTAGCGAAAGCAATGGCACTCTGACTATCACTGAGCAAACAAGGTACATGCTGAGGTAAACCCATATCACAAGCAAGATGAGAAAGCCACAATGCTTCCTTACATGCCTAACTTGCTGCAACATACTCTGCTTTTGTGGTGGAAACAGTTGTACATTCTTGAAGACGAGATCTCCAAGAGATAGCACCTCCAACAAAATGAAAAGTGTACCTTGATGTAGACTTACGATTGTCTACACAACTATCATAGTCAGAATCTGTGTAACCAAGAATGGGTGCTTTTCCTCTACCTAAGCACAAACACTTGTCCTTAATGCCACTCAAATATCTTAAAATCATCTTGACCGCTTCCCAATGTTTCTTGCCAGGATTAGATATATATTTGCTCACAACTCCCGCTACAAATGCAATGTCTGGTGTCGTGGCTACCATAACATACATGAGACTAGCAACATCAGACTAATAGGGAATTTTGGTCATGAATTCCTTTTCTTCATCCGATTTGGGGCAATCATCCTTGCTCAATTTCACATATGTGGGTAAAGGTGTATTCAATGCCTTTCCACCCTGCATATTGAACATGTGAAGTACTTTGGACATGTACTCACTTTGAGACAAGTATATGCATCTTTTGCTCCTATCACAAGTAATGCGCATGCCAAGAATATGTTTGGCATCCCCCAAATCCTTTATATCAAATGTCTGACTCAAATTCTTTTTGAGAATTGACAAATCATAAGAGGACTTCCCAGCAATCAACATATCATCGACATAAAGTATCAAGCATATCAAGCTTCCATTTGAGCATCTCTTTGTGTAGAGACAATGATCCTCATTGCTTCGAGAATAGCCTTGAGACTTCATAAAAGCATCAAACTTTTGGTACCATTGTCTAGGGGACTGTTTAAGTCCATACAAGCTCTTCTTAAGCTTACAAACTAGACTTTCCTTGCCAGGAACTACATAACCCTCTGGTTGTTCCATATAGATCTCATCTATAAGATCTCCATGCAAGAAAGCAATTTTCACATCCATTTGGACTAGCTCTAAGTCCTCCATTGCAATGAATCCAAGCAACATGCACAGAGTAGTCATCTTGACCACTAGAGAGAAGATTTCCTAGAAATCAACACCATGTTGTTGCTTAAAACCCTTTGCAACAAGTTGTGCTTTACACTTTGGAGAAGGACTATTTGATGTGAACTTCAGCTTATATACCCATTTACATGGTAAAGCTTTCGTGCCCTTTGGCAAAGGTACTAAATCCCAAGTACCATTCTTGTGAATAGAATCCAACTCACTCTTCATGGCACGCTCCCACTTGACATGATCCTCTATCTGCATAGGCTGTTTGTAGCAAGAAGGCTCAACGACATCTATTAGGATAACAAAATCTAAACCTCAAACATATCTATTAGGTGGATTTGAGACACATGTAGAATGTCTCAATGGTTGTTGAACAGGAACATGTGCAGACTGATCTGAATGGACATTCTCTTGAACATCCCTATGTGCAGCATTTTTATGCATGCTAACCAGAGAACTAGTATCCTCAAACACCACTCTTCTCACTTCAACCTCCTTAATGGACTGTTTATGCATCTTAGACTCATTGAAAATGACATCACTACTTCTAATCACTGATCGTGTTTCAGGATCCCATAAGCGATATCCAAATTGTCCTTCTTGACCATATCCAAGAAAAATGCATTTCTTTGACTTATGGTCCAACTTTTTTCTAAGATTCTTGGGTATATGAACATATGCTTCACACCCAAAAACTTGAAGGTGATCATAATATGGTGGCTTCCCTGTCCATAACTCTTGTGCCACTTTTAGACCTTTGGCAGTACTAGGTGAAAGGTTAATCACATGAACTACAATCAATATTGCTTCTGCCCAAAAACCTTGTGAGAGGTTTGCATGACGCAACATAGAGACTACTCTATCTTGAATAGTTCTATTCATCCTCTCAACTACACCATTCTGTACTGGGGTATAAGGAGCTGTAAACTCTCTACGAATCCCTCTAGACTGACAGAAAAGGCTGAATTCATGTGAGGTATACTCATCCCCATTATCTGAATGTAAAGCCTTAAGCGTAGTTCCTTTTTCAGTCTCAACTGAAGCAAGCCATTTTTTGAAAGTAGGGAATACCTCATCCTTCGATTTGATGGGAGATATCCAAACTTTTCTAGTAGCATCATCTATGAAAGTGACAAAGTAAAGAGAACCACCTAAGGAGCTAGTCGGCATAGGACCACACACATCTGTATGAACGAGATCTAAAGGTTGAATTGAAGAGTCAATGTGCGTTCTGTGCACATTTTTGGTTTGCTTTCCATATTGACAATGCTGACAAAATGAAAAGTCGGAGAAAGATAACACAGGTAAGTAGCCAGAACAAGAAAGATTTTCCATTCCACTATGAAATATATGGCCCAAACGACCATGCCCATCACAAGCCATAGGCTGTTCAGTAATAGCTACCGAGTGTTCTTTCTGTGATACAAATAAAGGATAAAGTGAGCCAACTTTGCTTCCTTTTGCAATAACCATATTTCCCTTTGATATGCAAAAGGACTGAGCATAGAAGACCACCTTGTAACCAAGGTCATCAAGTTGACCAACTGACATCAAACTACGTGATAACTGAAGTACATGGCGTACATTATGCATAGTAAATTTTGAACCATCAATGAACTGCACAATCACATCTCCAATCCCCACAACATCACACTGGTAAGAGTCACCAAGTCTCATGGTACCAAGAGATTTGCTACATAATTAGAGAACAATTCTCTATGTGGTGTCACATGGAAAGAAGCACTAGAATCTAGCAGCCAGGTGTGGGAAAGAGAATCAGCCATAAGAGGCTCAGTTGGTATAGTACTATCAAGTGTCAACACATTAGCATCATCAGAAATAGCATTAATTTCTTCAATCTTCACTGTCAAAGTAGATGGTGCAGCTAATTGTTTAACATGCCAATCAATATTTTGTCCTTTACCTTTAGCATTCTTTAATGCATAACAATCTTTCTTCACGTGTCCTTTCTTATGACAATAATGGCATTCGATATCCCTCTTCCTTGATTTGCGTCTAGTCTTATTCCATTGACCATTCTTTTCCTTGTTCTTGCTCTTACCACATTGCTGATTCTTTCCTTGGTAAGAATCACAAACATTATGTGCATCTCCACTATGAGTGCCAACCATAGATTTTCTATGAATCTCCTCACTCAAGAGTGCTCCACATATGTCATCATAGACGAGTTTACCACCAGGTGCACTGTTGCCAATAGCTATGCAAAACGTATCCCATGATGATGGCAGGGTGCATAAGAGCAATATTGCTTTAATTTCATTATCCATATCCATTTTCTGAGCCTGTAACTGGGAGAATATAGCATCAAACTCATTTAGATGAGCAACAACACTATCTATGTCCTTCATACAAAGGTCATATAATTTTCTCATCAAATACACTTTTTTTGATGCCGTCTCTTTTTCATATGTATTGCATAACTTCTTCCAAAGCTCGTATGCACTTTCACAGTTTGATAATGTAAAGTAAACATTATCTGCCAAGTGCAAGCGAATGGTAGACCTGGCCATTTCATCTAACTCATCCCAATCATCTTCATCCATGTCAGTAAGCTTCTTTGAAATTCTATTTACTGGCTTCCATTGCCTCCTTTGAATCAGCACATCTTTAATCTGATTCTTCCATAGAGCAAAGTTTGTGCCATCAAATTTTCGGATCTCAAAATGGTCTTTGCCCTGCAAGTTATAGCTTCTCCTCAGAACACTAGCACTAGACCCTGATCCACTGGATGTGCCTGAGACCTCTGATGCGATGATGGTAGAGAACTGAATAGAATGATAATGGAGCTAGAAGAGTCTAAACACCAATGAATAAGTGTATCAAGGTACAATTGCTCCGAATTGATTTAGACAACAATGTTTTTCTAGTTGATGATGAAGCGGGTCCCAGAAAATTGGGACCAAGTTTTTTGAATTTTAATTTGCATATAAAAAATAGTAAATTAGAAATTATGAAAAATTTTTAGACTGAGTTTCTGAGGTTAACTTGTCCTCGCGGGGTCACAGCTCTCTGTTTTGACCATTGTAGCACGTGTGTCACCCAGGGCGTAAGGGGCATGCTGACTTGACATCATCCCCACCTTCCTCCGGCTTATCACCGACAGTCTATTTAGGGTGCCAAACTTTCTAGTGGTAACTAAACACACCAAAAATTATGGGATGCTTGTTTCTGTTTTCTAAGTCAAATAGATCGAATAGAAAAAAATACTATGACAAAGTAAATTATTAATTAAATAAAAAAAAGTCGAGGTAATCGGTTACATCCTCCTTTTGGATGGCAACGGACCAGACGGCCCTGAAACACAACAACATACTATGAAACCTCTGTATTAGAAACTTATCTGACTATATTTAATTTATATCGGATCTGTGCTACCTAATCCCAAGTCGGTGATTATCCTTATCTAGGCTTGAGACCGAGAAAATTTAGTAGTCAGTTTCTAATTCTTTCATACCTCAGTGCTATGATATTGAAACCGTTGCCGGGGAGGAAAACTAGTATATTGCATATGTAGCGTACCCCTTGGATTTATTTGAGGAAGGGTCCGTCACCAATATGCTAAATGAAGATCAAGTAGCATTCCTACTAAAAGCTGCACCCGATGATAAGTTTGAACAAATTATAACTATTCTTAAAGAAAAGTATCCTATTCCTAGACTAGAGAATGTCATAAATTCTCTACAACAACATGAAAATATGCTAAAAAGTCATGACAAATTCACACAAATGACTTGGTTGTAAGAGCTAAAAAAATGCATTCACAATCCAATTGAAGAATTTATAACATTGTTCTTTAATGATCTCAACGTGGGTCATAGGGGATGATGCCGCATACCTTATCTATCTTAATATGTACACAATCCATCATGAAACCTTGTGTATGTTCAATCCTGCTTCACCATCTTCCATGATGGCAACAATTGAAGTCTATCACGTCTTGAAACTTGCAAGCAGTAGACCACTCATGGTGATGTATCAAGATTCTCCAATTTCCATTGTTCTTTAAAAAGATTTTTTTTTTGAGAGTACAGGAAATTGGAAATGTCCATTGAGTGGGACTTGAATCCAGGCAATTTGCCCCACGGCATTCAAGGCAAACTGCCAAACTACACCCGTTTTGTCTGATATCAAGTTGAAGAAAGATCAACTCCTTAAGCCTTGGATGACTCTCTCCTTGAGCCTCCTTGAGTATATGTCTCTCAGTCTTCAATGACCTACAAGACTTCCATGCATTTGATGACTCTTCACCTTCTTTTATAGATATTTTGGATGCCTCTCTCGACTTTTCCACTACCTTAGGATTGCCTTGCCTGACCTTGCCCGACCTTGAGACTACCCTAAATGATCTAAGTCATGAATTTTGTCCACGAAAAGGTCTTTTGACCCCTTTTTCCACCTAAAGCTTGCATAGTTCATACTTTCAACATTCCCCCTCAAGCTTAAGGTGGTAGTGTCCATATCAAGAAAGCTCATTGCCTTTGAAAACTTTGTTAACTTGGTCGCATCCAGGATTTTGGTGAAGATATATGCAACTTGGTCCTTTATACCTAGAAAATAAACATTAATATCCCCACTTGCAACCTTTTCCCTTACACAATGATAATGCACCTCAATGTGCTTGCTCCTTGCATGATATATGGGTTTGTTAGCAAGATGTAGGCTTGACATGTTATCTCCATAAATTGGAATTGGGTTAAGTTGTATACCAAGATCTTTGAAAAACTTTTTAAGCCAAATTGCTTCACATGCAATGAGGGTTAAAGCTCTATATTCAGCCTTTGTTGAACTCAATGCAATTGTGGTCTGTTTTTTGCTCATCCATGAAATTGCTTTTGTACCTAGCATGAAAACATAGCCAGAAGTTATCCTTTTATCATCAGCACTCCCTACCCAATGTGCATCACTCCATGCTCTTACTTGAAGTTCCTCATCATACTTGTATAGAAACCCATAATTAATTGTACTCTTCACATACCTTAACACTCTCTTTGCATGATTGAGATGTGTATCTATGGTTGCATGCATGAACTAAGATACTCCAACTATGTAGCACAAGTCAGGTCTTGTGAGTGTTGCATAGATCAATGATCCCACAATGCTCTTGTATAGTGTAAGGTCTTCTAGATTCTCACCATCTTCCTTGCTTAACTTGACATTTGAATCCATAGGTTGAGCTATTGGTTTGCAATCTGTCATGCCAAACCTAAACAATCTCTAGAAGATACTTCTTTTGAGAGAGATAGATACCTTCTTTCCCATAGATCACCTCAATGCCAAGACAGTACTTAAGCACACCTAAATTTGAGATTTTTAACACTCTTCCAAGATTCTCGTTGATGGTCGTTATCCTTACATCATCATCACATGTCACAAGGAGATCATCTACATATATGCATATCAAACATATCTTGTCATTTGTTTTCTTCATATACAAGGATGGATCTGCATCACTTGGAGAGAAAACAAATCTCTTCAAGAAGTCCACTAGCCTATGATTCCAAGCCCTTGGGGCTTGCTTTAGGCCATACAAGGCCTTCTTCAACCTGCAAACATAGGTAGGATGTTGTGGATCTACATACCCTTGAGGTTGTTCCATGAACACCTCTTCTTGTAGCTCACCAATCAAGAAAGCATTCTTTATGTCCATCTAGTAGATAGGCCACCTCCTTGTTGCACATATGGCTATGAGAGCTCTAATGGTAGCCCTGTTGGCTTAAAGTCTCCTCATAATCCACCCCTTGTGTCTATGTGAAGCCTTTGGCCACTAGTCTAGCCTTGTACCTTGCCAAGCTTCCATCTACATTCCTCTTGGTCTTGTACACCCACCTGTTTTGGACTATCTTCATGTCTTCCTTCTTGGGTACTAGTTCCCAAGTGTTGTTCTCTTTAAGAGCTTCGAAGTCTTCATACATAGCCTTCCTCCACTCTGGTTTGGTCTTTGCCTCATAAGAATCTGGCTCTTGATCTGTAATGACATTCATCATGTATGCATAGTGCTTTGCCATAAAGGAACCACATGTATACCCTTGTGGGGAAGCCTTCTTCCTTGTAGACCTCCTCTCTTGACCTTTGGGATATTGCTTCTTGAGTCTATTTAGCTTTACATTAGGAGTAATGACCTCCTCAAGCCCTTCCTCTTCTGAATCCTCTTGAGCTTCCCTAGTGTCATAGTCTGTCTCTTGCAGCCTTCTATACTTTAAAGTAGGGGATGATATTTCATAATCATAAGTTTAAGAGTGATCATATGAGTGTATCCTAGATGTAGAAACCTCTGGTCCACTGATTGTGATTGACCCTTGAGGTTGAATCTTTACATCAAATTCTACATACTCCTCTTGATCCTCTTCATCCAACTTTGCCTTGCCCTTGTCTCCATACCAAGACCTTGAATCATCAAGCAAAACATCTCTTGACACATATAGATTCTTTGAGAGAGGGCTGTAGCACTTGTAGCATTTTTGCTCATTTGAGTAGCCAATGAACACACATTTCTCACTCTTGGGCTCTAACTTTGTTCTCACTTCACTAGGAACATGAACAAAGCATACACATCCAAATACCTTGAGGTGCTCCATGGTTGGTTTCTTGCCATAATAGACACATATTGGAACCCTATTTATCAAGGAACAAGCTTTATTCATAGCCTTAGCCCAGTAAGAGAATGGTAACACACCTTCATTTATGAGACATCTAGCTATCTCAACCAAACGCCTATTCTTCCTCTCTGCAACACCATTTTGTTGAGGGGTAAACTTGCATGTAAACTGCATCTTTATGCCATTGTCCTACAAGTACTTTGTGAATTCCTTGGGAAATACTCTCCCCCTTGATCTGACATCAGTGTCTTGATTTGTGCATCACATTCTTTGTCAACAAGGGACCTAAACTTTTGAAAGCATGAAAACACTTCTGATTTTTCCTTGATAACATATAGCCATACCTTTCTTGAGTGGTCATCAATGAAAGTGACAAAGTACCTAGCTTCTCCTAATGAAGCCTCTCCCCTAGGGCCCCATACATTTGAGTGTATAAGCTCCAAGAGCTTAGAGGAACTATACTCACTCTTTAGAAGTGGCTTCCTTTCTTGCTTACCTAGCTGACAAGCATCACAAAACTCATGCAGACCTTGGCCTTTAAGATTTGGTAGTCCCTGCACTAAACTTGCTTTTTAACTTGGGAATATTGATATGTCCTATCCTCTTGTGCCAAAGATCAATCTTTGCAATCCTTTTGTTACCATTCTTCACATAACATACCTTATTCTGTGTAGGAGCAACATCTAGTGTGAACAATGTGCCTTCTTTCCTTACATTGGCAATGACCTTGCTTCCTTGCTTCACCATGCACCCTTTTGCATCAAATATAACTTGCATACCTCTCTCTACAACCTGTCCTAAAGAGATAAGGTTCTTGGAAATAGATGGAACATGGTGCACATCTTTAAGAGTGTTGATAGATTTACCTTCACCTAGCTTCACATCCCCCACATGTGTAATGGTATTCTCAGTGTTATCTCCTGTCTCCACACAACCTTTTGAGCATGGGACTTGCATATGAATAAAAGATTCCTCCATACATGACATGTGATTAGAGCATCAAGAGTCTATGTACCACTTTGTGTCCTTGAGATCACTAGTATAGCCATGTCTGATGGCTAGGAGGGTCTTCTTCTCATCATCCTTCTTGGAGTTGTTAGCATAGTTCCCTTGCTCCTTCTTCTTCTTGCCTCTGTCATCCTTGAACTAGCAATTTGAAAGAATATGATTTTGTTTACCACATATAAATCAAGTTTTACCTTGATGAGGGTTGTTCTTCCCTTTGACCTTCTTGCCCTTCATTGAAGATGATGCCTTGCTATCTCCTTCTGAATCTGAATCTTCTTCCTTGGACTGCTTCCACTTGCTTTTTCCTCCTTTCCACTTCTTGCCACTCTTGCCTTTGCCTTTCCTAGCATATAGGACCTATGAGTGACCATCCTTCTTGGATGTGTCTCCTATGGCAATTTCTTCTACCACTAGGTGTGGGATCAACTCCTCAAGAGTACACAGGATGGTAGTAATTAAGGGGTTTCCACTTGTCTTCCCCTCTCAAATTGAGAGTAATCTGCACAAGGTCTTCCTCATCTACTTTGCAGCCAATGGATGCCAATTGTTCCCTTGATGCTTTCACCCTCAAGGTGTAGTCAATAATAGATTGACCATTACCCTTCTTCAAAGAGTGGAGTTCATTCTTAAGTTGCATCTTTCTACTTCTTGTGGAAGTGTCATATATCTTCTCTAAGGTCTCCCAAACATCTCTAGCATGATCAAACTCTGATACATGACCAATCATACCCTTGATGAGGGTTGTTCTTCCCTTTGCCCTTCTTGCCCTTCCTTGAAGATGATGCCTTGCTATCTCCTTCTGAATCTGAATCTTCTTCCTTGGACTGCTTCCACTTGCCTTTTCCTCCTTTCCACTTCTTGCCACTCTTGCCTTTGCCTTTCCTAGCATATAGGACCTATGAGTGACCATCCTACTTGGATGTGTCTCCCATGGCAATTTCTTCTACCACTAGGTGTGGGATCAACTCCTCAAGAATTGGTAGAGGATATCTAAACAAGATGGTAGTAATTAAGGGGTTTCCACTTGTCTTCCCCTCTCAACCCATTGAGAGTAATCTGCATAAGGTCTTCCTCATCTACTTTGCAACATTACCCTTCTTCAAAGAGTGGAGTTCATTCTTAAGCTACATCTTTCTACTTCTTGTGGAAGTGGCATATATCTTCTCTAAGGCCTCCCAAACATCTCTAGCATGATCAAACTTTGATATATGAACAATCATAGTGTTAAAGATTACCTATGATATGTAGAAGATAGCTCTCCTATTCCTTTCCTCCCAATCCTTCAACATCTTCAATTCTTGATTGGTGAACTTTGGATCTTTGGGATCCAGATCGGGCTCATCTTCATCTCCACACAAAATAGGCCATAAAACTTTTCTAATGGGGTGGTTAAACTCCATGGTTGATAGTTGTCTTTGTCAAGCAACTCCAATTTTTGACCTAGATCTACCATAATGAATGGGAAATTAGGGTTACACTAAAATGTACCTCTTAACCTTGATGTACAAGCTTTTGTGTCCTTCTGTTAGAGTCTTCAAAGGATTTTTCCTTTTCTGATACCAATTGATGGAATTTAATCCCTCAGACTTGCACACTAGAAGTGAAATGAACCCAATACCTAGGTCCCTTCATACACCTTTTCTGCTAGCCTATAGCAAAACTCTGATTCACCTACTTTACATAGATCCAAATCACCTAGGCTTTTAGACACTCTTTGTATGGTTTATAAGATTTCGAATAAGATATATAACACCTCAAATGGATCTATCTAGGTTCATCAACAACTCTGTACAAGATAGACTATGTAGAGATAGGTTATGCAAAAATTAGGGCTACAAAGATACACCAATTTCTTTGCATGCAAAACTGACTTCAAGAAGCACTCTTAGGGGAAAGTAAGAACATATATAAGCTATATAATGCACCTTAAATCTATTGAATTGGATATGTACACAAAGATTCACAACTATTATAGGCAAACTATCTCTATACGTATAAGAGATTAGAGGGGGTGTGGGCTTGATAGCTCCTCCTTGCTCCTCCTCTATTCATATAAAACCATCCTTTGCATTTTTTCTAGCTTGGACTGCTGCATTTCAGCTCCTTGAGCTTTGGATGACTCTCTCCTTGAGCCTCCTTGAGTATATGTCTCTTAGTCTTCAATGACCTACAAGACTTCCATGCATTTGATGACTCTTCATCTTCTTTTATAGCTTTTGGATGCCTCTCCTGACTTTTCCACCACCTTAGGACTACCTTCCCAAACTTGCCTGACCTTGGGACCACCCTAAATGATCTAAGTCCTGACTTTTGTCCACATTAAGGTCTTTTGACCCCTTTGTCTGCCTAAAGCTTGCATAATTCACACTTTCAACAACATACACACTCATACACAAATACACACACACACATACACACACACATATATACATACATACATACATACATACATACATACATACATACATACATACATACATACATGCATACATACATACATACATACATACATTTTCACTCTTATGTCATTTTGTGGATCGATATATGGATGGGGAGATTTAAATCAACTTGCACACTGCATTCAAAGCATGATTACTTATGGAATATGTCTAAATGAAGTCTCACTCCATAAGAGGGGCTATACATGCAAAATGCCAAAGACTCCATGTTGATGGAAGAATTTAATCTCAAGGGAACATAGAAGATTCAATCAATAGTAGTGGAGAAAAAATCATAGAAACAATTGCACATTTTTATAGCAAGAAAATGTTCATAACCAGAATATATGAGTAAAGATGTACAAAGATACATAGTTTTCAATGCTATCAAATCATTACATATTGCTAATGAATTGTTAGTGACGTATGAATTGTGTAGAACTCCAAGAGTACCCATTCAGTAGGTTGGAAGTCTCATTGTATTTTTTTGAAAATAATGAAATTCCATATATTTCAGTTTGAAAGTCCATTCTCAATAGCTATTTTTAGCTCTACTTTAAGGTTTTTGGTTTATTTTGGTAATTGTGTTTTATGATGTAACTAAATAGGTGAATTTAATTGCCATAGTTGTGTGATGTACTTTGAAGTTAGTTTCACTTGATTTATGTTGTTTGCAAAAAACATTCACATGCATATATTTACACATGAGCAATATGATACAAACCTATGTAAAGCAGACAACACATATACACACAATAACATAAACATATATACACATGATTTTGTGCATGTATGATCTCATACACAAACATAGATATATGTGCACAAAAGTTTACATGTTGGTACTCATCCAAAGTGTGCATGATGCGCATACCTTGATGTGTGCATGATGCATATATCTTGATGTGTATATTCATTTAGATATCTACAATGTATGCCAACTTTCTTAGTTGATCCTCCTTCAAGAAAAGAGCACTTGCATGCCCCTCTATGGACATCCATTTAGGTAGCATTATTTGCAAAGCTCAAAAAGAGGTCCACCCATCTCAAGTAAGGGGGCCTTGAAGGATCCTCCATAATTTTGGACTTGTTTTTTTTTCAGAATGGAATCAACACCCAACTAGCTAGGAAGCACCTACACAGTTCTAAATTCTTCTTGGATGAGATTTCGAAGATCACTTTTCATGAATCACTCAAAGAATTGTATTTGATTATCTCTAAGATATTTTCCTCCTTGAAACAAGGCCTCTTCTAATTTCTTATGTGCATCAACTTTTCTTATGCTATGAGCAAGATCCTCCATGCTCAACCTTGACAAAATAGCAAATAGTGTCAAGCCATCCTTGGATGTCCATGCGCACAACATTATTTGCAAACCTTGAAAAGATAGGTTCAAGAGCCTCTTGCTAGGAGGACCTTGAAGGATCATGAAAGGACCTGATGCTTTTGGACCTAAGTTTATCTAGGGTTGAATTGAGAACCACATATTTAGCAGGCACCTCCACGTCTCTAAATTCTTTTTTGACGAGAATTTGGAGATTTATTTTCATGAATCACCCAAAGGATTGTATTTGATGATCTACAAGATAGTATCACCCCTAAAAAGGGACGTTTCTAATTTTATATGCATGTCTATATTCTTATGCTGTGAGTAGGAACTCCATCCTTAATCTTGTCAAAGTAGATGATAAAGGTATGCCCCATTCTTGGATGTTCATTCAAGCAACATTATTTGCAAATGTAGAAAAGATAGTTCAGATTATTTCAAACTAGAGGTTTTTGAAGGATCCTTAGAGGATCCAATGTTTTTTGGTGTGATTTTATTTAGAGTGGAATTCACACTGACATAGCTCAAAAGCACCTCCATCTCTTTGAATTTTGTCTTTATGAGATATTGATTTTCATGCATATCTAAAAGGATTTGTATTTGATGATCTATAAGATAGCATCCCCCTTGAAACAAGGATGCTTCTAATTTCCTTTGCGGGTCAATTTTTCTTATGCTATGACCATTGAAATACCATTATGTGCAAACCTCAAAAAGTTAGGTTCACCCATCTCTAGTCAAGAGGTCTTGAAGGATCCTCAAAGGACGTCGTGCATTTGGACCTGATTTTCTTTAGAGTGGAATTGACACCCATATAATTAAGAAGCATCTCCACATCTCTAAATTCTTCTTTGATGAGATTCCAAAGATCAATTTTAATGAATTGATGAAAATTTGTATTTGATGATCTATAAGATAGTGTGCCCTCCAAAACAAGGTTGGTTCAAATTTGCTTTGCAAGTCAATATTTCTTATGCTATGAACAAGCTCCTCCATGCTCATTCCCAACAAAGAAGTTGATAGAGGTAGGCCATCCTTGGACATCCAATAGGTAGCATTATCTTCTTACCTTGAAAATATAGGTTTGTGAATCTCCAACCAAGGGGCCTTCAAGCATTCTTGAAAAGATAGGTTCACACATCTCTAGCCAAGGGGGCATTGAAGGATCCTTAGAGGAGCTTTTGGGGATACTTTTTTTTTAGAGTGGAATCAGCATCCACATAGATGGGAATCATTGAGTGAGGTGGCAATGAAAGAGAATGCGTGAAAAATTGGAAAATCATGATGCATAAGTTAGTGCCGAAATACTCACACACATTAACTATTACTATCTAAATTCATCTTAAACAATGAAGTGGACATCTGAATGTCACCTTAAGATTTGGGAATAATTTCCAAGTGGAACATCCATTTTTCCACAACCTTTAAATTCTCATCAATTGGAAGAACACAATGGAATCTCATCTCCATGTTGTTGATTTTAAATTTGATTTTTCAATGTTTTATTAACATTACATTACATTGTGCATGTCTATGTGTGTGTATGTATAATTCCACACGTATTTGTTTGGTTTGTGTGTGCTTATGAGTGCATAGTGTGTGTGTGTATGTGTATGTGTGCATATGTATGTGTGCATATGTATGTGTACATGTGTGCATGTGTCTTATTCCATATATTTCAATTTGATGTGTGCATGTGTATGGATGTTCTTGTGTATATCTCCCCCTTAGGATAAAACAATCCAAGTAGCAAGTACCATGCAAGTAGCAAAAGATGCGCTTAACTACTTGCCAATGCTTAACACCCGGGCAATGCATAAACCTACTCATCTGATAGACAAAAAAGTAAGTATTAGGCCAAGATATGCATAAGTAAATCAAGCATCCGATAGCCTGCTAATAGAGAACAACATCAAATGCATCTTCAAAATAATGAAGACTCATCCATAATGCCGTGTCTATGGAGGTGTCAATAATTTTGCAATCTTCAAGTCCAAAATGCTGCAATAATGTGTCAATGTATTTTATTTGACACAAAACTATTCCCCCATCAAGTTGCATGAATTGAATGTCTAAATAATGTTGCAAATGCCCCAAATCCAACATATCAAAAGAAGCATGCAAATCAGCCTTAAATTCAGCAATATGCTTCTCAGTAGGACCAATGAGTAGCATATAATCAAGCTATATGACAATGATCAGTACATAATTTGCAAGATCAACATATAAGGTGCTCTCAATTGGAGTGTTCTCAAGTACATGTGTTAGCAAGTAGTCATGTATCTTTTCATACCATGCAGACACATGCACATACATACACATACATGCATACACACATACACATGCATACACACATACACGTACATGCACACATACACACACATACACACACATGCACACACCTACACATGCATACACACATGCACAAACATACACAAACATGCATACGAACATACACATGCGTACACACATTTGCATACACATGTACACATACATGCATACACATGTACACATACATGCATACACATGTACACATACATGCATACACATACACACACATACACATGCACATACATACGCATACACATGCATACACATACACATACACACACATACATATACACTCACATACATATACCCACACATACACACACATACACACACATACACACATACACACACATACACACACATACACACACATACACACACATGCACACATACACATATATACCCACACACACACATACACTCACATACACACATATACATACGCAAACATATACATACATGCACATACACAAACATGCACATGAATGCACACATGCACACACATACACATACACCCATACATACATACACATGCATACACGAATACACATACATGCATACACACACATATGCATACATGTGCATACACACATGCACACACATACACATACACATACAAACATACACATACATGCATGCATACACACACATGCATGCATACACACACATGCACATACACATACACATACACATACACATACACATACACACACATATACATACACACATACACATACACACACATACACATACATGCATACACATACATGCACACATATACATACATGCATACACATACACAAACATACACATACATGCATCCACATACATGCACACATACACATACATGCATATGCATAGATGCACACATACACATACATGCATACACATACACACACATACATACATACATACACACATACATACATACACATACATACATACATACATAAATAGATACATACAAACAAACATACGTACATACATACATACATACATACATACATACATACATACATACATACATACACACATGCATACACACATACATACACACATGCATACAGACATACACATACACATACACATACACATACACATACACATACACATACACATACACATACACATACACATACACATACACATACACATACACATACACATACACATACACATACACATACACATACACATACACATACACATACACATACACATACACATACACATACACATACACATACACATACACATACACATACACATACACATACACATACACATACACATACACATACACATACACATACACATACACATACACATACACATACACATACACATACACATACACATACACATACACATACACATACACATACACATACACATACACATACACATACACATACACATACACATACACATACACATACACATACACATACACATACACATACACATACACATACACATACACATACACATACACATACACATACACATACACATACACATACACATACACATACACATACACATACACATACACATACACATACACATACACATACACATACACATACACATACACATACACATACACATACACATACACATACACATACACATACACATACACATACACAACATACACATACACATACACATACACATACACATACACATACACATACACATACACATACACATACACATGCATAC
>CM035437.1:14375541-14398041 GCA_020310875.1 Ceratopteris richardii | reverse complement strand
GCAAAACAACAAAGGATTTTTGGGATACACTTATGTAGAATAAATTTTTGGAAGGACAATGGAACCAAGGAACCAAATATCAAATTGGGCGTCAGACGTCCAAATCCTCGAAGTTGAGCGTCAGTCGTCCAAAATCTGGACCTTGAGGAAGGAACTAGAGACCTTAAAGATTCAAAGAAATCGAGAAGAGGACAAGGGTACTTCGGAAGGTCTCGCTCAAATACGACAAGAGCTTGAAGAACTCATAACATTAAGGGAGGTAAGAACTGGACTATGGTGTTCTCTCTGTAGTACTCAGGGACACACATCACAAGAATGTCCAAGGAGGCTAACATGCCAGTTTTGTGGCAAGGGTGGCCATGAGGCCAAGGATTGTTATTTTCTGAAGGGTCTTGGAAATCAAACTATGATGCCAGGACAACCTCCGGTAGCTCAATGAGTAGGAGTGGCTCAATCCTCCTTGTTAGGGCAACCACCCTTACCATCCACTACAACACCCCCTGTAACAACTTTTTACACCAATCAAGGACCTCAACGGCAAGAAGGTAGGCCTCGTCAGAACCGACCACCTAGGCCTATAATGTGTTACAGATGTGGGGAGTATGGACACTTCGAGAGTAAATGTTCACTTCCCGAGGATGCCCCACCATGCAAAAATTGTCCTGAAACAAGGGATCATTACACGAAGGACTGCCCAAAGTCAATGCCGTCTACAAGCACACCAGGTAACTCTTGCCTCCTACATATGATCACAGTATCTAATGATAAGGGCAATGTAGGCTCCCCAAGCGCCCGAGTAGTCCAACTTGAGGAACTTCCCGGAGTAATGACTAGGGCACAAAAACAGAAGGCAACTTTGAAAGATGCTGCAAAAGAAGCAACAGATTCATCAAAGGACAAGGGAAAAAGGACCATGGAGCATGAACCTTCTCGGGGAGCCAACCACCACCAAAACAAGGAGAAAATCTCACTGGGAAGAGTAGGAAGAAATGAAGATACTAATGAGCAAGTTATTGACAAAGCTTATGCAGTATCTAAGGAGGACCTAAGGCACTTTCAGAATGGATCTACTTCAAGGAACAACCAAGAAGGCTTTCTCACTGCAGTTCAAGTCTTGCAGAGCACCTACCAACAGGTATCTTTATATAACTTGTTAGCTATGAGTCCTCGATTCAGAGGAGAAGTAATGGCTGCCATAAATGGGTTAGACCCTGGCACCATATTAAGTGGCGGGCAAGGCTTCACTTCTCTAATTTCCCAACAAATACCTATACCCTCAACTTATAGCTCAAAACCATCTAGGATGGCACCTCTTACCGATTACAAGAGCCCTAGATTGACTGTAAGTATCAAGGGAACTCCTCTGGTAGGAGTTATAGTTGATGGGGGATGTGGTATTAATCTGATGCCTGAGTACACAATGACATTGCTAAATCTGAAACCAACTAAAGATGCTCATTTTACAGTATCATTGGCAGACCAAAGCAAGGTAAGCCCACTAGGCATAGTGGAAAAGGTTGAGGTCGTCATCCATAAGCTAAAATTTATGTTGGATTTTGTGGTAATAACACTCCCAAAGGTGAAGGGAGGATTTCCTCTTTTGATAGGAAGGCCATGGCTACGCCACAGTAAAGCGGTACATGACTGGGGTAGTGACACCTTATGGGTGGCCGAACCAGACAAGGTAATGAGACAACTTCAGATGGAAGGAGGAACAGATGAAGCCCTAGGTACTTCTCAAGTTGTTCTACATCCAGAGCAGACTGCAGAGGAAGACAAAGAAGATAACAATGGAGAAGAGGAACAACAAACTATACAAGAAGGAGCAAACATTTGGGCCACACCTCCTCCACCATGGGTTCTGGAAAATCAAGAAATATCAGGACAAGAAAGGGCTTCTTCTCCTCCCTGGGCATCTCCACCTCCTAATCCAAATTGGGCACCTGCTCCACCTCCAAACAATTGGGCAACTCCACCTCCACCTCTAAACAATTGGGCGACTCCACCTCCTATTTGGGTGCCTCCTCCACCTCCAACCAGTTGGGCGACTCGGCCTCCTAGTCCAAGCTGGGCGCCTCTACCTCCAAGTAGCTGGGTCACTCCAGAGGCTTGGGCTCCATACTCTGCTCAAAGACCCCCACATTGGGCACCTGAATGGGCAGCTTATCCTCCATCTTGGGCTACCCCTACAATTGGCTGGGCGGCCCAATGGGCATCTGGGAAGCCTCACACAGAGCCAACAAAGACAAAATCACTTGACATTAAGGAAGAAGTTGAGGAATTATCTAATGAAGATCTAGGCGACATAACGGACTGGATTGAGGAGACTAATAATGTTTCATGCTTTACAATAGCAGTCAAGGAGAAAGAAGTAGAAGAACTTACTGTGGAGTCTGTGGTATTAGGAGAACCAGCTAAAGATTTCCGAAGAGGTAAAGTTTTGAGAGGAGTTGAAGGAAGAAAAGGGATTGAAGCAAGCCAAACAGAAGAAGAACTAGTAGAAAGTATTTTCCCATTAGTGGAAGTTCCAGTGGGATGGACACAGGAAAAGACCCAGGAAATCACCATCAATGATAGTCCAACATTCACCAAGCAAATGTTGTTTAAGGACGAGGAAGAGGCAATTTTGGAGCCAGTTAAAGAAGTCAACTTAGGGGGAGAAGAAAATCCACAAAATCTTCTACTGGCAAGTTGGTTGTGGGACCACCCTCTTCTTCTCACAGAGGTAATAACATTCATGAATAACTTTAAAGATGTATTTGCATGGAGTTACAAGGATTTGACAGGAATACCAAAAGAACTGGGAATACATACTATCCCTCTAGTGGCAGAAGCTCGGCTAATTAGAGGGAAAATGTATAGGTTAAATCCCAAATATGCAGAAGCCGTCAAGAAGGAAATCCAGAAAATGGAGGAAGCAGGTATCATAGTTCCTGTGGAGCATTCAGAATGGTTGTCCTCTATGGTCATAGCACCTAAGAAGCAACCTAATAAAATCAAGGTTTGTGTCGATTTCCGAGCATTAAATAAGGTAACCATCCCTGATGGGTTTCCCACTCCCTTTTCGGAACAAGTGGTTGAAGATGTGGTAGGGCATGTGCTATACAGTTTCATGGATGGCTTGAGTGGATACAATCAACTGGAAATCCATCCTGAAGATCAACCAAAAACAACCTTTGTAACTCCTTGGGGAACCTATATCTACACCAAAATGGCTTTTGGCCTTAGAAATGCACCAGCCACTTTTAATAGGACGGTATATCTAATCTTCAACAAGTTGCTCCTAAAATTCTTAAGAATTTTCATGGATGACTTTTCAACCTTCTCTGGAGCAGCCTGCACCACTGCAGTAGAGAATGTGCCAGAACATTTAAAGCAATTAGAACAAGTATTCCAGCGTTGCAGAGAAACATGTTTGAAACTTAACCCTAACAAATGTCATTTTCTGGTAACCCAAGGTACCTTGTTAGGGCATGTGGTCTCTGCAAAAGGGATGACTCCAGATCCAGATAAGGTAATGTCAATTCTTAAGCTTCCAAGACGTATAAATGCTAAAGAGGTCCAAAGCTTCCTGGGGCACACAGGATATCACCGCAAGTTTATACGCATATATGCAGAGGAAGCACGACCACTTTCACGACTTACGAGTAAAAGTTTTCCTTTTCAATGGTTTGAAGAAGAAGAATCAACATTCACTTATCTGAAACAAAGGTTGGCATCTGCACCTATACTCATCTCACCAGATTGTTCTAAGACATTCCACGTGCATGTAGATGCAAGTTTGTATGTTGTAGGGGCTATATTGACTCAACCAAGCGAAGTACACAAATTAGATCAACCCATTCATTACGCGAGTAGACTCCTCTCAAAAGCTGAGAAGAACTATACCACCACAGAAAGAGAAGCATTGGCTATTGTATTTGCCCTCAAGAAATTCAGGCACTATTTATTAGGCACTACATTCATAGTGATTACGGATCATCAAGCTTTGAAATATTTGTTGAATAAACCACAAGTTGCAGGAAGAGTATGGAGATGGTTGCTTCTCTTCCAAGAATTCGACTTTGATATTGTACAGAGAAGCGGTAGGCAACATGTCATTGTAGACCACCAACAAAGGGAGTAGAAGATGATTTCCCAGACAGCCAAATCTACAAGTAAATATAGCACCTACATGGTATGATGATTTAACTCTCCTTCTAGGAAAAGGCCAATTTCGTACTGGGTCTACTCCATTGGAAAGGCGTAGACTTCTCCTAAAAAGTAAGAATTTCATGATGGCAAAGGATACCCTCTATAAGGTTGGTCCTGATGGGATGTACAGAAGATGTCTTCAACCACATGAAACAGAAATTGTACTTCAGTTGGCACATGAGGGAAAGTCTAGTGGTCATTTTCCTGGACATATCACTGCACTAAGGATACTCCAAAGTGGCCTATGGTGGCCATATCTCTTCAGAGATGCCACTAAATTTGCCAAGGCATGTGATGTTTGTCAACGATGTGCGCCCAAACCAACACGACAAAGGAATCAACCTCTTAATATCTCTATAGCTTGGCAACCCTTTGAGCATTGGGGAATAGACTTTGTTGGCCCTATTTTCCCAGTAGCACAAGGTTCAGGTGCAAAGTATCTTTTAGTAGCAACGGATTATGCCACTAAGTGGGCTGAAGTCATAGCCAGTAAGGAGTGTACTACTGAAACGGTAGCCAACTTCTTGTATAATTACACCTTTTGCAGATATGGATGCCCAATAGAGGTCACAACAGATCAAGGATCCCATTTCGTCAACAAGGTGTTGACTTTGATTTTTGAAAAGTATCAAATATTCCATAAGAAGTCCTGTGCCTACTACCCAAGGGCAAATGGGCAGGCAGAGAGCACAAATAAGGTCCTCATGCTCTTACTAAGAAAAACATGCTTACAGTTTCCTAATACATGGGGCCAAGCATATCTTGGAACCTTGTGGGCATACAAAACCTCTTTCAAAGCCAGAATAGGTCATACTCCATTTGAACTATTGTATGGAATACAAGCAATTGCTCCTTTTGAGTTCTTGCATGGCTCCAACCGCGTGGGAACTAATTGAATTCCTGGAGTTACTAGTGCTCTCTCAGCCAACATTGTGAGGCTACAACTTCTGAAAGATAGGCAATGATACTCTAGTGACAATACAAGAAAAAAGAAAACAGGATCATGATGCAAACCTCTGGAAATCAAAAATTAAGGAAGGGAGCTTAGTTTTGCTGTACCATCCGCGACTATTTGAGAAAAAGGCTAAAAAGAAGTTGATGCCGAGATGGAACAGACCTTTTAGGGTCATACGCACACTTCCAAAAGGGGCAGTACAGATCTCCACATTGACAGGCACAATACTTCCCCTAGTCAATGAATCTAAGCTAAAACCCTATGTGGAAAAATAGAAAAGAGAGATATTGCCCTTGTATATAATGTACATACCTGTATGTTGTTCCCTATTGTTCCCTATTAGCTTATGTCATTTCTGTATTTAGATATTGGGCTTTTCTCATCTATCTTCTTCACATAACTCATTTATCTACTACCACTTTCCTCTCATAAGCTTTCGCTTCAAACTGTTTGAAGCTTCTTCTATCACTTATCATAGATGTTCTATTCCCTTTTTCTTCTGATGCCACCTCTCTAGGTCAAGAATGGCAATGGATCATCTCAAACCACTCCTCCTAGTGGCCACTTGAGTGACCCTCATCCACCAACTTATCCCTCCTCCCTCTCAAATTGGCGACCCTCATCCACCAACTTATCCCTCCTCCCTCTCAAATTGGCGACCCTCATCCACCAACTTACCACTTGGACGAGCCTCCTCCCTCTCACACTCAATAACCAGCCTGGGCGACCCTTCCTCCTGGGCGACCTACCTCCTTACCTCCTGACTCCCCATTTAGCCCTCCTACCTCTCATCCTCCATGGTCAACCAGGGCGACCCCTCCTCCTTGACGACCTACCTCCCACCTTGGGCGACCCTCCTCCAAGATCCACTTTGGGCAACCCTCCTCCAACATCTCACCTTGGGCGATCCTCTTCCAAGATTCCACCTTGGGCGACCCTCCTCCAAGATTCCACTTTGGGCAACCCTCCTCCAAAATCCCACTTTGGACCCTCCTCCAAAATCCCACCTTGGGCGACCCTCCTCCAAAATCTCACCTTGGGCGACCCTCCTCGAAGATTCCACCTTGGGCGACCCTCCTCCAAAATTCCACTTTGGGCAACCCTCCTCCAAAATCCCACCTTGGGCGACCCTCCTCCAAGATCCACTTTGGGCAACCCTCCTCCAAAATCCCACCTTGGGCGACCCTCCTCCAAGATTCCACTTTGGGTGACCCTCCTCCAAAATCCCACCTTGGGCATCCTCCTCGAAGATTCCACCTTGGGCGACCCTCCACTTATCCCACATCCCACCTCGGGCAACTCCTCCTCCGATTTCTATCTTGGTGCCAACTAACCTCCAACTAAGGCGACTTCTCCTCCCTTGGCCCTACCTCCTCATCTTGGGCAACCCCTTGGGCAACCTACCTCCCAATCACCTCTATGACCTCTAGGGGAGACCCTCCCCCTTTTCAACCTCCTTTTCAACCTCAATATCCACTTGGGCGAACATCCTCCCAATCACCTCTATGACCTCTATGGGCGACCCTTCTCCTTTTCAACCTCAATGGCCCAATCATCTCTATGACCTCTATGGGCGAGCCTCCTCTCACTCACCTCCATGGCCACTTGGGCGAGCCTCCTCTCACTCAATGTGCCAACTAGGGCGACCTCTTCCACTCAACCTTTCCTTTTCCATTGAAAATTTGGGCAACATTTCCTCCATCTCAAGCTACATTCTGGCAACCCTTAGTCCTTCCATCTTGACAACCTCAGTGTGCCCACTTAGGCAACCCTCAAGCCCTATGCTAAGATAGGCAACCCTCCTCCAATCGGCTTAAATAAGGCGACCACCCTCCCCCTCCTCCTTCTTAAGTTTTAGTTGAAACACCTAATCTCCTCCTCATTCTAGCCAAGCAACTTCTCCACTTCAGGCATTGGCTCACTTCAAACATTGGCTACCCCACCACTCCAACTTTACTTGGCTCACTTCAAACATTGGCTACCCCACCACTCCCCCTTTACTCACTCTTTGTCTTGCTGTCAATTACCAACTCCTCCACCCCCTCATCTAAGCAAGTTCTCCACCTTCCCACTCCATTAGTCTTCAAAATTGGCATCTCATTTATATGATCATAAAATTGGACGAACCTTCCGCCCAACTTCCCCAATAGGGCGACCCTCCTCCTAACTCTCACCTTAGGCGACCTCGGGCCCTAATAGGGCGACCCTCCTCCTAGCTCTCACCTTAGGCGACCAATATGGCGACCCTCCTCCTAAATATGGCGACCCTCCTCCTAATTCTGACCTATCTAATTCTGACGGCTCCACCAACTTTTCCCTCTCTTCCACCGACCTATCTATTCTGACGGCTCCACCAGTTCATTTCTACCGAGTAGTCGTCCTATCTAATTCTTTCCCCCAATTCAGATCTGGCTCCTCTTATTCAAGGAATTTTTTCGCTTGAAGGACAATTTACATTTCACGGATGTGAAAATATGTGAACCTCTTCTTTGCTTCGCCCAAGCAAAGCCCTACCATACCATAAAATTCTACTTCAGTCACTAGGAGAACAAAAGAAAAGATATGGGCAGCAGGTAGGTAAAAAGGCTCTAACATTCAAAGTGGTAGGAGGCCACATCATGCTCTACATATATAGGTACTTTGCAGCTCTCCATTCAAAAGACGTATCGCGCCCCACATCATCGAAACACCGTCAGGCAGCGCATCCTCGCAAAAAGAGAAGAGCAAAGATTCAAAAGCATTCCCGTGAGCTCCTCGACACGCTTCCAATCGACCAGCAAGGATATGCTAGAGCATCCAAGAAGGTATGCACATCAGCCAACACTCCCTTTCCACCAATCAAATTAGTACCTACTTCATCCAAAAAACCTTCTTCTTCTGTTCAATCCCCTCCATCTTCACAAACCCCACACACTCCAACCGTACCTACTACACCCATTGCCCCACCTCATTCCAACCCAACTCCACCTCCCGCTTCCACCATGACCACTCCCATTACCATTGATCCACCCAGAGATCCAATTCATCTCTAATTTCCATCATGTCCCACACCACCACCTTCCCCTCCACAACCCGCACCACCCCACTCCCCATCTCCCCAGCCACCATCTCATCCACCTTCGCTCTTCCCACCAGCATCGACACCTATTCCCCCAAGTCACACACCACTCCCACATACGCTACCTCAAACCTCCATTCAACCACCCTCGTTCGATATACTACCCTTCCCACCACCATTTCGGTTCTCTCCTTCTCACCATAACCCTCCCACAGATTTACCTCCGCAACCCTTTCTTGATGCATCTAGTGCAAAGAAGCTATCTACGAATGAGAAGTACAAGAAACATATATGGCCACTAGTTCCCAATCACTTACACGATATGTGCCAAATGGATGTCGCAAAAAACATATTTTTTGAGATTTGTAACAAAATTATGAAAGACAGGCAGGTGTGTATGAATTTAGAGAATCGGCTATGCCATTATACTCACATGTTGAGTGAAGAATTTCTACGTGTAAGTCTCGTCAACAAGGAGCTGTACATGCAGATTGCAGAAATATCTACCCACTGCAAGGACGCACGAAGACTTGAAGACAAGGTAAAAAACTTGGAAGCATTTCTGCAGGATGAAGAAGAAAAGACCAAAAGATTGAAGGCGGAAAACAAAGAATTAAAATCAGCAAACAAGAACCTCTTCTGACAAAAAGATGCATTGCTGAAGAGGCAAAAAGATGCACTAAAATCCAAATTTAGTGCATTAAAAGCTTTGCTCACATCTTCTGACACTGAGGACCTCACTTCAACACCAGCTACAGAAGAAACCAATCAGGAAATTACTCCAAGTAAAGACCAGCAGGACACTTCAGCTGAACAACATAGGCCTGGGAAGGAGCCTGCATGTGACTAGTCTCACTGTGACCAGTCTCACTGTCATGTGGACAAGGATCATTATTTTTTGCTGTCCAGTTTTGTAGTATTTTATTTTTGCACAGTGTCATAGTTTAATTTTGCTACAGTTGTATAACTCTTGGAACTTTATTTTGTACCGGCAAAGCTCATAGTTCTTTTTGGCAGCTCATGATATAATTCTTCCCTTTCTATCTGCAATTATCTGATGTAATCTCTCTTGTAACACCTCAATTATGTATTTTTCCTTCTCTCCCTTATCTCTCCGAGACGGAGAGACACTAGTGGCGGGCAACCTGTAGACTAAATTTTTGGAAGGACAATGGAACCAAGGAACCAAATATCAAATTGGGCGTCAGACGTCCAAATCTTGGAAGTTGGGCGTCAGTCGTCCAAAATTTGAAGTTGGGCACTAGCGGTCCAAAATCTGGATTTGGGCACCACAGGTCCAAAATCTGGAGTTAGGCACCGAGACGTCCAGAGGGTAGAGTTGGGTGACTGCATGCCCAAGGCATGCCCAGACAAGTAGACCTGACAAGGTGGCCAAGTGGGACCCAACCACTCTTCATTACACGACAAAGTCTGGTATTGGAGGCGGTCAGGCTGACAAATGAAACCGCCTAGTGCATTAATTTCCCATTACTCCCATGTAACAGACTTCTCTATTGTACTGGTTCCTCACCTCTCTCCTATTAAAGGGGAAACCTCAAGTGAGAAAACATACAGGAGATGATATGATATCCGATAGGAGATAGAGCATGTAGTGCACTCTACAGGAGAATATAGTTGAGAGTGAGATTGGGCTTAGAACTCCTGGATAGTTGAGTCCTGTTCATGTTAGTTAGTTCTGTTGCCTACCTATGTCATCTGCTGATGTTACTTATGTGATGTTACTTATATGAGAACACTTGGAGTTGCATTTTGTTGTTTGTTCCCTTACTTGGTATGATCAGCTGTGGTATGATTAGTTAATGGCTGATATCCAGATCGTGTTATATTTGATTTCCTAGTTAGTGTTGTCTTGTGCTTTATTAGGTTGCATGTTTGCTGCTGTTGTGATTTTATTGTAGTTCCTAGTAATGACATGGGGGTTTGGTGATATGTGTTTCTTATGATAATGTGTTTCATGTGCTTACATGTTCTCCAGGAGTAGTGCATTTTGCATTCCCTGCACCCACACACTTCACTTCACCACCTACAACTTACCACTTTGTACCAGGCAAGAAATGAGACTCATGTTGCTTACCTCCGAAAACAATTGGAGAGTGAGCATATGAATGAAGGAGATTCTATGGACAATTTTTTGACAAAGATTAAAGATTTGAAGGAGTAGTTGAATTTTGTTGATGAAGTCTTGCTCAATAGTTCACTTGTGCAGTTTGTTCTCAATGGTCTTCTAGATTCATATCAAAGTTTTGCTTCTACTCTTCAGTTGATGATGAAAGGCAATCCAAATCCCTTAACATTTGAGGACTTAGTCTCTATTTTCTTGCAGAAGATTAATCCAAGCAAAACATGTCCATCATGTGTGTAACAAATCAAGCTTTCTTAGCTAGTTAGAAGGGAATAGGTAAATGGAGCTCATTTACTAGTAAGCAAAAATTTGCTAATTCTAAACAATTAAAAAAGGAAGAAAAAGAGGAGAAGAAAACAGAAAACCAAAAATTGTTTTGAAAATATTGTGAAGGAAATGATCATGTCATAAAGAGTTGTTCAAAATTAGCTTCAAAAGAGGCAAAGGAAAAAGAGGCTAGAATGGTTGTTGCAGAGGCCTCTACACCCAAAACACAGTCTGCTAATCTTATGCAGAATTTGTTTGCAGTTATGACCCATCTTCTCAAAATGAACAATGTATGTCTATAGTAGACTCATATGTTTTACTTTGACAATGGGGCAACCAAACACATTACCTCGTAGCATAGTTTCTTCAGTTCACTTGAGCCTTCCCCTATAGGGAATACTATCACATGCACCAACAACTCCTCTTATCCTATTATCGGATTCGGTAAGATCATTGTGACTACGGTTGATAGTAGTTCTTTTACATTGTCAGATGCTTTATTTGTGCCAAGGATCAAGGAAAACCTATTATTAGTTTCAGCATTAGCCCAGATCGGCTTGGTTTGTGAAATATTGATGATAGATGTACAATTCACAATCTATGAAATAGCAATGTTGTTATTGCTTCTAGAATTTCTGAATGATTCACCATGTGTAGTTCAAGATTCTCAAGCTATGTCAGATGCAAAGCTTTGGCATACACACTTTGGTCATTTGAATTATGCTAGTTTGCTATGCCTGTAGAAATCTAAATGGTATCCTCTCTACCCAAACTTGAGGCACCTTGTAAACATGTCTATGAAGGCCCTATTTTAGGCAAAATGCAACGTTCCTCCTTCCCAAAAGATGGTTCAGTTGGAGCTTCTAAAAAATTGTAGCTTGTTCACATCGATGTCTATGGTCCTATGTAGACACCTTCTTTTGGGAAATACCTTTACTTCATGAATTTCATTGATGATTTTTTGGGGCATGCATGGTTGTCTCCATTTAAAGCAAAGTCATAAGTGTTTATGTGCTTCAAATAGTTTCTCATTTTGGCTGAAAATATGTCAGCATGTAAAATGAGTACCCTCCATTTTGATTTGGGAGGGAATATATGTCTTTTGATTTAATGCATTTCTACCTGAATGTGGGATAAAACATCAGTGTACAGTGCCATATACACCTCAATAGAATGGAGTTGTTGAAAGAAAGAACAAGTCACTCATGGAGATGGCAAGGTGTATGGTCAAAATTCAGGCTTTACCACATAGCTTCTGGCTTGAGGCTATTATGTGTGCAACATATGTACTTAACGAATGTCCCACTAAAGCATTGCAGTGCAGTCTATTACTCCATATTGAGGCTTGGCATGGTTGTAAGCCATCCGTTGCTCATCTATGTGTCTTTGGTTGTCTGGCATATGCATTGGTGCATGAACAATAATGCAAGAAATTGGATGATAAAACAATGAAATGTATTTTTGTTGGGTATAGTTATGAAAGCAAAGGCTATTGTCTACATCATCCACAAACTAAATGCATTTCGATTAGCTGTGATGTTTTTGTGAAAGATGCAATTCAGCCATTACTTTCATGTACTAAGGAGACATCATTTAGCTCCAAAAACGTGTACGACACTTTGTTGCCTCTTTTTACAGGTGGATATTCAAGTGCTGGTCCAAATGAAAAAATTTCTCGGCCTTTGTAGGTTTCATTGAGGATATAGATCATTCCATTTCTGATGCAAATTTACATGATGCACTTGTTGATGAGAGAGCTAGTATAGAGGAGGAAAAAACTATGCCTAAATGGATGTTACATAATTAAGAGAGGTTGTAGGCACCGTAAGTTGGTACAAAGAATTTATTGAGGGGTATAAGAAGACTAAAAAATTCCTTGACTAGAATTCTATTAAAGGAATACAAGTATGAGAAAAATGCTCAAAAGACAATAAGATTGAAACAATCAAGGGGAAGACCATTAGTGCATCATGTCTCAAATTTCTAGACTTCACTATGCGATCTAAGAAGGTCATTAATATGATCCAATTGACCATTGTTTGCATCTAGAATGAAGACAAATAACTAAAGCTTTTTTATCACAAAAAAAGCACTAAGAACAAGCAAACTATCCTACACATGATTGAATATTAGTTGCAACCATTCATGCCATCAAACCATTGGGACATTATCCTTCTAGGATAAATTTTACAATTTCCATAACCATAAGATCCTTAGAAAGAAATTTAATCAAAGTATTAAGAATGTTAGGTAGAGAAGATGGGTTAGACTATTCCATGAATATGATTAGTAAACAAGAATCCATGATCCAAAGTATTAGAATGAGCAAACAAATGGAACAATACAAAAACGATCAACAAATCGAGGTACTTGGTTCCATGTTAGAGAAAGCGCAACATGAGGCCACAATAATAATAATAAAGAGGTGTTTTTATTTGAATCATAGGGCTTAGTGAACCACTAACGAAAGTGTATTCCTTTGTGTTAGTAACTAATGATCAAGTGAAAGAAGTAAAGCAACAATATGGGAAATTAAGGAGGGGCCAAAAATCCTATGATTAACACATTTTTAAGAAGATATGCTGTGTAAAAATGACAAACTTGTTTAGGGAAAAGATGAAAAAGAGAAGGATGAAGAACCACTCGTAGAAGCAAACATCTATAATGTTTACACCCATGGCTGAAGTGCTTCCATAGAGCCTAGAGAAATCTATATAACCACCATAGATAAATTGTTGATTGAATTGGAAGGAGAACCTACATAAGATGCATCCTACATGAGCCACCATATATATTTTTGGAAGAACCATCTACATAATATCTCCTCAAAAAGATCCATGAAGAACTAGATAAAAGCTTAATGTACAAAAATGATGTTCTTGAAGAAAAAAAAGAGAATGAAGATGGCTTTTTGGATAAATGTACTTAATTTAGGAACATGTTTGATGTGCAACCAATATTTTTGCACTCAATCCAAGTTACTGTGCAGTTACATGAAAATGAGTTTGGTATATTTTTTTAAACTAAAGCGAGAAAAATGAGATAGGATAGAAATTTTTGAACTTCCCGCTTTTACCATCCCTTACCAAAGGTAGAGTAAAAAAGAACTTTATGTGAAAGGTGATTCAATTCTTGAACACATAATTTTTTTAATGGCTCAAATAAAGTCGATGCTGCTTGTGGGATTCACTTAGACTTAAGATGCTTGACATTTGATTGGAGCCAAGAACGACCATTCAATTTCTTATAGGCTTACTACATAGAAATCATGTTTCTCCCATCACAATACATGTGGACATTTGAAGAGGCCATGAAGATGAGGTTCTTTGAGCAACACAATGCCATATGTGTCAAAAGAATCATCTCATTGCAATCATGATCAGTTGCCTACTTGCAATACCATAAAGTAGGGGAAATTGCTTTAGAGAAACCATGATTTATGTTTAAAGATAGGGAAACTTAACTATGGTTTTTTTTTTTTTGAGAGTACAATGAATTGGAAAGACACACACACACACCCGACCTTGTAAGGTAGAGGCACCCATCTTGGGGAACTATGAGGCATCCAGCCCTAGGTAGGACTTGAACCCTCTCCATTTGCCTAGGAATACAAGGCCCATCCGCTAAACCACGCCTGCTGGATTACTATGGAATTTTTTTGCTTATAGATCTAGACCATATAAGCCGATGTATAAATGATTAAAATAAATTGGCAATAGTGCAATTGCATTTGAGAAAACTTTAGAATGTCAATCACGATGTCTGACACCAATTTCACCACTTAGAAGAGCACCTTTAACCCTTGAATGGTTAGGTATAACAATGTCTAGGTGAGGGAGCATTCTAAGAATTGCAAGAAAGGTCCACATGAAACCTTTTCCATGGTATTGTGAAAATGGAAGAGACGATATTGTGGAATCAATGGTTGTAACTTGTGAATAATTATTTGATCTTGCAAACTAAAGAAAAGTCCTTTGATTAATAGAACATGGTACAAAAGCTTATCCTCCTTGCTTGTAAATGATATTGCTTTTTATCTTAATGAGTTTTGAATAGAGATTATTCTTGTCATCTATGCATTGTCTTCTTCTTTGTGTTTCTCTCACTTTTAACATTCTCATGGAAATGACTAAGGATCTTGAGTCCTATACAATTTTTTATCCCTAATGTGAACTTGCCTATCATATTTGAGTGTGTAGAAAATAGTTTATGCCTACTCTTTGAAAGTACCATGATTTATTTGCTTCGAAAGGCTCGATTCCAAATCTACACCCTCTCATTGAGATCTTTGCAATGATACCAAATTTAGAAGTCCAAAGTTATAACTATTTTACCATTTATAGGTAATTACAGTGACACTTTTGGATGAACGTTAAGTATGTTGACAATCTTGTCTTCTTGTGAAAACCCATCATGTCTTTCATATGCCTCTAACTACTCTCTCTAGGATGTTGTCAAGGATTTTAAATTCACATTTCAATCTCTCTATGCGACAAGGTTAAAACAACATGCCATTTATTCCTCTTTATAGGTTGAGTAATAGATTGACAAGAGATACAATAGACAGTGATTTTATCACAAATTTTTGGATTGCACCTACTTCATGACATTGCTTCATGAATGCTAACTATGAAATGCAAGCTTTGTGATGCAAATATCTTGCATGGAGGTAGATAAAAAGATTGATATTTGTATAATAAATGATTGAAGTTTGAAGACATTGGATATTGACTTAATTTTTCACATACTCTTCAAGCTTTTGGATTGTGTAAAAGATATTTTCTATACATGTTTATGAGGAATTTATGTAATTCAGATCATACAAAAAAGTAAAAAACGATATACTGAGTAGTTTTATCAAAAATCCCTCTTACTTGTTTTAGGAATTTTTGATGGCCACTTTGTTTGAGATATCTAAAAGTTGGAATGTGAATAATCAATCCAATACATTTTCTCAAAACAAGGCATCTAAATTCAAAATAAAACTAATTTTCAAGCCCACCTTCATATTCATCCTTCTACCGGATTCAAATGTGTATATCCTACCATCCTACTAAAAATATTGGTAGCTTGTACTAATATATTTTTAGTACTCAGCTTATTATGTGGCTTAGTATAACTGATGGATTTATTCCTCTAGGGGAAGATCTGGGCATAATCATTTTACTCTGACATAAGAAGTGCCTAACATAAAAGAAATTGACCATCATTATTTAAAGAGCATAACCAATATCATGATTCTCCCCCATTTTTCCAAGTACTCCTAAGAAGTATCCCTTCTCTTATGCTCTATCAACATCATGCACTCAATTAATCAAAGGCTCCTTAGTTTTAATATATAACATTCCATGGTCATAGGTTCAATAGTCACGTTTTAACATTGAGCAACACCATTTGGAGATGTAAGTTGTGGCACTCAAATCATTCCACCACAATGCTGAGTAAAGTGTTAGTCCAAGCCATTTGTTAGAAAAACCTTCAAATCAAAGGGGCTTGGTCTCATATATGTTGTAACCCATGTTCTATACATCAACCCATAAACAATTTTTTTTTCATCATTGCATCTCCTACACGTTGCAAAACTTGTATTCAACAAAGATGCATACTCTTATCATCCCATTTGGTCAGACCAATTAAGCCAAACAAGAGCTCCAACCCTTCCAAATAGCAAACATTTCGTTATCCATTAGGGCAATACTTATGGTTAATCTTAGTGAGACATTCATCATAGCTTAGAGAGGAAAAATTCATCACAACTTGGATAGGAAACTTTCCACTATTTAGTATTAAACCACTTGAATTGGGGCTTTCCATCAAGAACAAGAAATTCCATCATTAATGCGACCAAATAGGTGAGCTCAAACAATTCATCATCATAGCTTAGATAAAGGGTCACATATTCAGTTGCACATATTATACCTCAAGTGCTTGGTACCAATGACACTTAAGTGGTTCCCTTCACTAGACATAATAGTTAATCAAGATCATGTTACTCAATTTCCGCTGTACAATCTTTCATTGACCAAATATGCATCTACAAATAGCTAAGCTAAACAACATTCTCATCCTAGTAAAACGATACTAACGTACTATTATTTTCATCAGAAGTTCAATCAATTCATCAGGCACTTACCCTTGAATTGATTAGTGGGTGACAAGTAGCTGTTTTCAATGTAAAATGATTCGTGAGCAGATTCATCTATTCATAAAAAAAACTCACCCTTGCAATGCTTAATGAGGGGATTCCACCTTTATGTGATGAGAAATATAAAATCAAACATATAATGCAAGCTATATGAATCCACTCGGGAGTCAGGAGAGCTCCCATGAAAACTGTTTTGCTGATTTATCCTACGGTTTTCAATGATTATACGACAAAAATAAAAAATTGACAACTTGAAAAGCATCTCCGTATATTTTGTCACAGTGATTCATATTTTTTTCTTTTATTTTTTCAAAGTTGGCTGTCACCCAGAATGCTCATGCAAGCTGATTTTGTGAAGGCTTACGATGCTGTCCATTGGAAATACATCATGGCAGTAATGCAGAAAATGGGGTTTGGGGATTGAATGGTGCAAATCGTATTGCTCGTGAATGAAGATGTATGCGCATCAAAGCAAATAACTTACTAATAAGCATACATCATCGATGCATGCATATGAATAATGAGATAAAGAAGACCAATTCGCTCTTACTTGCAAGAAAGAGTGACCAAATTTCAAGCCAGTCTTTGCATCTCATAAAACTTATGCATATAAAAAATTTTGAGAAGAAGTGTGAAAATCAACATGTTAAGAGAGCATGATTCTGCATTCATTCTAAGAGACGCGATATGCTATTGACCTCCAGCATCCTCCTACCTCTCAAGAGAAGTAACGAACTTTCCAGAGCCCCATACTGTATGTTGCATGGACACTACAAAGTGTTCCCAATGCATAGAAGCGTGATACAGATGTAAAAAACAAGCAAACCCCGTTTAGCAAATCATGAACAGTGCTTTAAAGAAAGGCATGTGAAGTATGCTATCATTAACGAGTGGCTTTCAAAAAGATTGCTTGAGTAAGGAGTGTCATTACTATTCCAACAGTCCAACATCAAGGGAGCATGATTAAACCCTAGAAGATCTATAAACATCCTGCTCTAAAAAATTCCACAGGCTTTTGCTTTAACACATGCAATCTCAATGTGTAGAGACATGAGTATGTGAGAAACAAAAAAAATGGAATTTGAAACCATGAGTGGAAGGATTTTTTAAGGGCACAAACCAATAAAGCCAGCAACAAATATACATTTTTTCCATGCAATCACTTCAACGGAGAACATCTATGATGCCGAAGTTGAAGAATGTTTCAAATAATTAACCGTGTAAAAATCCTCCAAGAGCCGTACATGTGCATACTACAAATATAGCAATAGAGAGACCAAGGTATGCCACAAATGAGTGCGTCTCACACAAAAATTGTGGCTGTTTACATTAGTTATTCAACATTTTCCTGCATTCCATAAGAAAGAACAAACAAGTAATTGCCTGAATAGCCATTATAAACAATGGATGGCTGCAAAGATTTGCAAATCGTATGAAGGCATTCTGAAGAAGAAGAAGAAGAAGAAGAAGAAGAATCAATTCTGCATAAACATTCTAGAAGCTGGTGATGAAATCCACGACTTTCATCTTATGATGTACCTTGAGCTCCTACAAACAAATGTGCACATTTTATTTTCCAATCCATGTGGGGAGCATCTTCCATTTGGTGTTAGAATCTAGACCTTGTCATCCCAAATCACTATTGAGGCATAGGTGTTCCTTCCTTGATAGATGTTGGATGAAGGTTAAGTGTGTTGACAATCTTGTGTTCTTCTGAAGACCCATCATGTCTTTCATATGCCTCTAACTACTCTCTCTAGGATGTTGTAAATGATTTTAAATTCAAGTTTCAATCTCTATGCGACAAGGTTAAAACAACATGTCGTTTATTTTCTCTTCATAGGTTGAGTAACAGATTGACAGAAGATACAATAGAGGGTGATTTTATCACAAATTTTTGGATTCTATCTGCTTCATGACATGCCTTCATGACTGCTAACTATGAAATGCATTCAAGGTTTGTGATGCAAGTATCCTGCATGGAGGCAGATAAAGAGATTGTTATTTGTATCATAAGCGATTGAAGCCTGAAGACATAGGATATTGAATTAAATTTATACATACTCTTCAAGCTTTTGGATTGTGTAAAAGATATTTTATATATATTCTTATGAGGAATTTATGTAATTCAGATCATCCAGAAAATAACAAAACAATATACTGAGTAATTTTATCAAAGGAAGTCTCCTAATTATAAAATCCCTCTTACTTATTTTAGGAATTTTTCACGGCCCCTTTGTTTGTGCTATCTAAAAGTTGGAATGTAAATAATCAACCCAATACATTTTCTCAAAACAAGGCATCTAAATTCAGAATAAAACTAGTTTCCAAGTCCACCTTCATATTCATCCTACTAACGGATTCATATGTGTATATCCTACCATCCTACTAAGAATATCGGTAGCTTGTAACAATATATTTTTAGTACTCCAGCTTATTTTTTGGCATAGTACAACTGACGGGTTTTTTCCTCTTGGGGAAGAACTACAATGTGCACATGCTTCCTACCCCCTAATTACATCTGAGCTAGTTTTATAAAATTCCTTAAACAAAACCATCATATCTAAAATAAAGCTCACCCTTGTAATGCATGATGCCAAGGTAAGTTAAGGGTGATGGTAGCTGTTTTCAATGCAAAATGATTCTGATCTACCACTATTTCCATGAGCAGATTCATCCATTCATAAAAAACTCACCATTGCAATGCTTAATGAGGGGATTCCATCTTTATGTGATGGAAACATAAAATCAAACATGTAATGCAAGCTATATGAATCCACTCAGGAGTCAGGAAAGCTCCCATGAAAACTGTTTTGCTGAAGAACAAACCTCACAAAAAGTAGCTGATTTCTCCTAAGGTTTTGAATGATTACATGAAAAAATAAAATTGACAATGTGAAAAGATCTCCGTATATTTTGTCACAGTGATTCATATATTTTCTTTTATTTTCAAAGTTGGCTGTCACTCAGAATGCTTCGCTAGCAACCTAAAAGATTCTTTCAGGCCAGCATATGCTATCTTGTAAGCTTCATAAAGCTCTCGGTATTTCTCAACGCTTTGTGGATGAGGGTGTACTGATGCTTCTACTCTCAACCAATTATCTGCCACGAACAAGCATGAAATAATAAGCGAAATCAATTACTGCAGAGCCCCGTTTCGTGTGATAAAACTAAATTTGGTTAGTCTAATGATTAAACCAAGTAACATTCAGAGTGCTCATGCAAGTTGATTCTGTGAAGGCTTACGATGCTGTCCATTGGAAATACATCATGGCAGTAATGCAGAAAATGGGGTTTGGGGATTGAATGGTGCACATTGTATTGCTCGTGAGTGAAGATGTATGCGCATCAATTGTCCAAGTAAATGATCAAGCAAATTACTTACTAATAAGCATACATCATCAATGCATGCATATGAACAATGAGATCAAGAAGACCAATTCCCTCTTACTTGCAAGAAAGAGTGACCAAATTTCAAGCCAGTCTTTGCATCTCATAAAACTTATGCATATAAAAAATTTTGAGAAGTGTGAAATTCAACATGTTCTCCTCGAGTAAGAGAGCATGATTCCGCATTCATTCTAAGAGATGCGATATGCTATTGACCTCAAGCATCTTCCGACCCCTCAAGAGAAGTAACGAACTTTCCAGAGTCCCATACTGTATGTTGCATGGACACTACAAAGTGTTCCCAATGCCAAGCCTCATATGGAGTGGTAGATTGCAATGCTTTAGTGGGACACCTGTTAAGTACATATGTTAAGTACACATAATAGCGTCAAGTCAGAAACTATGTGGTAAAGCCTGACTCTTGACCATACACCTCGCCATCTCCATGAGTGATCTATTCTTCCTTTCAACAACTCCATTCTGTTGAGGTGTATACGGCACTGTGTATGTATGTATGTATGTATGTATGTATGTATGTATGTATGTATGTATGTATGTATGTATGTATGTATGTATGTATGTATGTATGTATGTATGTATGTATGTATATATATATATATATATGTGTATGTGTGTGTATGTATGTGTGTGTGTATGAATGTATTTATGTATGTGTGTGTGTATGTATGTATGTACTTACGTACGTACGTATGTTTGTATGTATGTATGTATGTATGTATGTATGTATGTATGTATGTATGTATATGTGTGTGTATATATATATATATATATATATATATATATATATATATATATATATATATATATATATATATATATATATATATATATTTATATATATATATATATATACACACACACACAGAGACACACACACACACATACACACACACACACACACACACATATATATATATATATATATATATATATATATATATATATATATATATATATATATATATATATATATATATATATATATATATATATATATATATATATATATATATAGGGTTTTGAGGATGAGGTGGGTATTCCTCAAACCCCCTTGTCGAAACAAATAGATAGTGATAAATTAAAATGCATGATGGAAGCGTTCAAGTCTCTGCTTGCATGAAATGGGAATTTTTAGTGGCAAAATTACAAGAGGTGATTAGAGACTGTGGTAAAGTTTTCTGTGAAATTCTCAATTCTGCTAAGCATGAAGCTCAATAGCTTATTTCCCTCATGTCTAAAAAGGTTGATTCTGGACAGCTACTTTCTGAGGGGGAGTATGCTTATTTCTATAAGGCATATAAATGCTTGGAGTTAATTGAAAATCAGGCCATCCAATCTTCCAAAGTCAGAGCCAAATGCACAGAAGTAATGATTTGCATGCAAACTCTAAATGCTTTTTTCATTTTCTTCAATTTAAACATCTGAAGGATACGAATTCTGATCTTGAAGTAGATGGCTCAATCATCAATGATGGGAATTCCGTCTCATCTTGAAGTAGATGGCTCAATCATCAATGATGGGAATTCCATTGCTGCAATTCGCTCAAAGCATTTTCAGAATTTGTTTGCAGCTTCTTATAAATCTGATGATGCATGGTTTGAAGCTCTTCATCAATCTTTAATATACACCCTCCAACTTCTTGATTCTCAGATGGCTCCTATGTGTGAGGAAAGTATTCGTGAGGAAGAGGTCCACATGGCTCTTCAATCTCTTAAAAATGGAAAAGCACCAGGCTTGGATGGTATCAGGAAAGAATTTGTGATGCTTTTTAGTCTCTTCTAAAAAATCTTGTTCTATATGTATGTAATGAAATATGGAAGGATCAAAAGATGCCATATATATTAAGATTAAGCTTATTCCGAAACTGGATGTTCCTAGGCGCATTGGAGATTGGAGACTATTACAATGGTGAGCATTATCTATAAAATATTTGGTAAAGTATTTGCATTAAGGCTCAAGTATATTATTCATAAGGTAGTTGATCCATCTCAAGTTGGGCTCATACATTAAAGATCGATTTATGATAACATCTTTCTCACCCAAATATTGATGGAGCATAGAGCATTGTCTGATCAGGAAGTGATTGGGATACAAAATGATTTTGAAAAAGCCTTTGATCTAATTCGATGGGACTTCATTGCCATAGTGCTTAAAAAACTTAGTTTTGGAGTCAGATTTTCTAGGCTCATTTACATCGTGGCTCAAAGCAGTGCTTCCAATGTGGAGATAAACGGGAGACTCTCTGCACCGTTTCCCATTGAGCGTTCTGTGCGTCAAGGCTGTCCTCTAAGTCCGTTATTTTATGCTTTAGCATCGTCGCCAATGTT
>CM035437.1:14230541-14368041 GCA_020310875.1 Ceratopteris richardii | reverse complement strand
AGATCATAGATCTCTCAAACAAAATACCTATGTAGAATCTGCTCTCATCAAACCTTCATGACTGAATGTTTGATTTGCTACCTGAATGACTCTAAGTGTCCATGCTTCTTACATAAAGTTGTAAAACTTTTCTTCAACTAAATCCTTCCCAAGAATCACAAGTGGACAAACTCTCACCTTGAGAACTCCAAAATTTGCAAGTTGATACTTCATATCTTCATATTCTTCCCGGGTGAAATATGATAGTATGTGCTTGACTTTCTTTTGGCTAACTCCACTTCTCAATCAAGTGATAGGATCTAATGGAACACGTTTTTTTAATACAAGCATGTATCCCAAAAATCAAGTCAAACATAGAAAATAGATTCTCCATCTGATTGGTACATCAAAAAATGAATTTTTCTGAAATTTGTGAGAATTCTGAATTTTCTGAATTTTCTGAAAATATTGAAATTTCTGAATTTTCTGAACATACTGAAATTTCACGTTTTTTTAATACAAGCATGAATCCAAAAATCAAGTCAAACATAGAAAGTAGATTCTCCATCTGATTGGTACATCAAAAAATGAATTTTTCTGAAATTTGTGAAAATTCTGAATTTTCTGAATTTTCTGAAAATATTGAAATTTCTGAATTTTCTGAAAATACTGAAATTTCTGAATTTTCTGAAAATACTGAATTTTCTGAAAATACTGAATTTTCTGAAAATACTGAATTTTCTAAATTTCATCTTGAAAAAACTCTGAATTTTTTTAGTATACTGCATATACTAAATATGAGGTAACTTTTCCAAACACAAAAAACCTCACTCCAAGTCTCCAACATCTGCTACAAATACTCTTTTACCTCAAGAGTTAGGTAAAGAAGAAATATACTTCTCTGCAACTTGTTATATACCAAGTAGCTCTGAATTGACACTCCAAGAATTCTTTGAGAAAACATATAAGCTGCCTGCTCAAAATCTTCAACTTATACATAACTCATACACATATGAGTCAAAACATATATGTTGTCTTAGATATCTGCTTCTTTCCTTTCTCTCAATGCAATTCTTTGTCAAAACCTACTAAAACATGACCAAGTATAATGCAAAACAAGAAACTGCTTCTTCTTTAAACTATCTTCTTCACACAAGATGTTCTCGTAGACTTGTATTTGGATGTAAGGGATAAAAGTAGGAAAAGTATATGGAAAATATAAGAGAAAAAGAAGTCTTACTTTCCCTTTGGAATTGTTCGACTTTCTTCTTCTACATCTTTCTTCCACCTGATGATTTCAACATCTTCAAACTTCTCTTCCATACTTTTTGTTCTCTTCATCTTAAAGTAGCAAGCACTCTTAACTTCTTCAAATGAATTTTTCTCTTCCTCTAGTGCTAAGAGTAAGAGACAAAAAAAACATGGTATATAAATGGAAGTGAACATAGAAGATAAAACATGCTTCTACCATCTCCTCATATGCTGAATCAACACTTTGCTTCAAATTTGCCTGATATAACTGAATTCACCAACCTTTTCCTTGAGTTGGCTGAATACTGATTTACCTCTCAAGGTACAAAATCTGATCAAAAAACTTCCAACCTTGTATTGGCTGAAAACAAAACTGATCTAATCTCCAAATTTGTCTTCTTGGATGAGCTTTCTTGCCATGAAAGAGATCTCCTATCAAAACTATCAAGAACAACCTCTAGATACCTGTTTTGATGAAGTTAATGCTTTAACTTTCAAAGTAATGAAAGTGTTTAAAAGCACTTCTTGAATCCTTCAAATCTCTTCATAACTTCTCTTCTAAGATATGACCTACAAATGAAAATCTGATAATAGGAACTAATACCTGTGATTTGATGTTGATCTGGTTCCTTCATCTTCTCTAAACCATTGTTTTTCCTTGAATTTGAAGTAGCCTTCTCTTCATCAAGTCTTGGTCTTCATGCAATTCTTCTATAAAGTATTTTCATACTTCCAAAAGTATTTGGCTGCTAATAGATCATCAACTTCATACTCCACACTGATAAATAAACATTTGACTAAATTGTCTAATTCTCAAATCTCTACTCATCTAGATTAAGTGTGTATGTCATATGTCAAATGTTAGAAGATGCTCTGAAACCATATGTTGGTAGTCTGGGAGCTCTAATACCAAATGTTGGAAATTACGTAGGCCCATAACTAATTCCACAGGTCCCATAGGTTTCCAAGATCTACAACACAGATTTCAGCATCTTCCAATATTGACAAACATGAACATAGAACATTTAACCATACACTGATGAGATAAAGATAGAGAGAGATTAGACAACATGTGTAAAGTGTTACGTAAGCCACTGCTTACTCACACCATCATATATACAAATGTCAATTTACAATGTGGGAGTCAGAACCTCAACCACTCTATGTGAACCAGTGTGGTTAGCAACAGGATGGCAACGTCGTAGGCAACGCGTTAGCAATATGAAGTTGCGATAAAGTTGCGTATAATTCATTTTTTTAAATCAAAATTTTATTATTTTTTTAGATTTTCAATACCCTAACTGTATAAATCTTCTTATAAATGCTTTAACACTAGTGTTGTACTTGGACACTTTAGTGTCCTGAAAAAGAGTCAATGTTTCATGAATTTTTTAGATTACTAGAAGAAACCATTTATAAATGTAACTATGCAACATGTTGGCATAAGGGTTGAATATTTTTAGAAAAATATAGTTTTTATTAAAGGATATAAAACTTGATATTTATTCACTAATTTTATGATGCTAATTTCAATACTGGCGAAGAAATTACAGTGTTGTAAATTAGAGGTTTTTTTTATTAAAATCATGATCTTGTTATTTTCATTGGTCTAAATGCAATAAAATCTTTTATTTTAAATATGCCAACATGTTTCTATCTATAATTACAGATTTGTAATAAATTTTAATAGGTTTATGGCATAAAATGAAGCTCATTTGTGATATGACAGTCTTATCATCTATGAATTATTTTGCAAAGTGATGGTATGAACATGCATCATTTTTTGTTATCAAAATACTATTTGATATTATTACAACTAGAAATATTTTTTTGACAACCTTAGGAGTCGAATTTCTATGTCGTTTCTTCAAGTTAAACAATACCACTGTTTTTCTACGCTAAGAAAAGGTCATTTTATGAGGAAATATTGCATATGCTACATGATTAAAGTTAACTTGCTAGTTTTTTCTATATAGAATAGTTTATAATGCTTATAGAATTATTTTGATTCATAATATATACCTTATATCATTTAGAAAACCTAATTTTTTAGGATGAATTTTTGTTCTCGGTAGAGAGGATTATGGCCATTCAATGAAATATTGAGATTTTTAGTGATATGTGAGATACATACAAAATTATTGGTTCAAAGACATGTAGCATATCTTTATTCTACTATATGATGGTTTTTGAGATAAAACACAAACCATTTTAGTGTTTTTATGAATCAATATCATATAGAAGGATGCTAAAGTGTATAACTATATAATGAGCACCCTATATTGTACTAATTTTTTTATTATAAAAATGTTTTTTCTAGTTCCCAAGACTTGTCGTAAATGATCATATGACAATAAATTAACATTAGAAAAATGATTCAAATAGGAGGAAAATTCTTTTTATGGAGATATTTCTTGCTTCTCATATATAAACTAACAGAAAAACAGTTTTTCTCAACCATATTCAATCATTTGTATATTTTGAGTTATCAAAAAAGGTTATTTTTTAAAATATATATTTTTTATAGAGCATCTAGGTATAGACCTTTATGGGGCTTTAAGGTTTTTTCAAAATTTTATTTGATTAGTATGTGTGATTTTTTTTTATTTATTAGAAAAAAGGACACTATAGTGTCCTGTTTTGGTACAACACTAGTGTTAATATAGGCAAAAAACACATATAAGCATTATATATCAACGTTTAAACATTTCATATATAGATCATTTAACGTCGACACCTGACCTTCATTTCAACTTAGAAATTTGATCACAATGTGAATGCACATTAACTTTTAAGTCAAGCACTACTAAATAGATCACATTTCAAATTTCATAGGAATACTCAATAATTCACAAATCACCGTTAAAACTTAAATACACAAGTGACAAGAATCGAGATGGAACTTGGAAGTAAGCAATGAGCACATGCCACAAAATACAATAATCAATTATAATGCAAAATCTAGATACATGATTCATCTCAAAGAGTCAAAACAAAAGTCAAGAGTCAAGACAATCATACTATCATCTAAGTGTCACAAATACATATCCAATGTCCATAATCACTGATGACTGATCAATGACTCATCAGTCATGACTCATGTGACATGTCCAAATAAATATACAAATATAAATCAGTCCAAGAGTCAATCATCAGAATTTGACTCAGTATGTGATGAAAACTCATCCTCATCAGGCCCATCCTCATCCTCATCCTCATCCTCTCTACCATGTGGAGCATAACTAGTAGAGGCCCCTGCAAATGCTAGGGCTCGTGATCCAGTACGTCTCTGAGAGCGAGTCTGATGATGTGGCTCGGTCAACTCCTGATATAACATGTTGTAAACGTCCAACTCCTCTGAAGGTATAGTAGGCATCTCATGGACCTTCTATATGTCAATGTGGTCAATGTTGACCTGTCGCACATCTTCTGTATGACCTCCGCTCTCCAAAAGGTGCAAGTTGCAGTGGCAATATACTAGCGGCTCTAACTGTGCAGTAGATAAGCGATTCCTCTTCTTTGTGTGGAAGAGGGCCCAAGTGCTCCAATTTCTTTCATATGGACTAGCGCTACAGTCCTGTGAAAGAACGCAGATGGCAATGCATATGGCATACCTGTCTGAAGAAATAGAATTGCATCGAGCAAGGGACTCCAGAATGCGGTCCATATACTCGTAGACGAGGCCTATAGTACTCCCCTCCATGTCAACAATGCATAGCATGGAGTATAGAGGCCTCATCACTCCCACCAAATCCTCTAGCTCTCTCCAAAATCTCTCACTCAAACATGTAATGCGTATTGACTCTGCTGTCCTACATGTATGGCCACTCCATGCAAGCCACTCTTGAGAAACAACTGTCTGCATAAGTGACTCCCTCACTCGAAGCAATCTCTCCATCACAATGCACATATAAGCAAAACTGGGCTTTGCAGGCCTAAGAAGCTCCAAATCATTGTATGATCTCAAAATGGAAAGCAACTTTGGCCTCTTGGTGAACAAGGTGACCACTCTCTGACATGTGGAAAAAATCTCATGTATCCAAGGGACCTTCCCAACATTCTCAATCAATAAGTCTATGCTATGAGCTGCACATGGAGTCCATACAATGGATAGGAACTCCTTCTCTAACATCCGCCCCATGGAAACACAATTACTTCAGTTGTCCGTTATGACTTGGACAACATTCTCCACTCCAATCTCCAAGACTGCCTGTCTGATATGTCCAAAAATGTACTCCCTTGTGATGGATAGGCCTGGAGTAGATGCATCAATGGCACGTAGGAACATGGTACCTTTGCGAACAAGTATATTATATACATTCTTTTTCCTAATATCTGTCCATCCATCACACATCAAAGTGCAGCCATATTTCTTCCAGGTCTCTGCCATAGGCTCCAATTGCTTTTGCACAATTTCTTTTGTTCTTCTCAGCTCACTTCCTCTTAGCTCTTCATAAGAAGGCCCTTCCCACTCAAACCCCAAGCCTACTCACCATTTTCATGGCCTCTTTCCATGCAGGAGTGCGCACCACATTAAAACTTAAACCACATTTAATGAAGAGCCTCATAATACCTTGGGTGGCCTCCTGCTTCCCTTGCTTTTGCAAACTAGCCTGTATGGATGATGCATGTAGGCTGCCATGACCTGTAGGAATGCTCTGACTCTCCCGTGGTCTCTTTTGCTGATGCTCTGATCCATGTGCTACCTTCTCTGACTGCAAGTCCTCAACAAGAGGGGCTGAAGGAAACTCCCCTTGAGATGCTTGGGATGAATGTCCTTGAGGAATAGAGCTCTCTACACTACTATGTGTTTGTGTTGATGCTCTAACCCCTCTTCTCATTTCCCGTGCTGCAACCCATTCCAAAAGCTCTTCTTTCATCTTCTCTGGCATTGGTTTAGAGCAAGGACCAACACCTATACCTCCAAAACATGCTAAATGTGCTTTTATTCTATCTTCCCCTCCCGTCCCTTTGTAGCCACACAAATTACACGTCCATCTCTCCCTACCTCCTCTTCCAAACTTTCCTTCGCTCGTGACATATTGCCAACAGTCTTGTTTAGCTCTAGGCATGATGGTTGACTTCTCTCTCTCTCTCTCTCTCTCTCTCTCTCTCTCTCTCTCTCTCTCTCTCTCTCTCTCTCTCTCTCTCTCTCTCTCTCTCTCTCTCTCTCTCTCTCTCTCTCTCTCTCTCTCTCTCTCTCTCTCTCTCTCTCTTTGTGCACAACGTCGCATGCAGAGCCTTACTCGCAACAAACGGCGAGATTGGGAGGAGAGACAGTACTGGGACATTTATCATTTACTCATGAGTCGAGACAGTGCAGTGGCATGCTGACATTTGAGAGAGAGGAGACAGCAGACACCCATCCGAGACACGAGCACTTGGCATAGCTATGCTCACAGCCTATACGAGATCCCAGACCAGCCCCCCATTCCCAGACCACAGAGCTCACGTCCTACTACCTCTGACTTCTTCACACCCACTATGGTGGGACGCGCTATTGCCCGTCTACAGCATGGCAGGGCCCATGACCTTTTCGGTTTACAGGCTGAGCACCTCATCTACGGAGGCACGACCCTTGCACCGCTCATTGCCCACCTCTTCAACCGTGTAGTGGTTGAAGGGTTCCCAAACTCATGGACTGAGCACACCATAGTGCCCATTCATAAGTCAGGAGATACTATGGATCCAGCTACCTACCGGACGATCATGATTGGCCCTATATTGGCCAAGTTATATGGGGCAGTACTAGAGACAGAGTTGAGTACTCTCGCTGAGAGGAAGGGTATCAGAGCTCCAGGACAGGCAGGCTTCAGACGAGATTACTCTACCATTGACCACATCTTCACTATGAGATGCCTGATCAACCAAACAAAGGTGAGGAAGAGGAGATTATATTGCTGCTTTGTGGACTTCCGCAAAGCATTTGACACTGTTTCGAGGGGACGACTCTTCAGACGACTACTTGATATCGGAGCTCCAGAGGAGATGATATGGGGGATCTACGCCTTATACGAGAGAGTATCTGGCAGAGTCAGATGTCCGGGGGGCTTATCTCATCCACTTGCTAGCACTATCGAGGTGAAGCAAGGATGCCCTCTTTCACCCACCCTCTTTGGTCTCTACATTGATGAGATAGTGGACTACATACAGCAGCAGGGGGGTGATGGCATTGAGGTACATGGGTCCACTGTCCATATTCTTCTATACGCTTATGACATTGTATTGGTTTCAGAGTCTGCAGAAGGTCTACAGCAGCATCTACATGGCCTAGATGACTTTTGCACACACAGAGGGTTATCTGTGAACCTTGGTAAAACCAAGGTCATGATCTTTCATAGTTCAGCACAGGTACGCAGACATAGTTTGTTCAAAGAAGCAGGTGGACCGATTGAGGTGGTCGGATCATATGTTTACTTGGGAGTGACATTTACAGCAGCATCAGGGGTCTTCTCTATGTCTGAGGCAGCACGTGACCGCATAACACGTGGGTATGCAGCACTTGCCTTGATGGAGAGACAGTGCCACCAGGCATATTTTCAGGAGCCCCGCACAAAGGGTGGCTCTTCGACACTTTGGTTACACCAGCCCTCGTGTATGGGGAAGCCATATGGGGACCAGGATTAGCCACATCAGTATGGACAGCATTAGAGAGGCCACGGATCCTCATGATTTCCAGACTTATCCGCAGCAAGCCTTCAGTACCACATGATATCATTAGAGCAGAGCTCGCTGCACCTCCGATGCTAGTTGAGGCACTATTCCAGACAGTATGCCTATTACACAGACTCCGGAGCATGGATACAGAGCGCATTGCTTATCGGGCTTTCCATGCATCACGGGACATGGCATTAGCAGGCGACACCTCCTCATGGTATGCACAGACACGAGATTGGCTGGCCCACCACGGCTTTGACATAGACAGGCTACCACCACTATAGTACGACTCACATGCACCCACCTACTCGCTCTCTCATCAGGAGAGGAATAGGATCATTCGTCAGGAGATATGGCATACATACATACAGAGGACATGGGCGAGCCCTAGGGATGCATTGCCATCGAAAATGCTCTATTATCGTGAGCATTTTCTACATATATCGGACGAGGGCTTCATCGAGATTCCGAGATACATGCAGACATATCTACCCCACCACCTTCGAGTAGTCATCGGGCAGCTCCGGGTTTCATCACATCAGCTGGAGATTGAGAGGGGTCGGTCCAGAGAGTCCCCCGTGAGGAGAGGTGGTGCCCAGTATGCCAGACAGAGGTAGAGAGTGAGGAGCATTTTGTTATCAGATGCCCAGCATACTTAGACCTACGAGCACAGTTCCAGATAGAGGAGTCACTCCCGTTATGCATGACTAAGGGAGACAAGCGACGCTTGGGACGCTTCCTTGCAGCAGCATACGAGAGGCGAGATCGGTCACTCCAGCCTACACATCAGCCATGGGTGAGTACGCAGCAGACCATTACCCAATTTTTTCAGCGGGCTGAGCCACATCAGAGAGGTCCATCTATAGGGCTCACTCTCTACCAGGCAGCAGCACAGAGAGCACGGCACCGACCACGCATGGGCGGATATCATCGACCACGACTATATCAGGAGGACATCTCATGCATCAGGGCAGCCTACGACCACATGATGGAGCATCGGCGCACCACCACCCCATGGGTTGTCTTCCTTGAGGAGGCACTCAGACCACCCCTGATGTACCACATACTACACCCACCTCCACCCATTCACCAGTAGCTAGGGTGTTTTACTCACACTTTTACTCACATGTCCCCCATGTATTAGGTGGCCACTATCTGCACAGTCAGAGCTACGTCTCCCCAGCCTTTTCCAGCCTTATATATCTTTGTGTCGCGATATACTTTTTATTTCATTTCATCCTCCACATAGGGTTACTACACTTGTACATGGTTTTTGTCTCATAGGCCAAGTTTGGCCTCCAAAAGACGTTAATATGACTTTCTTCTTTCTTTCTTTCTTTTCTCTCTCTCTCTCTCTCTCTATGGATCCAGCTACATACCGGACAATCATGATTGGCCCTATATTGGCCAAGTTATATGGGGCGGTACTGGAGACAGAGTTGAGTACTCTCGCTGAGAAGAAGGGTATCAGGCTCCAGGACAGAAAGGCTTCAGACGAGATTACTCTACCATTGACCACATCTTCACTCTGAGAAATCGACCAGGCAAGGGTGAGGAAGAGGAGATTATATTGCTGCTTTGTGGACTTCCGCAAAGCATTTGACATCGTTCCCAAGGGACGACTCTTCAGACGACTACTTGATATCAAAGCCCCAGAGGAGATGATATGGGGGATCTATGCCTTATACGAGAGAGTATCTGGCAGAGTCAGATGTCCGGGGGGCTTATCTCATCCACTTGCTAGCACTATCGGGGTGAAGCAAGGATGCCCTCTTTCACCCACCCTCTTTGGTCTCTACATTGATGAGATAGAAGACTACATACAGAAGCAGGGGGGTGATGGCATTGAGGTACGCGGGTCCACTGTCCATATTCTTTTATATGCTGATGATATTGTACTGGTTTCAGAGTCTGCAGAAGGTCTACAGCATCATCTACATGGCCTAGATGACTTTTGCATACACAGAGGGTTATCCGTGAACCTTGGTAAAACCAAGGTCATGATCTTTCATACATCAGCACAGGTACGCAGACATAGCTTGTTCACGGTAGCGGGTGGACCGATTGAGGTGGTCGGATCATATGTTTACTTGGGAGTGACATTTACAGCAGCATCAGGGGTCTTCTCTATGTCTCAGGCAGCACGTGACCGCATCACACGTGGGTATGCAGCACTTGCCTTGATGGAGAGACAGTGCCACGAGACATTTTTTCAGGAGCCCCGCACAAAAGGATGGCTCTTCGACACTTTGGTTACACCAGCGCTCATGTATGGGGCAGCCATACGGGGACCAGGATTAGCCACATCAGTACGGACAGCATTAGAGAGGCCCCCGATACTCATGATTTCCAGACTTATCCGGAGCAAGCCTTCAGTACCACATGATATCATTAGAGCAGAGCTCGCTGCACCACCGATGCTAGTTGAGGCACTATTCCAGACAGCATGCCTATTACACAGACTCCGCAGCATGGATACAGAGCGCATTGCTTATCGGGCTTTCTAGGCATCACGGGACATGGCATTAGCAGGCGACACCTCCTCATGGTATGCACAGACACGAGACTGGCTGGCCCACCACGGCTTTGACATAGACAGGCTACCACCACTACAGTACGACTCACATGCACCCACCTACTCACTCTCTCATCAGGAGAGGAATAGGATCATTCGTCAGGAGATATGGCATACATACATACAGAGGACATGGGTGAGCCCTAAGGGTACATTGCCACTGAAAATGCTCTATTACCGTGAGCATTTTCTACATATATCGGACGAGGGCTTCATCGAGATTCCGAGATACATGCAGACATATCTACCCCACCGGCTTCGAGTCGTCATTGGGCAGCTCCGGGTTTCATCACATCAGCTCGAGATTGAGAGGGGTCGATCCAGGGGAGTCCCTCGTGAGGAGAGGTGGTGCCGAGTATGCGAGACAGAGGTAGAGAGTGAGGAGCATTTTGTTATCAGATGCCCAGCATATGTAGACCTACGAGCACAGTTCCAGATAGAGGAGTCACTCAAGTTATGCACGACTATGGGAGACCAGCGACGCTTGGGACGCGTCCTCGCAGCAGCATACGAGAGGCGAGATCGGTCACTCCAGCCCACACATCAGCCACGGGTGAGTACGCAGCAGACCATTACCCAGTTTTTCATCGAGCTGAGCTACAACAGAAAGGTCCATCTATAAGGCTCACGCTCTACTAGGCAGCAGCACAGAGAGCACGGCGCCGACCACGCACGCATAGGCAGATATCATCGACCACGACTATATCAGGAGGATATCTCATGCATAAGGACAGCCTACGACCACATGATGGAGCATAGGCGCACCACCACTCCATGGGTTGTCTTCCTTCAGGAGGCACTCAGACCACCCCCGATGTACCACATACTACACCCACCTCCACCCATTCACCGGTAGCTAGGGTGTTTTACTCACACTTTTACTCACATGTCCCCCATGTAGTTGGTGGCCATTATCTGCCCAGTCAGAGCCACATCTCCCCATCCTTTTCCAGCTTGATATATATCTTTGTGTCGCGATATACCTTTTATTTCATTTCATTCTCTACACAGGGTCACTACACTTGTACATGGTTTTTGTCTCATAGGCCAAGTTTAGCCTCCAAAAGACGTTAATATGACTTTCTTTCTTTCTTTCTTTCTTTCTTTCTCCCTCCCTCCCTCCTAGCTTCTGCCCGAAACCCTAACTTCTGTCCGAAACCCGAACTACGCCACCTTCTACCCCAAACCCTAACTACTGCGCCACCTTCTGTCCGAAACCCTGTGCCTGAAACCCTGACTCTGCCCGAAACCCTAATTCTTCCCGAAACCCTAACTGCGCCAGTTTCTGCCCGAAACCCTAACTACGCAAGTTTCTACCCGAAACCCTACCTACGCCACCTTATGCCCCAAGCCCTAACCACTGCGCCACCTTCTGTCCAAAACCCTGTGCCTAAAACCCTGACGCTGCCCGAAACCCTAATTCTTCCCGAAACCCTAACTGCGTCAACATCTTCTCGAAACTCTAACGGTGCCCGAAACCCTAACTCTGCCAGAACCTTAACTCTGCCCGAAACCCTGATTGCGTCCCTTTATCTCTCTCTCCCTTGCCCGTGTCTGCCTCTGTCACCCCCGACCCTTTGCCCGGGCCCCGTACCGACGCGATGTCTTTACCTTTACCTCTACTCCCCCCCCTCCTCTCTCTCTCTCTTTCTCTCTCTCTCTCTCTCTCTCTCTCTCTCTCTCTCTCTCTCTCTCTCTCTCTCTCTCTCTCTCTCTCTCTCTCTCTCTCTCTCTCTCTCTCTCTCTCTCTCTCTCTCTCTCTCTCTCTCTCTCTCTCTCTCTCTCTCTCTCTCTCTCTCTCTCTCTCTCTCTCTCTCTCCATTAGGGCAGAGACATTATCTTCTTGACAGAGACACACGAGAGCCCGGGGAGGAGCCTACCGAGGATTGAGGGCTATATGTGGGAGTCAGCTCACCGCCGCCGGATGAGACAGCACACCACACGAGGATCAGGAGGAGTAGCCGTGCTCTATAGACAGTCGTTACAGCACAGGGTACAGGTGGTATTCCTCCATACATCCGCTACTCTCAGCTTCCCATACACCACCCACAGCAGTGCACATCAGACACGGCTGGGGCATACACCCCAGAATAGATGGTACGATGAGGAGTGTAGGCGACTATACCGACATCTCAGAGCACAGAGTATCTTGGGATCCATCACAAAGAGGGAGGCACGACGACAGATGCGAGCCCTCACACGCCGGAAGCGGCGAGCTTTCGAGGAGCGACAGGAGGCAGAGTTGATCGACCTTCTCATGAGTAGGGATTGTGCCACCGCGTGGAGGGCACTACGTGAGCCACGTCCACCTACACCCATAGCAGATCCTTCGACTTGGCACACCTACGCCCAGAGGTTATATGACGTCCCAGGACAGCCACCATTACCGATTCCTTCCACACCGCGTCCGGTGATATCCACCCTCTTCACAGCAGGCATGGTACGACAGGCCATCCATAGGCTACAGCATGGCCGTTCAGCAGACCACACGGGGCTACAGGGAGAGCACTCTATATACGCAGCAGATGTAGTTTCCCACTTGATCGCCCATCTCTTCAACCATGCTTTGGTTGAGGGATTACCCGACTCATGGACTATGCATACCATTACGCCTATCCATAAGTCCGGCGATATGATGGACCCAGGGAACTACAGGACTATTATGATAGGCCATATCCTGGCCAAGATCTATGGGGCAGTACTAGAGGCAGAGCTCAGTACACACGCTGAGGCAGCGGGGATCAGAGCACCCGGCCAGGAAGGCTTCCGCCGCACTTTCTCCACCATTGACCACATCTTCGTGCTTCGTTGCTTGATTGAGAGCGCGAAGGCGAGGAAGCAGAGACTATACTGTTGCTTTGTGGATTTCCGCAAAGCCTTCGACATGGTCCCTCGAGAGAGACTACTACGGAGGCTCCAGGAGTTACAGCTTCCATCAGACATGCTATGGGCCATCCACGCTTTGTATGCACGAGTCACAGGCAGGGTACGCTGCCCCGGCGGTCTATCAGACAGCCTTGTTAGCACCATTGGTGTGAAACAAGGTTGCCCTCTCTCACCCACTCTCTTCGGTCTCTACATCGACGAGATCACGGAGTATGTATAGCGAGCAGGAGGGAGAGGAGGAGACCTCGGAGGTACGCAAGTACATATCCTATTATATGCTGATGACATTGTCCTGCTCTCAGAGTCACAGGAGGGGTTGCAGTCACATTTACAAGCGCTCGATACCTTTTGCATGGAGAGAGGACTCACAGTGAACCTTGGCAAGACCAAGGTCATGATCTTCCATACCTCAAGGACAGTACACCATCGCGCCTCTTTCACAGCAGCTGGAGGACAGATAGAGGTAGTGGACTCCTACGTCTACCTAGGTATCACCTTCTCGGGCAACACAGGGGTATTCTCCATGGCACAGGCTGCGAGAGATAGATTGACGCGATGTTATGCGGCACTTGCAGGATTGGAGAGACGCTGCTTTCAGACACATTTTCAGGAGCCCCGGACTAAGGGGTGGCTCTTTGACACTCTAGTGACACCCGCATTGATGTACGCAACAGCAGTATGGGCACCAGGGATCACAGAGGCGATGTGGACGCAGATTGAGAGGCCCCAGATCACCATGATATCACGCTTGCTGCGCAGCAAGCCCTCCGTTCCACATGACATTATACGAGCTGAGCTTGGCACACCACCGATGCTAGTGGAGACCCTCTTCCAGTTGGTGACCTTTATTCTGAGAGTCAGAGAGCTCCCCACTAGCTGACTCACCAGGCTTGCATTTGAGAGCTCTAGACATTTGGCAGAGACAGGGCATGAGAGAGTATGGTATGCACAGACTTACCGATGGTTAGAAGACCATGGCATAAGCATTACGGATCTCCCCCCTTTTCAGTATGACCCCTCTTCCCCCCACATTACCCTCTCTCGTTCGGAGAGGAATAGGATCATCCGTCAGGACCTACTACAGATACACGTCAGGGAGACATGGATAGCACCACGGGAGCCTCTTCCCACAAAGAGGCAACACTACAGAGAGCACTTCCTGACTGTGACAGCGGATGGTTTCATTCAGAGACCACGATACATGGATACATATATGGCACCAGCTGAGAGAGTGGCCATTGGGCAGCTCAGAGTATCATCACACCAGCTCGAGATTGAGATTGGGCGAGCCACACATACCCCCAGGGATGAGCGATTATGCAGGATATGTAGAGAGGAGGTGGAGGACGAGGAGCACTACACATGTAGATGCCAGGCATATGAGGACATCAGAGACCGCTACCCACAGCTCTTCAGGGGGCCTAGAGAGATCAAGGCTTTATTGGGGACAGAGGACCAACGCCCTCTAGGTCGTTTCCTAGTAGAGCTCCAGCACCGTCGCGCATCACTCCTCCAGCAGCAGATGGAGATACACCTCACCCCCCCCCCTCAGACTTATATTACAGATTTTTTCAGACCCACATACACTCGAGGGCCCAGCTCGATGCGGGGTGTCACATTACACAGAGCAGAGGAGCTTAGACGACAGCGTCGACGACCGAGACCCCTTGTCCGGAGAGCTCGTCCACATCAGAGAGAGATTCAAGCGATTCACGCACGCCATGACATGGAGATACAGAGACGTCAGCAGCGCACCCCTATCGATTTGGACGCCCAAAGCATTTTGAGGATCGCCATGATGCCTTACCCACCGATGCATTATATCCTACACCCACTCCAGGCATTTAGGGGGTTGTGATACCATCGAGCCTCCCCTCCCTATGCATATCATATTTGTATCTCACCCATTGAGCATATAGAGTGCATACCCATAGCACCCCACACCCTCGATGCCAGCTACTATCCCTCCTTTTATACCCGTTTGCAGTACTCACACTTTATTTTCGTTTTGGATCACAGTGGATTGGATCATACTGATGTATATGTTTTGTCTCATAGGCCGATTTTGGCCTCTAATAGACGTTAAAAAGTCTTTCTTTCTTTCTTTCTCTCTCTCTCTCTCTCTCTCTCTCTCTCTCTCTCTCTCTCTCTCTCTCTCTCTCTCTCTCTCTCTCTCTCTCTCTCTCTCTCTCTCTCTCTCTCTCAAAGCAATAGTTTGAGTTTGAAGAAGACACGAGCTTGAATAGAAGGACATGGCAAAGAAGGAGGACCTTCTCAAGTTAGAAGACAAACTCCACAGCAAGTTGAAGGACAACAAGAAGCTTATGGATTCCACCATCAACAACATCATGCCCGCCTATCTAAGCTCAAAAAAGAGACCGAGACATTCCATAGGGAAAAAGATCAATGGAAGAAAGAGAAAGAGGAGTGGGAGAAGAGGAGGATAACAGAAAAAGAAACTTGAGAAGAAGCACAAGAAGAATGGAGGAAGGAACGAGATATCTTGAAGAGAGAAATAGCTCTCCTCAAGACAACGGTGGCATCACTCTCCCTAGAGAAAGGTGAGATTCATACCATCACCAAGGAAGCCCTCAAACCAGAAATCACGAAGCACATGGAAGACAAACTCGAAGCCACCAAAGAGGGTTGGGTGGAAATAGTAAAAAAAAACATCAAAAAAGAGGCCCGTGAAGAAGCACATAAAGAAGAGACTCTCCTCGTACACAACACTATCGAAGAAGAGAGGATGAGGCAAGCTAGATGCCTCAATGTACGAGTCACTGGAATGGGAGAGAGGGAGGGATCCACTCCGGAAGAAGATGGAAGGATGCTATGCGCCAAACTCGGATATACGGAGGGGGAAACATCTCCTTTCACTAGAGCTTGGAGAGTCGGCAAAGATGCCACTAAAAAACGAGCCCTCATCCTCCACTTCCCCGATGCCAAGTCACGATCTACTTTCCTTCGCAAGAGGATAATCCTACGAGGACTCGAAGGCCCACCCGTCTATCTCGATGATGACCTCACCAAAATGCAAGTCGCACATAGGCGTGCATGTATGCCTAGGGTGCACCAAGCCCGCAAAGAGGGGAAACGAGCATCCTATAGAGATGGTCGGGTCATCATAGATGGCAAGGTCATCGCATAGGGACTCGCGGCCTGTGGGACACGAGAAGAGATCCATTTGGCAGTGTGGAACTGCAACGGAGATCTATGGACACACCCAGAGAGACTCGAGGAGGTGATGAGAGGCCATGACATCATCCTACTTACAGAGACACATGAGAGTCCAGAGAGAGGACTGCCCCGGATACATGGATTCCAATGGGAGTCTCTACACCGAGGATGCACACGACAGCACACATCTCGTGGATCAAGAGGGGTGGCCATACTTTTTCGACAGAGACTACACTGTAGATTACAGATCATGGCCCGCGACCCACAGGCCCGATACATCTGGACCCGCCTCGAGCTATCACATGACAGTTTCATCTACATAGCCATATGCTATTTCGCCCCCACAGGCTCTCGCTTCGCCTCCACTGAGCATGACTTTTCATCATGGGAGGCCTCACCTTATGCATGTCTATCAGATGAGATCATGGAGTACTCCACGCTTGGTGAAGTCTTCCTCATGGGAGACTTCGATGCTCGCACACGCAGTGAGCAGTGCGAGACGTATGACGAGGAGGATCCATAGGCACTACATGCCCTACGGGAGGAGACTATCATGAGACACTCCGCAGACAGAGCTTCTATCACAGCATATGGACGACATCTACTTAGGCTTGGATCTGAGCACCGTCTCGTCATCTATAACGGGATGGCTCAGTGGCCTACTTCAGGAGGCTTGACTTGCATGCCACATGGGTCTCTCGGGGGAGGAGGGAGCACAGTTGACTATATCTTGGGATCGAGGGAGGCCACCCACCTCATTACATCGCTTACCATCCCACCTATACCCATCGGAGCCAATCACACATACCTCTCTCTTTCCATCGCTGGGGATAGAACTCCACATAGACCTATCACATGTACCCCACTTCACACGTGAGCTAGCCCCTCTATACTCATCTGAGGTCGAGCGTGGCCTATGCCTACTACATCCATCCACCCCCCTCTCAGTTCTCACCTCACATATCTCATCCATCTTACATACCTCAGCTATCAGCTCCTTCCCTCACACCACTCATACAGGACGTATCCCTCCCCCTGGGACTAGACCCCATAACAATTGGTACGATGATGAGTGTAGAGCACTTTATAGACACCTACACGCGCGACGAGCCTTGGGAGAGATTACAGAGAGAGAGTCGAGTAGACAAATGAAGGCATTGACCCATCGAAAGCGACGGGAATTCAAGGAGGCACAGGAGCTTGAGCTATACCGTCTATTCATGAGCATGGATAGTGCGACTGCATGGCGTGCTCTCCGCGAGCCTTGTTCGACTACACCCATTGAGGACCCACAGATCTGGCGAGATTATGCAGCTCGACTATATGATGTGCCTCGACAGCCACCCATCCCACATCCACTTGAGCCTAGACCCACACACTCCTCTATCTTTACTACATCCATGGTGGAGAGGGCCATACATTGCATGAAGCACAGGCGGGCTACCGACCACATTGGTTTACAGAGCAAGCACCTCATCTATGCAGCCTCCACTATAGCCCCGTTGATTGCATATGTCTTCAACCGGGCCATAGGGGAGGGATTCCCAGAGGAGTGAACACAGCATAGTATCGTGCCTATCCACAAATCTGGCGATGCTCTGGATCCGAGTACCTACAGGACTATCATGATTGGCCACACAATGGCCAAGTTATATGGAGAAGTACTTGAGGCAGAGCTTAGCTCATATGCAGAGGCAGAGGGCCTCCGAGCACCATGCCAAGCCGTGTTCAGACTAGCTTTTTCCACTATCGACCATATCTTCATCTTGCGTTGTCTCATTGATGGGGCAAAGGCAAGGAAGAAGAGGCTTTATTGTTGCTTTGTGGACTTCCGCAAGGCTTTTGATATAGTTCCACATGAGAGGCTATTCTAGCGCCTACTGAGCCTTCGGATCCCGACAGAGATGATATGGGCCATCTACTCTCTCTACGAGAACGTGTTTGGTCGAGTCCGATGCCCTGGAGGTTTATCAGAGCCCATTGCTAGCACCATTGGTGTTAAGCAAGGTTGTCCCCTCTCCCCGACACTTTTTGGGCTTTACATTGATGAGATCTCTGATTACATACTACGAGAAGACGGAGAGGGAAGCGACCTCGGAGGTACCCCAGTTCACATTCTTTTATATGCCGATGATATTGTTTTGATTTCAGAGTCACATGAGGGGCTCCAATGCCACCTCGGAGCCTTGGATGATTTTTGCTCACATAGAGGATTGGTTGTGAACCTTGGCAAGACCAAGGTCATGATCTTTCACACGTCCAGTGCAGTGAGTGCAGCCATCTTCACCATAGCAGGAGGGCACATCGAGGTGGTTACTTCATATGTCTACTTGGGAGTTAATTTCACCAATCTACCAGGACCTTTCACCATGAGGCAGGAAGCTATTGACACACTCACCCGAGGGTATGCAGCCCTAGCCATGCTAGAGCGGAGGTGTCACTAGGCACACTTCCAAGAACCCCGCACGAAGGGGTGGCTTTTCGACACACTAGTCGCCCCCACCTTGATGTATTCAGCGACAGTATGGGCACCAGGCTTGACGGTCGATCAGTGGGCACAGATTGAGAGGCCCCAGGTATGTATGATCTCACGCTTGTTCCGTAGCAAGCAAACTATACCACATGACATCATCCGAGCAGAGCTCTCGGCACCACCCATGGTCCTCGAGGCACTATTCCAGACAGTGAGTTTCATACAAAGGGTGAGGGAGTTACCACGCGACAGACTCACTCGTAGAGCTTTTGAGGCAGCTATACAGTTATCTCAGAGTGGGCATGATAGAGCCTGGTACTCACAGGTCACAGCTTGGTTCGCGACACATGGGCTCGATATGGAGAGTTTGCCACCTTTTCAGTACGACTCGGACTCACCTTACTATCAGCTCTCTGGTGATCAGACATGACTTATGGAGGCTCTACATCAGGAGAGTATGGAGCTCACCCAGTTTAGAGGGGAGGATGTCAGACTACAGGGATCAGTTTCTCACCATTATGTCAGATGGGTCATACAAAGACCATGCTATATGGACATCTATATGCCACAGAGTTCACGAGTAGAGATTGGACAACTCAGGGTCGCATCACACAGACTAGAGATCGAGAGTGGGAGACACTGTGGGGTCCCGAGAGCAGAGCGGATCTGCAAACTATGTAGAGAGGAGGTGGAGAGTGAGGAGCATTTCGTATGTCAATGCACAGCATACACTCAGATTAGAGACAGATATGAGACTTTGTTCAGAGGGCAGCTCACCCTATGAGAGATTATGGACTCCCGAGATCAGAGACAGTTAGGACGTTTCTTGATAGAGATTCAGAGGCATAGAGATGCACTCTTACCACTGAGACACATAGCTACACAGGTGGAGAGGAGACAGCTACAGCTCACTAATTTTTTCCAGAGGTCTAGAGTCCCCTCCCCACTTGATTCCCAACGAGGAGTGACACTACGGCAGGCTGAGGTGAGTCGAGCTAGATGACGACCACGAGTCACAGCGCTCAGAGGAGTTAGGCTATACCATCGGCAGATAGAGGAGATTCGAGCCCGACATCTCGAGGCGACTGCACAGCGAGTAGCTCTAATGAGAGCATATCCTATAGCTTTCATACAGAAAGCTCTAGCACCGGCTCCACCTATGTATCACATCCTCCACCCCTCCATTACCACTGGAAGGAGCTAGTAGACAGATGCATCTTCATGATTGTATTGCCCTCAGCATATAGACATGCATATACCCCCAAGGATAGGGCTCCATCAGCCTTAGTATTTTACCACACATATTGGAGACTAGATTGTATTAGCTTTTTATGCTCTTCCTTTAGTTTTGTGACAGCCGGATGACATCCATATCATGTATCTTATGTTTTGTCTCATAAGTCGACTTTGGCCTATCATAGACGTAAAAAAACTTTCTTTCTTTCTCTCTCTCTCTCTCTCTCTCTCTCTCTCTCTCTCTCTCTCTCTCTCTCTCTCTCTCTCTCTCTCTCTCTCTCTCTCTCTCTCTCTCTCTCTCTCTCTCTCTCTCTCTCTCTCTCTCTCTCTCTCTCTCTCTCCTCGCCGCAAACGGCGAGATTGGGAGGAGAGACAATACCGGGATATTTATCATTTGCTCATGAGTCGAGACAGTGTAGTGGCATGGCGACATTTGAGAGAGAGGAGACAGCAGACACCCATTCGAGATCCGAGCACTTTGCATAGCTATGCATGGAGCCTATACGAGATCCAAGACCAGCCCCCCATTCTGAGAACACAGAGCTCACGTCCTACTTCCTCTGACTTCTTCACACCCACTATGGTGGGACTCGCTATTTCCCGACTAGAGCATGGTAGGGCCCATGACCATTTCGGTTTACAAGCAGAGCACCTCATCTACGGAGGCATTGACACTATTCCCAGGGAACGACGCTTCAGACGACTACTTGATATCGGAGCTCCGGAGGAGATGATATAGGATCTATGCCTTATATGAGAGAGTATCTGGTAGAGTCAGATGCCCAGGGGGCTTATCTCATCCACTTGCTAGCACTATCGGGGTGAAGCAAGGATGCCCTCTTTCATCCACCCTCTTTGGTATCTACATTGATGAGATAGTGGACTGCATACAGCAGCAGGGGGTGATGGCATTGAGGTATGTGGGTCCACGGTCCATATTCTTTTATACGCTGATGATATTGTACTGGTTTCAGAGTCTGCAAAAGGTCTACAGCATCATCTACATGGCCTAGATGACTTTTGCAGACACAGAGGGTTATCTGTGAACCTTGGTAAAACCAAGGTCATGATCTTTCATACATGAGCACAGGTACGCAGACATAGTTTGTTCACAAAAGAAGGTGGACCGATTGAGGTGGTCGGATCATATGTTTACTTGGGGGTGACATTTACAGCAGCATCAAGGGTCTTCTCTATGTCTCAGGCAGCCCGTGACCGAATCACATGGTATGCAGCACTAGCTTTGATGGAGAGACAGTGCCACCAGGCATATTTTCAGGAGCCCCGCACAAAGAGGTGGCTCTTCGACACTTTGGTTACGCAAGCACTCATGTATGGGGCTGCCATATAGGAACCAGGCTTAGCTACATCAGTATGGAAAGCATTAGAGAGGCCACATATCCTCATGATTGCCATACTTATCCGTAGCAAGCCTTCCGTACCACATGATATCATTAAAGCGGAGCTCGCTGCACCACCGATGCTAGTTAAGGCACTATTCCAGACAGTATGCCTATTACACAAACTCCGGAGCATGGATACAGAGCGCATTGCCTATCGTGCTTTCGAGGCATCACATGATATGGCATTAGCTTGCGACACCTCCTCATGGTATGCACAGACACGAGACTGGCTGGCCCACCATGGCTTTGACATAGACAGGTTACCACCACTACAATACGACTCACATGCACCCACCTACTCGCTCTCGCATCAGGAGAGGAATAGGGTCATTCGTCAAGAGATATGGCATACATACATACAGAGGACATGGGTGAGCCCCAGGGCTACATTGCCACCGAAAATGCTCTATTACCGTGAGCATTTTCTACGTATATCGGACGAGGGCTTCATCGAGATTCCGAGATACATGCGAACATACCTACCCCACCACCTTCGAGTTGTCATTGGGCACCTCCGGGTTTCATCACATCATCTCGAGATTGAGAGGGATCGGTCCAGGGGAGTTCCCTGTGAGGAGAGGTGGTGCCCAGTATGCGAGACAGAGGTAGAGAGTGAGGAGCATTTTGTTATCAGATGCCGAGCATACTTAGACCTACGATCACACTTCCAGATAGAGGAGTCACTCCAATTGTGCATGACTATGGGAGACCAACGACGCTTGGGACTCTTTCTCACAAGCAGCATACGAGAGGCGAAAGCGGTCACTACAGCCCACACATCAGCCACGGGTGAGTACCTAGCAGACCATTACCCAATTCTTTCAGCGAGCTTAGCTACATCAGAGAGCTACATCTATAGGACTCACTCTCCACCAGGCAGTAGCACAGAGAGCACGGCGCCGACCACACATGGGCGGATATCGTCGACCACGACTATATCAGGAGGATATCTCACGCATCAGGACAGCCTACGACCACATGATGGAGCATCGACGTACCACCACCCCCTGGGTTGTCTTCCTTCAGGAGGCACTCATACCACCACCGATGTACCACATACTACATCCACCTCCACCCATCACCAATAGCTAGGATGTTTTTACTCACATTATGGATCCCCCCATGTATTAGGTGGTCATTATCTGAAGAGTCAGAGCCACATCTCCCCGGCGTCTTCCAGCCCTATATAGCTTTGTGTAGCGATATACTTTTTCTTTCATTTCATCTTCTACACAGGGTTACTACACTTGTATACGGTTTTTGTCTCATAGGCCAAGTTTGGCCTCCAGAAGACGTTAATATGACTCTCTCTCTCTCTCTCTCTCTCTCTCTCTCTCTCTCTCTCTCTCTCTCTCTCTCTCTCTCTCTCTCTCTCTCTCTCTCTCTCTCTCTCTCTCTCTCTCTCTCTCTCTCTCTCTCTCTCTCTCTCTCTCTCTCTGTGCTGCGTCAGCCCTGCTGCTGCAGAGCCGTCATCCCCTAATACCTGCTGCGTCAGCATCAATAGCCTCTCTCTCTGCTGCGTAACCTCTGCTGCGCCATCATAACCTCTGCTGCGTAATCTCATCAGCCCCGTAACCTCTGCTGCGCCATCATCTTCAGCCCCCTAACCCTAATTTTGTGACCTGCTGCTGCAGAGACGTCATCCCCTAATACCTGCTGCGTCAGCATCAACAGCCACAGAGAAGCAGCTCCCATCGCTTCTCCTTCTCGGCTTCAGCCCTGAACAGGTCAGGCGTCAATTTCGAACAGGTCAGAGCGTCGGTCAGAGCGTGACGAACAGGTCAGACAGATCAGACGAGGGAGAACAGACGAATTAGGGTTTCAGGCCAGTCCATTAAAATTTAGGGTTTCAGGACAATTTCAGGCGGGAACTGATGACGAAACCCTAAAATTCCGAAACCCTCTAACTGTATTTGAAATTGCCACAGATGCAGCTTGGCTCGACTAGAAAAAAAGGATGTGGAAGACATGATTACTAAAGCAGTCAGAGAGGTAAAGAAAGAGGCAGACAGAGTACTTAGTCAAAAAATGAGGAAGTCCAGTGATAGAATAAGAGCCCTAGACGAGCATGTCAAAATTCTTGAAGAAGACCGAGATGAAATGAAAGCTGAGATGCACAGGCTTCAAGAAGAAATCATTCAGTTGAAGATTTCCAAAGAAGAAGGAGAGATCACAAAGCTATATGACTTGAAAGAAGAAATAAAAAATGATTGGAAGATGGGTGTGCAATAACACATCAGATCAGAGATAGAAGCAACACAAAATAGCTGGGTGGAAGTTGTAAGTAAAAATATTAAGAAAGAGGTCAAAGAAGAAGTGAAGAAGGAAGTCAAGGAAGACGTGAAGAAGGAAGAACTCACACGAGTTCAAGATACACTCGAGGAGGAGAGACTTCGACACATTCGAAGACTCCACATTCGGATTACAGGTCTACCGGAGAGAGAATCACCAGAAGCCGATGCCACCAATATTTGTCGTCGCCTCGGGTACGAGAACATGCCCTTCACATGCGCATGGAGGGTTGGGAGGGATACGTCTCGTTCGCGAGCACTTATCCTTCACATGAGCTCCGAGGAGACACGGATCGCCTTTTTTAGACGTCGATCAGTACTACAGGGATTAGCTGGCGGCGCCCTCTACATGGACGAGGACCTCACGAGGATGCAGGTAGCACACAGATGTGCTTGCATGCCGCAGATACTCCAGGCACGTCGAAAGGGAAGTAAGGCCTTTTATCGGGATGGTAAGATCTTCATAGACGGACGCCCTATCAAATCGGGCCACGCGGCCTATGAGACATCAATACACCAGGAGGCACCACTCAGAGGAGTGGTGTGGAATTGCAACGGGGCACTTTGGACACGACCAGATAGACTCGAGGAGATCCTTGAGTCACATGACTTTGCATGCATTACAGAGACACACGAGAGCCCAGAGAGAGGCATGCCATGCATTGCAGGTTTTCATTGGGAATCTGCATTCAGGACCACGATGAGACAGAGTACAGCACGAGGATCGGGGGGTGTTTCCATCATATTTAGACAAATATTTCCAACCTTGTTGCACCTTGCTTCATCCCAGTTACATGTACTAGATGTTCATCGCCACCTGCAAGAGTGGAGACCTGGAAAAAGGCATCATTGTAACATGTATTAGAAAAAATGAGTAGTGAAGCACAATAATAAATTTGTACAAAATGCCATCCATTTTGAAATCTACTAATAGCTTACTACAAAGAAGCTAATCTTCGAGTAGAAAATAAAAGCATTACTTCATTGGCTTCCAAGGTTGCCCGAGTGTCAGAGTACAATATTGCATGCCTTTGATGATAATCATCATCATCCTAACAAGAAAAGATATCATTCTTCTCATGAATACTTGATATATTTATATGCCCCACAAGGAAAATATAACACTTACACACACATTTGGAATTAAAATCACATCTTGCATTTGACCAGTTACAGCAACCACTTTTACAAGAGGGCAATCTGATTCGTTAGTCATAGATGACATTTTTGATAGGCATGAGCATACAGCATGTTTTGTTGCAAGCCACCAGCTGCCAGGATCTTGCTCTGCACTGCCCTGTTGCAATCTATAAGAATCTCAAGTCATTAGAGGATCTTCATGCATAATGCAGAGAGAAGAAGAAAGAGAGGACTGAAGAAAGTGACAAAAAAGCAAGCATGACAAATGGGAGAAAAAAGAAAGTAACAAATAAAAACCGAATCATACATCTGATATCATAAGTCAAACCAAAGTGATATAGGATGACATCTTTTACGTCGCTTCTGATCTTTATATTTCTGGAATCTCAATTCCCTCTTCTGTAATCATGATCCTGCCTCATTTTTCCATCTTTAAGAACAACACTTATTTAAATCGCCATTACAAAAACAGTAACAAAAAGTGCACCGATTGATATTTTGTGCATGTTGAAAAGCATTAAATATATCATGTATGGAAATGGCACGTGAGATGCTAGTGCAGGTGATATGTAATACAGAAATTGAGTGGCAAAGTTATTTGTTGTGTTATTGTATGGCCAGAGCCCTTGAAACACAACAACATAGTAATGCAGCCCAATCACAGTGAAAATTTAACTTCCCAGTTCTTGCTGACTAAAGAATTAGGATGAAGACTTCTTTCCCAGTTCTTTCTTTGATTCAACTTCTTTCACCTAGCTTTTGGTGTTTATGCACATGTGGATGAATCTGCAGTTCGATTTGTCACTGAGTCTACTTTTTAGGATTCTAGGTGCTTATGCCTTGGCAAAGTGACTTTCCTCATAAACTCATTCTAATTAACAAAAGATAATTTCTTTTAAAAAAAGAAAGGATCCATTGTGTAAACATCAAAGATATAGATAGTAAAGTACATGATATACTGTAGTGCAACTTCTGTGATTTTCACAAATATTTCACTCTCTTGTTATTTTACATATCGGATACAGTTGTACCATTGGCCAATTCCACCTTTTGGCATGCTGCGAGACTACAGCAAACATTGAAAAGGCTGCACATGTAGGCCACCCATACTTGTCGACCCTCATAAAGCTGGAACTACTTACAAATTTGGGGGGAGAAGGCTTGCATACTCAAAGTGCAACGAGGACAAAAAGGGCATGAAACGAGGAATAAAGTTTTCATTGCCGGTTATAAGAGAGGTGTATGTCCATCTTTGAGGTCTCCTGTGAATTCATAAGTTTCGGTGTGATTTTGTTATTTTTTAACAAGAACAAATCTTCCAGCAGAAAGGCAATACAACCTTTTAAAGTTTTGGAAAAAAAAGGATTTGGAAAAGAATCTCAAACACATGTTCTCTACCAAAATGTAGTCTCTCTTTCGTGTAGTGTTGATTCATCACGTTTGGATCATTTCCTTTTCCTAATTCTATTCTCTCTTCTCTGAGCATCCCATGGTTTCTTTCACCTCGCATCACCCTTCCAACTGCATAGTTTCATGTCAAGTTTGGAGAGAAAAATTCTTTTGGAAACCTCTTTCTCTGTAACTAGATGAGTAGGAGACTATGTAACCACATTCTGGAGGTGCACATAAAATGAAGTGAGCAAAGAGAGATGACTTGAGGGATCATTGGAAAGGTTGCATATTTTTTTCAAAGTAATGAAGCACAGTTGATTTGTTGAAGTCCAACATTTGTACATTACAGTGCTCAACATTGTAAGTAGTATTTTGCAAATAGTCTCTTTTAATATTAACTACACATTGTCAATCATACTCATGAATATGCTTTTTAATCTTGGGGACATTTTCTCATCCAATTCTATAAAGTGGAAACCTGTTAAATGCTTAACAGAAACATTCAAAGCAGTTTATAAAGAACACAAATCTTTTGTATGTGAATAAGTCTTGTTTTTTTTTTTAATTATTATTATGCAATTATCTATTTGCTTTGCAAAATATTGAGTACCATCATGATTCACGCAGAAATGCAATGATCTTCCAACTGTTACCATTTTATCTCTAGATTGAGAGTCCTATGATCATTGGACATTATTAAATTTTTGTGGCATGTTTAAAAAAATTGACCAGGTAGAAAATAAAGAAAGTGTGGTTGAACAAAAGGGTTGTTGTTCTAAATAGTTGATGTTATTTTAGGTAAACATTAGAGTGCAAAAAAGGTTCAGTATCTCAGAGACATCATTTCCTGTATAGTAACCCCGATTCTCTATCAACTTTTGACACACCTGGAAATAGGATTAGATTATAGAAAGTGAAAAACATGCTTGAGAATTGGCTATCCTTAAATTCTAAAGAGAATTTTAACAAATTTGGATTAGAAGTGAGAATGCATCCTAAACTTAACACTAGAAAAAGGATTGTCATAACAAATTGAAGACTCAAAGATGTTCAAGAGCTATTTGGATTATCTTGATGAGACTACAGCAAACTACAAGTTTTCAATTGATGTGTAGCTCAAAACCTTAGACCAGAAAACACATTGCACAATATCTTGCATTACTTGTCTACCCCCTAACGTAATAAGCTTTCAACATTTGATGTAGAAACTTTTACTTCTTGATATACATTTATTTTTGGAGACAAATCTTTGCATATCTATAATATTCTCCCTTATATCTTGTGTCATATTTTCCTCTCAATATAATAAAAGTTTGTTTCAATAAAAAGATGTAAATTCGTAAAAGTCGTAAGCACTTGTATAAACATGTTTAAAAGCATTTACAACCCAAAAGTTTTGATGCAACACGCATTTCAATGAATTTATAACCAAGTAACACCATAATGAAAGCCAAACAAATCTCTATATGGTACAAGATCCATGATAAGACTACAATATATGAAAAAAATATTGCAAGTAGAAAGAAGTTTGGGAGAAATCATTTGCTTCTTTCCATAGCATTGGTATAAAATGTTTTACACCATTCCTATTAGCATGAATGTACAAGATTTATGTAAAAAAGGAGTAACATTCATAATACAAGGTATGTATAGGCTGCCATTACAATATATGGAAGCATGTTACACCAAAAAAGAAGTCTAAGAAAAGTTCATCTTCTTCTTCACATCCACTACTTGCTTCTTGAGTTTTATTATTCCTCTTTGGGGCTCCATTTCTTGCTTGTTGAGTAGTATTCTTCTTCTTTGGAATTCCCTTCTTAAAAGAAGAACTTTTGTCTAACCTATGCATCTTTGTGGTGCTATACTTTCGTGGAAAATGAATGGAAGACCTTTACTTTTGTCATTTTGCTTCTTTCTTTGTGTACTCATTGAATTATATAGGAAAATGGCATCACTCAAGATTTTGCTGAGTTTCTTTTCTCTTATCCAATGCTGCACAGCATCTGGATAATCATGTATATCCAATCCTTCTTTTCTATACTTAGACTCTATAAATCTCCGAGCATTTGCAATTGCCCTCCGTTTACAAGATATGGAATCTCATTGTAAAGGAACAACTTCTTGTGACTTGAATATACACAAATGGATTTTTTTCATCAATTTTTGAAAACTCTAGAGATGTTTTGTTTAAATGCAACTAAATCACCTTGACAACACTGCATGCAACCATAATAAAGAATGTCATTATAGAAAGATAATATTAAATTTTATTTATTTATTTATTTATTTATTTATTTTAAAGGACAATGTGAAAACCAAGGGCCTCACATTTTATAATTTCCATGTAGTGATGCAATGAATTCACAAATAAAAGTTGATTTCAATCATGTCTATAAATGTCAATCTTCAAAGTCCTCTACAACATCATTGATATAAGAAACTTAATTTTCCACCTAAGGGTAGACTATATAGTTGTGCTCAATAGTAAGCACCTTGATATTAATTTCTAATTTTTCCAATTTGTTCAAACTACATTGTTGAGAAGTAGATCAAGTGTAAAAATTATTCTACCAATTTCTTCTAGAATGTTCTAAACATAAAGCTCTAAAACAAACATTCTTATAAGATAATTAAAAATATAAATAAATTTAGTTTTTACTTATTTCAATTCTACATAGCCCTCTGAGAGAGGCTTGACACAACATGAAATCAAGGGTTTTGACTTGATCAAACACTCACATTTCACATTGTGCAAGGGGAAGGTTTTTCCATCAAGCCCTTCTCAAAAGTGCCTTAAGAATTGTTAAAAAGTGTTCATAACCCTGCTAGAAGAGCTTAAGCGGGGGAAAAAAAACCTCATTGCATGAAGCAAAATCGAGAGGTTTGACCAAACCAGACCTCTTGATATCTTGTTGTAGACTTTTTTTGGGGGGAAGGGTGGAGGGGGGTGGGTGTTTAACGTACTTCTCACAAGGTATTAAACCCTATTTCAAGAAAAATGCAATGATTATTTGACGCTTAGAAGCACATAACAAGATACTTAAGAGAAAAACACATACTAATGCTTGAGGGAGCAAAAAATCAAATGAATAGCATACCTTATTATCGGTGAATTTCTTGTGCATGGTGTGGTTATGTTTTAACAATGCGATATGCACACACCTCAATTCTAAACATGGCTGACTAATCACTATCTGAGATAGTGACTTACTAATGTCACTACTTTTGAGGAAACCGAGGACACCAATGAACTCAAGTGAAGTACAAAGTGAAGTTAGATTAAACATACAGCACCAATAATGAGGAGATAGGAACAATGGATTATTGGAGTACTACACACATGAGAGCTTTCAATACAAAGGAGATCTCTCAATACAAAGGAGATCTTTCAATACCAAGAGAGAGGATGAGGACAAAATGTAGTTGGACAACCCATGCAGCCATACTAGTGGGGGTTCTTGCCTTAGGACAAGATGTCCCTTTGTAGCAAGGATGCCTTCAAAATACAAAGATCCACAGAAATTCAAAAAAATTGAAGATTAAAGAACATACACTGTTAAGTTATCCCAACATTGTTACGAAGTACATTGATCAAAGAACTTTATAGAGCTTAACAGTGAGGCCACTTCATAAGCATACGATTGGAAGACTATTACAATGGCAATTATGGTTTTTACATGCTCCAATATTACATTGTAAGTGCTTGAAGCGAGTTCGAAACACCTAAAAAGCCTCTGGCATGCATCCATATAGTGCTTGCAATCTCCTTGCTAGGCCACTAAGAAAGAGTCGACCATTTCCAAGTAGACCAAAGTTGGGCAGTCGAATTAGTTAGCCGAATTAATTAGCTCGACTATGGTCCAATGGATAGTTTAGCGGACTCAATTGTCCTAGCCACTTAGTCGAGCCACTTGGTCGCCCTCCTCTCTAGAGGGAGTTCAGCCAAGACAACAACTAAAACGTAGCACATAATAGAAAGCCCCAAACACTTCCAAAAGTTCTTCAAAAGCAAATAATATTAATCAGCTCGATCATCACCAAATGAAGGAAGAGCTTGTCTAAAGCTTGGAGATAAGACGCCTACTTGTACAAGGTAGGCAAGAGTCTCCCTCCACTTGGGCTATCCCTAAAGCCTTAACTTGTAGGCTCCTACTCCTTTAGAACAAGCTATCTTTGATCTCTTTCTTCAATCCAACCTTGCCATCGTAGCCAAGATGGTGCAAAGCCTCCTCTTCTTCATGCATACTCGTAGCATGTGAGTCCTTATATGTATCCCAAAAGTGAAAGTTGAAGCATATCCCAATTGAAAGCCCAAGGGCTGTTTATATAGACCCTTTGGGGAGGATATATATCTCCCATCCAATCCAAAAATATATATATACATGTGATCATAGTTGTTACTGACAGGATCGTGACTTTTGACTTCTAACGAGATTCTGATATCTAACAAGTCTCTGCCAAAATGTTTCTGACATTTATGAACGCGACCTTTGCTCTTAACATAAATCTAAAAAAAAGGCATATAGATACTCATAAAACATTAGAAATAAATGATTCATCCATAAACAAAACATGATCCATGTATAAGATCCATGCCTTATTTATCATGCATGGTTGGGGAAGAAGTTTCCTGAGGATGTAATCTTTCAAAATCTTCCAAGGAAAGTGTTACCATGGAGAACAGAAAAGTAGAGTTTATTGAGAGTGTTGTTGCTAAGATTGTGGATTACAATTTACTACATGATGAATGAGGATTTGTATCATAGATGGATGATGGAAGCTAAAGAGTTGCTTAAGACAGGCAAAGCATTTCTAGCTTGCACTTCCTTTCCAACTCAACATAGCCTTCTGTCACCATGAGCTCAATGATTTCTTCAGTAGCTTAGGGGATAAAGGCCCCAAGGACTCTCCTTTTGTATATTTTGACCCTTCCATGTGAAAGCTCTCTTCGAGAGCTTTCCAGACATATTTTTGTTGTATTTTTTGGACCCCAAATTGGGGAGTTATAGGCATTTACATTATTTTTATGACTTTTGGTCATTGGCCATGTGTGAACATGCCCAAATGACCTAAAAGTCACTTATCAATAAGACTTGGTCCCAAATCTCTAATAACTTGATTGGGACTTCTTCAACTTCAGCTTCTCCATCTTCTTCTCCAAATTTTTGCACAGGTTTCTCTCTCTACTTTCTCTCTCCTCACGCAACAGCCCACTCCCTTGGTGTTTGGAGCAACCGAGCACACCATGACGTAGCTCTCCGCGGCCTCTTTCAAGTGAAACGTTTCTTTTACTCTGGTGTGTCTCGTAAGTCTTGTGTACTTGATCTTGTTCATTCAGATGTATGTAGCATGCCTACCAAATCTATGGGGGGTGCTTTGTATTTCATTTCTTTTGTTGATGATTTCTCTAAAAAAATTTGGGTTCAATTGCTTAAGTCTAAGGATGAAGCATTTGCTGCGTTTAAGCGTTTTCATGCATTTGTGACCACCCAAACAGGTAACAAGCTGAAATGCCTACGTACAGATAATGGAGGTGAGTACACAAGTGTTGAATTTAAGAAATTTTGTGAAAATTTGGGCATTAAGAGGGAGCTTATTGTTCCATACAGCCCCTCTTCTAATGGTGTGGCTGAATGCTATAATAGGACACTTTGTGAGAGTGTGAGATGCACGCTGTCCAGAGCTAATCTTCCTCATGGATTTTGGGAAGAGGCACTCAAAACTGCAGTACATATATGCAATAGATCCCCTCACATGTCTTTGAAAGATGACATCCCTGAAGAGTTTTGGTCAGGCAAACCTGCTTCATATGATCACATGTGTCTTTGGTTGCGAGGCTTCTGTGCATATAAGGCTTGAGCTGAGAAACAAACTTGATGCTAAGTCCATAAAAGGCCTCTTCATGGGATATGGTGAAGAAGGTGAGATGGACTACAGAATTTGGATACCTCAACTCAAGAAAGTTGTACGCAGCCGGGCTGTTGTTTTTAGTGAGTTGACGCTGCTTCAATACAATTGTGCCTCAAGAGATGACCATAAAAGGGTCAGATTTCAGCATGACCAGCCACCTGTTAGGCCCAATTTTGACCCTAAGGATGCACCACAAAGGACTGAAAATATTGATGATCCAGTGGTTTTTGAGCGAGAAGATAATGGACAGCAAGATGAGGCTCCTGAAGGGTATATGCAGCCAAATAATGATGCTGAAAATGGTGCTGGAAATAATGGACAGAAGCCTAACAATGATGATTTAGTCATACCACCTAATGTAAACCCTTTGCCAGACAATGTGGATCATTGGGTGAGACGATCTACTCGTCCCAGGAGGAATGTAAGTAGATTTGATCCTTCATTGCACTATATTATATTGACAGATGAAGGTGAGCCTCTCACATATAAAGAGGCAAAGACATGTGAGCACAGCAGCAAGTGGGAGCTTGCTATGCAGGAAGAGGTCAAAGCCTTACATGCTAATGATACTTGGGATTTGGTTGAATTACCCAAAGGTAGGAAGGCCATTCCTAACAAATGAGTGTATAAAATCAAAACAGTTGATGGAAAGCCCAAGTACAAAGCAAGGCTGGTCATAAAGGGATATGCCAAGACCAAAGGCATAGACTTTTAGGAAGTCTTTTCTCCTGTGGTGAAGATGACCACTTTGAGAGTGTTATTTGCTATAGTGGCTGCTCTTGATTTGGAATTAGACCAAATGGATCTACATACAACTTTCTGCATGGTGATGTTGATGAAGAGCTTTACATGAAACAGCCCAAGGGGTTCGTTATTCCTGGAAAGGAACATTTGGTATGTAAGCTCCATAGAAGCTTGTATGGGCTGAAACAAGCTTCTAGGCAGTGGTACAAGAAGTTTGATGCTTTCATGCTCAAACAAGGATATAAAAGAATCCATGCTGATCACTGTTTATACACAAAAACTGATGTAGATGGCAACCCTATTATTCTTGTTTTATATGTTGATGATATGCTGATTGCTGGTATGAAAAGAGACAACCATAGATGCTCTTAAACAGCAGCTGAAATCTGCTTTCTCAATGAAAGACCTTGGGGCAGCACAGAATGTCCTTGAAGTGAGGATTAGAAGACAAAGGGATCAGCACTTATTGTATTTGTCACAAGAAAAATACATTGAAAAGGTGCTGGACAGATTTAACATGGCTGATGCAAAGCCTCTAGGAGTGCCATTACAGCCATATGTTAAAGTTTCCAAGGAGGATTGCCCCAAAACACAAGAAACAATCAATGACATGCAAAATGTGCCTTATGCTTCAGCTTGTGGCTCACTTATGTATGCTATGGTTGCTACTAGGCCTGACATAGCCCATTCAGTGGAAGTTGTGAGCCCGTTCATGGCTAATCCAGGCAAAGCTCATTGGGAAGCAGTGAAGTCCATTTTGAGGTACTTGAAAGGGACCAAGAATAAATGTATTTGTTATGGCAAAGATCCATTAGAGCTATAGGATACACCCATGTATGGCGAGTAGCATCATCAATGAAGGTAACAAAATTTACATGCTTCCCAAAAGATGAAGTTTTGATGGGACCGCATACATCACTACGAACAAGCTCCAATTTTCTTGTAATGTGTGTATGACTATCTTTTGAAAAAGAAACACAATGCATTTTTCCAAGAATGTAACCTTCACATGAATGCTTTTCAATGGACTCAAGTGTTTGCAAACGAATAACCATGTCCTTCTTTTGCAAGTAAAGCAAACTATTGAAGTTTAAGTGACCAAAACGAGCATGCCAAAGCTCCATTTCAACCATGGAAGAAGTATGAGCAACCAAGGCATTCAATGCAGCCCTCTTGTATGTATCCATGCGATACAAACCATTACATAATGTACCAGACGTCACGATAATATCACCATTGCTGAAATCATGAACCATACACTTATCATCAACAAAGTGTACATGAAGTCAAGCTTCAGCAATCAACAGAACTGAAATTAAGTTCTTCTTGATACCGGGTACATACAATGCATGTTTCAAGAGAATCAAACCTCCATTTGCAATCGTAAGCTCAATTTCTCCTACTCCAATGATAGGATAAGCGGCATTGTTTGGACACACCACATGTCCTCCTTTGGATGCATCTTTCAAAGATGCAAAAAACCTTTTGCATAAAGTTATGTACTCTGAACCATCACTATCAAAGAACCAATCCGAATCAACCTCACTCACAACCATACATTTAGAATGCAAAGATGCATCATAATGACATGTAATAACACATACCCGAAAATCTTGAGCCATTTTGGCTTAATCATTCTTTGCATTTGCTGAATTTTTAGCAATAGACATGCCGGATTTCTTCTTCTTTTCATTGCACTTAGCAAGCTTTCTACACTCATCAATAGTATGACCATCCTTTCGACAATATTTACATCTATTCTTCTTTTGCAAATCAGCATCATTAGAGAAAGGAGTGGAAGAGGAAGGTTGAGGCTTTGGTTTTGATGAACCCAAAGTTGAACCATACTTACGACTTTCTCATAAAGAGAAGTATCAAATGCATAATCTGCATCCTCGATTGAAAACCTAAATCTTGTTTCCACTCCTATTGAGATAAGCTTGCAATCATCAAAACCAAAATGCTAAAGTAGTTTCTCAATATACTTTGCTTGATGCACAACAATGCCCCCTTCAACAGATACAAATTGAATGCCAAGCTAATACAAAAGACCAAGATATGTGACATCAAAAGTAACCTACAAATCAGCAAGTAGCATATCAGTTTTATCATCATGGGATCCAATAAAGAGAAAGTCATCAGCATAAAAAACAAGCACTATACGATCAGCCCCACCTTTGCGTACATAAAGTATGCTTTCAATTGGACTACATGTAAAACCAAGGGCAATCAAGTGTTTATGTATTTTTTCATACCATGCACATCGAGCTTTCTTAAGTCTATACAAAGCCTTACGCAAACGAAAGACCATATGCTCTTTACCTTCGATCGACGATGACAAATCTAAGAGGTTGCTTCACATAGACCTCTTCTTGCAAAGGAGAGACCATATGCTCTTTACCTTTGATGGCAAATCTAAGAGGTTGCTTCACATAGTCCTCTTCTTTTTTAAATCCAATTGATGCCCTTTCCAACCACGATGGGCAGCCAATTGAGTCATACGATGCATAGTGAGAGCTTGATCTTGTTCTACCAAATAAAAGAGCACTCAACTTCCTATCTTGCAATGTTCTTTGCATTCATTTTCGCATAGATTATGCATCCTTGATAGGCATGCGTTCATCATGTAATACATTATTAAAATGTTCATTAGAAGTGGGTTGAATATCATGATAAATTTCAGCTGTGTGGCTTCAAATTTTGCAAATTTTCAACCATGTTTGGCTGAACATTTTCAGCCATCTTTGGCTATAATTTTTCAGCCATGTTTCTCTGCAAATTTTCGGAATTTTCAGCCATGATTAGCTGGAATTTTCCATCCATATTTGGCTAAAACTTTTCAGCTCTTTGAACCTAATTTGGATGGTGTACATGGTAATAGACAAGCGCACCACTTTGAAACAAAGCATGAGTGTATCAAACACATCTTGTGAGTGAATTATTAGCTGAAATTTACATTCAAGTAAAGGATAAGCTAAATTTTCAGAAAACATAACATTTCGACTTACAATAATTTTGTTTGTCAATGGATATATATGCGATAACCTTTACGCTCACTACTATATCCAACAAATATACATTTCTTTGCCTTATCATCAAATTTGTGACATTGTTCTGAGCATATGTCAAACAACCAAATATGCACATGACTAACCATTGGGTTTTGCCCATTCCAAGGCTCATAAGGTCTAATGACTCTCAATGTTTTTGTAGGACAACAATTCAATACATAGCTTGCACACATTGCTTCTTCCATCCAAAAATTATTTGGAAGATGCTTTCCTTTAACCATACATCATGCCATTTCAAAAAGTGTTTTATTCTTGCGCTTTGCAAAAGCAACTTGAGGCATGTATGGCACTGTACATTGGTGCACAATACTTTTTTCAAAAAGAATAGTATTAAATTGATGTGACATGTATTCACTCTTACAATTCGTGCGAAGAGTCAAACGCTTATTTTCACAAAAATAGTCAGAATTAGCTAAAAATATTTTCAAGAAAGAGAATATCTCATTCCTTGCTTTCATAAGATACACCCAAGTATGGCGTTACATCATCAATGAAGGTAACAAAGTATACATGCTTGCCAAAAGATGGAGTTCTGGCCAAACCACATATATATATACCTCCAAACTTACAAACTCAAGATAGAGAACACAAACACGTACATATTAGAAAACACAACAAACAAAAGCAAGAGACTTAAGATCAATATAAGACATGAAAAATACAAACAATTTTCAAAGATGCAAAAAATCTTTTGCATGAAGTGATATGCTTTGAAGCACCACTATCGAAAAACAGATCCGAATCAACCTCATTCACAATCATACATATAGAATGTGATGATGAATCATAATGGCATGTAACAACAATGCCCAAACATCTTGAGCAACATTAGCTTCATCATTCTTTGCAATATATGTATTCTCACCAATAGACATGTCAGATTCTTTCTTCTTTTCATTACACTTGACAAGCTTTCTACATACATCAATAGTATATCCAACCTTTCGACAATACTTGCATCTCTTCTTGAGGAAGTGGAAGCGGAAGAGTTTGGCTTTAGTTTTGATGAACCCAAAGCTGAACTATACTATAAGTCTTTCACCTTCAAATGAAAGTGCAACTATAAGCTCATGGTAGTCAACCACAAGACTATGTAGCAGTTCAGCTCCATTATGCATAGTATCAACTCAATACTATGACATCCCCACTAATGTCATCAGTGCCCAATATGAACTAAGAATGAATGCATGCTCACACATGCACCCAACACACACACACACCATGAGCATGAACTCACTAGAAGCTTTGTTCCATCACTTCTGAAATTGATGGGCAAACTCAGCCATAATGAAGCTTGGCATAAAATGCAAACAGAAGATAGGAAAAAATATAGAAAATGCATAGTTGATAGGGTATACACACCTATCAATTGGTCACAACTCGGAGGAACAATCCACAAGTGAAAATTGCATGTCCGCTAATACAACAATCATATATATGAGAATGAATCCAAGAAAACCCCAAATTCACAGTCAAATGAAAGTGCAACTATAAGCTCATGGTATTCAACCACAAGATTATTATAAAGATGACCTCCATTATGGATAGTATCTCCATTATGCAATATCAACTCAATAATATGACATCCCCACTAACATCATCAATGCTCGATAGTGGATATAGAACTGGAAATGGATGCATGCCCTGTTATAAAGTAAGTCTATGACATGACTGTATGACTGGTTCAGACATACCTGAAATCGGACATCATTTGGTCATTCTCATGTAAACCCAAAGATTTCGAGATTAGACTTGAGTATAGGTTCATGTGCTCTCTAAAACAAGTAACCCACTTAGTCTAGAGGTTGAGTCTCAAGGTTGTCAAAGAGGAGGTCTTAGGTTCAACCCCCATGGGGAGCATGGGGAGAAATTTTTGCCAAAGAACTCTAGAGTCTTCTAACTCAAGTTAATGTGAATTAACTTGAGTCCAAAGAAACTTAACTCGAGTGGCGAGTACACCATCCTATGGTCATCATTGATTTGAAGAGCCATATATAGAGAAATTTTTGCCAAAGAACTCTAGAGTCTTCTAACTCAAGTTAATGTGAATTAACTTGAGTCCAAAGAAACTTAACTCGAGTGGCGAGTACACCATCCTATGGTCATCATTGATTTGAAGAGCCATATATAGAGGCATAAGGTTGGGCAGCGTCATGTCTCAAGCACGTGGTGGTCCAAATGCTCTTAATTCATTACATTGGTATAGAGCAAATTTAACAAGTCTAGGTAGAGAATTTGTTGAATGAAAGAGTTCAGAAGTGTGCAAGCCATGCAAATAGAGGCAACTAGGCTCTTCATTATCTAAAACTACAATAAAAGAAAACTTTTGGTACCAACATTAGGAAAGAATCAAACTGAATTGAGAGCACGTGAGGATTAACTCAGTCTAATTGATTGGTAAGAGCCTCCCAATCTTCTTTTGAACACTTCAAACATGCCAAAGTTCAAACTATGGGTTTTCATAAAACGAAAAGAATTTAAAGGGAGTCATGAAAATTACACGGAGTAAGGATCTTCTACATCGAATAGAAGAGCACGAAAGACAAAGGGTGGAAGGCAAGTCCTACCACCTACTCTTTCTCGCAGTTACCGACTGACCAGTGGATATGATACAATGCAGTTCCATCATTGAGGATTCATTTTCATACGTACAATGCTCATCCGCGAGCTAAGATCATGTAGTCGTCTGATTGGATACAGAGAATAGTATCACGGAAGTTCGCTGTACTTCGATTTTTGATGCGTGTAGTAAAAAGGAGGTCAAGGAACCGCTTGATATTGATCTGAGACACAACCAAATAAGAGATCCGTTGCTAAAAGGGATCAAGGAAGAACCCGTAAAGCAAACCTTTGAAGGTCAAATGTTTACTGAGACATTGCCTCTTCATCGGGGGAAAAATCGTGGGCTTGCCTCACCCCTAAAGGATTGGACTACAGACAACAAAACGGGTAAAATTAATATCGAGACATGGACGAAATGACTACTGATTGGTTGATACATGAGAGGCACTTGATCATTATTGCGCGAACAAGAGCAGGAAGAGCTTACTGCGCGGAGCTAGTGGGTAAAGGATGCGGTGAGAACGAGGAGACCTTGACCGTCCCATCAGAAGAGATGACAGCGGCCTTAGTGCCACTTGTGCCCACGTCAATGGCCAAGACATGCTCCCGAATTGCAGCAGCAATGGCTAAGTGCACGCGGGAAGTGGGTAATAGTCGTCTTTCCAAAGGCCTCTGCCCCAGAGAAAGTAGTGAAGTCTTCTCATGCAATGGTGCACCGGCTATGAAGGTCACAGCGCCTTGCATGGAGCTTGCAGGTGGTGGCCACACTGCTCCCTGGTCGCACCCGCTACAATAATGAGATAGTCTAAGCTGGTTTCGGAGATGGACTCAGGGCAATAAGGTGGTTTAAAAGAGCATTGAGTCTTAAGGAGGAAGTCCTCAGTTCTTGGTATTCTAAGGTCTAAATACCATATGTTGGAAGTGGTAGTGGGCCACAATAACAATATATCAGGATATTCCAACAGATGAACCTTAACATGCACATCCTAAGACTCAAAAATAGATGAGTGAGAGATAGAGAGAGAATAGACTAGATTTCAAGTGTAACAGTAAGCTATGGGCTCACCTACACTATCTATATTTCAATGTCAAATTACAATGTGTGAATATGATACAAATTGACAATATCTATATCTAAGCAGAAATAGGAACTAGATACAAGATATTGTGTGCCTAAGAGGTATGAAGAGTGTGTACGTGAAAATATGGAGAATAAGAACAATTTAGAACGGTTGTATAGCAAACCCAACTTTGATCAACCTAAATCAGAAACGAGTGACCTAGCAAGTAAGAACGGAACTAGACTTTCTACTCAAAGTAAATCAACAATGGATGTTGATGGTAAGCTGGCAGAATCTCTTCCAAATATCACCTGAAGTAGACCACAACTCCTCCAAGAGTGTGAGAACTCCTCCTCCAAGATGGCCTCCAAGATCTCCTCCTAGCTTGAGAAGATTGATCACCTCCAAGTTGCAAGCACTCTTGCTAGAGCTTGTGTGATGATACATAATGAGATAAGGGCTTGTTTATATAGCTTTAATTGGAGCTCCAAAAGCATACCTTCGTAAAAGCACCACGAAAAAAAACAAAGTCATCACTGCCGATGTTCGTTATTGAAAAGTACCCAATCGCTAGATTGAGTGATTTCGAAATTGGCACCAAAATTTAAATTTAAAGTTTACTTTTCAAAATATTCTCCACATCGTTGCACCTGAGCAGTTTTGAACTTGGGTCATCACATTGGGAGCCGCCTACCTTAGCTAAGGTGCCCCTTAATTTTGCTTCAATATAATATATGAATAACTCTTCTAATGCTTAACTCTTGTACTAGGGGACATTGTCTCTAACAAGTTTAAGTCTTGGTTGGACATGTATCTATGAGTTCCTCACAAATGGGCACCTCTACCTTATGAGGTTGGGTGTGTGAGTGTGTTTTCAATTCATTTTACTCTCAACAAAAAAAAGATACCTATAGAGAGGGAGTGACTTAGCGGTTGTGCTTTGTTCTCTTAGGCAGATGGTAGGGTTCAAGTTCCATTCGGGAATGGATGTCTCAGCTCTTAAGGAGCATGTCTCAAAGTCCTCTGTACTATATGATGGGTGTGTGAGTGTGTTTCAATTGTTGTTGTACTCAAAAAAAGAAAGATACCTTACCTCACCTAAAATACATAATTACCAAGACCTAGAAATGCAAGAAGGTACGAACCTTCATGGGCGATTGTGGCTACTATTGTTGCTTCATTCATATGTATATGGTAATAGCGGGACTCTTCTATTCTCTAATCAATCACTTCGAATGGACTAAAGATCGTGAGACGTGTTTCCAAGACTTGAAACGACATTTGATGTCAGCACCAATTCTAAAAATATCACTTGAATAAATCATTGCATATTCATGTGGATGCTTCCAACTATGCAAAATGATGAATACTAACCCAACGAGCTGATGATTCAAAGATGGATTTCGTACTGCATATGCCAATTGAAAACTAAATAGTTCTAAGAGAAATTACACTATGATAGAGTGTGAAGGCCTATGAAGATAGCTTCGAATCAATGTAGGATGTCTCTATCACGAAGATAATCATGGCATACTATATTCTTGTGAGGAGGAAGCAAAGCAAACGATGCTCATTGACAGAGCTCATAAGAGCATATTGGATAATAATTTGCCCAGTTATCGCACACTACATAACTTAAAACGGGATGGAGTACAGTGGCCTAGAATGGAGAAAGATGTAGCTCACTATATTAGAGAGTGCAATGAGTTGTAATCTTATACAACCTATTGAAAATGGCTTTCCAAGGGAGAACAATGCGAAAATTGAATCAATCCTCCAAGGATGACCACATAATAAAAAATCTGCCTATATTATTATTTTCAAACACGTTATTTGCATTCCATTTAGTCATGTTTTCGAAGTATCTTTGATAGTGCCTTATTCTCCCATTACCATTTTTACATAGTGTGGTCATCCTTTGAATCTAATGGTAATGGGAGAATAAGGCACTAGCGAAAAATCAGAAATCACATACAGGAAGTTCACACACACGCATATTATATATATATATATATATATATATATATATATATATATATATATATATATATATATATATATATATAACGAAATCTCCACTTTTTCTTTTGGGATGTGATTTGACTAGTATAAACCTAATAAATTAGCAACTTATCAAATTCGTTACGCAACATCCTTTTCACCATTTTTTCCTAATGCTTATGCCTCTTCAGTATCTACATGAACTTTGGAAAGGTTCCACTTTCTTACTTGTATACCATCCAATAAGGAGAAACATGAAGAAGAAAAGCTAGTAACCTAATTAACATCCGATAAGGAGAAACATGAAGAAGAAAAGTTAGTAAACTGATTAACATCTGAATTAGAAAGTATAAAGCTCAAAAGAACTCTTAAGGAGGTTGGATTCCATGCATGGTGCATAACTTATTTGCAATTGTTGATATATTTTAGTGGTGATGTGTATGAACACATTTAGGACCACTCGGGCACTTTTTTCCCTTCTTTAGGAGTTTTTTTTTCCTAGCTCATATATATGTCTATAATGCAAAGGAGCTACTGATCTTTTGTACATTCACTTAGTAATACATTCAATGTTGTGATCCAATATTCTTCATCTTCCTTAGGATGTTTGTGTGCTTTCATAGTCCTCAAACTCCAACAATTGGTATTATAGCAATTTGTCATCTTCTACGGGGCATCATCAACACCCTTACGATCACAATCTCCAAATCCCATGAAACTTGGTGACCATACTTGAGGTCATTAGAAAGTCAAAAAGACTTTGTCCTATGGCATCAAAAATTTGATTGATTTGAGCTTGTTTCGGCCTCCAAACAGGCTACTACAATCACTATGCATGCAAGTTCATCCTTTTGTGCCAAACATATATATAGTTTTTGATTCACGAGTACAAGCACCTCAAAGTATTCTACAGGTCTAGTTGAGCTTGATTGGGTATTTTTGTTTAGCTTTTCTTAAAAACGATAATTTTTTTGCATTAGGATAAAATCACTCTCATGGTTGAGAGGAATGATGTATTTCATATGTTGATTGTTGAGCACAAGTTGGATGGTTCTAACTACATGTTGTAGCCATACATACATGTATTGGTAGAAAAAGGCTTGTTTAATATTGTGCGGGGTGTTGAAATACATCCTCCTACACGTGTAAATATTGTGATAGCAAGTGGTGCAGCTATTGTCAAAGATGATGATCTTCAATTCTGTGGACCTATTGGAGTTTTTATTGCACCCACCACAAAGGAGCTTTGTTAGGATGACAAAGATGCACAAGCAAATGTGTTGATAGTTTTGCCTATCAAACATGCCATTATCCCTCAAATTCGCTCATGCAGAACAACCAAAAATGCTTGGGATACTATTACCACACTAGACTAGCAAGAAATTAGGTTCATGTTGGTTACCTTTGAAAACAATTGCAGAGTGAGCATATGAATGAAGAAGATTCAATGGAAACTTTTTTGGAAAAGATCAAGCATTTGAAGAGTCGTTGGTTTTTGTCGATGAAATTTTGCCACATAGTTCAATTGTATATATTTTTCTTAATGATTTCTAGATTTTTATCAATGTTTTGCTTCTATTGTTTGTCTAATGATGAAAGCTAATCCAAAGGCCTTAAGTATTGAGGAGTTAGGCTCTATTTTCTTGCAAGAAGAGCAATCTAGACAAATAGGTTAATATTGTGTGTTGCAGATCAAGATTTCTTAGGTAATGAGAAGGGCAAAGGTAAATGAAGCTCGTCTATGAGTAAGCAAAAATATTTGAATGATCCATAGTCAAAGAAGGAAAACAAAGATCACAAGCAAACAAGAAAGCAAAAACAATTCTGCAAGTACTGCAAGGCAAATGATCATGTCATTAAAATTTGTTCTACATTGGTTGCAAAAGAGGCAAAGAAGAAAGAGACTAGAATGGTTGCTACAGAGATCTCTACACCTAAAACCAAGTTTGCTAACCTTGTTCGGAATGAAGAATGGGTGTTTATTTCTCATTGCGCCCATTGCCCATCTTCTCATGAGCAGTGCGTATTTGTAGTAGACACTAACATTCAGTATTTTTATAGTGGTATTACCTTGCAACATATTTTCTTCACTTCACCTAAGTCTACACCTGTTAGGAATATTGTCTCACATGTGCAAAAACCTCCTTTTATCCTGTCATGGGAGTTGGAAGGATCATTATGAATATTGCTTATGGTAGTACTCTCACACTATTAGATGCCTTCTATGTGTGAGGGATCAAAAAGAATTTATTATTGATTTCAACACTAGCCAAAGTTGTCTTGATTATTAAATTTGTTGATTATAGGTGTGCAAATCATGATCTCTCAAATAGTGAAAAGTTCATTGCTTTTGCCTTTTATGTCATGGCTTGTATTATAAGCTCATAGATTATGAAAATATGAGAATGATTCAAATTGTGTAGTTCATGATTCTCAAGCTATTTCACATGCAAACTATTAGATTGCTCTGATGATCCCTCCCATTTTGGGTGTACACTGGTATGAAAATCAAGAGGAAGATGACAAATCAAAATTTGGATGAAGACAAACGGAGATAATTGCATTCATTTGACCTCCCAACCACATGCCAATGTCCATCAACTTTATTGACTTCATATTTAGTGCACTTCAGCACATACTCTAGGATGTTCTTATGAAGTCGAGGCCAATAAGACTACCTTTTAACAAGGTCATATGTTTTGTTAACTCCTAGATGTCCCCAGTAGGTGTGTCATGACACTCATACAATATGTATCATCTCATCTCAAAATATATAGGGACACATACCTTACCTTTATACAGCAGATATCCACCATGAATACTATAAGTCTTCCACTTGAATCCTTCTTGAGTATGCTTCGATACTCCATCCTTATCGAAAACCCATGTATCAAGATCCCCTTTCTCTTCCCAAATCTCGGTATATGTAGGATCAAGCCTACATTTCCCTCTAATGGACTTAAGTAGCTCATTAGTGATCTCGATAAAAATCAGTCCATTGAGCATAGGCATGCAACTAAGTGAGTCAACAACCACCACATTAAACTTTCCCTTCCTATACCTAAGCCCATAGTCAAACTCTTGAAGGGTATCTACTCAATGGGCCTTATAATCTTTATGGTCTCTCTGATTAGAGATCCACTTAATGCTCTCTTGATCAAACACTATCATAACTTTGGCACCATGTAAATAATGATGCTAGTTCTTCAAAGCATGGAAGATTTTGTACAAATCCTTATAGAGGGAGTAATTCTTTTGAGTAGGTGATAGCTTTTTGCATTGAAAATACCATTGGTCTTCCAATATAGACAGTGGAAAGCTAATTTTTATCGTTACCTTATTTAATGCCCTATAATATATGCAAAGTCTCATAGAGCCATCTTTCTTTTTAACTTGGAGCATTGGCAATGCCCAAGGTGAGTTAATAGATCTAATGAAGCCATTGTCTAGATATTCATGAAGTTTCTTCTCTACCTCCTCATACTAGGATACACTAAGCCTATAAGCTGGCTTACAAATAGGGTTAGTGTTAGCAACTAACTCAATGGCATGGTCAATTTCCCCTCTCTTTGGTGGTAGCCTTCTAGGTAAGGCACTGGGAAAAACATCTTTAAACTCAAACATTAAATCCATAAAACTTTTAGCTACACAAATTTGCAAAAATGAATAGTGGAAATTCTTATCCTTTATTACATTATTGTCATAAAAAATATAAATCAGATGAGGTGCTATACAATGCTCAAGATCATGAATATACAATAAAAAGATATGTTGTACATGCTCAAAATGAAATAGACTATGAGACTCTAAAGATGAGATGAGAGGTGCACTAGGTACATCTCTCTCTCTCTCTCTCTCTCTCTCTCTCTCTCTCTCTCTCTCTCTCTCTCTCTCTCCCATGAATATAAAATTTGCTTCCACTTTTCACAAATTCAAGAATGTTTTTTTTTATAGTTGCATTTAAGTGTGTCTCTCGACCCCCAAAGCCTCTCTCTTCCTAAAAGAAGGTATGTCCTCTACATATTCATGATTTGGAAGTGCACATGATCTATATATCCCTGTATTAGGACTTCCAAATTGGATACAATAGTATCCCATATCCTCTTATCTTCACCCTGCATCATAGATACAACATATTTATGTGCACTAGGTTGTTGGGGAATCTTCAATTTTCTTGACTAAGGCATAGTTTCTAAAATTACGTGTGGTAGAGACATCTATCATGACTCTCATCCTGGTCTCATAAACATTACCATGAAGTTTAACCAAGACATGCAATCAAAACTAGGGTGACGACAATGACTTAGTCAAACAACATGTATGCTCTATATCCTCATGCATCACTTCCACCTCCTTGTAGTTGGAGCTTGCATGTATTGGAGAGTTTTTGCACAAGATGGACCACGTTTTTGCACTTTTCAGGGGCTATATCCTCATGCATCACTTCCACCTCCTTGTAGTTGGAGCTTGCATGTATTGGAGAGTTTTTGCACAAGATGGACCACGTTTTTGCACTTTTCAGGGGCTATACAAGTCCTTTCTTTTCTTCCCCTTACAAAGTGGAGAATTCTATTATGCATGTTCAGGAGACAAGCACCTAAAGCACATGTTTTCCCACTTCACTCTTTCATATTGTTCAATAGGTAAATTGGACCCTTATTATCTTTATTTCTTTATGAAAAAGTTTGTTTTTCCCCATGACTATTTTCTTCTTAAATTTGGTGTTACTAACAGGTTTGAGGGGCTGATCCATGTCCACAGGAGTATATTGAGGATGGTTTATGGTCCCCGTACATCTATGCATATTTGATCGCCTCCTCAAAGATTTTAGGGGTGTTCTTCCTTACGTCTCTCTTAATGAACTCGTCTAAACCTCTTACAAAACCCAAAATATTTTGAAAATCATCAAGTCCTTTAAGCTCTAAAATGATCTCTTTGTAGTGGGATATGTGGATTGATAATGGTCTACCCCTCCACGTGATCCTATCCCATTAATCCCAATTCCTCTTTTTCTCATTCTTAGGAAGAAACTCTTTCAAGAAAAGAGTTTCAAACTGAGTCGAGTCACTAGGGATAGAGTTCACTTCCTTGAGACTCATCCACCACTTATAAGTTTGTTGGACAAGCAAGAGACTCACTTAAATCATAGGATACTTAGGTGGGGTACCCTTCAGTTGATGTATGTCATTCCACTTTTACAAAAAATATAGATCACATCCTTATTTCTCTCTCGATCATCCTCCATAAGTGTTGGTGGTTTGAGATCTTTCAGGAGGGGACTCTCCCTAGAGATATCCCCTTTATGTTTTCTAGGTTGGAGAATCTCCTTCCTAGCCATCTCAGATGTATGAAGAGTAGGAATTTCTATTTCCTTCCTAGCTAAGAAAGAGGTGACATGTCTTTCTAGAGAGACCATTTGAGCCTTTAATTGCTCTATAAGAGATTTCATGCTACCAATAATCATCTCTATCCTAAGGGTTTGCTCTTTGATCCCATTGAATTGTTTGTGAGTCACAAACTCATCATAGAGCTTAGTGTAGGAATACTCTTTCTCTTGGTTCGGCCTCTCCCATCCTCTCGTCATGTCCCTCTAGAGTTTGATCCTTAGGTGGAAAATTATGTTCTATTTGTTCTTGACCCTCGGTTTCCATGTTTAAATCCCCCAAGTGTATAACTAGAGAGTTTAAATAAAGATGGAAGTAAACTTTATATGACAAGAAAAATATCACAAGAGCACTTCCCTGATAGTATCCAAGCTATCCCAAGCGACATTGGAGTGATCCTTGATATGATGAAGCTTTGATTTGGACTTCTTGTTAGGCCCAAAAGAAAATTCAAAATGTCTAATTGCTTTCATGAGGGTCTTGGCACTAAACCAATCAAAATGACTCTAGAAACAACTTCTAATCGCCTAAAAGGCCAAAACACAATAGATATGAGTAATTTTTAGGTTCTTGCTAGTCCTTTCCAGTCATAAAAAGGTACCCCAACACCTATACATCAAGCCAATGTTAGATTTATTTAGACCTTCATGGTCTACCATTGGTCTACTTGCATTTGGTCAAGGACCCTAGTCAGGTTAAGGACCATCGCTTGGGGGAGCCAATGCTCTAGCATGAGTTTTTGAGGTTATTCTATTTCCTTATAGTGGCCATATGAGGGGTGTTTTGACTTTGTGAAGACTCTAGATGTACCAAGGGCAAGAGCTATTTAAGGTTGGGTGGAGATTAGCAGGTAGCTAATTGGGATCTTTCATTTGCTATCTGAAACAATGGTAACTGTTGGAGTTAGACGTCTGCGGAAGCACGCGAACAGCACAAGGAAGAAGAAGAAGCTTGGAGCACAACACACAAGACAGAATGTATTACTAGAGAATGTACAAAGATAAAATAGCCCATTAGGGCAATAGGCGTATATACAAGCCGGGGGAAAAAAACCTCCTAACGAGGGAAAAAAGTGCCCCGTTGGTCCTAGAGTGTTCACACACATCACTACCTAAATATATCAACAAATCCCCCCTGGGAGTGATGCGGTGAACAAGGAGCTGGCACTCATGTATAAGGAAGTGCCGAGCTATGTGGAAATCACTCCACAAAAGGAAGTAAGCCCAAAGCTTTGCGGAAAGCTTCAAACTTCTCCCTAGGCAGAGCCTTCGTGAAAAGGTCTGCAATGTTCTCCTGCGTGGGCACATATGCCAAGCTGATCTCCCCAGCAGAGAACCTCTCCCTGACATAGTGATAATGCACCTCAATGTGCTTAGTGCGAGCATGGAACACAGGGTTCCTCGCAACTGCCAATGCGCTCTGACTGTCAGTGAAGATGGTGGTGGCAGAAGACTGGCCAACACCCAAATCAGCCATAAGGCGTCTGAGCCACACACACTCAACAGTCGCTGTGAAAGCTGCCCTATACTCAGCCTCACAACTGGAAGTGGCCACAGTAGGCTGCTTCTTGCTCAACCAAGATATACATGAGCTACCAAGCATGAAGCAAAAACCACTGGTGGACACACGAGTGTCATAGCAACCAGCCCAATCTGAGTCAGAAAAAGCATGCAAATCTGGCGGTAGTGATCCCCATTTGGGATAAAACAACCCAAGTAGCTGAGTACCACTCAAGTAGCGAAAGATGCGCTTAACCGCTTTCCAATGCGTGACTCCTGGGCAATGCATGAACCTGCTCATCTGTGAGACAGCAAACTGAATATCTGGCCGAGTAATGCATAAGTAAATCAAGCATCCAACAGCCTGCTGATAGAGAACAGCATCAAATGCATCTCCAGCATCATGAAGACTCAATCGTAAACCTGTCTCCATAGGAGTGGCAATAGGCTTACAGTCTTCAAGGCCAAAACGCTGCAATAATGTGTCAATATATTTCGTTTGACACAAAGCCATTCCACCATCAACGTGCATAAACTGAATGCCCAAATAGTGATGCAAATGCCCCAAATCAGACATCTCAAATGAGGCATGCAAATCAGCCTTAAAATCAGCAATATGTGTTTCAATAGGACCAGTGAGCAGCATGTCATCAACATAGACAACAATGATCAGAAGCACATCATTAGCACGCTTAACATATAAGGTGCTTTCAGTTGGACTGTTCTCAAAACCATGTGCAATCAGATAGGCATGTATCTTCTCATACCAAGCACGTGGTGCTTGCTTTAAACCATATAACGCCTTCTTTAACCTGCACACCTGGTTTTCATGCCCTTTCTGCACAAAGCCACGGGGCTGAAAAACATACACTTCTTCATGCAAGTCACCATTCAGAAATGCTGTTTTAATGTCCAACTGATGTACATTCCAACCATGATGGGCTGCAAGTGCACAAATGCTCCGAACAGTAGTCATACGGCATGTAGGTGCAAAGGTCTCATCAAAATCAATGCCTCTTTCCTGCGCATAACCCTTTGCAACAAGCCTAGCCTTATACCTGTCAACTGTACCATCAGGTTTACGCTTCAGCTTGTATACCCACTTAGTGCCAATGGCCTTCTTGCCAGGAGGCAAGTCACATAAAGACCATGTACCATTCTTCATTATAGCATCATATTCAGATTGCATAGCAACCATCCAATTTTCTGAATTTTGTGCTTCATCAAAAGAAACAGGCTCATTCTCATCACAGAGACTAGATGCAGCCATAGCATAGCAATCTGATGCAAAGGAGGCACTATGAGAGCCTGAACGAGTACGATATGACAAAGGTGCATCTAATTTGCTGTCACGCAAAGTTTGCACCAGCCATTTTGGCATAGTTTTTTCCTGCTCAATATCAGCTCTCTCATCAACAAGTGCATCATGTAAATCTGCATCAGAAATGGAATGATCTGCATCATCATATGAAACCTGCAAAGGCTGAGAAGTTGCCTCATTAGGACCAGCACTAGCCTGTCCACCTGTAAAAAGAGGCATCAAAGTATCATACATGTCTTTGGAGCTAACAGATGTCTCCTTAGTACATGAAAGCAATGGCTGAATAGCATCTTCCACAAAGACAACATCACGGCTAACCAGAATGCGTTTAGTCTGTGGATGATACAGACGATAGCCTTTACTTTCAGAACTGTACCCAACAAAAATACATTTTACTGCCTTATCATCCAATTTTCTACGATGTTGTTCAGGCACTAATGCATATGCCAAACAACCAAAAACACGCAGATGAGCAACAGATGGCTTGCGGTCATGCCAAGCCTCATATGGAGTGATAGACTGCAATGCTTTAGTGGGACACCTGTTCAGTACATATGCTGCACACATGACAGCCTCAAGCCAGAAACTATGTGGTAAAGCCTGACTTTTGACCATGCACCTCGCCATCTCCATGAGTGACCTGTTCTTTCGTTCAGCAACTCCATTCTGTTGAGGTGTATACGGCACTGTACACTGGTGTTTTATCCCACGTTCAGCCAGAAATGCATTAAAATCTGAAGACATATATTCCCCCCCTCGATCAGAACGGAGGGTGCCCATTTTACATGCTGACAGATTTTCAGCCAAAACCAAAAACTGTTTGAAGCACATGAACACTTCGGACTTTGCTTTGAGTGGATATACCCATGCATGCCTGGAAAAATCATCAATGAAAGTCACGAAGTAAAGGTAATTTCCAAAAGAGGGTGTCTGCATAGGACCACAGACATCACTATGTACAAGCTGTAATTTCTGCGTAGCCCGAACTGAACCATCTTTTGGAAAGGAAGAACGCTGCATTTTGCCCAAAATACAGCCTTCACAAACATGTTTTCCAGGTGCCTCAAGTTTGGGCAAAGAGGACACCATTTCAGATTTCTGCAGGCGTAACAAACTAGCAAAATTCAGATGACCAAAGCGTGCATGCCAAAGCTTTGCATCTGACATAGCCTGAGAATCATGAACTGCACATGCCGAATCATTCACAGATCTTTCATAGTCTATGAGCTTATACAGCCCACGACATAAAATGCCAGAAGCAATAATCACATCGCCATTTGAGAGATCATGGACTGTACACCTGTCATCAACAAATTTCACAACCAAGCCAATCTTGGCTAATGCAGAAACTGATAACAAATTCTTTTTGATCCCTGGCACAAATAAAGCATCTGACAAAGTGAAAGAACTACCATCAGCAGTAGTCAGAATGATCTTACCAACTCCCATAACAGGATAAGAGGAGTTATTGGCGCATGTGACAGTATTCCCTGTAGGAGCAGGCTCAAGTGAAGAGAAGAAACTGCGCTGCGAGGTAATATGTTTGGTCGCCCCACTGTCAAAGTACCAAACATCTGAGTCTACTGCAGACATGCACTGATCATGAGAAGATGGGTCAAAACTGCAGACAGTAGTAAACGCCCATTCTTCTTCCTGCACAAGATTTGCAGACTCTGTTTTTGGTGTAGAGGCCTCTGCAACAACCATTCCAGCCTCTTTCTTCTTTGCCTCTTTAGCAGCCAGTTTTGGACAGTTCTTTATGATATGATCATTGCCTTTACAGTACTTACAAAACAATTTCTGCTTTTCTGATTTTTTCTCATCTTTGTCTTGGTTCTTTGAATGTGCAGCATTTGCAGATTTCTGCTTACTAGTAGAAGAGCTCCATTTTCCTTTGCCTTTCTGACTAGCCAGGAAAGCTTGATCTGCAACACGCATAATGGACCTGTTCTGCCTGGACTGATCTTCCTGCAATAGGACAGAGACTAATTCCTCAAATGACAAGGCATTCGGATTGCCTTTCATCATCAACCGAAGAGTAGAGGCAAAACTCTGATATGAATCAGGAAGACCATTCAGAACGGTCTGCACAAGTGAGCTATCTGGTATAACCTCATCAGCAGAAATCAATTGTTCCTTCAGGTCTTTGATCTTTGTAAGAAAACTGTCCATAGAATCACCTTCATTCATGTGCTCACTCTCCAATTGTTTTCGGAGGTAAGCAACACGAGCCTCATTCCTAGCCTGGTACAAAGTGGTAAGTGTATCCCAAGCATCCTTTGCTGTTCTGCAAGAGCGAATGTGAGGAATAATGGCACGTTTGACAGACAAAGCTATCAATGCATGTGCCTGGGCATCTCTGCCATCCCAACGAATCTGCTCTGCAGTAGGTGCAACAGAAATAGCAGCACGAACAGGAATCTGCGGAATATCATCTTCGACACCATCTTCATCAGCTCCAACACCTGTATTTGCAGTACCTGTCGTTACAGGTGTAACAGGACGTCTTTCAACACCCTGCACAATGTTCCACAATCCTTTTGCAACCAGTACATGTCGCATCATATAAGCCCATAATGGGTAGTTGGTACCATCCAACTTATCCTCAACAGCCAACATACGGAATACATCACTGCTTTCAGCCATGGCCGGTGACTAAAATACCTTGATGCAGAAAATTGACTGTATCTAAAAAAGTTGAACGGAACTGCCCAAACGAGTTCTGCTAGACCTATAGCAGACTTCGAGATGCTTAAACTGGCGAACAGAAACTGGTATATACCTTTGGCACAAAAGGACGAAATAGCTTGCACAAGCGCTGCGATAGTGCGTTCGGAGGCCTGAGTATGCTCACCAAATTTCGTGCGAATCTGAGACTGCAAACGGAGGAGTGTCGACGGCGCCCTAGAAGAAGCGACGACCTGCTCTGATACCAATTGTTGGAGTTAGACGTCTGCGGAAGCACGCGAACAGCACAAGGAAGAAGAAGAAGCTTGGAGCACAACACACAAGACAGAATGTATTACTAGAGAATGTACAAAGATAAAATAGCCCATTAGGGCAATAGGCGTATATACAAGCCGGGGGAAAAAAACCTCCTAACGAGGGAAAAAAGTGCCCCGGCGGTCCTAGAGTGTTCACACACATCACTACCTAAATATATCAACAGTAACAAAAGTCCCAAAACTTCTCAAACTCCAAAATATGTAGTTTTATTTAGTATATTTTTTCACAAGGCATGGGTAAAGTGGTTAGATAAAATGACTCCTATTGAACCCACCTGGGTTCAAATCCCGTTCATAGCATGGCGGCATCGCGATACTTTTTTCATTGGAATTGCAAAAGCCTATCACTATCTATTGTGATAATCTTAGCAACATACAGTTAGCACGGAACCCTATTTTCCATGCTAGAACAAAGCATATCAAGGTACATTATCACTTCATCAGAGAGAAGGTATTAGCACGTGATATTGATCTTGTTTATGTGAGAACAGATGAGTAGGTTGCTGATATTTTCACCAAAGCACTTAGAGCTGAGAAGTTGAAGAAGTTTCGAGAGATGCTTGGATTATAGGATATGGCATTGAGCTTGAGGGGGAGTGTTGAGATATCAAGCTCAACATGTGATGATCCATGAATACACGTACCAGTTTTTCGTTTCTCTGACATGTATAGTGGTCATGCCGGTATATGTCAGGGATACTTCATTGAGCTTTATTAGATTTATCTACCGAGAGTGATGGCACATTTGTTCCTTGCCAACTCACTCATTCGAGGACATTAGGTTTTTCCTTATGTACTGATCTTTATATATTGCACTTGTTGTATTCTTGTTTTTTAGGTCATTCTTGTACATTCCTTTTATGTAATAGAAGAAGAAGAAGAAGGTCATTCTTCCTTGCCTCAATCTATGTGTGTGCTTCTCCTTGAGAGTGAGAGTGTGTGTGTGAGCTCTCTTCCTTATCTCCTTCCTCATGACATGTCTAACTAACCAATGTGGAGTTTTGTAATGATGAATCTGTTAGTATCAAAGGACTTATGGAATATTATCAATGGCACTTATCCAAGGCCAAGACAAGTCAGAGAAGAGGCTACTTCATCTTCTAGAAGAACCCTTATTCCTATTTTTGCTCAACAGGAGGTTAGTGAAGAAGAAGAAGTCTTTCATTATGAGGAGTCCATACTACTATTAGATTACTTCCTATAGAAGAGCAATCCAAATGGGATTGAAAGGATGCTCTAGCACTTTCATATATTTCTATGGGAGTCAAGATGCATATTATACCTCAAATTAGGTCTTGTAGAACCTCTTGTCAGGCTTGGTTAGAGCTAGAGAATCTCTATCAAAGCAGAAACCCTGCTAAGAAATCTCATCTAAGGAGACAACTAGCCAACGCAAGGATGAAAGTTGGTGAATTAGTTCAATCACATATTTTGAAGCTTAAAGATTTACAAGATTAGTTACTCAATGTTGGAGTCATCATTTCAGATGAAGAGATGGTAAACACACTTCTAAAATCGCTTCCATCTACATATCATGCTTTTGTTACTTCTTTATCTCATAAAGAAATTTCATTTGTTACTTCAAGATGAAGATCAACAAAAGGGCATGGAAGAGAATGATGAAGCCATGTTATCATCATCAAAGGGAAAGAATAAGAAGGAGACAAAGAAGGAGAAGAAGAGAGAAATCCAAGAAGGAAAGTAAGTCTTCTAATCCTAAGTATTCCAGTTTTTCTCCTAATGCTTCCTCTACACCCAAAGAGAGTTCTTCGGCTACATCTGATTCAAAGAAAGGACTATGCCATTACTATAAGAAAACATATCATTTCATAGTAGAATGCAAAACAAGGATTTTTAATGAGAAGAAGAAAGCATTTGATAATAGTGTTGAAGATGATCCAAAACCTAACTCTTCAAAGGTAGATTCATATGCATGTGTTACTATTGAAGATGTAGCTTTTGATAAGGTAGCATTATTTGCAATCTCAGGTAATCCTTGGATTTTTTTATGTTGGAGCTACTAAGCATATGACAGGTTATAGAAAGGTATTTTCCTCACTTTCTAACTCTTCAGGGAGAAGTGACCATTGCAGATGGTCATGATTTGGATGTTGAAGGTGTTGGAGAAGTGAACCTTAAGTCAAGAGAAAGTGGAAATTTCACACTTTCTAATGTTCTTTATGGTGCATACATGAAGAAGAATTTTCTCTCTAACTCTACTTTCTTGTCAGATGGTTATAAGAAAGGTTTGTGTCAGATCCTTTCACATGATGAGGAGCATTGTCTACTTCAAGGTGAAAATAGAAGTGGCATTTTTGTGTTATCCAAAATAAGTCATGCTAATGTTGCTAGGTCTACTACACCTATAGAGAACATTAAGTTGTGGCATGCTAGATTTGGTCATATCAGTTACATAGCTCTCAAGCATATCAAAGATCAAGGTATGGTGGAGACTTTACCTACTTTTGTTGTACCAGATGATGCAGAGTCATATGAAGGATGTCTTGAAGGAAAGCTTCACAAACAACGTTTCAAGAAGCATGATACATCAGAGCCACAAGGAAGTTGTAGATCATGCATTCAGATGTGAATGGTATGATGAAAACAAATTCTATTCAAGGTTTGAGGTACTTTGTTACTTTTATTGGTGATTTCTCAAGATTTTTGTTGATTTATAGTCTTAAAGTGAAGTCGGAGGTTTTTCCTACTTTAAGAAGTTCTTAACTATGGTTTAAAATGAAATTCACTCAAAGATACATATTTTGAGAAGTGATAGAGGAGGAGAGTACATGTCTAAAGACTTCAAGTCTTTTCTTGAAGACAAAGGTATCTCTCATCAACTCACTATTGCTTACATGCTAGAACATAATGGTGTTGCAAAGAGAAAGACTAGGATACTTGTTGAGATGATGTGTAGTATGATGTCATCTCAAAATCTTTCTCCCAAGTTTTGGTTTGATGCAGTACAATCTTCCACAAAAACTTTGAAGTTCATCACACCTTATGAAGCTTACTATGGGAAGAAGCCCAATGTGAGTTATTTCAAAGTATTTGGTTTCGCAATTTATGTGCACATTGAAAAGAATGTAAGCCTGATTTAAAAGCCCTTAAAGACATTTTTATTGGTTATGCAATTGAAAGCAAAGGATACAGATTCTATGTTTCCAGATAGAAGTGATATCCTACTCTCACACAATGCATATATTGTAGAAATTCGGATTTGTGATAAGAAGGAAGAGATTCCAGAATTCATAAAAGCAGATGACTATGCATTTTTTTAAAGGAATTTGGATTGGTATATCCAGCCATACAAGGGGGTGATGAACCTTCTTGAGCCCTTAAAGATGCACTTGATAAAGGTGAAGAGAGGGTTACATTACCTACATCAGTATGTAGTCCATCATCAGTACCTCTTGAAGTTTTGACTTATGAAGTTGGAGAAGGTTCCAAAGTTCTAAAGGAAAGAGATATTGAAGAACCAGAAAGGATACCACCATTTCTCAAGGATACACCAAAGTGGTTATATCAAACCTAAAAGGATAGTGGTATAAAGGAATACACTGGAAGAAGTAGAAGTCAAACTAGAAGAGAACAAGAAGACCAAGTAAAATGCAAAAGATTTTGAAAATCATAATATTATAGCTCTTACTTCACATGAGAATGAATCACCTAGTGTTCAAGATGCACTACAAAGTGATACGATTACCATAGGTCCCAACGATTCAGATCTTCAATTGTTTGAAGTACAATTTAAGCATATATTTGATGATAATGACTTAGTTATTTTACATTATTATCATGGGATTGAGTTCAAGTACAAAGATGAGTGTATCTACACGACACAACAAAAATACATTGAGAAATTGTTGGAAAGGTTTGAGATGACAGATTCCAAGCCTATGTTGGCACCTATGGATGTCAATGTGTTAAAGTCGGAAGCAGATTCATAACCGTTTGATGCTACACTATATAGTCAATCAATTGATTGCTTGATATATCTATGTAATACACATCTGGACATTCAGTTTGCAGTTTTGAGGTTCATGCACAATGAGCTTAAGATTCAATGGAAATCAGTCAAGAGATATTTGCACACATCAAAAGTTTTGCACACTAGTGAACCATGTACCATTGTGACATTGAAGGGGGGATTGTTGGAAATAATGTTCACAAAAGTCCCAAAACTTCTCAAACTTAAGCATATGTAATTTTCTTTACTACATTGTTCACAAGAAAATGGTGTGGGTAAAGTGGTTAGATAAAATGCCTCCTATTGAACCCACCTGGGCTCAAATCTCGTTTGCAGCATGATGGCATCGTGATACTTTTTTCATGAATTTTTCTTTAATAAAGCATGATGCAAAGTGGCAATTCCGCATATTCTTTTTTTGCCACTGATTTAGCTTTTGTGCTGAGGAGATCATAGATTTCATGCTTTTTGAGACATGCTTTTCAAATGGTTACAAAAACCATATAAGGAAGCATAATCTCATTGTTAAGATATCTTCCCAAGGAGCTCTCTCAAGTGCTCAATGCAATGAGGATATCTTGGAGGCCCTGTTGGAGGGAGAGTTGCTACACTCTTGGACGAGGTGTGTTCTCCATCAGTAGATCTTGGAGGAGTTTGTGTCAGCAACATATTGTCAGTAACAAGTCTACATCTGTCCCCACTTATTCATTCACTAGTTTCTAATTTAGTGGTAATCAGAATTCAGATTTGCTGTAAAACAATTCTAAACTATTTATATTCTCCATATTCTCACACACACACACACACTCCATACCTCTTAGGCACACAATCTCTTGTATCTAGTTCCTATTTCTACCTAGATTTAGATATTGTCAGTTTGTATCATATTCACACATTGTAATTTGACATTGGAATATAGATAGTGTAGGTGAGCATCATTGCTTATTGTTACACTTTGAAATCTTGTCTATTCTCTCTCTATCTCTCACTCATCATCTTTTTTAGTATTAAGGTGTGTATGTGAAGATTCATGTGTTGGAAGATCATCTAAACTTGTGATATATTTTTACTGAGGCCCACTCACTTTGAACATTTGGTATCAGAGCATAGTTGACGTACACCCTTAATAAGATGACTGAGTATTACTCCCTATAAAAGAGCAATCCAAATGGGATTTGAAGGATGCTCTAGCACTTTCATATATTGCTATGGGAGTCAAGGGGCATATTATACCTCAAATCAGGTCTTGTAGAACCTCTCTTTAGGCTTGCTTAGAGTTAGAGAATGTCTTGGCATGGATGCAAGCTATTTGTAGCTCATCATGATGTTTTTGGTTGTTCGGCATATGCATTAGTGTTTGGACAACAATGTAGAAAAATTGATGATAAGGCTGAGAAATGTATCTTCGTTGGGTACAATTCTAAAAGCAAAGGCTATTGTTTGTATCATCTATAGACTAAATGAGTTCTGGTTAGTGGTGATGTTGTTTTCATGGAAGATGCAATTTGGCCCTTACTCATGTATCAAGGAGACATATGTCAACTCAAAGGATGTGTAAGGCACTTAGCTACCTCTTTTACATGTGGATAGTCAAATGCTACTCCTAGTGAGGCGATTTCTTAAATTGGACATGTTTCAAATGATGATATAATCATTCTATTTTTTATGTAGATCTACGTGATGCACTTATTGATGAGATACATAAACATTAAAGAGGCAAAAACTATGCTAAATGGATGGTGCATATTTTGGGACATAGTTAGTTATATGCATCTTTATCATAATGTACTTGTTCAGACTCTCATAAAACTTCTTTTGCATCGGTTTGTTATTATGCACTCTTTGTGATGATAATGAGCCTCTTTCTTTTGATGATGCACATAAATAAAAAAATTGGATGGCTACTATGCAATAAGAATTCCATGTCATTATGTAGAATTGTACTTGGTCTTTATGTGACTTTCCTTGGAAAAAAGGCCATTGGCACTAAGTGGGTATACAAGCTGAAATGTAAGCCTGATGGAATAGTTGATAGGTATAAGGCTAGGCTTGTTGCCAAAGGTTTCTCTCAAGAGAAGGCCATTGATTTTGATGAAACCTTTGCTCCCACATGCCAAATGGCAACCATTAATAGCATTTTCACACTTATAGCTCATCATGTTTGGCATGTACATCAGTTTGACATTAAAACTACATTTTTGAATGGTGATTTACATGAGAAACTATAAGTATTTCAACCTCATAGTTTTGTGCAAAAAGGGAAAGAAAAGAAATTTTGTAATTTGGAAAAGGCATTTTATGTTTTGAAGCAAGCACCACATGCTTGTCATGAAAAGATACATGCATAGTTGTCAACACGTATATTTGAGATAAGTCCAACACAGAGCACCTTATATGTTAAGCATGTAGATTATGTACTTCTAATCATTGTTGTATATATTGATGATATGTCGCTCATTGATCCTAATGAGAAGCATACTACTAAATTTAAGACTGATTTGCATGTATCTTTTGAGATGTGAGATTTGGGGTGTCTACATCATTATTTGGGCATTCAATTCATCCAAGTTGATGGGGGAATAGCATTGTGACAAACAAAATACATTGATACATTATTGCAATGTTTTGGCCTTGAATATTGCAAACTTATTTCCACTCTCATGGAGATAGGTGTATGATTGAGTTTTCATGATGTTGGAGATCCATTTGATGTCTTCTCTATCAAATATTTTTTGATTGCTTGATTTACTCATGTATAACTTGGCTTGATATTTAGTTTGATCTCCCTCTCTCTTATGACCAGCTTTATGCATAGTCTAGGTGTCAAGCGTTGGTAAGTGATTAAGCACAACCTTTGCTTCTTGAGTGGTACTCAACAACTTGGGTTGTTTTACCCCAAGGGGGATCCTTATCGCCAGATTTGCAAGCTTTTTTTGGCTTAGATTAGCTTGGTTGTTATGATACTCGTATGCCACAATTGGTTATTCCACCATGCTTGGTAGCTCATGCATATATTGGTTAAGCACATCTTTTGCTACTTGACTGGTACTCAACAACTTAGGTTGTTTTACCCTAGGGGGATCCTTATCACCAGATTTGAAAGCTTTTGTTGGCTTGGATTAGGTTGTTTGTTATGATACTCGTATGCAACAAGTGGTTATTCCATCATGCTTGGTAGCTCTTGCATATCTTGGTTAAGCAAGAAGTAGCCTACAATGGCCACTTCTTGTTGTGAGTCTAAGTATAGGGTAGCTTCCATAGCTACTATTAAGCGTGTATGTTTCAAATGCCTTTTAGTTGATTTGGGTGTTGGTCAGTCTTTTTTTGAAAAGGAAGTTCGGTGAGAGCCTACACTCCAAAACTTCAACTATATAGAAAGAAGAATTGTACAAGTGAACGGGCCTAGGACCCATGGGACCCCCAAATCCCACAAAGCATGGGTTGCTTAAAAATTGCTAGAAGACATTAGAAAGAAGGTTGATAACCCTTTCATCCCCCTCATGGGGGGTCCACTTGCTTTTAATCTCATTGCTCTCAAGGAAAAACACTCTATGATGTCTAATGGCGGGATTTTCTTACAATTGGAAATTATTTTGCCTAAACGTAAAAGAGATTTTTCAATTGACCATTCTTAAGGGGGGCTACCAAAGTTTGTGGCACACCTCTCTTTCCAGATCTTGTATAGTGTCTCACCTCTATAGCATTCCACAATGTTTAGGAACAATCGATTGCTTCACCCAATAGCACTTGCTTCCAAATTTTTTGTCCCTATAGCAACATGATTCTCCCAAGGGCCCGCCATATCGACATTGACTTGGCACATGAAAAAAAGACGTGTCCCAAGTCCTCATTGCCATGATGGCATCTTTTACACCAAGGAGTGGCTCCACAAATTTAGTTAGCTTTTACATTGGTCCAAATTCCTCGATGGATGATTTGCCACATAAGAACCAATTTTTTGACCTCGATGAGGGGATGTCAAAGGAGTTGGTCATTGTTTTTGCACCACCATCTTTACTACAATCAAAGAACATTGGTAGTTGCAAGGAAACATGTGTTCCATGTTTGCAAAAAGCACATTGAGGTGCACTATGATTATGTCATGGAGAGATTCTCAAACGGAGAGATCAATTTGGCTTATGTTCCCACACAAGATAAGCTTGTAGACCATACTTTTTACAAAGGCTCTACCTTGGGAGAGGTTCAAAGCTTTCAAAAATCTTCGGGATTACTTCCTTTTGTGGATTAATTTCATTCCACAAGCTTGGCACTTCCTTATATGTGAGTGCAAGCTCCTCGTTCATTGTGTCACTTCGAGGGGGGATTTCTTGATATATTTCAGTAGTCATGTGTGTGAACATACTTAGGACTATTGGGAACTTTTTTTTTCCCATTTAGGAGGTTCCCCTTCCCCCCAACTTGTGTATCTTTTGTACATTCGCATATTAATACACTAAATTTTGTGCTCCAAACTGTTGATATATTTAGGTAGTGATGTGTGTGAACATACTAGGACAGTCGGGGCACTTTTTTTCCTCTTTAGGAGGTTTTTTTCTCCCGGCTTGTATATACGCCTATTTCCCTAACTTGTTACTTATCTTTGTACATTCTAGTGGTAATACATTTAGTATTGTGTTGTGCTCCAAGCTTCTTCTTCTTCCTTGTGTTGTTCGAGTGCCTTCACAAACGTCTAACTCCAACAATTGGTATCAGAACAGGTCACTGCTTCATCTAGGGTGTTGTCTACACCTCTCTGGTTGCAGTCTTAGAATCACACGAATTTTGGTGAGCATACTCAACATGTTTTCGAGATCAAACGGCTTTGCTCTCTGGTGCCAAAATCGCGATCTCAGCTTGTTTCGGCGCCGAGCGCACTATCATAGTGCTTGTGCAGGCTATTTTATCTTTTTGTGCCAAATGTATATACTAATTTTGGTTTGCTAGTATAAGCGTCTCGAAGTCTGCTACAGGTCTAAAAGAATTTGTCTGGGCAGTTTTGTTCAAATTTTTGTGATACAGTCAATTTTCTGCATCAAGGTATTTTAGTCATCGGCCATGGCTGAAAGTAGTGATGTATTCCGTATGTTGGCTATTGAGGATAAGTTGGATGGTACCGACTACCCGTTATGGGCTTATATGATGAAACATGTATTGGTTGCAAAAGGACTATGGAACATTCTACAAGGTGTTGAAAAACGTCCTATCACACCTACAACTATTACAACTGTAGGTACTGAAGCTGATGCAGAAGGTGTCAAAGATGATGATATTCTGCAGATTCTTGTTCGTGTTGCAGTTTCTACTGTACCTACTGTAGAGAAAATTCATTGGGATGGCAGAGATGCCTAGCCACATGCATTGATAGCTTTTTCTGTCGGACATGCCAGTATTCCTCACATATGCTCTTGCAGAATAGCTAAGGATGCTTGGGATACACTTACCACATCGTACCGCTAGGAATGAGGCTCGTGTTGCTTACGTCCAAAAACAGTTGGAGAGTGAGCACATGAATGAAGGTGATTCTATGGACAATTTTCTAACAAAGATCAAAGACTTGAAGGAATAGTTGAGTTCTGCCGATGAGGTTATACCAGATACCTCACTTGTGCAGACCATTCTGAATGGTCTTCCTAATTCATATCAAAGTTTTGCTTCTACTCTTCATTTGATGACGAAAGGCAATCCAAATGCCTTGTCATTTGAGGATTTAGTCTCTGTTCTGTTGCAAGAAGATCAATCCAGGCAGAATAGGTCCATTATGCATGTTGCAGATCAAGCTTTCATGGCTAGTCAGAAGGGCAAAGGAAAATGGAGCTCTTCAACTAGTAAGCAGAAATCTGCTAATTCTACACAATCAAAGAGGGAAGACAAAGATGAAAAGAAATCAGAAAAGTGAATATTGTTTTGCAAGTATTGTAAAGGAAATGATCATATCATAAAGAACTATCCAAAATTGGTTGTTGAAGAGGCAAAGAAGAAAGAGGCTAGAATGGTTGTTGCAGAGGCCTCTACACCAAAAACATAGTCTACTAGCAACCAAACACATCACCTCGCAGTGCAATTTCTTCACTTCACTCGAGCCTGCCCCTATAGGGAATACTATCACATGTGCCAACAACTCCTCTTATCCTATCATGGGAGTTGGTAAGATCATTTTGACTATCGTTGATGGTAATTATTTCACTTTGTCAGATGCTTTATTTGTGTAGAGATTAAGAAGAATCTGTTATCAATTTTAGCTTTAGCCAAAATTGGCTTGGTTGTGAAATTTATTGATGACAGGTGTACAGTTCATGATATGTCAAATGGCAATGTGATTATTGCTTTTGGCATTTTATGTCATGGGATGTATAAGCTCATAGACTATGAAAGATCTGTAAATGATTCGGCATGTGCCGTACATGATTGTCAGGCTATGTCAGATGCAAAGCTTTGGCATGCATGCTTTGGTCATCTGAATTTTGCTAGTTTGCTATGCCTTCAGAAATCTGAAATGGTGTCCTCTTTGCCCAAACTTGAGGCACCTGGAAAACATGTTTGTGAAGGCTGTATTTTGGGCAAAATGTAGCATTCCTCCTTTCCAAAAGATGGTTCAGTTTGGGCTACTTAGAAATTGTAGCTTGTACATAGTGATGTCTGTGGTCCTATGCAGACACCTTCTTTTGGAAATTATCTTTACTTCGTGACTTTCATCGATGATTTTTCCAGGCATGCATGGGTATATCCATTGAAGGCAAAGTCCGAAGTGTTTATGTGCTTAAAAAATTTTTTGGTTTCGACTGAAAATCTGTCAGCATGTAAAATGGCCACGCTTCATTCTGATTGAGGGGGGGAATATATGTCTTCTGATTTTAATACATTTTTGGCTGAACGTTGGATAAAACACAAATGTATAGTTTTGTATACAACTCAACAGAATGGAGTTGCTGAACGAAAGAACATGTCACTCATGGAGATGGCCAGGTGTATGGTCAAGAGTCAGGATTTATCACACAGTTTCTTGCTTGAGATTGTCATGTGTGCAACATATGTACTTAACAGGTGTCCACTAAAGCGCTGCAGTCTATCACTCCATATGAGGCTTGGCATGATCACAAGCCATCTATTGCTCATTTCATGTTTTTGGTTGTTTGGCATATGCATTAGTGCCTGAACAACATCACAAAAAATTGCATGATAAAGCACTAAAATGTATTTTTGTTGGCTACAATTTTGAAAGTAAAGGCTATCCTTTGTATCATCCACAGACTAAACGCATTCTGGTTAGTTGTGATGTTGTTTTTGTGGAAGATGCTATTCAGCCATTGCTTTCATGTACTAAGGAGACATCTGTTAGCTCCAAAGACATGTATGATACTTTGCTGCCTCTTTTTATAGGTGGATAGTCTAGTGCTGGTCCTAATGAGGCAACTTCTCAGCCTTTGCAGGTTTCATATGATGATGCAGATAATCCCATTTCTGATTAGATTTACATGATGCACTTTTCGATGAGAGAGTTGATATTGAGGAGGCAAAAACTATGCCAAAATGGTTGGCGCAGACTTTGTGTGATAGCAAATTAGATGCACCTCTGTCATATCATACTCGTATCAGGCTCTCATAGTGTGTCCTTTGCATCAGATTGCTATGCTATGGCTTCCTCTAGTCTTTGTGATGAGACTTAACCTGTTTCATTTGATGAAGCAAATTTTGAACATTGGATGGCTGTAACTCATTCTGAATACGATGCTATCATGAAAAATGGTAACTGGTCTTTATGTGACTTGCCTCCTGGGCAAGAAGGCCATTGTCACTAAGTGGGTATACAAGCTCAAGTGTAAAACTGATGGAACAAGTTGATAGGTATAAGGCTAGGCTTGTTGCAAAGGATTATGTGCAAGAAAGAGGCATTGATTTTGATGAAACCTTTGCTCCTACTTGTCGAATGAGTACTGTTCGTAGCATCTGTGCACTTGCACCTGTGGCCACTTCCAGTTGTGAGGCTGAGTATAGGGTAGCTTTCATAGTGATTGTTGAGTGTGTGTGGCTCGGACGCCTTATGGTTGATTTGGTTGTTGGTCAGTCTTCTGCCACCACCATCTTCACTGACAGTCAGAGCTTATTGGCAGTTGCGAGGAACCCTATGTTCCATGCTCGCACTAAGCACATTGAGGTGCATTATTATTATGTCAGGGAGAGGTTCTCTGCTGGGGAGATCAGCTTGGCATATGTGCCCACGCAGAAGAACATTGCAGGCCTTTTCACAAAGGCTCTGCCTAGGGAGAAGTTTGAAGCTTTCCGCAAAGCTTTGGGCTTACTTCCTTTTGTGGAGTGATTTCAACATAACTTGGCACTTCCTTATACATGAGTGCCAGATCCTTGTTCACCGCATTACTCCGAGGGGGGATTTGTTGATATATTTAGGTAGTGATGTGTGTGAACACATTAGGACAGTCGGGGCACTTTTTTCCCTCTTTAGGAGGTCTTTTCCCCTCGGCTTGTATATATTCCTATTGCCCTAACGGGCTACTTATCTTTGTACATTCTAGTGGTAATACATTCAATATTGTGTTGTGCTCCAAGATTCTTCTTCTTCCTTGTGTTGCTCGCATGCTTCGGCAGAGGTCTAACTCCAATACAAACTTCTTCTTCTTCCTCATTTTGTTTGCATGCTTTTTTCATCCTCGAACTCCAACAATAACAAGATCAAATGAAATCAAGAATGCCCCTTAATGTTAATTTACTAGTTTTGAAGTAGAGAAAACCATGATGTGTCATATCTCCTTCCAAATTCTCTGTCAAGAAAACATTATTGATGTGTGTATGTCTCTCCTCCCCTTGCTCCCAAATAAGAAGACCTGTAGAGTCCTCTGGTATGACATGTGTCCATCAAGCCCACTAAACCTACCTTCTAAAAAGGAAACCTTAGGATAAATGCCAAGCTTGGAACCTTAACATATAGCCCTTGTTCCTATACATAGATAGTGAAGGTGTCTCTAGACCAATGTCTAACACTCTCTCCCCATTCTAAATATCATTGTCCTCAATGATCAATGAGGGAAAGTACTTGCATGCCTAGGCTTCTGATTCCCAAGTAGATTCTATAAGCCATAATCTTCTCCAAGCTATTAGATATTCATGGATGGTAAGGTTCCTCAATTGTTCTAGTATCCTATGTAGAAAATGATATGTGTTGTCACTTTCCTTTAAAGAAAGAACACCTTTTATTAGATTATTCTCCCTAGGAATATACTTTCTAAGTCTACTGACATGAAACACTATGTGGACTCTACAATATGGTTGATGCTCTACATAAGTGTGGCTTTCTATGTGAATTTCTTCTAATTTCAAGGTGCATTTAACTTGAGTTTTCTTTGATACCTCTAGATTGCGTATGCCACATTCATTCCCGACCAAAGAAAATCTTACAGAGATGAAATTCTTGATTATAGCTTGATTTCATATTCTCTTGAGTATTGTGGTAATGCTCATAAGATTTCATCTCCATCTTTTGAAAAATTAATCAAGGATGCCCTATCATTCATAGATTACTTTATAATCAGGGTAGTTCCATCATCTTGATATTCTCTCATTGGATGTCCTTGATTATTCTCTTGTTTTTTTTTCCATCTATCCTCCTGTACTCTGTTCTATAATTATTCTAGTCACTCATTTTCCACTTTAGGGATAAAAAAACTAATATCTTCCTTATCATCCCTAACTTGAATTATGTCCTTTGTTTTCCAAGGGTCTAACTCATCTAGAGGATTATATACTATTTGACTCGTAATTTGCTCCTCTAATTTGGCACTATTCTTTTAGGCCCTTGAAGGGGTCCTTTTAATTCTTGACACATCATTAAAATGTATATGGGATTTTGAATTATAACCTCTATGAGAATCTTCCCTAAGAAGCCTAGCCTCTTCAAAAATATTATGTGTTAGCTCACTCAATTGTTTGCACATGCTTAGTCTTCCTTTTCTCATTGGTCATCTCGATAGTATTGTGATGAGCCTCAATTCTTGGTCCATTATTTCTCCTAGCTTGGTATGCTTTGAAAAACGACCCTAGATCTTCTATGAGAAGTTTTGGTAAAACTAAACCTACTTTCTACCTTGTGGATTTTAGATTTGATTCATGTGGTGTGGATTTTTCTTTAGAGGATTCAATGCACACTTCTTGTGGCTCTTTCTCTAGGATATCCATTTTCTTCTTCCACTTTTCAATAATATGCTCTTTTCTTTGTATGCAAGTCAGATTTTTCTTTTTCTTTTTATCACAATACCTCATTATCTATGGATTGAGTGGAGTGTTCTCCTTATCATTTATATGCTTATTATCTTCTAGGTTTTTTAGCATGGGCCCATGTAATGGCTTGTTAGAGTAGAAACTCACAAAAGACTATAAATTAAAGCAAATCACAAGCAGATGAACAAGTTTGTGTCAAATCAAAGCTATGGATCTACATGGAGATGTCAAAGTGAAGTAAGTGCCATTTGTGGTCATGATTTTTCGAAATTCTCCTCCAATTTAGCCATTTACATATAAATATATCCTTATTAAAACATGTCCAAAGCTAGCATCTGTAGATATGATCCACTTCTTTTCAAATCGATGAGTCCTTGAGCTTGTGTAGTGACACCCTAACCCACTAGATTTTTTGGACTTTTAATCAAATGTCAAATGAAGGTTTAGGATGTTTTTAAGTTTGGGTAGACATTAGAATGTGAATAGGGCCCAAACCTTAAAATGTTTGTAAGAGACAACAAGCTCTCATTTTTTAGGGTTAGCTCTTATATTCTTCTCTAGTCATGTGAATGGAAGTGAGTTTCTTGGAGTTTGTATTATCTTGTTCATGAGATATTTGCATGTGTATGTGTGCTTATGTGCATGCATGTGTGCATGCATCTTTCGTTAGTGGCATTCCATGACCATGTAGATCTTCACACCATCTGGCTACATTCTTGAATTGGCATTGTGGGTTGCAAATGCTACACTTGACACAATTTGAGTTCATGAGAGCTTGGGGTGGTCTACATCTCAATGCATTGACACCGTTGTCGGTTGCAAGAGATATGTGTTCTAGGGTTTTGGATCATTTCTTTATGTGACATTGAAGTGTACTTGATTGCTTTGCATCATCATTTTCACTCCATTAGGTAGGTTTTATTGCCATATGACATGAAAAATAGTGAAGAAAACCCTAAAAAGATGGTCTTGTTATCTTCTTTTTCTTCTTCTTCTTCTTCTTCACTACTCATAATCATATCTTGTTTGTATTAGAGATGACTAGGTTCATGTGTTGACTTGGAGTTTTAGGTTGCATCAAACGGCATGTACTATTAAGGGCATTCTCTTTATGTTTTCTTACTTCAAAGAGTAAAAGAAGGGGGCACCCATTGAGATAAGCCAGCAACAAAGTCTTTTTTGAAAAATAAGAACCCATGGGTGCAAATGTATGCTGTCAAAGAGGGTGAGAATATGTTTTAGGTGAGAGGGATAATGTTTGAAGGATTTATGCATTGTGAAGGTGGGGGTGTCACCTATGCAAAATTGAAGGGGTAGTAGTTTCAATGGTGATTCCTTCTATTTTTTGGGATTCTAGTAGTCCACCTCACTCAATAAAGTGTGATGGAATAGAAGGCCAAGAGTTCTCCACATTTAAATACTTATTGGGCAAGAAAAGAAGAGGTGTCCTAGGTCTTCTCTACCATGAATGCAATGCTTGCACCAAGGGTAAGTCCACGAAATTTGCTAGCTTTGACATTATTCCAAATTCCATAAGCACAACTTTTTTATTTTCTATGAGAGGATAGCACATGTCCATAAACTTAAATTCTCATCTTATACACAAACAATTTGGGCACCACCTTTTATTAAGGGGATCCTTTTTGAGAAATAGGTGGGTCTTTGATACATCCCAAGCAATGATTCTATCTCTTAAGAGGCACTCATCTTTAAAGTCAACTCTTCTAACTAGCTCAATGTCCTCAAATATGATCCATTGTCTTCTGTCTTTGTTCTAGAGGTCCACATGGGAAAACCTTTGTTCCATAATTTCTTCACTCTTTGGTGGTTGTTGGAATCAACAACCTTGATTCCCTTGATTTGGAACCAAACAAAATCACTCTATCTAATACAGGCCGCCCAATTCCAATCTTCATTAATCCTGTAATATGGTTTCATCTTGTTACAACTCTTCCACAAAGAGCAAATCAAGTCTAACCCTCTAGGAGTCACCAAAACAAGGAGAGAAAATAAGTGTGAGGAAGTTGAGGCCCTTCCATAGAGGAGGGTTGGTGAGTGATAGAGAGTTCTTGTTTCTAAAGATCATCTTAGCCCAAGAAGCTTTCCCATTGGATTTTTGGCACTCCTCTCCTATTGCGGTCGCCTCTCTAGAGGAAATTTATGCTTATTCTTTCCATATTTGCTAAGTCTTTGTCCTTTGGTTCCAACATATAAAAAATAAATATTAGAAGAGTTGAGGAACGTGCTGATCACCACATCTTGTCCAACTAAATTAACTTGAATGTTCTTTTAGTAATGAAGATTATTTTCTAGCTTGGTGACCATCTAGTCCCACCATTTCCCCATTGAGACATCAAAACCCATTAAGATTCCCAACATATGGAGTATTGGTCCATTAAGAAGGTCTTGATACCCTTGGTCAATGAGAAATTGTAGTGGATAATCCTTAATAGACTTGAGAGTAGTTTTTGTGTGGTTTATTTTAGATCTAGAGGCTTCACAAAAAGTATCAAGATAGTGCTAGAAGAAGTGAAACTTCTAGAATCGTTATGTAAGAAAACATTGATGTCATTGGCAAAGAGTCTCATGATCATTTGGTCCTAGTTTTGAGGTAGCGAGAGCCCAAGAATATTGCCACACTAGACATGGTGGTTCACCAATTTACTTATGCTCTCAACAACAATATAAAAAAGGAGCCAATAACTAACCTTTCCTAATATATCATTTTAATATGATAGCCAAGGAGAGTTTTCCATTTATGTTTATATGTGTTGTAGCATTGCCCATGAGTGTCAATATCTTGATGAATATATATCTGCATTCAAGTTCTTTAAGATATTGAAGAATGAAGTCCCATTCCAGTTTGTAATAAGATTTGTTAAAATCCATCTTGAGGAAAATGGCATTTTGAGAAGATTCCTTTGCATAATGGATCCCTTCCCACACATGAATAATTGCCTCAAGAATTAATATGCCTTTTATGAACCCTTTCTAATCCTCATTAATCCAATCCAAAAGGTGGCCTACAATGCAATTAGAGAGAACTTAGCAAGAGTTTTATATTTAATTTGAAGCATCGTGATGGGCTACCAATTTTCAATATTTTTTTTGTTATCTTTTTTATGTATAAGATTTATTACACCTTCATTTAGGCTCTGAGGTAGCGAGCCAAAGCTCAAGTCCTCCTGCCAAATCAAACAAAGAGGCAGTACCAACACATGTTTGAATGTCTTGAAAAATTCATTAGTAAAGCCATCAAGCTTTGGGCTTTTCCCTTTGGATAGGGGGTCAATATCTTCTAAAATTTTTGTATATGAAATGGGAGAATCAAGATGATTCATAGTGCTATGAGGATCATTTTGGTTCTAATTCTAGAGATGGTTGTTAAATGATCCTAGTGATGGGAAGAAAGCGTCGAAGAAGCCCACAAAAGTTTAGTGAAGTTATTGACAATAATCACACAATTTTCTTCATCAATAGTGCATTCCTCACCATTTCTATCAATCATCTAAGAAATAACTCCCTTATCTTATCTCTTCTTCAGAATCTTGCATGTTTTTTTAGTTTATTTGTCTGCTTTCTTGACCCACTTGTCTTTAGAATAAATTTCAAATTCCTTCTTTGAATTTTTTACTTCATATTTAAGCATACTTCTTATCTATTGAAAATCAATTTGAAGGTGGGAGTGGCCTTTATTTACTTCAATATCTAGAGCTTAGATTCTTTGGTAGAGATTTTCTCTTCTAGCACAAAAAATAATTTGGATCTCTATCTTCATACTCAATTGGACTATGTCTGCATTACAACCATCTTCTATCACTTGGTCAAAGATGTGTGGATGTTGAAGGCCTAGTTCCAAGTAGAGGTGTTCTCACATTGAACCGAGGGAAGGCAAAAAGCCATAGGATCAACATGGAACCAAGGAGCTTTCCTATGTTTAGCATAGGGCTTAAAGTTGAGAACCCCAAGTTAGTGATCCAACAAAACAAAGTCACATGTTGCATTAGAGAGGGGGAACCAAGTTTCTTGATGATATTCTATGAGATGTAACTTCTATCAAATTTAGCTTTAGGCAAATTCCCATCCGACTATAGGTTCGACTAAGAGAGGCCACTCACATCCTTGACTTCCACTATGTCATGGTGGATCTTTGATTGGTCCCAAAAGTATTTCTCACTGCCATCAATACCTCTTCTCCTTTGCTCATGTATGTCACATTGAGTTTCCACCATATTAAAGTCCCTGCACAAGGGAGTCCAATGATTGAAAAGTCACAATTCTCTTTGAGTCGATATTGCGCATGTGCAAGGAAACAATCGTGAATTGAACACTCCCTCCAAAAATAACAACAATGCATGGATGGTTTAGTATGTTAAAGCCTTCACTAATAAGGATTTCCAATACAACTTGAAACCAATTACCATTCCACCACTCCCCTTAAGGTGAGAGGTGGCTGAGAATATAGAATTCTTTGAAGTATTTTCTGAAGTTCTTCTTTAGTAATTTGATCTTTTGAAGACATATGAAATATGGGTTGAGGTTTTTATCTCAAAGCCGTTGATAAAAACTGGGCACTCGAAAGGGGTATGATAGACCTTTGATGTTGAATGAAATGAAAATCATTTATGAAGACTACTAACTTTGTGGGGTTCTTGTTCCTCTTTTTCTTGTTTTTTCTTTTTGATCTATTTTTCTGAAAGGTAGAGGATCCAAGAACATGATTCTTCCTTTGATGTGTCTCTTCCATGAGGTTTCAACAAAAATTTTCCCCTTCAATTAATTAAGTTTTCTTTAAGAAATTTTGGGTTCAGTTCTAGAATCATGGATCCAATGATCGAGCTTTCATTGTTAGGGCTATCATCTTTGCTAGTAGTGATATGTGCCTCTTTGCTGGTGGAGTAACTATATAGGTTGTATTCCTTGTTAGTAGAATATTCCTCCATGGTAATTTGGTCATTTGGAATGGGTAAGGAGTTGTTAGATTAATTTAGTTGTGCACGTATGCAATTAAAGGGATAAGATAGTAGGAAAGGGTGTGGCATTTTGGTCACACTTGGTTGTTAGGTTCTCCTAAAGGATTGAAATGGGTAAGGAGTTGTTGCATTAAGTTATATGTGAATGTGAGCAATTAAAGGGATAATATAGTAGGAAAGAGTGTGGCATTTTGGTCGCACTTGGTTTTGTCTTGCATATTGTCACCATCATAGGTCAAGTGGGTGTCTGAAACACCTTAAATTATCAATCCAAGTAACTTATCCAACCAAGGGCATGGAAACCAAAACAAAAAGCTATGGAGGAGAGCAAAATGAGAGAAAAGGAAGAGAAGTTTGAGTTGGAAGTGTGGTTTTGTCTTGCATATTGTCACCATCTTAGGTCAAGTGGGTGATTGAAACACCTTAAATTGTCAATCCAAGTACCTTACCCAACCAATGGCATGGAAACCAAAACAAAAAGCTATGAAGGAGAGCAAAATGAGAGAAAAGGAAGAGAACTTTGAGTTGGAAGTGCTACATAAATTCTAGAAAAGTTATCTCTTTGTGCACCAAAGATATGATCTTACTTGTTACATATAAAAGTGTGTGGAATTGAATGTTCCACATGTTATTAAACTTAGATTTGCAAAACAGACAATATAGGGAGAGAAAACAAGCTCTACATCTTTGGTGGAATAGACCTTACCTCACATCGAAGCTCACCATGTGCTTACGGAGTAAGTAATGCACAAAAAAACTCTCTCAAGGCCTACATGCCCCCTTGGGACACTCATTTCTCACCATCTCCACCTCCATGGAGCAAGGAGAAGAGAGAAAAATGCATGAGAAGAGATAATTACGAGATTTCCAAGAGCTCTCTATTCACCAAATGGAAAAAGTCTATAAAATTTAGCCCTCTTTGAGCTTTATACAAAAACGAGTGGCTTTGTCCACACCCAAGAGTGGTCACTCTATCTAAGAATAATCCTACACTATTTGTAGAGCTATTCTAATAAATTTATTGAGCTATCTAACCTATGCCAAGTGAGATATTATTTACATTGGTGAGATTTTTGAGACTCTTGGTAATTACAAAAATTAATTACATCTATAAGATTTGAGGATTCTAAGTTAAGTGGGATATTACAAAGAGAGTTTGGGGATTCAAAACAAATTTATGTGAGTCCTTTACACTAATTTGCTTCCTCTTGCACAGTCTATTAGCTATTGAATCTCCAAGTAGTAATTAAACTATAACACTCCCCCCTTCCTAGATGTTGTCATCCTTGACAATGCCTCTAGAGGTTGTGTCGTTGTTGTGCTTCTCATAAACTAATGAATTGTTTTTGTAGCTCTTGTTATGTAATCATGTAGTTCTTATTTGCTTATTGGAGCTTTGTGATTCATTGTATCACATCTTCATAAGAAGGTTGACCTAGTGGCTGTAAGGTTTCAGGGAAGGATTTTCTTGATGTCAATGTTTGAAACAATGTGTTCTTGTCCACTCTTAGCAAATCACAATCCTCCATCACACTATGAATAGTTTTTTTCGAGTTGTCCATGCGTCTTTTGAAGTTTGATTACTGAATCCGATATTGTTCAAGTTCTTGTTGCAATTGAGAAATTGTGGTGTTCTATGGTGTTCTTTTAAGCATTCATCTTCCTTATCAAGTGCATGTCCTTCATCATAAGGCTCTATGATGTCTTGAAAACAAGAATTTTGTGTTGTAACTCTTCATTCTACAATTGGTCTATCTTAGTATTGTTGATGGTGGCTAATAATTTGTAATTCATGTGAGTGAGGACATTAGTGACTTCCCTTTTATCAGGGTGTATGCTAGAAAACAAGTTGAGATCAAGAAAAGTGGTGTACCGAGTATGGACCTAGGTGGTGGTTGCTTGATTTTGCATTGGTACCTTTGTTTCCTTGATTGTAATGGTGGGCATTGATGCTAATCTTGGGTAGATTTCCATGTCAATGGGTGAGATTTGTTGTTGTGCCATATTGCCAACAATTTCTTCTTCGATGGATATGATAGGTGAGTGGGTGAACTAGATTCCAAAAAGGTCCACCGATTGTGGAGGTGGTTGTGTATATGCATCTAGTTCAATCAAATCCACAAGTTGTGGAGTCAAGAGGCTTATAAGACTTTCTAACCTTTCATGTACAAGGAATTGAGTTCTCCACTAACAAGGGGAACTAGCCAAGCATCTACTCTTTGAGGAGGACTGGGATGAGGATCTCCTTCCTCTGATCCTTCTAGTATTGGGATAAACTGTTGTTTTGAAAATGCACTTTGGGCTCGTCTCAAGGGCTCTACTTCTCTCTCTTTCTCCCTTCTTGAATAGGTTAGGTGAGGGTTGTGGGCCTTGCTTGTGCTTGTGCCTTGAGTAAAGCGTACTCTTGTGCCATATGGATCCTTTCCATTGCTTCTTCGACAATCATTCTCGATCCTATTCTATCAGTTCTTCTAGTTTCCATTTGTATGGTTTGTCTTGTTAATGCAAGGAAACTTTTAGCTTTTGTTGCACCTGCTTTGTGAGTGTGTATGACTTCATCTATTATACTCACAGAGGATCTTGATGTATCAAAAGGAGTTTGTTCAGATGATGATGTTAGAAACTAAAGTCCATGTGTGACTTCTTTGGCAAATTTGTATGAGGCACGCTTGTGTGCTTCCTCAACCTCTTCTTCCTCTATCAATGAATCTTTCTCATCTTTGGGCCAAGATTCTCATTGACTTCTAGAGCACATGAACCTTTTAAGTCTAAACACGATACCCATATATCCCCTCATTTTTTTTCCTCTGCTCTTGCTCCATGGTAGTTGCAACAAAATTGTATCATCCTAATTGTACAATTAATGTCTTGCATTGATTTAAAGTAAGAGTTGTAGCATAGTTACAATCATCCTCTAAACAATGTGAATTATCCTTGTGAGAGCTAGGGTTTCGAAGATGGTCTTCTTATTTGCCAATATTAAGTTTGTTGAATCAATCTATTCTAAAATCCATTTAGTAATATCCATGTTCCTATCAAAATGGATGGCATCCATGAGACCATGCCATAAGTGTTTGCGTGGTATAGTGTAGTGGTCTTTGCTTGGAAAATAGACATGTTGCTGTAGTAAGCATTGTGCAACATCAAATTCTATCTATTAAGTTTTATGAAGGTCTTCTTCTTCTTGGATTTCTCTTACAAATGCTACATTGATGTTTGTGATGCTCTTCTATCTCCTCTTTAAATGCAACACTTCCCTGATTAAATCCTCGGTGAGGTAAATAGTGATTTGCTCTCCTTGAAAGTTGGTAATCATAAATTGTGGACTTGTTAGTCATCCTTGCATCATTTTATAAGAGATGATAATCTCCATGACCTTGTTGAAGTCTGGAATCATGTATGATTGGTAAGCTCAAGCAATTTCCACATCCCAAAAGATTCCATGTAAAAATTAGATTTGGTGTTCTTTGCTTCTCTCCAAATTCTAGTGACATGAAATGGAGTGTGCATGAGTGACCATAGATGACTTATTAGCATACAACAAAGCATTTAAACAAATTGCAAAAGGAATCGGGATTTGACATGGTTTGTGTCATCTATGTGTGTATCCAAGGCTCACTTAGAGGTGCTTGTGTGTGAAAACCCACATACAAGAAGACATGCATAGAAAAGCAAAAATTCACACTAATGCAAACAAACCCGTACTATATACAATACTCATAGTTTACATATGTACAATGTTTGTGTGAAAGAGGATATATGTTTTTTGGTTTTTTGTGATTTCAACATTTATGTTGGTTTTTTGGAGTATTTATGGAAGTTTGTGTATGTAGGCATGGGTTTGAAAGAAAAGTGGTGCCTTATGCTTGCCCATGTAAAGAGGCCCTATTTATGCTGACTTTATGTGCATAATCTTGGATGGTGCGAGTTTAGGGAGTTCTTGGTGATGCATCAAGGGGCTTTTGACAACGACACTTCCATCTCTTGTCCCTTCATCACCAAGAGTGTTTAGTAGTAATGTCTTTAAGTATTTTTACATTGTGATGAGTGTGTTATTTGCAGTGGGTGGTGATGATGTGGTGTTGTGGTTGTGTATTGTGTTAGTGTAGTGTGTGGAATTAGTGATTAGTTGGTAAGTTACTTTGCTTTGTGTCCCTTCGAGTTGTATCTTGACTTGTGTGTGGGAACGACCCGTTCCTTGTTATTTCGGCATAGAGGATGGTCTTTTGGGTATCCAAATATTTTTGTTGTGGATATGTGCCTGTAAGAGCTCGACGACACAATCCCCATGGGTGGGCAGTCAGCCCAACATACATCTCACTGTGCAGTCCTTTGTAAAGCTGGAAATGCCTTCTCAAGCAGCTCTCCAAACCTGAAATTAAACATACACAACAAGCAGAGTGCTTTTGAAAAAGAGTTAGAATACAACATTTAGTTCAGCTTTTAGTTTTTACTTCAGGGAACATCAAGTCCTATAGGACTTGCACCTCTAGAGGCAAGTCCTCAAGAAGATCCGCCTGCTCTTGCAATCCACTTTTTAAAGCTCAATAGGCTAAGAGCCCAAACAATTCAAACTTCAATCGTTGTTAACTAAAAATTGTTCCTATGTGCAGTTCTTGATTCGAACGACTGCTCAACCAAGACCTTTTTGCCCTATTATCAATTTAGGACTTAAAGCATATGCTCATTGGAAAATAGTAATCCTATGTGCCTTGAAAAAAAAAAGAGTCAGTTGGAAAGCATTAGAGGTGAGTGGAGTCATTATTTTAAACAATCAAGACAGTTCATTGCAATTCCATTATCAAAATTCATCAGTATGCCCTTCAAGTAATAGCTTGGAGTGTGGTCACCATCACTGCCAACCCTTCAAGTGTGATGAGTATCAGAGCCATTGACCTGGGATACACATAAATCCAACATTTTACAGCAAAGTGCCACTACACATAAATGTTCTTTGGCCCAATAGACATATGAATGCATTTCAACCTTCTGTAAGTCTATGAATAGCATTAAAAAACCTACACATCACCAGTTTGTATAAGTCAGTTCATGGCAAGTGATATCATTTCAAAAATAGTGACTCAATTGTTTCAACCATATGTGTAGTGTCCTAATGGAAAAACAATATGATGTTCTTATGCCAAGTGTTAAAGCCATTCCCATTATAAAAAACACAATGTCATCACAAGAAGTGAACAAATAAATGGACTACAATCACATTTATAGAGATCACTTGAAAAGTGTGGGAGACATAACCCAACCTGGGAAAGTTCAAACTCACAGAAGAAAGTATGTAATGAATTTTTGATTCAACAGGAAGCGAATGAATGCCACAAACATGGATATAAGAAAACCTTTGATTACTAATCAGTGTATATCCCTACAAAGCTCATGATCATCCAACATTTACAACCCTTATTTTTTTATGCAAAGTCATCAAAACATATCATGAAGTATAGTTAAAAGAATTATTCCTGGGCCAGGACTTGTTCTAGTCCTCATATAACAAAGCTTTAGAACCTTCAATAGTTAGACCTGCCAAAAATAAACAAAGCATCGACAATCTTTGTTTCTGCCACACATAAGAACATGTTAACGATAGAATAGGAAAAACTTGTGCTCACTAAGATCTTGAAGTATAAAATGATATCCCTCACGATGAAGAAGCTGATGCAGTACTATGTTTGGGAAACTTTACTATTGAGCACAAAAAGGTATTAGTACTCCACGTATGAAATGAACAAGGCCCTTGTGCCCAAACAATACTTGCAAGAAACCTTGGCTGCATAATACATCGATTCAAATAAATACTAGGGAGATCACATGAGTGTCAATCCCCCATCCCAACAATTTACCTGGGACACCAATAGGAGACTGCACACTAGTGTGCTGTGAACAACAACACTTGGGCCTCAGAAGGGAAGTCAAGGCAAATCTTCAGAGCCTGTGGTGACCACAACATCCACAGTGGTGCCACGAAGATTCCTGTTTGACAATCATTCGCACCTATTGATATATTTAGGTAGTGATGTGTGTGAACACACTAGGACCGCTGGGGCACTTTTTTCCCTCTTTAGGAGGTTTTTTCCCCCCGGCTTGTATATACGCCTATTGCCCTAATGGGCTACTTATCTTTGTACATTCTCTAGTAATACATTAAGTATTGTGTGTTTGTGCTCCAAGCTTCTTCTTCTTCCTTGTGTTGTTCACGTGCTCCTGCAGACGTCTAACTCCAATAATTGGTATCAGAGCAGGTCGTCGCTTCATCTAGGGCGTCGTCGACACTCCTCCGTTTGCAGTCTCAGAATCGCACGAATTTTGGTGAGCATACTCAGCGTGTTTCCGAGATCAAAACGGCTTCGCTTTGTGGTGCCAAAATTGCGATCTGAGCTCGTTTCGGCCTCCAAACGCACTATCTCAGTGCTTGTGCAGGCTATTTCATCTTTTTGTGCCAAAGGTATATACCAGTTTCTGTTCGCCAGTTTAAGCGTCTCGAAGTTTGCTACAGGTCTAGCAGAACTCGTCTGGGCAGTTCTGTTCAACTTTTTGAGATACAGTCAATTTTCTGCATCAAGGTATTTTAGTCACCGGCCATGGCTGAAAGCAGTGATGTATTCCGTATGTTGGCTGTTGAGGATAAGTTGGATGGTACCAACTACCCATTATGGGCTTATATGATGCGACATGTTTTGGTTGAAAAAGGATTGTGGAACATTGTGCAGGGTGTTGAGAGACGTCCTGTTACACCTGCAATGACAGGTACTGCAAATACAGGTGTTGGAGCTGATGAAGATGGTGTCGAAGATGATATTCCGCAGATTCCTGTTCGTGCTGTTGTTTCTGTTGCACCTACTGCAGAGCAAATTCGTTGGGATGGCAGAGATGCCCAGGCACATGCATTGATAGCTTTTTCTATCAAATGTGCCATTATTCCTCATATTCGCTCTTGCAGAACAGCTAGGGATGCTTGGGATACACTTACCACATTGTACCAAGCTAAAAATGAGGCTCGTGTTGCTTACCTTCGAAAACAGTTAGAGAGTGAGCACATGAATGAAGTTTATTCTATGGACAATTTCCTAACAAAGATCAAAGATTTGAAGGAACAGTTGATTTCTGCTGATGAGGTTATACCAGATAGCTCACTTGTGCAGACCGTTCTGAATGGTCTTCCTGATTCATATGAGAGTTTTGCTTCTACTCTTTGGTTGATGATGAAAGGCAATCCGAATGCCTTATCATTTGAGGAGTTAGTCTCTGTTCTGTTGCAGGAAGATCAATCTAGGCAGAACAGGTCCATTATGCATGTTGCAGATCAAGCTTTCCTGGCTAGTCAGAAGGGCAAAGGAAAATGGAGCTCTTCTACTAGTAAGCAGAAATCTGCAAATGCTGCACATACGAAGAACCAAGATAAAGATGAGAAGAAATCAGAAAAGCAGAAATTGTTTTGCAAGTACTGTAAAGGGAATGATCATATCATAAAGAACTGTCCAAAACTGGCTGCAAAAGAGGCAAAGAAAAAGGAGGCTGGAATGGTTGTTGCAGAAGCCTCTACACCAAAAACAGAGTCTGCTAATCTTGTGCAGGAAGAAGAATGGGCGTTTACTACTGTTTGCAGGTTTGACCCATCTTCTCATGAGCAGTGCATGTCTGCAATGGACTCAGATGTTTGGTACTTTGATAGTGGGGCGACCAAACATATTACCTCGCAGAGCAGTCTCTTCTCTTCACTCGAGCCTGCCCCTACAGGGAATACTGTCCCATGCGGCAAAAACTCCTCTTATCCTGTTATGGGAGTTGGTAAGATCATTCTGACTATTGTTGATGGTAGTTCTTTCACCTTGTCAGATGCCTTATTTGTGCCAGGGATCAAGAAGAATCTGTTATCAGTTTCTACATTAGCCAAGATTGGCTTGGTTGTGAAAATCGTTGATGACAGGTGTACAGTTCATGATCTATCAAATGGCGATGTGATTATTGCTTCTGACATTTTATGTCGTGGGCTGTATAAGCTCATAGACTATGAAAGATCTGTGAATGATTCGGCATGTGCAGTTCATGATTCTCAGGCTATGTCAGATGCAAAGCTTTGGCATGCACGCTTTGGTCATCTGAATTTTGCTAGTTTGCTACGCCTGTAGAAATCTGATATGGTGTCTTCTTTGCCCAAGCTTGAGGCACCTGGAAAACATGTATGTGAAGGCTGTATTTTGGGCAAAATGTAGCGTTCCTCCTTTCCAAAAGATGGGTCAGTTCAGGCTACGCAGAAATTGCAACTTGTACATAGTGATGTCTGTGGTCCTATGCAGACACCCTCTTTTGGGAATTACCTTTACTTCATGACTTTCATTGATGATTTTTCCAGGTATGCATGGGTATATCCACTCAAAGCAAAGTCCGAAGTGTTCATGTGCTTTAAACAGTTTTTGGATTTGGCTGAAAATCTGTCAGCATGTAAAATGGGCACCCTCCGTTCTGATCGAGGGGGGGAATATATGTCTTCTGATTTTAATGCATTTCTGGCTGAACGTGGGATAAAACACCAGTGTACAGTGCCGTATACACCTCAACAGAATGGAGTTGCTGAACGAAAGAACAGGTCACTCATGGAGATGGCGAGGTGCATGGTCAAGAGTCAAGCTTTACCACATAGTTTCTGGCTTGAGGTTGTCATGTGTGCAGCATATGTACTAAACAGGTGTCCCACTAAAGCGCTGCAGTCTATCACTCCATATGAGGCTTGGCATGACCGCAAGCCATTTGTTTCTCATCTGCGTGTTTTTGGTTGTTTGGATATGCATTAGTGCCTGAACAACATCACAGAAAATTGGATGATAAGGCAGTAAAATGTATTTTTGTTGGGTATAGTTCTGAAAGTAAAGGCTATCGTCTGTATCATCCACATACTAAACGCATTCTCGTTAGCCGTGATGTTGTCTTTGTGGAAGATGCTATTCAGCCATTGCTTTCATGTAGTAAGGAGACATCTGTTAGCTCTAAAGACATGTATGATATGTTGATGCCTCTTTTTACAGGTGGATAGTCTAGTGCTGGTCCTAATGAGGCAACTTCTCAGCCTTTGTAGGTTTCATATGATGATGCAGATCATTCTATTTCTGATGCAGATTTACATGATGCACTTGTTGATGAGAGAGTTGATATTGAGCAGGCAAAAACTATGCCAAAATGGCTGGTGCAGACTTTGCGTGACAGCAAATTAGATGCACCTTTGTCATATCGTACTCGTTCAGGCTCTCATAGTGCCTCCTTTGCATCATATTGCTATGCTATGGCTGCGTCTAGTCTCTGTGATGAGAATGAGCCTATTTCTTTTGATGAAGCACAGAATTCAGAAAATTGGATGGCTGCCATGCAATCTGAATATGATGCTATAATGAAGAATGGTACATGGTCTTTATGTGACTTGCCTCCTGGCAAGAAGGCCATTGGCACTAAGTCGGTATACAAGCTGAAGTGTAAACCTAATGGTACAATTGACAGGTATAAGGCTAGGCTTGTTGCAAAGGGTTATGCACAGGAAAGAGGCATTGATTTTGATGAGACCTTTGCACCTACATGCCGTATGACTACTGTTCGGAGCATTTGTGCACTTGCAGCCCATCATGGTTGGAATGTACATCAGTTGGACATTAAAACAACATTTCCGAATGGTGACTTGAATGAAGAAGTGTATGTTTTTCAGCCCCGTGGCTTTGTGCAGAAAGGGCATGAAAACCAGGTGTGCAGGTTAAAGAAGGCATTATATGGTTTAAAGCAAGCACCACGTGCTTGGTATGAGAAGATACATGCCTATCTGGTTGCACATGGTTTTGTGAACTGTCCAGTTGAAAGCACCTTATATGTTAAGCGTGCTAATGATGTGCTTCTGATCATTGTTGTCTATGTTGATGACATGCTACTCACTGGTCCTATTGAGAAGCATATTGCTGATTTCAAGGCTGATTTGCATGCCTCATTTGAGATGTCTGATTTGGGGCATTTGCATCACTATTTGGGCATTCAATTTATGCAAGTTGATGGTGGAATGGCTTTGTGTCAAACGAAATATATTGACACATTATTGCAGTGTTTTGGCCTTGAAGACTGTAAGCCTATTTCCACTCCTATGGAGACAGGTTTACGATTGAGTCTTCATGATGCTGGAGATGCATTTGATGCTCTACTCTATCAGCAGGTTGTTGGATGCTTGATTTACTTATGCATTACTCGGCCAGATATTCAGTTTGTTGTCTCACAGATGAGCAGGTTTATGCATTGCCCAGGAGTCACGCATTGGAAGGCGGTTAAGCGCATCTTTCGCTACTTGAGTGGTACTCGGCTACTTGGGTTGTTTTATCCCAAGGGGGGATCACTACCGCCAGATTTGCATGCTTTTTCTGACTCAAATTGGGCTGGTTTCTATGACACTCGTGTGTCCACCAGTGGTTTTTGCTTCATGCTTGGTAGCTCATGTATATCTTGGTTGAGCAAGAAGCAGCCTACTGTGGCCACTTCCAGTTATGAGGCTGAGTATAGGGCAGCTTTCACAGCGACTGTTGAGTGTGTGTGGCTCAGACGCCTTATGGCTGATTTGGGAGTTGGCCAATCTTCTGCCACCACCATCTTCACTGACAGTCAGAGCGCATTGGCAGTTGCGAGGAACCCTGTGTTCCATGCTCGCACTAAGCACATTGAGGTGCATTATCACTATGTCAGGGAGAGGTTCTCTGCTGGGGAGATCAGCTTGGCATATGTGCCCACGCAGGAGAACATTGCAGACCTTTTCACGAAGGCTCTGCCTAGGGAGAAGTTTGAATCTTTCCACAAAGCTTTGGGCTTACTTCCTTTTGTGGAGTGATTTCCACATAGCTTGGCACTTCCTTATACATGAGTGCCAGCTCCTTGTTCACCGCATCACTCCCAGGGGGGATTTGTTGATATATTTAGGTAGTGATGTGTGTGAACACACTAGGATCTTCGGGGCACTTTTTTCCCTCTTTAGGAGGTTTTTTTCCCTCGGCTTGTATATATGCCTATCGCCCTAATGGGCTACTTATCTTTGTACATTCTCTAGTAATACATTCAGTATTGTGTGTTTGTGCTCCAAGCTTCTTCTTCTTCCTTATGTTGTTCGCGTGCTCCTGCAGACGTCTAACTCCAACAGCACCCAGCCTAAGAGCTGAAGCAAGACGCCAACCTAACAGCCAAAGCAAGATTAGCCTAGGAGGACACGAGGTCTCGAAAACAAGGCCTCAATTTTTGAGGCAGTTGCCACACGGAGGGTCACGCCCTTGCATACAGATTGGTCCTGCAAATGTAGTAGTAACAAGCCCCCACCAAAGATCTTCATGTGTGAAGAAGCTCATGACCACAAAAAGCAACGATGGCAAGGTGCCAGGATGTCAGCAGGGATAGTCCTCCGAGACAAATGTTGCACATAGTGAAGCTCATGAGCCAGTTCAGTTGAGAGGCAAGAGGAAGAGAGGGAGAAGGGTGAGGAAATTATTGCTCTGATCCTCGTCGAGGTCATAGAAATGAAGGGAAGCCATGGCTTACCCCCATCGAGCAGTTATGTCGGGTAGAAGGAGCCCAAAGAGGCTCAACTCCACCGAAGAGGATATGAATGAGAGGGGGGGAAAGGTACCTTCCCCATCAACCTCATTGCTATTGAATATGGGAGAGAATCATGGGGTAGATCGTAGCCTCCAGGTCATGCGCCTTAAAGATGAATACCTCCCCTCTTGCCCAACGTTTTCCAGAATTCATACGTGTGTCAAAATTCTAGGGAGTCGAACCTCACAAGGCCTCGTTCATCGAAATGTCATGTTACCATTTGGAGAGAGTATTTCTCATGGAAAGCACAAAAATACTATTATTTTAGGGATATTTCTTGAAATAAGACAAGAGGAAGGAGGGACAATGAAAATAAAATCTATCCCTCCCCCGAGCCCAAGACAAACACCAACTTTAAGAAATGAAAGAGATGGGAGGGTGATGCCAGAATGAGTGAGTGAGTGAGTATATGTGTATGAGAATGGGAGAGAGAAGGGGGTTAGGGGGTGTTTTTGTGCATCAAACAAACATAACTAAATCTACCCTACAAAAACAAAGAAATGGGGAGCTAAAGGTCCAAAGGAAGGGTGAAAGTGCTATGCAAGAACTCAAATCCTACACAAATGAGCAAAAAAAAATTGCAACACAATACTTTACCACACGTTCTTGATCTCTCCAAGTGATGAAAGGCCAACCATCCCTAGCAACGATGCCAAAATTTGTTGAGGTTGTAGCAAGAGAAGACCGAAACCCTCACCACCTTGCATGGAAGCAAGAAGGAAAGCTCAAGAGTGACTCTCCTCTCATCCACCCCTACCTCCAACATGTTCAAGCCATTGGCATCAGACACATGCTATGCCACATGCTTGAAAACAAGGAGAATAGAGAGTCAAGGATCCTAGTCCATGAGGAAAATACAAGCAATGCAACTACTCTACTCACACAAAGGAGAGACATGCATAAGCACACACACACCACTCTCACACACTCACAAAGACACAATACATAAATGTAAATAGTCTTGGAGTAAAAGAGAGCCTTCTTCCATTCATAAGAGATATTACATGAGAGCATGTCGACCAAGAGCTCCCCTCTTTACAAAAATGAGCTTCTATATATGGGCTAAGCTCTATTCCCCATGTGCTCTTTTGAAAAGTCAAAAAGTGAATCTCTCTCTAACTAGCATATCTTCTAGGATATTCCAAAATCAAGTCTTGTAACCACCAAATCCCAAGAATATGCATGCGTGGGATTTTCTACGTGGGATTTCCTTAGAAGGGCCAAAAAGGTGAGATATCCAAGGGTTACCTACACTATCGTATAAGAGAATATTAAAAAGTGCCTCTAAGAGAGTGTTCACATGTGACACTCAAATATATACAAAAAAGGTTATTCTCATGGTCTAGGAAGGGTTTCTATGCTCAATTGTGGATGTGTGCATACTCTACAACCCAACACATGGACATACATGACATTAATGGTGGTGATCTTAAGTATGTTCTCATAGAATCCTGATGGTTGTAGATGCAAAGACAAACAAACAAAGGCCATACACCTATAATGACAATTACTCGACCAAGAGTAAAGAGAAAATTAAAAAAATGTTATTTGTAAGTTCATCTACAAGATAGAGCACACTAAATGGGTATTGCCTATTGTAGTAGTCCCAAAAGAGAAATTTGAGGGTGTGCATTAATCTCAAGAAAGTAAATGTCATTTCAATTAGAGATAGCTACCCACTTCATGGACCATCTTTTGGAATGAGATGCTCATGAGGAGTTTTATAGCTTCCTTGATGGATTCTCAATCCATAACCAAGTGGCCATTGCACCAAAAGGCCAACATAAGACAACTTTTCCCACCAAATGGGGCATATATGTATTTTGTGTCATGCCTTTTGGGTTAACCAATGCTCCTGCCACATTTCAATTACTAAAGTGTCATGTATTTAAAGAATTTCTCCGAAAATGTATGGAAGGGTATGTAGGTGATTTTTGCTCATATTTAGATCGATGAAAACAACATATCCCCACTCTGCAAAAGATATTCGAGAAGTGCAAAATTCAAATGGTTTGCCTAAATCCTAGAAAGTGTGTTTTTGTGGCCAAATAAGGGAAAATATGAGATCACATAGTTTTTAAGAATGGGATTTTCATAGGTGAAGATAAATTAAAGTCGATATTGGAATTTCCTTGCCCTACAACTACCTAGGAAGTTCAAGCCTTCATGGGGCATTGCGGATACTATAGACATTTTATTCACTTGTTTGTTGTGATTGTGAAACCACTTTATGGCTTGATTGCAAACTTTGAGTGGAATATTGAATGTCAAGCATCATTCTTAGAGCTCATTGGGTGTATGAGTGAGTAAGTAAAACAAATAGAAGTCCATACAAGAGCAAGGAAGGAGATTGAACCATAGAGACACATGATGGCTGGAAGATATGCCAAACAACCAAATATGTGCATATGGCTAACAATTGACTTCCACCCATTCCAAGCCGTATAATGACTCTCAATGATTTTGTATGATAACTATTCAATACATGGTTTGCACACATGGCCACTTCCATCCAAAACTTATATGAAGATGCTTTCCTTAGCCATACATGGTGCCATTTCAAGAAGTGTTTATTCTTGCACTCCATAACACCATTTTGCTGAGGTGTATATGTGCATTGTAAATTAGTGCACAATACCTCTTTCAAAGAGAAAAATTAAATTCATGTCACGTGTATTCACCGTCATGATCCATGTGAAGAGCCAAAAGATTGTAATAAAAATTTCCAGCCATAGCTAAAAATGTTTTAAAGCAAGAGAATACCTTATTCTTCGCTTTCATAGGATACATCCAAGCATAGCATGTTGCATCATCAATTACGGTAACAAAGTGGACATGCTTTCCAAAAGATGGAGTCTTGACAGGACCATATATATCATTATGAACAAGTTGCAATTTTCATGTAGCATGTGTAGCATCATGTTTGGGAAAAGGAGCACAATCCATCTTTCCAAGTATACAACTTTCACATGCATGCATTTCAATGGACTTACATGTTGGTAAACCAATAGCCATATCCTTCTTTTGCAATTAAAGCAAACCATTGAAGTTCAAATGACCAAAATGAGCATACCATAACTCCATTTCAACCATAGAAGAAGTATGTGTTGGAAGCAATAGAAGTGTAGACAATAAAAGGTCGTAACTTTTTTGGTTTAGGTGAAATGCCCTACAAGGAATTGACATGGGTTCAAAACCCATGGCAGAAATTGAAAAAAGAATCCCATCAATGACACAAAGAAAAACAATTTTTTTTTGATATCATGAGTGGTAGAATTTCCGATCGCTAAATTTAGCATAAATATTGCTTTTTTGATGCAAAGATCACTACAATTGGCTTTTTTAAGAGCACTAGTTTTGGCAATAATGCTTTTTTAATTGTGCTTTTCAAAGGTTGCCAAAAATATATAAGAAACCCATAAGCTCACTTTAGATCATCTTGTCAAGGATTTCAAATACTCAACGCAAGAAGATCACTAGGAGGAGAGTTCCTATACTCTTGGAGGAGGTGTGCTCTACATCTCGAGTAATTTGGAGGAGTTGATGTCAGCCAACCATCAACATCACTTGCTGAGTTATTGTGAGTAACAAGTCTATTTCTATCTTACTTGTTCATTCACTAGTTTTTTATTTACATTAATCAGAATTAGGTTTTTTTGTAAAACAATTCTAAATTTTTAATATTCTTCATATTCTCTCACACACACTCTTCATACCTAGGCACACATTTTCTTGTATCTAATTCCTATTTCTGCCTAGATTGAGATCTTGTCAGTTTGTATCATATTCACACATTGTAATTTGACATTGGAATATAAGTTAGTGTAGGTAAGCATCCTAGCTTACCATACACTTTGAAACAACTGTCTAGTCTCTCTCTATCTCTCACTCATCATCGTTTTGAGTATTAAGGTGTGTATGCTAAGGTTCATGTGTTGGAAAATCCCATAAACCTATGATTAATTGGTATTGAAGCCCATCACACTTCCAACATTTGGTATTAGAGCATATTTGGCATACACCCTTAACAAGATTAGTGACTATAGACTTGAGAATGAAGACAAGCTTGAGGGAATGTCTAACTATCTAATGTGGAGTTTTATGATGATGAATTTGTTAGTATCTAAAGACTTGTGTAATATTGTCCATGGCACTTATCCAAGGCCAAGACAAGACAGAGATGAGGCTACTTCCTCTTCTAAAAGAACCTCTGTTCCTATTTCTACTCAACAAGAGGTTAGTGAAGTAGAAGGAACCACTTCATCATCAAGAGTCAGTGGTGCTACTATCACATTATTTCATACAAAAGAGCAATCCAAATAAGATTCAAGGGATGCACAAACACTTTCATATATTATTATGGGAGTCAAGAGGCATCTATACCCCAAATCATGTCATGTAGAATCTCTCAACAGGCTTGATTGGAGTTGGAGAATCTCTATCAGAGCAAAAACCCTACTAGGAAAGCTCATCTAAAGAGACAGCTAGCCAACACAAGGATGAAAGTTGGTGAGTCAGTTCAGTCACATATTTTGAAGCTCAAAGATCTATGAGATCAGTTACTCAATGTTGGAGTTGACATTTTAGATGAAGAGATGATAAATACACTTCTAAACTCACTTCCATCCACATATCGTGCTTTTGTTACTTCTTTATCTCTCTCTACAAGAGATAGAGAACTTTCATATGAAGAGTTAAAATTCTTGTTACTTCAAGATGAAGATAAAAAAAAGAGTATGGAAGAGAATGATAAAGTCATGTTATCATCATCAAAGGGAAAGAAGAAGAAGGAGACAAAGAAGGATACGAAGAGTCAGTAATCCAATAAGGAAAGTAAGTATCCTAAGTCTTCTAGTAGTTCCCTTAATGCTTCCTCTACACCCAAAGAAAAGTCTTCGAATACATTTGATTCAAAGAAAGGAGTATGTCAATATTGAAGAAACTAGGTCATTTCATAGTAGAATGCAGAACAAGGATTTTTTATGAGAAGAAGAAAGCATCAGATAATAGTGTTGAAGATGATCCAAAATCGAAATCTTCAAAGGTAGATTCATATGCATGTGTTTCTATTGAAGAGGTAGCTTTTGATCACGCAATATTAAATGCAATCTCAAATAATCCTTGGATTTTTTATTCTAGAGCTACTAAGCATATGATAGGTTGTAAAAAGGTATTTTCTTCCCTTTCTAACTCTTCGGGTAGAAGAGTGACTATTACAGATGGTCATGGTTTGGACGTTTTTGCTATTGGAGAAGAAAACTTAAGTCCACATCAAGTGGCAATTTCCAATGTTCTTTATGTTCCAGACATGAAGAAGAATTCGCTCTCTATCTCTACTTTCTTGTCAGATGGTTATCAAGTTATTTTCAAGAAAGATTCATGTCACATCCTCTCACCTAATGAGGAAATTTTTCTACTTCAAGCTGAAAACAGAAGTGGCATGTTTGTGTTATCCAAAATTAGTCATGCTAATGTTGCTAGGTATACTACACCTACGAAGAACATGAAGTTATGATATGCTAAATTTGGTCATATCAGTTACACAGCTCTCAAGCATATCAAAGATCAAGGTATAGTAGAGAGTTTGCCTACTTTTGCTATACCAAATGATGCAGAGTCATGTGAAGGATATCTTGATGGAAAGCTTCACAAACTACCTTTCAAGAAGCATGGATACATCATGGCCACAAGGAAGTTGTAGATCATACATTCAGATGTGAACAGTCCGATGTGAACAGATTCTATTCAAGGTTTCAGGTACTTTGTTTTTCTTTTTAATGATTTCTCAAGATATTCATGGATTTATGGTCTTAAAGTAAAGCCATAGTTTTTTTCTACCTTTCAGTTCTTAGCTATGGTTGAAAATGAAATTCAATCAAAGATCTAGATTTTGAGAAGTGATAGAGGAGGAGAGTACATGTCAAAAGACTTTAGTTCTTTTCTTGAGGACGAAGGTATCTCTCATCAATTCATTATTGCTTACACACCAGAACAAAATGGTATAGCAGACAGAAAGAATAGGATACTTGTTGAGATGGTATGTAGCATGATGTCATCTAAAAAGCTTTCTCCCAAGTTTTGGTTTGATGCAATACATACAACTAATCACATTCTTAATAGATCTTCCACAAAAGCTTTGAAGGTCATCACACCTTATGAAGCTTATTATGGGAAGAAACCCAATGTGAGTTACTTTAAAGTTTTTAGTTATCTAGCTTATGTTCACATTGAGTAGAAAGATCATGGTAAGCTTGATGTCAAAGCCATTAAAGTCGTCTTTGTAAGTTATGCAATTGAAAGCAAAGCATAGAAATTTTATGTTCCAAATACAAGTGATATCATACTCTCATTCAATGCATATATTGCAAAAAGTCATGTTGATATATTTAGGTAGTGATGTGTGTGAACACACTAGGACCACCACGGTACTTTTTTCCCTCTTTAGGAGGTTTTTTCCCCCAGCTTGTATATACGTCTATAGGCCTAATGGGTTACTTATCTTTGTACATTCTAGTGGTAATATGTTCAGTATTGTGTGTTGTGATCCAAGCTTCTTCTTCTTCCTTGTGTTGTTTGCATGCTTCTGTAGACATCTAATTCCAACAATTGGTATCAGAGCAGGTCGTCGCTTCATCTAGGATGTCATCGACACCCCTTTGATCACAGTCTCAGAATCACACAAAATTTGGTGAGCATACTCAAGGTGATTAGGAGATGAAAATGGCTTCGCTTTGTGGTGCAAAAATCACGATCTGAGCTCATTTCGATCTTTGAATGCACTATTGTAGTGCTTATGTAGGCTATTTTGTATTTTTGTGTCAAAGATATATACCATTTTCGGTTCGCCAATATAAGCATCTCAAAGTCTGCTACATGTTTAGTAGAACTCATCAAGGTAGTTCTGTTCAACTTTTTTAGATACAGTCACTTCTCTACATTAGGATATTTTAGTCAGTGGCCATGGCTAAAGCAGTGATGTATTTCGTATGTTGCTTGTTGGGGATAAGTTGGACGGTACCAGTTACCCATTGTGGGCTTATATGATGCGACATGTATTGGTTGCAAATGGACTATGGAACATTGTGCAAGGTGTTGAAAAACGTCCTATTACACCTGCAAATATAGGTATTGAAGCTGATGCAGATGGCGTTGAAGATGTTGATATTCTTCAGATTCATGTTCATGCTATGATTTCTATTGCACCTATTGCAGAGAAAATTTGTTGGAATGGCAAAGATGCTCAAGCACATGCATTGGTGGCCTTGTCTGTCAAACATGCCATTATTCCTCACATTCACTCTTGTAGAACATCTAAGGATGCTTGGGATACACTTACCACATTGTACCAGGCTAGGAATGAGGCTCGTGTTGCTTACCTCCAAAAACAGCTAGAGAGTGAGCATATGAATGAAGGTAATTCTATGGATAGTTTTTTGACAAAGATCAAGGATTTGAAGGAACAATTGATTTTTGCTAATGAAGTCCTCCCTCACAACTCACTTGTGCAGACTGATATGAATGGTTTTCCTGACTCATATCAGAGTTTTGCTTCTACTCTTTGTTAGATGATGAAAGGCAATCCAAATGCCTTAACATTTGAAGAGTTAGTTTCTATTCTACTGCAAGAAGATCAATCTAGGCAGAACATGTCCATTATGCATGTTGCAGGTCAAGCTTTCTTGGCTAGTCAAAAGGGCAATGGTAAATGGAGCTCATCGACTAGTAAGTAGAAATCTGCAAATGCTACACATTCAAAGAAGGAAGACAAAGATGAGAAGAAATAAAAAAAGCATAAGTTGTTTTTCAAATACTATAAAGCAAATGATCATGTCATTAAGAATTGTCTAAAACTAGCTACTAAAGAGGCAAAGAAAAAAGAGGTTGGAATGGTTGTTGCAGAGGCCTCTACACCAAAAACAAAGTCTACTAATCTTATGCAGAATGAAGAATGGGTGTTTACTACTGTTTGTCGTTTTGACCCATCTTCTCCTGAATAGTGTATGTCTACAGTAGACTCAGATGTTTGCCAGTACTTTGATAGTGGGGCAACCAAACATATTACCTCGCAGCACAGTTTCTTCACTTGACTCGAGCTTGCCCCTACAGGGAATACTATCACATGCACCAACAACTCCTCTTATTCTATCATGGGAGTTGGTAAGATCATTCTGACTACTGTTGATGGTAGTTCTTTCACTTTCTCAAATGCTTTACTTGTGCTAGGGATCAAGAAAAATATGTTATTAGTTTTTGCATTAGCCAAGATTGGCTTGCTTGTGAAATTTGTTGATGACAGATGTACAACTCATGATCTATCAAATGGTGACATGATTATTGCTTCTGGAATTTTATGTCGTAGGCTATATAAGCTCATAGAATATGAAAAATCTATGAATGATTCAGCATAAGCAGTATTTGGTTCTGAGGCTATGTCAGATGTAAAGCTTTGGCATGCATGCTTTGGTCATCTTAATTTTGCTAATTTGCTACACCTACAAAAATTTGAAATGGTGTCCTCTTTGCCCAAACTTGAGGCACCTGGAAAACATGTTTGTGAAGGTTGTATTTTGGGCAAAATGCAACATTCATCCTTCCCAAAAGATGGTTTAGTTTGAGCTACTCAGAAGTTGCAGCTTGTACATAGTGATGTCTATGGTCCTATGCAGACACCTTCTTTTGGAAACTATTTTTACTTCATGACTTTCATTGATGATTTTTCCAGGCATGTATGGGTATATCCATTGAAAGCAAATTTTGAAGTGTTCATGTGCTTCAAACAGTTTTTGGTTTTGGCTAAAAATTTGTTAGCATGTAAAATGGGCACCCTCTGTTCTGATTGGGGGGGATATATGTCTTCTTACTTTAATGCATTTCTAGGTTGAATGTGGGATAAAACATTAGTGTACAATATCGTATACACCTCAACAGAATGGAGATTTTGAATGCAAGAATAGGTCACTTATGGAGATGGCAAGGTGTATGGTCAAGAGTCAGTCTTTACCGCATAGTTTCTGGCTTGAGGCTATCATGTGTGCAGCATATGTACTTAACAGGTGTCCCACTAAAGCATTGCAATCTATCACTCCACATGAGGCTTGGCATGGTTGCAAGCCATTTGTCGCTCATATGTATGTTTTTGGTTGTCTGGCATATGCATTAGTGCCCGAACAACATCACAAGAAATTGGATGATAAAGAAGTAAAATGTATTTTTGTTGGGTATAGTTCTGAAAGCAAAGGCCATTGTTTGTATCATCCATTGACTAAATGCATTTTGGTTAGCCGCGATGTTTTTTTTGTGGAAGATGCTATTCAGCCTTTACTTTCATGTACGAAAAAAACATATGTTAGCTCCAAAGAAATTATGATAATTTGCTACCTCTTTTTACAGGTGGACAATCTAGTGCTGGTCCAAATGAGGCAACTTCTCAACCATTGCAGGTTTCATATGATGATGCAGATCATTCCATTTCTAATGTAGATTTGCATGATGCACTTGTTGATGAGAGAAAACATATAAAGTCCACAAAAGTTAGCAAAGAAGAAGTCTCATGGAACATGAAGCAGCCTCTACAGTGATTTGCTCACTTGAAAAGATCTACATCAATAATGACAACACACTTGAAATTAAGACCTCTCAAGACAACCAAGCCATACAATTTAGACAACATTGTTGAGGACCACAAGATCTAGAAAGGGAAGTGTAACATGATATGGCAAACCCCATAAAAATTTTCAAGTTTTTCAATTCTTTTCCACAAACTTTGTATATCAAAGAGTTATATATAGATGCAACATCAGACTTTTGTAAAGCTTTTAGCATAGGGAAGAATGATCCCTCAAAAAATCCACAAAACAAGATCAATTGGAGTATTTTATTTGTAATTTTTAGAGTTAAAAAAAAGGAGTGGTTATGAGGAATCCATTATAAAAAGACCAAAATCTTCATTTGTAAAGACTTTTTGCTAGTGTGAGTAACATAACTCTTCTTCTTGAAATTTTGGTACAAAGTTTTCATGGCTTCTTGGTGTGATTTTTTCAATGTATTCTAAAAGAGGCACTTCTAATGTGCATCAAGAGGGTGTTCCTTGATTGGTTTTGGTCTCCAAGTGTGGGGTACGATAATTGATTTTTGATGGGTTGTTTAGGTGATCCCTTAGGATTGACTTCTAATGAGTTGGTATGAGGGATGATTCCCAATAGGGTGGTGCTCTTTGTCATATAGGCCTGCTACCACACCAACACGATGCTAACTTCACACTCTTCTAATGTAGTTGTGATGAGAGTTGAATGGTGTTTAACTATTTTATTAGATTCAGATGGAGTCATGACCTAGATAACTTCTAATAAACTTGATGATGCTCTTTCGATTAGTTTTCATTGATAATCGTTGAGGTGGACTTCAAAGGGTCAACCATTGAACCCTCTCCTTACCTTGGAAGCACACAAACATCATCAAATAGCAGGTGCTGACATCAGTGTGGTTTCAATTAGGGAATGACATGATGTCTGTAGCTATAGTCAAGGGTCCTTATTTTCAAAAGAAGCACTCATGATCTTTGAAACTCATCCTAAAGTTTGAATTGGTTTTCTTGATGAAAATTCTCAAATAAAAATTTTCAACTGCCCGATTTACAATATGATATTTCATGTGGTTACCAATGGGTATTTCTCCATGATCCAAGGCGACCTCGAATGCTTGGTATTGGGTTGATGCTTATTTTAGGCCCGCTAGATTGAAGCCTAACTAACCTCATGGTGTCGATCAACTTTGAAAATGTCAATAAAAGTATGTTCACCCATTCAAGTGCATGGAGACATGTCTCATGAAGCTATGGAGTCCACATACATGCTCAAGAGGAAGATCAACATGCATACATTCACTTAAACGCAAGAATACACACCAAACATGCATAAAAAACACTTATCTTAGGTGGGTATGAGGTAAGGACACCTTAAGCACACCATGGAAGCTCCAAATGAAGAAGGAGATGGAAGAGAAGAGCTCAAGAAAAGATATGCACGAATTTCTATGTAAATGAATCAAAAATTCTTACAAAAATAGGGTTTTTAGCTTTTATGTGAAAACACATGACCCTTTTCACATGATTTTTTGGACAATTAACTTAAAAATTGGTTGCATTCCTCAATAGATGCTCAAAATAAGTCATAAAAATACTAGAATAATACTAGAGTCTCAAGGACTTTGTGAACTTTACAAAAGTGGAGTAATTTTACAAATAACCTCTTTAAAATAGGTCAAACTATACATGAAATTAACAAAAAATGTAGGAAAATGTAGCAATTGGTGCCTCTTGATCCCAATTCTCTTTGCTCTAATGTCCTCTTATTTCTTGGCCTCTTCCCAAGAGATATGACATGCACTTCATGGCCCAAATGAAAAACTTGGTGCACCCCTTCTAGCTTTATATATTTACACTACCTCTTTTCTTTTCATCTACCAATAACTCGCCCCTACCTTGCCATCCCTGACAAGCCTTTGGTGGAGCTTGGTAGGGTTTGTAGAAGGCTGAATTTTTCTTAAATGTTTAGATCACTCTCGTGATTCTCTTTGGTCAAGTAGATAAGATGGTTTTTCCATGAGAAGGTCCATCTTCCCCATTGGATCATTATGAAATTGGAAGTAGCCATGTCCATAAGTATGACATTGAATCTGTTGATATGGCTATGTGTTAGCTTATAGAAATATTTGGAATTCTTTTCAAAGACCCCATATGGAATGCCTACCCAAAGTAGCCATGTGACGACTATCCAAAAAATTGAATTCTATTATAATATGCTATTTTAAGGGTGTCTGTTGGATAAAATAAAAGAGGAGTGGAGTAATGTTGTAGCAAAACTCTTGCAAGTTGGGAGACACATAGAGTTTGTAGGGAATGGCTGACATCTAAAAAGTTGCATATGGTAGGGTCCCAACCTTATCCTAGCAAGAAGCTATTGTGATACACATATATTCAAGAGTTGTTGCATTTTCCATCAGAGCTCCTATGCACGAGTAGTTGATTCAATACTCACTAGTGTGTTTCTACACCCCTTCTAGATTTATATCTTTACATCTACCTCTTTTCTTTTCATCTATCCCACCCCTCCTAAACCTTCTCATCCCTGACAAGACTTTGGTGGAGCTTAGTAGGGTTTGTAGAAGGCTGGCTTTTTCTTGGATTTTTAGATCACGCTTGTAATGCTCTTTGCCCAAGTAGATAAGATGGTTTTTCCATGAGAAGGTTCATCTTCCCCATTGGATCATTATGAAATTGGAAGTAGAAATCTACATATGAACCTATGCTAGTCAATCTCATTGTATTTATTCCGGATAAATGTAAAAGTGAAAAGAAGAAAGAATCTCATGAAGGTGGGATGCTAAACCCACGACTCATTTGATAGAGGAATCAAATCAATTACATCCCTAAAGTCTAGGATCACTTTTAGGTGAGAAGATTCAAAATTCACATTCAAATAATGTGTATAAATACATATGGATTTAGTTGCATAATATGAGAGCATTTATGAGGGGCGTTGAGCTAAAAACTTGAGCATACATTTGTTGCGAACATTTGTTTTATGTAGGGTACAAGTTTCAAATTATGTAAATACCTTTGGGAAGTCTTCAAATACTTCAAGAAGGCTCATATTATTCATAAAATGTAGCAAAAATACCACGTGAGCTCTAGAACATGGTGAGTCAAATTAGTGAGTCACAAGGGAGCTTCAGCGGTGTCCTAGTGGAAGGTCGATGTGGCTAGTTCTCAAAGTCCATCAATACTTTGCTTATTTGAGCACTTGAGTCATGTAATACCTCCATCCAAGTGTCTACCACGAATTTAGATGTATTAGGAAGGTTTTAGATTAGTTTCCAATGCTATAAAAAGAGGAGAAAAGTCGTGATCTTGTGGGATGTCCAAGAGAGTCATATGTGTATCTCTACACTGCTGTAGTTTTGTATGCAGAGATTGCAGAGCTTGTATCTCCCTCATTATATATCCAAATTACATGTTTGATAGCTCATTAGAAAGCTCTTACTGTCTACTTTCTTCCTGTAAATTTTCATAATCATTGGATTTGTGAGCTGAGAGAAATACTCTCTGCAAGTAGTGTGTGTTCTCTGTTTTTTTATCCCTGCTGAAGGTCTCCATTAAACCTCAAACTTGCAGAGGTCATATCTCCTTGTGTATGTATCCAAATCATGTGTTCTTTGGCTTGTTAGAAAGCTCTTTAAGTCTACTTGTATTCTGGAAACTTTCAAAGTCATTGGAGTTGTGAGTTAAGAGCAGTTTTCTCTGCAAGTGATGTGTGTCCTCAGGTTCATCTCTGTTTCAAGGTCTCCATTAAAGCTGCATATTGCAGAGGTCATAGCTCATTGTGTATTTATCCATTTGAGGTGTTCTATATCTTGTTGGAAAGATCTTAGAGTCTAGTTTATGTGTGTGAAACAGTTTTGGAAAATTCTAAGTGAATAAAGAGCAATTTTCTCTGCAAGAAAATTGGTCTATGCATACAAGTTAGTGAAAAAGTCAACTAGGTCCTGTTGGGTTTCACCTACTTCTAGCTATACTTTGGAGATCAATAAAATCCAACAACATTGAGCTCATATTATTTATGTGTGGTCCCCTACACTACCTCTCTACTATATGTGCAATATCATTCATATTTTATACATCTCATTCAGTACATCTCATTCAGTACATCTCTGTCTACTGTCTACTGTAGTATCTTCATCATTACAGTGAACTTGTGGAATCGATTTCTCTATGTGTACTCATCAACTTGCTATGATTTAACTTGTTATAGTCAATGTAAATTATCTAATGATCACATATAAAACTTTGTTAAGTTCAATTTAGTAGATTTCAAGATATGGAGCAAAGAAAATGACTATGTCTACACATTTTCTAGATTCTGAAAGTTTGGGATGACCCCATTGACCTGCTAGATTCCTTTCTCTTTGCATGGTCCAGCTAAATTCATGAAAAACTTGCTTTAGTTAGCTATACACTTCAATTTGATGTGTGCAGAAGCTCTCTGGTCAATTCATACTAGGTTGTGAGCTTTAAGCATAATATTGAGACCTTCTCTTCCCAAAATAGAAGGTTCTTCTCATCTCTTGCATATACAAGTTATCTGTTTTGATGCAAAAATTTGAGAATTATGCTCCAAAGGACTTAGTGGTTCTAATTACATCATTGTGAAGCTAAAGAAGTCTATAAAGCATCCTTGAATCTAGATTGGCTCGTGTAGAGCAGTATTTTGGAGCACTACCTCATCTTTGAACTTATCTCTTCATCAGCTCATAGTGGTATCAAAGAAACTAAGCAACATGGGAGATGGATTTCCTTCATCCATAGAAAAACTGGATCGAGGTAACTACTCAGCCTGATCACTTAGAATGGAAGCTTATCTTCAAGGAAGAAACCTCTAAGGTTACATATCTAGAGATATGATTATGCCAATCCTCAGAAGCAAGGACCAACCAACACAAGAAGAACAAGAGAGGTTACATGGTGCTCAAAGGATGCTCTAGCAAGGTCATATATTCTAAACTCAACCTATGATTTTTTACTTCCACACATCAGGAGTTGCAAGACTTCACAAGAGACTTGGAGTGCTCTTGAAGCATTCTTCTCATCAAGTACCAAGGCAAGGAAGAATCAATTGTGGATGGAATTCACCACACTAAGAAGATTCTCCATGTGGCCTAACTAATCATATCACTGAGAATTGTTTCAATAATCCCTTGAACCAAAGAGGTACACGTAACAACAGAGGAGGCTATGGAAGCTCAAGAGGTATATTCAACAACAAAAATGGATACAATAACAACTCATACAACAACAACAACTATCACAGAGAATATAGAGGAAGGAGAGACTAACAATTATGCAAATGACCAAACCCAAGAAGATTCACTTCTTCTAATGAACATGAACATGAAGCAAGGTAAAGCAGATGAACATGTATTCTATATAGACTCAGGTTGCTCAAATCATGTAGCAGGTAATGTAGCTCTACTCTCAAACTTGGAGAATCCAAAGAATAGACATGAAGTCCAAACAGGAGATGACACAAGACATCCACTTGAGAAAATAGGTAATGCAAAGACTTCATATGGTAACATGAACCTATTGAGCAAGGTATTATATGTGCCAACTATCACTAAGTACCTCATAAGTGTAGGCCAAATTGTTGAGCAAGGATTGTAGGTCAAATTCACAAAGAATGGAGCATTTGTTGAAGATCCACATTAGGGATTCAAGAGGATTGCAAGAGGAGAAAAATCAAGTAGATTATTCACATTTGAACTCCAAGATACTTTTTTCAATTATGGTAGCCAAACTCTGTGAGATTTGGAAATTTGGCACAAGACATTAGCTCACATAGGTAAAAGAGCTCTCAAGCAAATCAATAGGGATGAGAGTGTATGTGGTCTACCAAATATATCCAAACAACACATGATCTATAAATGTAGTGTTTGTCAATTTGGTAAGTCAAATAGGCAACCTTTCACAAAGAAAGGATACATTCATGAAGATCTATTGGAGCCAGTCCATAAAGATGTATGGGAACTAAGCAAGAAGCCTTAAATCTCTGGATCCAATTATTATGTATCATTCATTGGTGATTGTAGCAGATGTACAATATTATACTTTATGAAGCATAAAGATGAAGTGTTTTCATGTTTCAAGAAATGCATAGCTCTTGTAGAAAATCAAACAGGTAAAACCTTGAAGAGACTAAGGTCAAATGGAGGGGGAGAATATTTCTCCCAAGACTTTGATTCCTATCTCCAAGAGAGAGGAATTAAAAGAGAGATCACTACCAGGTATACACCATAGCAAATTGGAGTGTCAAAAAGAAGAACTAGAACAATTGTGAAGGTTGCAAGGTCAATGCTAAATGAGAAGAAGCTACCCAATTACTTGTGGGTAGAGGTTGTATCTAAAGCCACATACCTAGTCAATAGACTCCCATCAAAACCATTCGATGGCATGACATCATATGAAGCATGGAATGGACGAAAAGCCTACTATGAGGGTACTCATGAGTTTCATCTTCCAAGAATTGGAAGATATTTCAAATGGATGTTAAAAACGCCTCTTTAAATGGTTGGATATCAAAGGAGGTATATATGGCTCAACCTCGTGATTTTGAAGAACAAACATATCTTGAACATGTGTGCAGGTTAAGGAAAACTTTGCATGGCTTGAAGCAAGCTCTTAGAGCTTGGAATCATAGACTTATTACCTACTTGTAGGATAAAGGTTTCAAAGTAAGCATGGTGGATCCTTCCCTCTTCATTAAGAGGAATCATTCAAAGGTCATATACCTATGTGTACATGTTGATGATATAATAATTATAGGAAATGATGAAGAAGGAATCAGGAAGATTAAAGCTCAAATGAAGGTGGAGTTCAAGATCATGATCTTGGTTTGCTCACATACTTCCTAGGTTTGGAAGTGGTATATACAGAGAAAGGTATGTTTTTCACCCAAAGGAAATACATTGGAGATATGCTCTCCTAAATTCAAAATGGAGAACACAAAGGCTGCAAGTACTCCCATGGAAGTAAATGTGAAGTTAAGTGCTCATGAAGGTGAGTTAATTGAAGATATAACTAGCTATCAAAGTCTAGTCAGGAGCTTAAACTATGCTATGCTAACTAAAGTGGATATTTGTTATGGAGTAAGTGTGTTGAGTGAGTTCATGCTTACTCCAAGGAAGCCTCACATGGAAGCAGCCAAGAAAATCCTAAAATATTTGAAGGGCACAATCAATGAAGCACTATACTATCCATATACATATGATATAGATGTTAAACTCTTCGATGATGCAAATTGGGCAGGCTCTAAAGATGATAGGAGAAGCACATCTATATATCTTACTTTTGCATGTAAAAAATTAATCTGATGGTCTTCTAATAAGCAACCCACAGTTCCTCTTTCATCAATAGAACATGAGTATAGAGGACTTACAAATGCTACACAAGAAGCTATGTGGAGTAGATCCCTACATTCAGATGTACAGTTGAACACTTCAACTCCACATATATGTGGAGATAATATTAGCTCATCACATCTTGCTGCTAGCCCAATCTATCATGCCCAAGACTAAACATATAGAAGATCACTATCATTATGTTAGAGAGAAGATTATGATCAAAGAGATTCAACTCTCCCATGTATCAACTCATCAACAATGTGGAGATATGATGACAAAGACCTTGGATAGAAGCAAATTGAATAGTTTCAAATCAGTGATTGGATTGTAGGAAATCTTGAAGGAATGAAGACTTACGCATCTTAGGCTTGAGGGGGAGCTATTGGTGCAATTAGCAAGACTAAGTGCATTGTGAATTTACCTCTTCCCATAGAAATCTACATATGAACCTATGCTAGCCAATCTCATTGTATTTATCTTGAATAAATGTAAAAGTCCAAAGAAGAAAGAATATCATAAATTTAGGAGGCTAAACCCATGACTCATTTGGTAGAGGAATCAAATCAATTACATCCCTAAAGTTTAAGATCACTTTTAGGTGCAAATATTCAAAATTAAAATTCAAATAATGGGTATAAATACACAAGTATTTAGTTTTAGAATGTGAGAGCATTTTTGAGAGGCATTGAGCTACAAACTTGAGCATAGATTGAGCTCACGCTATCAATGTGTATTCCTCTACACTCCCTCTATACAATATGTGCAATATCATTCATATTTTATACATCTCATTGAGTACATCTTTGTCTACTATCTGCTGCAACATCTTCATCATTATAGTGAGCTTGTGGAATGGATTTCTCTGAGTTTGCTCATCCATTTGCTATAATTTAACTTGGGATAGTTAGAGTAAAGTTCCTAGTGTTCATGTATCAAATTCTATTAAGTTCAATTTAGTAGATCTCAAGATATGTAGCAAATTTGTGTCTGCACATCTTCTAGATCCTGAAAAGTCGGGATTACCCCTTTGACTTGCTAGATTCATTCCTCCTTGCATGGTGTAGCTGAATTCATGAAATAACTTGCTTTATTTAGCTGTGCACTTAAATTAGATTTCTGCAAAATCCCAGTGGCCAATTCATACCATGTTGTGAGCTTTGAGCATCATATTGGACCTCTTTCTCCCAAAATAGAAGGTTCTTCTCATCTCTTGCATATACAAGTTATCTGTTTTGATGCGAACTTTTGAGAATTATGCCCCAAAGGACTTAGTGGTTCTAAGTGCATCATTGTGACTCTAAAGAAGCATATTAATCATCCTTGAACCTATATTGGTTGGTGTAGAGCAGGATTTTGTACCAGTACCTCATCTCTGAATTTATCTCAGCATCTCCTCATAGTGGTATTAGAGAAACTAAGCAACATGGGAGATGGATTTCCTTCATCCGTAGACAAATTGGATTGAGGTAACTACTTAGTCTCATTGTTACCCTTAGTGTCCATGTGAAAGGCCAAACGGCCACTGGACACTTCTTTGTATATGTTCTTTAATAAAACATATAGTGGCCTGGTCAGTCACAGACCGTAAGTTCGATCGCATTTTTAAGACCTAAGAAGTCCGTCTCCGTGCGCCTTGTGTACTATGTTTTCCTGCATATTCTGCAGCTTCTGTATGGAGTATTGTGTGTAGCCATAAGAGCTTAGTTTTCTAATCTGAGGATATTGTCGTGGAGCTCTCGAAAAGGAGAGTGCATTGTGGTGCATCGCCATAGAAATACTTCACTGGTATCAGAGCAGTTCAATGCAAAAGCTTTGTTCCTTTTGTGCGAGTGAAGGGAGCACCCCCCCTCGGCTTCCTCCAAGGCTTACGATTAAGGCAGCGACCAAGGCATAGACCTTGGCATACCTTGTCATCCTAGTCACCGAAGTCACCATTGGCACCATTGGCTGCACGCAAGGGAGGACCTCAATGATCAAGGAATATAGAGGTTCTTGGTACTTCCCGGGAGGTCACCCATCCTAGTACTGTTCCCCCTGGAGCTCACTTAACCGTGGCAATCTCTTGCCACTAAGCTACACTCTTGTGGTGTCTGAAGAAGAGGAAAGACGAAGATTGACATTACCTTGAACATGTTATGGTCCCTTAAAGCTTCATTCTTTGCTTTCAAAGCCTATTTTTGAAGCATTTTTGGGGTGTCTTTTGGAGCCATTTTGGAGTACTTTCACACATAGTTCTCTTCAGACAGGTCCAAGAACATCAAGAAGAGTGTTCTTTGTACTTCTTTGACATAAAATATCAACCTTTGGGGCTGTGTTTTTAGCCACACTCGTAAAACTACAGGTTTCCTGAAAGATTTTAGTTTTGGTGGGAGCAGTCACTGCAAATTTATGTAGGTTTTTGAGCTAAAAACATCAGAGTTGACAGACACTTGTAGATGTTATTGGATAGTTTTTGGGACGTGCATTCAGCCTTTTAGTGTCATTTTATTGCATGTGTTGAGCACATACACATCATGTACACTTTTGTGGATACCACATGTACGTCCATGTGGTCATTGATATAGCGGTTATGTTCTTTGCATAAAGCCTTTTACGTTTGATAAAGAGGGTCATGGTGAGGTTTTCTTAACTGGGAGACACCCAGATGTTGGGATCTCTTCAGTGATGCAGGTGGAAGACTTACCCAGCCTTGCCAAAAGAGATGTATGATGGTTGTTCATAGGTGCTCGATAAGCCTAGTTGGCTTCTATTGGGTAACTGATTATATGCAGTGGAGTCAGTGATTCACTATGCAGGCAAACATGTCAATACTTGCAGTTTTATGATATTTTGACACTGGTCATATGCTCATTTTGTAGAGGATACTCTGGCAAAATTTTTCAGATTTTTGGTTTTGTCAACTATACAGTGGTCGATTTACTCATTGATACACTTATTCATTGGTGTTCGGACTCTTATAGCTTCACTATCATTCCATTCAATTCTCTACCATCATGGCGTCAGAGGTCTCAGGCACATTCGGTGGATCAGGGTCTAGTGCTAGTGTTCCGAGGAACAGCTATAACTTGTAGGGCAAAGACCATTTTGAGCTCCGAAAATTTGATGGCACAAACTTTGCTCTATGGGAGAATCAGATTAAAGATGTGCTGATTCACAGGAGGCAATGGAAGCCAGTAAATGGAATTTCAAAGAATCCTAATTGGGATGAGTTAGATGAAATGGCCAGGTCTACCATTCGCTTGCATCTAGCAGATAATGTTTACTTTACAGTATTAGATTGTGAAAGCGTGGAGGAGCTTTGGAAGAAGTTATGCAATACATATGAAAAAGAGACGGCATCAAATAAAGTCTATCTGATGAGAAAATTATATGACCTTCATATGAAGGACACAGATAATGTTGTTGCTCATCTAAATGAGTTTGATATATCGAATGCCATTATTGTCATAAGAAAGGACACATAGAGAAAGATTGTTATGCATTAAAGAATGCTAAAGGTAAAGGACAGAATGTTGATGGGCATGTTCAATAGTTACCTACACCATCTACCTTGACTCTGAAGATTGAAGAAATTAATGCTATTTCTGATGATGTTGATGTGTTGACACTTGATAGTATTGTGTCACCTGAGGCTCTTATGGCTAATTCTTTTTCCCGCACCTGGCTGCTAGATTCTGGTGCTTCTTTCCATGTGACACCACATAGAGAATGGTTCTCTAATTATGCAGCAAAGTCTCTTGGTACCATGAGACTTGGTGATTCTTACCAGTGTGATGTTGCGAGGATTGGAGATGCGGTTGTGCAGTTCATTGATGGTTCAAAATTCATTATGCATAATGTATGCCATGTACCTCAGTTGTCATGCAGTTTGATGTCAGTTGGTCAACTTGATGACCTGGGTTACAAGGTGGTCTTCTATGCTCAATCCTTTCACATATCAAAGGGAAATATGGTTATTGCAAAAGGAAGCAAAGTTGGCTCACTCTATCCTTTATTTGTATCACAAAAAGAACACTTGTTAGCTGTTATTGAACAGCCTATGGCTTGTATTTGGCATGGTTGTTTGGGCCATATATCTTGTAGTGGAATGGAAAATCTTTCTCGTTATGGCTACTTACCTGTGTTATCTTTCTCTGATTTTTCATTTTGTGAGCATTGTCAATATGGAAAGCAAACCAAAAATGTGCATAGAATGCACATTGACTCTTCAATTTAGCCTTTAGATCTCGTTCACACATATGTGTGTGGTCCTATGCCCACTAGGTCCTTAGGTGTTTCTCTTTACTTTGTCACTTTCATAGATGATGCTACTAGAAAAGTCTGGGTATATCCTATCAAATCGAAGGATGAGGTATTCCCTACTTTCAAAAAATGGCTTGCTTCAGTGAGACTGAAAAAGGAACTAAGCTTAAGGCTTTACATTCAGATAATGGGGGTGAGTATACATCACATGAATTCAGCCTTTTTTGTCAGTCTAGAGGGATTCTTAGAGAGTTTACAACTCTTTATACCTCAGTACAAAATGGTGTAGTTGAGAGAATGAATAGAACTATTCAAGATCGAGTAGTCTCTATGTTGCATCATGCAAACCTCTCACAAGGCTTTTGGGCAAAAGCAGTATTGACTGCAATTCATGTGATTAACCTTTCACCTAGTACTGCCAAAGGTCTGAAAGTGGCACAAGAGTTATGGACAGGGAAGCCACCATATTATGATCATCTTCGAGTTTTTGGGTGTGAAGCATATGTTCATATACCCAAGAATCTTAGAAAAAAGTTGGACCATAAGTTAAAGAAATGCATTTTTCTTGGATATGGTCGAGAAGGACAATTCGGATGTCGCTTATGGGATCCTGAAACATGATCAGTGATCAGAAGTAGTGCTGTCATTTTCAATGAGTCTATGCATAAACAACCCATTAAGGAGGTTGAAGTGAGAAGAGTGGTGTTTGAGGATACTAGTCCTCTAGTTAGCATGCATAAAAATGCTGCACATAGGGATGTTCAAGAGAATGTCCATTCAGATCAGTCTGCACATGTTCCTATTCAGCAACCATTGAGATGTTATGCACGTGTCTCACATCCACCTGATAGATATGTTCCAGGTTTAGATTTTGTTATGCTAACAGACGCCAGTGAGCCTTCTTGCTACAAAGAGGATATGCAGACAGAGGATCATGTCAAGTGGTAGCATGCCATGAAGAGTGAGTTGGATTCTATTCACAAGAATGGTACTTGGGATTTAGTACCTTTTCCAAAGGGTGGGAAAGCTTTACCATGTAAATGGGTATATAAGCTGAAATTCACATCAGATAGTGCTTCTCCAAAGTATAAAGCATGACTTGTTGCAAAGGGTTTTAAGCAACAACATGGTGTTGATTTCGAGGAAATCTTCTCTCCAGTGGTCAAAACGACTACCCTGTGCATGTTGCTTAGATTCATTGCAATGGACTTAGAGCTAGTCCAAATGGATGTGAAAACTCCTTTCTTGCATGGAGATCTTACAGATGAGATCTATATGGAACAACCATAGGGTTATATAGTTCCTGGCAAGGAAAATCTAGTTTGTAAACCTAAGAAGAGCTTGTATGGACTTAAACAGTCCCCCAGACAATGGTACCAAAAGTTTGATGCTTTTATGAAGTCTCAAGGCTATTCTCGAAGTAATGAGGATCATTGTCTCTACACAAAGAGATGCTCAGATGGAAGCTTGATATGCTTGATAGTTTATGTCGATGATATGTTGATTGTTGGGAACTCCTCTTATGATTTGTCAATTCTCAAAAAGAATTTGAGTCAGACATTTGATATAAAGGATTTGGGGGATTCCAAACATATTCTTGGCATGCACATTACTCGTGATAGGAGTAAAAGATGCATATACTTGTCTCAAAGTGAGTACATATCCAAAGTACTTCACAGGTTCAATATGCAGGGTGGAAAGGCATTGAGTACACCTTTACCCACATATGTGAAATTGAGCAAGGATGATCGCTCCAAATCAGATGAGCATATTGGCCTTTAGTGGGAGATTGTTACCGTTAGTGTCCATGTGAAAGGCCAAATGGCCACTCGACACTTCTTTGTATATGTTCTTTAATAAAACATATAGTGGCATGGTCAGTCACAGATCGTAAGTTCGGCCGCATTTTTAAGACCTAAGAAGTGTGTCTTCGTGCTCCCTGTGTACTGTGTTTTTCTGCGTATTGTGCAGCTTCTATATGGATTATTGTGTGCGGCCATAGTAGCTCCGAGGATATTGTTGTGGAGCTCTCAAGAAGGAGAGTGCACTGTGGTGCATCGCCATAGAAATACTTCACTCATCACTTAGAATGGAAGCTTATCTTCTAGGAATAAGCCTCTATGGTTACATATATGGAGATGAGATGATGCCAATCCTCAAAAGCAAGGGCCAACCAACACAAGAAAAACAAGAGAGGTTAAATACATGGTGCTCAAAAGATGCTCTAGCAAGGTCATCTATTCTAAAATCAATCTCTAATTTTTTATTTCCATACATTAGGATTTGCAAGACTTCACAAGAGATTTGGAGTGCTCTTGAAGCATTCTTCTCATCAAGTACCAAGGCAAGGAAGAATCAACTGTGGATGGAATTCACCACACTCAAGAAGATGCCCAAGAAAAGTGTTACTGATTTTGGAAGCATTGGAGAAATCATTGATAAAGAGCAAATAGTAAGGCAAGTGATCAATGGAATAAAGGTAGATGACAAATGGGAATCTTTTATCATAGCCATGGAGTTCTACATGGACATGCAAGTTCCTAATTTCAACACTCTCATGGAAAAATTGTTCACACATGAAACAAAGCTTATGAAGAATGGAGACAACTCAAAAGGTAATCAATCCTCTACTCTCTATACAAATAAGAACAAAAATAAAGATAGCAAAGGCAAAGGTAAGAAGTCTGTCACTCTAGCACAATGGTAAGTACCAACGTGAGGAGCTTCACCTCATAAATGTCAATCCGTGGAGACGTGAGGACCGGTATGAAGACCATGAGCAAGTGAAGTGCACAAGTGCGTGAGTGAAAGCACACAAGCATGCACACACATACACACACACATGCACAAAGTAAGAGCAAAGAGTGGAACAATGGAAGATCTTCGATTACAAAAGAAATCTCTTACAAAGCTCAAATCTAGCACAAGCTAACCTCAAAAATGAGCTCTCCAGCCCTTTTTATAGTTTTTTGAGTGGTTTTGGCCCTGTCCAGACCTAGTGTCTGGCCTAGTTAAAAATTAGGTTCCAAGGCTTATTTAGGGGCTCAAACGGAGTCTAAAAATTATGAAAATTGGTAGGATGATAGTTCTAATACTCCTCAAGCTCGAAGATTCCTCGGCTTGAACAAAATGGAGTTACAAAAATGGAAAATGGTGTTTACAATGGTTTTTAGTGATAAAAATCACTATTTTTATAGGGATTTGTTCTGAAAATTTGACATGTGCTTCTTGGAGCTCCCTACATGCTCCTTCTTCTTGTGTGTCCACTTCTTTGATGTGCTATCATGCTTTGTCCTTAACCTTGAGTGTCAACACTCCCCCCCTCTAGAGTCTATTGTCCCTGACAGACCCTTGCTGGAGTGGTTGTTCCATGTAGTACTCTGAGAGGTAGCGTCCTTCATGTATCAATAGGAGCGGTCCATCTTCCAAATGTAGCTTGGTTTAGTTCTTCAGTTTTCCACTTCTAGCCTATGTGAGAGTTGGTCCCCTTGTAGGTACTTCCTTGGACTTGAGCTGGATGGTGTATGTGGGAACTTCCAAAAATTGCTAAGTGCTCAAAAGAGGTGGTCAATGTTGATTATGAGTAGTTCTCAGTGGTGGATTGCTTCCTTGCTCTTGTTGTTACCATCTTTATGTCCTCTGGTTCTTCCAACGATGTCGTTCATAGTTTTCATGCCAAGTACTTGTAACCCATAATGAATGATGGGTAAGTGCATTAGTGCATGGGTTGAAGAAAATATGTGCCTTGTGCACGGCCTTGTAATGTGGCCCTATGCATGCATACTTGGGGAATGCATTGGAAGAAGTATGGTGCAAGAAATTGGGTCTTGAGCGAAGTGCTCAAGGGTATGCTGGCAAAGAGGTTTCCTAATCTACCATGGTTATAATGTTATTACAGTAGACAATTCTTACCATGGTGAAGGGTCCATGGATCTTTACTCATCGTGTTGTACTCCCATCATGCTAATTGACCATTGTCTTGTCTTGCTTGTTGATGGATGTCCTTGCTGATGGTTCACTGAGGAGATTCTTCAAGCGCATAGTCATGTCTCCTCTCTTTGTCTTTTCTGCTTCCTCTTTTCTGTTTTTCTTTCTTTCTTCCTTTTTCTTTTGTCCCTTTTTTTTTGGAACAATGGCAGAAAATAAGAAGAAAGGCGTTAGCATCAATAAAATATTTTACATATGTCAGATGTGTCGCATGTGCCTAGGATTCTCAATTGTGTCTATGCATGGTCATGTAATGTGGCCCTATATTAATGCATACTATGGAAATGCATGACCTGAATGGTGCAAAAGACAAGGTTATGCCAAAGGCACATGGTTGCTGCACGTCAAGGCTTTCAATGTTGTTGGTGGATGTTGATGCAGTTTCTGTTGGAGGTAGCCAGTGGATCTTGAAATGATGTGATAAGTCGATGATTAACTGACAATTGACCATTCCTCCCTTTAGGGATCCATTTGAGAATAGTATTTGACTGCATAGAGATCAACTTAGGCTTCTTCATCTGTGGATGGTTGCTTGAATTTTTTATCCCTCGTGGTTGGCCCTTTGGTATTGTGGGTGTGACTGGCACTTTTGGCTTCCAAACCCATATCCGTGATGATTGTCTTCTTATTTTCTCCGAAGGGTTGAGTTTATCTTCTTTTGGTCTCTGTGCTTGGTTCTTACCCTTTTCTCTCCTTGGCTTTTGTTTTGAGACCTTTTGCATGGTGGGGAGCCTAGGCTTTTGTGCATGGAAGAGTTCTTTGGGAACCCACCTGTGTAATCGCCCTCATTGAGCTGCAACTAATTTTTTTGGTACCCAAATTTGTTGGAGGCCTTCTCCTTGAGCTGGTCGTGGTGGCTTGATTCTTGTCTTCACATGGTTAGCTTGCCTGGGGGGGGGGAATTGTGTTGGCAAAGGTGGTGGTTGCTCTCCTTTTCGTAACTACTTTCTTCTTGAAATCTCTTTGTCTATTTGATATAGCGGTTGTCATGTACTATTTTGCTTTCCTTTTTGGTTGAGTTGTGGTGAGGGCATTAGTCTTTGCACAAGAAGAGGAGTTCGCTTGTCTTTGAGCCTGTTCTTCCATGATTGAGTTCTTCTGGAACACAGAGCTTTTGACACATACAACACCTTTTTTTGCTAAGATTAGTCCTAGAAGAACTGAGAGAATGTGTGACATCTAGAAGTTCCACCTCACCCAAACAAGGGGTTTCCACACCTCCCAAACCTATGAGATAGGCTTCTATGGGCTTGATGTTCAATTGCAGGTCTTGGTAGTATGAAAGTCTAACTGCACTAGTTGTTGCACCTAAGTCAACCAATGCTCTCACAGTCCTTACACTCTTTCCTTGTCCTATCTCTATTATCACAAAGGGATGTCGATCAATTATTCGAGAAGTAGTTATGCCTGATTTTTGGCACATGTCCATGTGATATTTCGGGGCTTTCCGGTTGGCATCTAGGCCTACTGACCTTAACTTATTTCGCCTAATGCGCTCTCTAGCCTCTGCCTATGCTTCTTCTCTGACCCTCAACTCTTCCTCTTTTCGTTTCTTAGCCATGTTAAGTCTCGTTAGCATATCCTCTATAAGAGGTTCTTGATATAGCTTGACTCGACACCCACTAATATAGCTTGGCAAGGTGTCACCCTCTAGAGTGGCCAATTGAACCGCACTGCTAGTGGAAATCCTATTAATGATCATGGGTCCATATCCTCGTTTCTCCAATTTGTGAGCATGCTGCTTTAGTGTGTAAAGCAACACTAGATCGCCTTCTTTCAATCCTTTATCCTTTATATGGGCATCAAAGTATGCCTTTTGTCATTTCTTTATAGCATAGATACCTGCTACTACTCGTAGCCTCGTCTCACCTAAGCGTTCTATATCAAAGATCCTAGAGGACAATTCATGTCCATTCCACTCATGCTCTTGTGCTACTCTTAATGCAGGGATTAGGAAGTCCAATGGTAGCACAACATTTTGACCGAAGACCATCTGAAATGGGGTGGCATTGAGTACCGTTTTGTAGGCAACTCGATATGCCCAAACAGCATGATGAAGCTGTTTGTCCCAATTAGAGCGTTTATTATTTACGAGTTTTTTCAATACATTACATAGGATCTTATTCGTGCTCTCAACTTGTCCATTAGCTTGTGGATGATAGGGAGCAGACTTCTTATGTATTGCCAAGAATTCTTGGATAAGGTTTTCAGTAACTTCGTTCAAAAAGTGCGTGCCTCTATCACTGACTAACTCTATTGGTAACCCATATCTGGTGAACACGTTCTCGAATAAGAACTTAGCCGTCATTTGAGCATCATTCTTTGTCGTGGCTTTTACTTCTACCCACTTTGTAAGGTAATCTGTGGCTACAATAATGTATTCTACATGGGAGTTTCTAGCTGGGGGTTAATAGGACCTAGAAAGTCTATACCCCACTTCGAGAATGCACATCCTCCCATCATTGGCCTCAAAGGCATCTCATCTTTTCTTATCGGATATTGTGCACATTGGCATGCATCACATTTCTTCACATAAGTATGTGCATCCATATGAAGAGTGGGCCACCAAAGTCCTGCGAATAGAATGGTCTTAATTACTCATTCAGGCCCAAGGTGTCCACCTGCAACCCCACTATGTGCAGTTTCTAAGACCTTCAAGTAGTCAGATTCATGAACGCACAGTCTTAAGTATCCATCTCTGCCTCTACGGTATAGGTTATTGCCTACTAAGGTATAGTCTTTAGCCTCTTGCTCCATGCTTTGTCTTCTTGCTAGACTAGCCTCACTAGGTAGTGTCCCCAATCTCATAAAGTCCACCAATGGGGCACTCCAGTCTGGAATTAATGACACGTGATAAAGGGTGGCATGCTCCACTAGGGGTCTCTCCTGACACACTAGACAATTCTTGATCCATTCCTGTATTTCTCTGTCCATGCTAGGCCAATACACTCCTAAACATTTTAGATTCTGCAATGTTCATTGTTTAGAATAGTGATTTCCTAGCATTCCTTCATGGGCTTGTTGCAACCAACTACTATGTTCATCGTCCTCGACACAACAAGCTAATACTCCGTTTGTATCTTGTTTGTACATGCTCCCTGCCAATATTTGATATTTTTGTGATCTCACTACTTCTTCTTTGTTCGTTTTCACATTTTTATTTGTAGGGCCGAAGGTTAGGACTAGTACCAACTTATTTGCCCATTTAGGAACAACTTCTACATTGAACAGATAAGCGTCAGGTAGTTCATCTGACACTCTTTGCGGTGACTCTCCTGAAGTGATGCGAGAAAGGTGATCTGCCCTGAGATGGGTCCTACCTTTCCTAACAACCACTTCAAAGTCGTATTCCATTAGTAAGAGGAACCATCTTACTAAGCGTCCCGTATTGCAAGGTTTATTGACCAAATATAATAAAGCTTGATGATGATTGAAAAATTTGAACTTCTTGGCCAATAAGTAGTGTCTAAATTTTTTCACAGCACACACCATGCCTAAGCCTTCTCTCTCAGTTGTTGTATAGTTTCATTCAGCCACATTTAATTGCCTACTAGCATATGCTATCGGCAAATCTAGGTTTCCTTCACCTGTGGGTTGTGCTAGCACACATCCTATTGCATGATTGGATGCATCCACATGGACATGGAATGGTTTATTCCAATTAGGAGTGGTCAGTATTGGTGTTGTGCACAAACGTCTTCAACTCATTGAAGGAATTTTCGCATTCCTCATTCCACTCAAAATTTGCCAACAAACCATAAAGAGGTTTAGCTATGATTGGATACATGTGGATAAACCTACGGTAATATCGACAATGGCCCATAAAGGCTTGTACCTCTTTAACATTCCTTGGTCTTGGTAGGTCTGCTATGGCTCTTACTTTATCCTCATCTGTAGATATTCCGTTCTTAGAAACAATGTGACCTAAGATTTTACCTTGTCATACCATGAACACACACTTCTCTGGGTTCAGACACACTCGATATTCTCTACACTTGTTGAAGATTTGTCTGAGCTCAGGGATCTGGTATCTTCTTACTTGGGAATGAGCACATAAATCATCCACATATACTTCTAATTTCTTTCGCAAGAACTCTTTGAAGACATGACACATAAGCCTTTGGAATGTTGCAAGTGCATTGGTGAGCCCAAATGGCATCACACGAAATGCAAAGATTCCCCACTCTGTGGCAAAAGCTGTTTTGTGTTGATCTTCTAGGGCAATGGCTACTTGGTTGTAGCTTGAAAATCCATCAAGGAAGCTATACACTTCCTTGCCTGCAACATGCTCCAATAGATGTTTAGTGATTGGAAGTGGATAACTATCTCGAATCGTAGCAGCATTAACTTTTTTAAGGTTAATGCACACTCGCAACTTTCCATTCTTTTTGGGCACCACCACAATGGGGAACACCCATTCAGTATGCTCAATCTCGTAGATGAATCCATCTTCAATGATTCTATCAATTTCTTCTTTTATTTTAGCTGCATAAGTGTCATTATATGTGTAGGGCTTCTGTTTGGTGGGTTTGGCATCGGTGGTCATGGGGATAGTATGAGAGAAAATTTTCGGATCTACTCCCTTCAAATCCTTATAGTGCCATGCAAACACGTCCCTATATTCCCTTAATAGAGCTACAAGCTCTGCTTCTTCTTTTGCGCTTAGGTCATCTCCTATGTATGTGCATCTCTCTTCGTTCTCTTCAATGGTCACTACAATCTTTTTGGTCTTTTCTTTGTTGTCATATGATTCTCCTATAATGGCCTCTCTCTTAGGCATTCATACCAAAATTTTTCGATCTTCAACTTCATATTTCTTGAAGTTTTTTGGTACCTCGAACAATGATTCCTCCTCTTCTTGTTTCACTACTTTTCTTTTCTTTTTCTTTTGACCTCCTTCACTTCCATCCTTTGAATTTAGAGTTTTAATACTTGTGAGAGATTCTTCTTGTTTTTGGGTTAACACTCCTACATCCTCTAAATAGTGCTTTTCTGAATTAAAGCAACTATCCATTACAATGGACTCTAGATCATCGTCGTTTTCTTCTTCTTCTATGACATCACTAGGGTCACATTCTTCCAACAAGGGTTGCCACATGAACACTGAAATATCATAACCCTCCTCATCACAATGAGGTGTCCATTGTTCTTCACTGACTGCAATGTCCATGGTAGCTAAGATTTCTGCCCAACCATGAGGCTCGAATTCCTCATTTGGAAATATCATCGGTGTATAGGCTGGGTCTTTAACTGGTCTATCTCCTGGGGGAGTTCCTTCTTCTCTTGCTTTTAGGCGCTTTTCCTCTTCCTCTGCGACCTTGCACATCCACAAGTGAGTATCTTCATGCAACCATGATGGATCAGGTGAACTTCTAGAATGCACAGAGATAGAATCTTCTTTCGCTTTGTGGATAGGATTCCACTGTAGGGGTGGTACATCTCTGAAGGTGTAATCCTTCAAATTTACCTTGGTGGTGACCCCTAAGTGTTGTAAGTACAAGGAGTTGGTTCCCCAATCCTGTACTATTTGCAATCGTCATAGGAAGGGTCTTCCTAGGATCATCTCATAAACATAATTTTTCTCAAAGTCACATATAGCAAATGTGTCTTCAAACTCTATACCACAAGTGGTTAGAGTTATCCCTTCGAGCAATCCTAGAGGTCTTTCAAAATGACCGTCGGCCATTTGAAGCTTCATTCTGGTTGGTCTTAATGTGGGTTTGCCCCATCACTTCCACAAGGAGGTGGTCGCAATAGCAACACCCGCACCTGAATCTACGATCGCTTTGGTTGTGTAACCTTGGTAGGTGATGGGAAGATAAGTATTGCCTTCTTCACATTCACTCATGTCCCCTATTTTATCGAGAGGTATCTCTAGAACTTTTTGCTTAGAGCCTGCTTTTGGCATATTGGAATCAAGTTCTGGAACCTGATCCTTCACATGATTCCATAGCTCAGGTTTTGCTTTGAGCAGCTCTTCTACAGTGAGATGACACTAAACCTTAGTGTTCTTCATGACGTCAATGTTTCTTGGAACCACTAAGTCTTCATTTCTTACCAATATTGTGGGAGCTCTGATCTGAAGATATTCAAATTCCCATGGGCCTGTGAATTGTGGCAACTCTTGCAAGGAATTAGATTCAAAATCTAATCTTTCATCTTCTTGTTGCTCCACTTGGTCTCCATAAATGGAAGGAATGTCTTGGGGAAATTGATCATGAAGGTCATTAATCTCAGGAATAGGAGGGGGATTACCCTTCTCCTTGGCCCATTCTCCTCTTGTATTTCCCATAAGAACTCTTGAGAGTACTGTTGTATTGAAAGAGGTGCTCCCTCATCCATGGAATTAGGAACATATCATTTGTGGTGAAATCTCTCTTTCAACAACCGGTTGAGTCTGTGGAGGTAAAGAAACCTGGGGCTTGTTTACCAACTGCTCTAATCTTTCTAGTAAGCCTTGGAAATGCAAATCTGGCTTGACAGAGTTTGTCTGATTGAACTTTTGACTAGTCTCGAGCATAGCTTGAGCTAGTTCTACCATTTTCATGCACATTTTTGTCTGTTCAATCTCTAAATCTGCTATAGGATAACTCTTGTCTAGGTTTGCAGCTCTTAAACCTTCTTGAAGTTGAGCCTGGTAGGCCTTGAACATGTCCAAGCCTTCTGGGGTTGGATCTACAAGGACAGACCCTGGTTGTGGTTTATCTACAGTGGGTGGTGGGGTGGGATGAGGTGGAGTGGATGGAGCTTCGGCCTGCGAGGGGCTTTGAGATGCAGTGTCTTCTATTTTTGTTTTTGCGTCCTTCAGGCTTTCTTCTAGTTTAGTTATCTTTTTATTCCACTTACGATTGGTCTTCCCTCCCTGATATCCTTCTAAGTTCTTGTTTTCCTCTTACTCGGCTCTCCTGATTCACTTGACTCTAATTGATCGGCTAGTTTCACTTGTTGTGCAGCTTGTGCTCTAGTAATAGCCTGTATAAGAGCCACATTACTATTACTTTTGCATGAATCCGTCACTAAGCCTACCACATTGATGGGTGTAACCTTGGGCGCACTAGAGGGATTCCTAGGACACTCTCTCGGAAGATGTTCTTTGTCGCACTCAGGACAAAAGCCTTGTATTGTGATGTTTTGTCTTTGTCCTGGAGTGAGTGAGTGGGGACATTCATGAATGAAATGGTTGCCCTGACATCTTAAACATGGTCTTCTAGGGACTTGTGGCCTTACTTGTCTCAATTGGGGCTTGGGATTAGGATTCGTGTACATGATACTTGAGTATTCTGGCTCCCAATTTTGTTCCATAGGTGGTGCCTCATATTGATATGAATAATTCTCACTAGGCTCAGGGGACTTTGTGTAATAAGCTCGTGGACTACCTTCATGGGAGTAGTTTGAACTATGAGCATGAGAGTCACTATGTGGTAATAATGGGGTTAGTGGTACCAATGCTCTATTAGGGTTCTCCTCCGCCACTGCATACTTAACTGGGATCACATTGGCAAGAGTTGGTGGTTGGTTTCCTAGGACAAGTTGTGGCTTATATGGTGCCTGATATTGCTGTTGTGGCCTATAATATGGTTGTTGGTATTGTTTCTGAAACCTACCTTGCTGGTAAGGTTGCTGATAATTTTGCCTGATAGCTTGCCTATTGTATGGACAATCTTGAGCCGTATGATTTGTGTATTTTCTCTCAAGGTGCAATACAGAGCATTAGGGTTCCCTTGGGGTTGAGCCATCATCGGGCAAACATTAGCCATGTGGTCTCCTCCACAAGTATAACACCGCTTCAATGAGGTGGCCCTTGGTGCTTGTCTATTTTGAACTCCTAGCTTCTTGGCAACCTGCTCAGCTACCTCATCTATCTCAGTGGAGGTTCTAGAGGTATGACTAGTAGAATTTTCAGAGTCCTTATAGAGTTTGGACAGTCCTAGCTCCTCACCCAAGTTGTCTTCTATGTCAATGCACATGCGCACACACTCTTCTATGGATCTAGGCTCTTTCAAGTACACATATGACCTTAACTTTGTGCTCAGTAAGCCATCTAAAAACAAGGCCACTTGTTTAGCTGTTGTGGGTAATTCTGGCACATGGCATCTTTCTAAGTATTGCCTAAACCATCTTCTTGCAAATTGCACTGTTTCTTGGGGTGTCTGCTTGAAGCTGTGGATCTAGGATGATGTGTTATGCCTGATACCACTCTTGGAAAATTCAACAATGAACTCTTCTAGCAGTTGGTCTATGTCTCGATAGTGGCGATTGTTCAGGGGTTGGAACCATGCTAAAGTAGTACCCTTGAGAGTCAAACCAAATGCCTCAAACTGAGTGAACAAGTCCTCGACTTGCTCAACTCTTAAAACTTGTTTGAACTCGGCCACATGATCATAAGGATCTCCTGACCCATCAAAATGGTTCTTCATAGCCTTGACCACTTGAGAAGGCCTAAGGGTTCTTGAGTGCTCTCGAGGTCCAGGCAATGGAAAATCATGTTCATCCCTTTGATGCCTATTTACTCTATGTCTCTCCCTTTCAGGTCTTTCACCTTCATGTCCTGATCGGTCCCTACCCACGGTATGTGCAAAGCTTACCTCATGTCTCTCTCTGGTTCTTTCCTTCTGGGTCTCGTGAGCCTTGGATGATCCTGCTCCTTGGATACCATGTGAAACATTAGATCTTGGTGGAGGGAAATTTGATTCACCTTGCCAAGTGTATGCATATCTATCATGATCTGATACCAAGAACACTTTCTCATATGTGGTATCTAGATAGACAACTTTGCCGGGCATTTTTGGATCTTTGAACATTGTAGATGGTGATTATTGGGCTAGGTTGACCTAACTTGAATCTCCAAAAGGCTTCCTCCGTTTCTCTATTCACGAATAGCTATATGCTTTTTTTATCTTGGGGAATCCACTCTGGAGTGATCACCCTAGTCAAGACTAACTTGCCTCTAGGGATCTTGGGTTCTCGTCCTAGGTCTCCTTGCTCTAGGTCTCCTAGCTCGTTCTCTGGAATGATGTTTCCAATCTCATCTGTCCTATCTGGGAGGTTGTTTACCACATACATGGTTCCTTCCTTATCAATGTATGAACCCTGTTCAAACTTGACCACTGGATGTTCCAGTCCAAAGGGCTGAACTGGATTTTTGAGTTGGACCATCACCTCAGGCCATCCTCATAGATGCGAGCACCTAATTGGTTGGTCCTAATATATTCCAATTGTGTATTATAGGGACCTTCTGGTGTCCGTAAATAGGAAGTACCTGAGCTATGTGTGGGTCTTTCCATGTTGAAGGACATTTCTGAGTCACTTGTGTCAGAACTTAGCACGTAGGGATAACCACTTAGTTGTTGAGACCAAGACTTGGCGGTATGGTTGACAATGGACTCAGATGATCTAATGCTTTGCCTATCCTTGCCTAAGTGTCTACCAAATCTCAGGTTCATAAGCCTTGTCTACAAGTCCAAAATTTCCCCTTGTATTGCTCAAAATCCTTTGGAACTCCTTGGTTTCCTAGTCCACCTGAGGGTCAACTTCAAAATACTATATCTAATAATCCATGTATTAGTTTTACCATATAACAAGTGAAGTTCTGGTAGTATTCCCCCACGAGCTTTCCAAAAAACCCAAAATCACAACAAACGGGTTTCGTATGAGAAAGTTATGCCAGTTCAGGGTTCTGGGGGTTAAAACAGGGAAACAGGATCTCTCTGGGATTGCTTCAAAACAGGCGACACACGACACTTAGTAAGTATCGATGATACTTGGAAGCAGATGATACACGATACTTGGAATTCCATGACACACAATACTTGCTGAGATGTCGCGACACTTGATGTCCATGACACTCGACACTTGACAGTCATGACACACCACACTAAACAGATGTCGTGACACTTGATGTCCACGACAGTCGACACCTGAGGGATATCGCGACACTTGAAAGTCACAGATATTGCGACACTTGAAGGTCACAGATATCATGACCCTTGGTCAACCTCATATATCGTGACACTTGGTTATGGCAAATATCACGACACTTGCTTCAGACGACACTCGACACTTGCTGAGTATCGCGACACTTGACTCACAATACCTGGATGTTGCGACACTTGATGGAAACAACACATGATACTTGGGGGCTCATGACACACGACACTTGTCAGATATCGCAACACTTAGATGTCACAGATAGCGCAACACTTAGATGTCACAGATATCATGACACTTGTCAGATATCGTGACACTTGACGCGTGGGAATTCAAGTATTGCGACACTTGAACTCAACCGATCATGACACTTGGATTTTTTGGAGTCCAAATTCAATAATTTTTGCAAATATGAGTACCTTGTGTCCTCCTTGTCACTCCTATGTGGCTGTAGATGCAAAATATATCTTCAAACCCGCGATACCACACTCACGACACTTGGCGCAGGTCTTGTCATGTTCGGGATAGTTCACTCGATTTTTGGGTATATTGAGGTGTATATCTTCAGCGTTTCAGTTCTGCACCCTCTCTAAGGTTCTTTCTCACAACCACAAGTGAAAACGACGTGAATGTATGGGCAAAAACTGAAAAAATCAGAGAAGATGAAGGTGGGAGAAGATGGTGATGATGATGAAGATGAAGGAGAAGAAAAACTCAAAAACTGAACTGAAAATGGTGTTTTTTTTACCTTCCAACATCGCTACTCTACGTCTTACCATCAAACACTCGTCCTCGAAGCTTTCTCCCCGGCAATGTCGCCAAATTTGGTGTCACTCTAGCACAATGGTAAGTACCAACGTGAGGAGCTTCACCTCATAAATGTCAATCCCTGGAGACGTGAGGACCGGTATGAAGATCGTGAGCAAGTGAAGTGCACAAGTGCGTGAGTGAAAGCACACAAGCATGCACACACATACACACACGCGTGCACAAAGTAAGAGCAAAGAGTGGAACAATGGAAGATCTTTGATTACAAAAGAAATCTCTTACAAAGCTCAAATCTACCACAAGCTAACCTCAAAAATGAGCTCTCTAGCCCTTTTTATAGTTTTTTGAGTGGTTTTGGCCTTGACCAGACCTAGTGTCCGACCTAGTTAAAAATTAGGTTCCAGGGCTTATTTAGGGGCTCAAACTGAGTCTAAAAATTATGAAAATGGGTAGGATGATAGTTCTAATACTCTTCAAGCTTAAGGATTCCTTGGCTTGAACAAAATGGAGTTACAAAAATGGAAAATGGTGTTTACAATGGTTTTTAGTGATAAAAATCACTATTTTTATAGGGATTTGTTCTAAAAATTTGACATGTGCTTCTTGGAGCTCCCTACATGCTCATTCTTCTTGTGTGTCCACTTCTTTGATGTGCTTCCATGCTTTGTCCTGTCCAGACCTAATGTCGAGCCTAGTTAAAAATTAGGTTCTAGGGCTTATTTAGGAGCTCAAACGGAGTCTAAAAATTATGAAAATTGGTAGGATGATAGTTCTAATACTCCTCAAGCTCAAGGATTCCTCGGCTTGAGAAAAATGGAGTTACAAAAATGTAAAATGGTGTTTAAAATGGTTTTTAGTGATAAAAATCACTACTTTTATAGGGAGTTGTTCTGAAAATTTGACATGTGCTTCTTGGAGCTCCCTACATGCTCCTTCTTCTTGTGTGTCGACTTCTTTGATGTGCTTCCATGCTTTGTCCTTAACCTTGAGTGTTAGCAAATTCTAATGGTGAAGGAAGCACCTCTCAAGTAAACTTTGCAAGAAGAGGTATTGGCTCAAGAGGAAGAGGCAAAGGAGGAAGACAAGGTAGGGGAAGAGCTCAAAGCTCATCTCCATGTGCCATATGTGGCCTAATTAATCATATCACTGAGAATTGTTTCAAGAATCCCAGGAACCAAAGAGGTAGAGGTTACAATAGAGGAGGCTATGGAAGTTCGAGAGGTAGATTCAACAATATCAATGGATACAGTAACAACTCATACAACAACAACAACAACAACAACAACAAAAACAACAACAAAAACAATAACCACAACAACAACTATTAAGAAGGATACAAAGGAAGGAGAGACCACAACAATTATGCAGATGAACAAATCCAAGAAGATTCACTCCTTCTAATGAACATGACCATGAAGCAAGGTAAAGCAAATGAACATGTATTCTATATAGAATCAGGTTGCTCAAATCATGTAGCAGGTAATGTAGCTCTACTCTTAGACTTTGAGGATCCAATGAATAGACATGAAGTCCAAATAAGAGATGACACAAGACATCCAGTTGAGAAGATAGGTAATGTAAAGACTTAAGATGGTAATATGAACAGATTGAGAAAGGTATTAACTGTAGGCCAAATTGTTGAGAAAGGATTGCAAGTGAGATTCACAAAGAATGGAGCATTTGTTGACGATCCACATCAAGGATTCAAGAGGATAGTAAAAGAAGAAAAATCAGGTAGATTATTCACATTTGAACTCCAAGCTACTAAAAATATTGAATTTTTCAACTATGGTAGCCAAACTCTGTCAGAGTTGGAAATTTGGCATAAGACATTAGCTCAGATAGGTGAAAGAGCTCTCACGAAAATCAATAGGGATCAGAGTGTACTTGGTCTACCAAAATATATCCAAACAACACATGATCTATAATTGTAGTGCTTGTCAATTTGGTAAGTCACATAGGCAACCTTTCACAATGAAAGGATAGATTCATGGAGATCTATTGGAGCTATTCCATAGAGATGTATGGGGACCAATCAAGGAGCCTTTAATCTCTAGATCCAAGTATTATGTATCATTCATTGATGATTGTAGCAGATGGACAATATTATACTTTATGAAGCATAAAGATGAAGTGTTTTCATGTTTCAAGAAATGCATAGCTCTTGTAGAAAATCAAACAGGTAAAATCTTGAAGAGACTAAGGTCGGATGGAGGAGGAGAATATTTCTCCCATGACTTTGATTCCTATCTCCAACATGGAATGGAAGAAAACCTAGCCTTGATCATTGCATAATTTTTGGGTACATAGCATATGCACATGTACCTTAACAAATCAGAGGCAAATTGGATCCAAACAGAGAGAAATGCATCTTCATTGGCTTTGACCTTAATCAGAAAGGTTATATGCTATGCAATCCACACAACAAAGGATTCATTGTATGTAGAGATGTTGTGTTTGATGAAAACAAATCTTGGTTTAAATATGATTGTAGGAAAATCAAACTTCCCTATGATCTAAAGGAAGACTTTCCAACATTGTCAAAGAGAAATGAGCTTATGCTTGAAGCATCAAGTTATTCTAATGATGATCAAAAGACGTCAAGAAGGAGAATCAAATTTTGGAACTCCAAAGCAAAGCCAAAGTGCAGGAATTGAGAGATTTTGCAGAATCATCTCATCAAACTATAAGAAGGTCTACTAGAGAGAAAAGGAAGCTAGACAATTATGGTTATGGTACTTCTTTGGGCACTAAACATTGAATATATATATCACATCATTCAAACTCTGAAGAACCTTCTACTTATGAAGAAGCTAAGAAGAAACCAAAATGGAGAAGTGCCATGGAAGAAGAAATAAAAGCTTTATAAGAAAATCAAACTTGGGAGTTGGTACCCAAGACATCATCTGTGAAAATCATTGGTTCAAGGTGGATATATAAGGTAAAGAAGAATTTTGATGGTTCAATTAACAGGTACAAAGCAAGACTTGTAGCCAAAGGGTTTGCACAAACTCAAGCTATTGATTATGAAGAAACATTTTCACCTATTGCAAAAATGCCTACTATCAAGGTACTCATGATTGTTGTATCTTCCAAGAATTGGAAGATATATCAAATGGTTGTTAAAAACGCCTTCTTAAATGGTTGGATATCAGAGAAGGTACGTATGGCTCAACCTCCTAGTTTTGAAGATCAAACATACCCTGAATATGTGTGCACGTTAAGGAAAGCTTTGTATGGCTTGAAGCAAGCTCCTAGATCTTGGAATCATAGACTTGTTACTTACTTGCAGGATAAAGGTTTCAAAGTAAGTAAGGCAGATCCTTCCCTCTTTATTAAGAGGAACCATTTAGAGGTCATATACTTATGTGTATATGTTGATGATAAAATCATTGCAAAAATGATGCAGAAGGAATCAGAAAGATTAAAACTCAAATGAAGGAGGAGTTCAAGATTAGTGATCTTGGTTTGGTCACACACTTCCTAGGTTTGGATGTGGTATATACAAAGAAAGGTATGTCCCTCACACAAAGGAAATACATTGGAGATATGCTCTCTAAATTCAAAATGGAGAATACAAAGGCTAGAAGTACTCCCATGGAGGCAAATGTGAAGTTAAGTGCTCAAGAAGGTGAGTTGATTGAAGATATAACTAGCTATCAAAATCTAGTTGGGAACTTAAACTATGCTACACTAACTAGAGTGGGTATTTGTTATGGAGTAAGTGTGTTGAGGTAGTTCATCCACACTCCAAGGAAGCCTCACATGGAAGCAACCAAGAGAATCCTAAAATATTTGAAGGGCACAATCAATGAAGGACTATACTATCCATATACATATGATATAGATGTTAAACTCTTCTCTGATGGATATTGGGCAGTCTCTAAAGATGATAGGAGAAGCACATCTATATATCTTACTTTTGCATGTAAAAAATTAATTTGATGGTCTTCTAAGAAGCAACCCACAGTTCCTCTTTCATCAAGAGAAGCTGAGTATAGAGGACTTGCAAATGCTACACAAGAAGCTATGTGCATTAGAACCCTATATTCAGATTTAGGGTTGAACACTTCAACTCCACATATATTTGGAGATAATATTATCTCATTACATGGTTATGCTAACCCAATCTATCATGCGAGGACTAAACATTTAGAATTGAATAAAGGAAGATGACAAATGGGAAGCTTTAACCACAACCATGGACCTCTACATGGACATGCAAGTTCCTGATTTCAATACCCTCATGGGACAACTGTTCACACATGAAGCAAAGATTATGAAGAATGGAGACAACTCAAAAGGTAATCAATCCTTTGCGCTCTATACAGATAAGAACAAAAAAAAAGATAGCAAAGGCAAAGGTAAGAAGTATGATGATGAAGGGAGCACCTCTCAAGCAAACTTTGCAGGAAGAGGTAGAGGCAGAGGAGGAGACAAGCGAGGGGGAGAGCTTAAAGCTCATCTCCATGTGCCATATGTGGCCTAGATAATCATATCATTGAGAATTGTTTTAGGAATCCCAGGAACCAAAGAGGTAGAGGTTACAACAGAGGAAGCTATGGAAGCTCAAGAGGTAGATTCAACAACAACAACAACAACAATGGATACAATTACAACTCATACAACAACAATAACTATCAAGGAATCGACTTCTCTGCATTTAATTGTCCATTTTCTCTACTTTAACTTGGGATAGTTAGTAAAGTGTCTAGTGTTCATGTATCAAATTTCATTGAGTTTTATTTAGTAAATATCAAGATATGGGGCAAAGAAAATGATTATGTCTACACATCTTCTAGATCTTGAAAAGCCATGGTGACCCCTTGGTATGCTAGATTCATTTCTCATTGCATGGTGCAGGTAAATTCATGAAATGACTTGCTTTAGTTAGTGATACACTTCAATTAAATGTGTGCAAAAGTTCTTTGGTCAATTCATATCAGGTTATAAGTTCTGAGCATAATACTGAGACCTTCTCTTCCCAAAATAGAAGGTTCTTCTGATCTCTTGCATTTACAAGTTATCCGTTTTGATGAAAACTTTTGAGAATGATGCCACATAGAAGTAGGATTTTGTAGCACTACCTCATCTTTGAACTTATCTCATCATCTCCTCACACCATGGAGGGTCTTATGTGAATGCCAATTTTCTAGAGTAGAATGGCTCATCAGACTTTCCCACACATGGCCTGCCATATTGACAATCTTTTTGTTTTCTTGGCTATACTCCATATTATGTAATGTCATCTTGTGGGAAAAATGTATCTCTTAGGTCTTTGAAAATGAAATTATTGCTCCCATTATCCTTAATGTGAGGTGTGACTAGGGAATCTGGTATCCTATGGCTTTCCAAGAAATGAAGGGCTTCTCTAATAAGTTCCATAGTGATCTCAAATTCTAATAGTTCTACTTGTAGGTTATGAAATCTTGAGTATGCATGTTTCTCCTTCCAAAAAAGATTATCCATAATTCTTGGCATCTCCATAAGTCTAATATTTCAGGTGGAAACCTCAAAATTTTTCCACAACCTAGAGCATCCCATATTTTCACTACCTCTTGGTCAATATTTTGTAAAGAATGGAACTCTTTGGAGATATATTAGAATTTGCAGCTAGACTCCTCAAAAGTGTAAAATAAAATAAATTCCCCTTTTTTTCCATTGTGCAGAGGCATGATTTCGGAGCTAATGACCTATTGTGGGATCTACCTAATTTGGTGGTGATTATAGAGGGACAAACAATTGTTGAGATGATGATCCCACAATATCCATAGCCATTACCTAAAAGGCCATCAAATGTGATTTCAAATTAAACAAAAGAATTCAACATACAAGACATTATGATTCTAGTCATAGCAAGAACTTGTTCATCATAGGTGTGAACTATGTTCCAAGTTCAAGCTCTAGGTTTTTATTTCTTTTGAGATTTTACTTATTGGTCCATAGAACATCAATCTTTATTAGGGAAAATGTAGTTTAATGAAAATAAATAAACAATACCAAACTCTAACCTTAAAGAATCGAAACTTTGTTAGTGCTACAAATGTAGCTACCTAAAAGTAATGAAAGAAAAAAGGTTGAAAATGAAGGGAATATGCTATCCAACGAGGAAACAAGCTCTAACTCACTTACCTTGTCAAATGGGATCCTCCAACTGTGATGATTGATGAGACATGTCTTTGACAATGATGTCAAAGTGTTTGATGTAGACCCGTTCACACGACATACGTACCAAATGGCATCATGCAATGGATCCTCACTCACGAAATATCAATCCAAGAGATGATGACGATCTTCACCATGCTAGGAGCTGTCACACACACAAACACACATACAAAGTTTATCACACATGCATACACACACATATGCAAGCAAGCATCACTCATGGACAAGACACAAGAGGTCCCAAAAAACTCCCACTTGATTAAAAGAGAGATGGACAAGAAATAGTACAAATTGAGGGTTTTTTCACTTTTATAGGCAGGTTTCAAAGAGTGCCCTCTTCACAGTCAAATGTCCACCCTAATTAAAAATAGGTTCTAAATCATCATTTGAGGTCCAAATTGAGTGCCCAAAAATCGTGTAAAATCGTAGAGGGTTGGGAAATCAATCCTCAAGGTCGAGGACCCCTTAGCTTGCACATATAGAGTAAAATACAAAAAAGACTTCTAGACATATTTCTAAAGGTGAGATTTTACATAAAAAAATTGAGGGCATAGTTTTGGAGATTTTGGGGTCTCCATTATCCTGTTGCATTGCTTGAGTATATCCATCATGATTCTTGCTTTGGTTCTTCACAAATCTGACCATCTTCCTTCTCCTTGATATTTTAAAATTGCTTTAGTGAGCCTCTATCTCCAACAATTATCCACTAAACTATTCATCCACATTACTAAACACTTTGTATATAAGCGACTTTTATTTTGTTTATTCTCGAATGCATAATATCATATTTGGATCATGTGGGATAGATTGAATAGATATAGATATAGATCCTTCAACCTCATTATCAAGAATAAGTTTTTTCATTCACCCAATCTTCTCTTTATTCATCTCACATGGAAGTCTAGATGGATTTAGATATCCTCTTGTAGTTGGAGTTGGTAACCAAAATTAAACTACCTTCTTTTGTCCAATAAGCAACATGACAAAAGCAAACTTGAGATGAATACATGGGGACCCTCTACATGACAAAAGATAAGCAGTCCTTTAGGGCTATGGAAATACAAACAAGTTTGGGGGAAAAAACTTTCTAAAGATGTAAAGGAAGCATCTTGAAAATGTTTAGACGCATCACTACCAAGATGTATTAAAGTATGTTGGTGTAGGAGAACCATCAATTGATGTTTTTGGACAAAGTTTTGAAGTCAAAGGATGAAGCAAAGACCAATATATGAAGCTTGAAGTTAGTGCATGATCAGAGAATGAAGTCTTGTATATACATGTACACTAGACTTGTAATTAACTCACTTATACCTTTGTTATGGTTAAGAGTTTGTATATATATGCCTATATATACAAGTAGAAAGTTGGGGCATGAATGAGAGATGATGTATGACAAGAGTTAGAAGTCATTAGAAGACTTAGAGAGTAAGAAGAAGTGAATCATCCATCAAATGTAAAGTTTTTCTGAATAAGAGAAAAGTTGCACCCGATCTTTTGCTCAGTGCTCCTTTTGTGTTTATCCTTTTGTGAAATGCTTTTGTACAAGTCTAAGTCTATAGTTGAGTGACCTCCATACAAATTTTCAGATCCTAATTGTGATCAAGTTGAGAGAATTGAGAGTAGGAACATTTAGATGTGTAAATGTGAAGAAGAGAAGACTGTAGCAAGCGCAAATTCAATGATAATGTTTTGGTCAGTTCTCCTTCCACAGTGTAAAGTTTTGAGCAAGAAGCATTCATTCTTTAAGTTGGAAAGTAAGCTACATATGGCTAAAAGCATTTGAATAAATGGGTTCTAGTTTAAGAGAACTATGCATTAGAAGTTGTAGGTGTCAAAGTCGACTGTACAGAAGTACAGTTTTAGACATAGGTGAATTGTTTGGAGTAAATCTCAAGATTTACTGAGCCTTTTGAGAAAGTTTGACTTGGAGAAGGAGCTCAAACACTAGGCAACACCTCATACAAAGCTTTATTGAAAACTTTACACATTTGGTCACTCAATGAGTGAATTAAGTGCAGTAGACTTTTTTGGATAGTCACTCTCTTCACAATTAGTGCAAAGATTGATAATCTGGCATTAATCTTCTAAAATTGGTTGAGGTTCTGAGTTGTTTTTGATATAGAAATACTCTAACATCAAGGATAACTTTTTCTTTTGGAGATTAACACTCTCCATCAAAGTATAATACAAGGTCTAAGGTTTATGTCTTCATGTAGAAATGTCAATTCTTGTCAACAATCCTATATTCTCACATGTCCTCTCGTTTGTCTAGATATTTTAGTAGAAAGATAAAAATGTAAATATTGTTTTGCATTTTCAGACTTATATTCGAAAGAGATGGAAACACTATAGCATACCATTTCCATCATCCGAGCCACGTGTAATCGTAGAGTTATCCATTCAAACTTTAATTTTGAGTAGGCCTCTCAAAACATGGGCGATCTCTATGATGGAAAACATGTGCCTCAATTAGTAAAAGTAAGCTTACACTTCAACACAGCCCAAGAGAGATTTACATGCACTAATAACGCTCACTAGTTTTTGTGAATGAAGGCACACACACCATCATTTTGTGGGACCAATGGAGATAAGAGAGACATAATACTTTTGATTCTTTCTATTCTTATAATATTCTTGAATGAAGCCACCCTAAGACATCAAGCTATTCAAATCTAGGTTAAGCCATTGTGAAAGAACTTGAAACAATTTGAAACATCTATAATGAAGATCCAAGGTTTAAGACCCATCCTTGGCTTGAAGTGAAACCTTGAAAAGTGGGGGATTAAGAAGGTCTCTTGGATGTGTATATTGTTCGGTAAAAAATTATGAGCCTATATGGAGATTAGATCAAATATTGAACCCCCTATTAAAAGAAAAAGAACATGAATGAAAGAGAGAAAAATCATATGGTAAAATGACTTTGGATGGAAAAAAGTTGAGCTAAATTTTGGGTCAACAACCATAAGTTGTGTTAATCTTGTCATCACAAATTGTTCTTGCTACCATTCTCCTTTTGAATGGATGGTGCTATAGGTGGTACAAAAAAGGTTCCATGTTTGGGAAAATTTTTGTTAGTATTTTTTGATTCTAATCAAGGTTGGAGACACATTGAGTGAGGGAAGAATTTGCTCTTCCATGGACCTTTTTGGCATTGAGCATATGAAGCTTTTCAATTTTTGTGTTCACCATAAATTTGCATTGATTGCCTCGAGATGGAACTATCTTGTGGTTAGCTAAGGTTCCCTCATTGTGCCATGCAAATGGGGATTAAGATTTAGATAAGTCACCCATCATGGTTATATGCATAAATACAAGATGGGGGAAAGAGCATCCTAAAGAGGGAAAAAAGTGCCTCGATGGTCTCAAGTGTGTTCACACACATCATTACCAAAATATATCAACAAATAGTCCTTGAGAGTGATCATGTGGTGAACAAGGATCTGGCACTCATGTATAAGGAAGCGCCAAGCTATGTGGAAAGAGATCAATCCGCATAAGGAAGTAATCCCAAATATTTGCAAAAAACTTCAAACTTCTCCTAGGCAGAGCCTTTGTGAAAAGTTCTACAAGATTATCTTGTGTGGAGACATGAGCCAAACTGATCTCTCCAATAGAAAACCTCTCCCTAACAAAATGATAGTGCATCTCACAGTGCTTTGTGTGAGCAAAAAACACATGGTTCCTTCCAACTACCAATGTGCTCTGATTGTTAGTGAAGATGGTGGTGGCAAAAGATTGACCTACACCCAAATTAGCCAAAAGCTATGTGATCCACACACACTCAACAATCGTTGTGAAAGCCGCCCTATACCCAACCTCACAATGCTGCTAGACCAAGATATGCATAAGCTACCAAACATGAAGCAAAAACCAATGGTGGACACATGTGTGTCACAGTAACTAGCCCAACCTAAGTCACAAAAAGCATGTAATTATGGTGGTAATGATCCCCCCTTAGCATAGAATAATCCAAGTAACCAAGTACCACTCCAATAGTGAAAGATGCACTTAATTGCAGTAGCAAAAGATGCACTTAATCACCTACCAATGCTTGAAACTTGGGCAATGCATAAACCTTCTCATATGAGAGACAACAAACTGAATATGAGGCCAAGTTATGCATAAGTAAATCAAGCATCTAAAAACTTGTTGATAGAGAACAACATCAAATGCATCTCAAACATCATGAAGACTCAACCATAAAACTGTTTCCATAGGAATGGTAATAGGTTTGCAATCTTCAAGGCCAAAATGCTACAATAATATGTCAATATAATTTGTTTGACACAAATCTATTCCGCCATCAACTTGCATAAAGTTGAATGCCCAAACAATGATGCATACGCCCCATATCTAACATCTCAAAAGAGGCATGCTAATCAGCCTTAAATTCAACAATATGATTCTCCTTAGGACCAGCGAGTACCATGTCATCAACATATATGACAATGATCAGAAGTACATCATCAACATGCTTAACATATAAGGAGCTCTCAATTGGAGTATTTTCAAAACCATGTGCAATCAAGTAGTCATGTGTCAAGCACATGATGCTTGCTTCAAACTATATAATGCCTTTTTTTAACCTACAAACTTTGTTTTCATGCCCGTTCTACACAAAACCACAAGGTTGAAATACATACACTTCTTCATGTAAGTGACCATTCAAAAATGAAGTTTTAATGTCCAACTCATGTACATTCCAAACATGATGAGCTTCAAGTGCACAAATGCTATGAAGGGTGGTCATTTGACATGTGGGAGCAAAGTCCTCATCAAAATCAACACCTCTTTCTTGAGCGTAACCTTTGGCAACAAGCCTAGCTTTATACCTATGAACAATACCATAAGGCTCATGTTTCAGCTTGTATACCCATTTAGTGTCACTCCCCTTTTTGCATGGAGGCAAATCACATGAAGGTCAAGTGCCATTCTTCATAATAGCATCATATTCTAATTGCATAACAACCATCCAAATTTTTGAATCTTATGCTTCCTCAAAAGAAATAGGTTCATTCTCATCACAAAGATAAGAGGCAGCCATTGCATAACAATCTAATGCAAAGGAAGCACCATGAGAGCCTGAATGGGTATGATATGACAAAGGTGCATCTAATTTTTTATCTCTCAACATTTGTACCAACCATTTAGCCATTGTCTTAGCCTCTTCTATGTCAGCCCTCTCATCAACAAGTGCATCATGTAGATCTGCATTAGAAATGGAATGATTTGCATGATCATGTGGAACATGTAAAGGTTAAAAAATTGCTTCATTTGGACAAGCACTTGACTGTGCACTTGTAAAAAGAGTTTGCAAAATATCATACACATCTTTAGAGCTAACTGATGTCTCCTTGGTACATGAACATAATAGTTGAATTGCATCTTCCACAAAAACAACTTGATGACTAACCAAAATGTATTTAGTATGTGGATGATACAAACAATAGCCTTTGGTTTCATAGTTATACCCATCAAAAATACATTTCACTACTTTATCATCCAATTTCTTGCATTGTTGTTCAAGCACTAAAGCATATGCCAAACAACCAAAGACAAGTAGATGAGCAAGAGATGGCTTTCGACCATGCCAAGCCTCATATGGAATGACATATTGCAGTGCTTTGGTGGGACACCTATTAAGTACATATGTTCCACACATAATAGCCTCAAGCCAGATGCTATGTGGTAAAGCCTGGCTTTTGACCATACACCTCGCCTTCTCCATGAAAGATCTGTTATTTCTTTTAGCAAATCCATTTTGTTGAGGTTTATCCCACGCCAAAAAAATGCATTGAAATTAGATACATGTATTACCCCCCATGATAAGAATGGAGGGTCGCCAATTTACATGTTGATAGATTTTCAACCAAAACTAGAAATTGTTTGAAGCACATAAATAGTACAAACTTTGCTTTCAATAGATACAACCATACATGCCTGGAGAAATCATCAATAAAGGTCATGAAGTAAAGGTAGTTCCCAAAAAAGGTGTCTGCATGGGACCATAAACATCACTATGAACAAGCCACAATATATGAGGAGGTCTAACTGACCTGACCTATCTTTTCGAAAGGAGGAATGCTACATTTTGCCCAAATACAGCCTCCACAAACATGTTTACAAGGTGCCTCAAGTTTGGGTAGAGAGGACATAATTTTAGATTTTTGTAGGGGTAGCAAACTAGCAAATTCAGATGACCAAAGCATGCATGCCAAATATTTGCATACAAGATAACCTAAGAATCTTGAATTGTACATGTTGAATCATTCACAATTTCACATTGTCTATGAGCTTATACATCCCATGATATCAAATGCCAGAAGCAATAATAACACCCCCATTTGAGAGATCTGGAATTGTACATTTTTCATCAATACATTTGGAAACCAAGACAATCTTAGCTAATGGTGAAATTGATAACATATTTTTCTTGATCCCTGTCACATACAAAGCATTTGACAATGTGAAAGAACTACCATCAGTAGTAGTCATAATGATCTTACCAACTTCCATTATAGGATAAGAAGAGTTGTTAGCGCATGTGATAATATTCCCTATAGGGGCAGGATCAAGCGAACCGAAGAAAACTCCCTATGAGGTAATATGTTTGGTTGCCCCACTATCAAAGTACCAAACATCTTAGTCTACTGCAAATATACATTGCTCATGAGATGTAATAGGACTTTTGATAGTGAAACAATTCATTTTGAACTTTTCGAATTACATCACTGGGATAATGCTTAGAATGAATAATTAGGTCATTTTATACTCTATAAACCTTATCTGGAGCATGTTTTCTAGTTGAAAATTGAACTTGAAGATGAAAGAATTAAGAGAAATGTTGTATGACAGAAACATAGAGCATGCATAAGAGAATAAACATTCTCTATGAAATTTTTGTGAATCATGTTTTAAAAACCTTGTTTAAGGCTCTACATTTAGTTCACTATAAGAAAATGTCTCTATTTTATTCTCTCTCTAGAATTTCTAAACTTGTAGGGCTCAAAAATGATACTTGGAGGCATATTTGGACCTAGGTCATCAAAGGTCGAAGAGTTGAACATTTTTGTGTGTCACAAGCTTAAGGTGATTCCTCACTGGTTTTGAGTTACAGGGCTCGAAAAACTGCCATTTTTTTAGGTAACGCGAAGAATATGTCTTTTTGTTGGTTTCTTCTATTTTTGGACAAATACCACTAAAGAAAGTACTTGACTACTACAGACACATGCTTTTGCGAAAGTTTTGCATGCAACATGGGAAGAGCCAACTTTTTCTATATTTGGTGGATCACACACTTCCTTGGGGACGATAAACTCTATTTTGAAGGAGATTTGCTACGTCAAGCAGAAAGAAGATAAAAATTAGAGAATCACCTTGTGATTGAGAGTGAGAGTGAGAGTGAGAGTGTGATTGAGAATACGAGTGTGAATGCAATTGTGATAGCTAGGGGATGGTCGAGAGGTCAAGGCTTCGTCAAGAAGCTACTTTTGCCTCTTTTGCAGCCAATTTTGGACAACTCTTTATGGCATAATCGTTTCCCTTACAATATTTGCAAAAGTGTTTCTACTTTTTTGTTTTCTTATCATCTTTGTCTTCCTTCTTTGACTGTGCAACATTAGCAAATTTCTGCTTACTAGAAGATGAGATCCATTTACATTTGTCCTTCTGACCAGCTAAGAAAGCTTGATATGCAACATGCATAATTGGAATGTTCTACTAGGGCAGATCTTCATGCAACAAAATAGAGACTAACATATAAATATTAAGGAATTTGGAATGCGTTTCATTATCAATCGAAAAGTAGAAGCAAAACTCTGATATCAATCTGGAAGACCATTAAGATCAGTTTGCACAAGTGAACTATCTGGCAAGAGTTCATTAGAAGAAATCAAATCCTCCAATAAATATTTGATCTTTAAAAAAAAAAACAGCCCATAGAATCTCTCCTTCATTCATATGCTCATTCTTAAATTATCTTCAAAGCTAAGCAACACGAGCCTCATTTATTGCTTGGCATCAAATGCTAAGTGTATCCCAAGCATCCTTTGCGGTTTTCCAAGAGAAAATGTAAGGAATAATGGCACATTTGATAGACAAAGCTATCAACACATATGCCTGAGCATCTCTGCCATCCCAATGAAGTTTCTTTGCAATAGGTGCAATAGGAACCACAACATGAGTAGGAATTTGAAGATCATTATCTTCAACACAATCTGCATCACTTTCAATAATTGTATTTGTAGGTGTAATAGGACATTTTTCAACACCCTGCACAATATTCCACAAGTTTTTTGCTATCAATCCATGATGCATCATATATGCCCATAATGGGTAATTAGTATCATCCAACTGATAGCCAACATATGGAATACATCGTTGCTTTTAGCCATGGTCAATGACTAAATACCTTGATGCAAAAAAATGACTGTATCTCAAAAAGTTGAACAGAAACACCCTGTTGAGATTTGATCAATCTGTAGTAGACTTTGAACGTTTGTACTGGTGAGGTGAAACTTATGTATATATTTGGAACAAAAGGACAAAATTGCCCACATAGTTGTTGCAATTGTGAATTCGGAGCCCAAAAAGAGCTCATATTAAAATTTCAAGGCCACAAAATGAAGTTGTTTTGAACTCCTAATCACCTTGAGTATGCTCATCAATTTTTGTAGATTTTGAGACCCCGGCCGGAGGGGTCTTGATGAGGCCAGAGATGAAGCGACAACCTGCTCTGATACCAAATTGTTGGAGTTCAAGGTCTATAGATGCGCACAAATGACATAAGGAAAAAGAAGAAGCTTGAAGCAAAACACAATATTGAATGTATTACCAACTGAATGTACAAAGATAAGTCACCCATTAGGGTTATAGTCGTATATACAAGCCATGGGAAAAAACCTCCTAAAAGGGGAAAAGTGCCTCGACGGTCCTAAATGTGTTCACATATATCACTACCAAAATATATCAACAATGTAAACACCCAAGGGATCTCTTTTATCTCTCAAATCCAAGGGATAATGTCGACTTGATCTTTGGATTGAACACCTTCAATCCAAGGCATCAATTTGTTTACTACTACACCATGAACACCCTAGAAATATTAAGCAATTCTTGCCTCTTGAGGCGGATGTGGAGGTTCAACCCCTACGAGCCGTAGTTGACATGTTTTGTGAGATAGAGAGGGTCCCATGGGTACTATGCCTGTTCACTTGCAGAGTTATTCTTTCAATCAATTCACGCAAAGGGAAATTAAGCTTCAGCTGAACTTCCTCTTTGAAAAAAGCACATTGTTAGAATGGTTTGCTTCCAGTGAATGCGAAAAGCTGCTGGTACTAGCACATATGAACCCACCCTAACTAAGAGATCCACAAACATTGGCCTTATACTACCGTAACTCCTTTTGCTATCGAGAAAAGAACGTAGGGGCAAAGTAGTGGGCGGCTTAACATCAAAAGATTAATTAGGCGGTTATGGCGTTTTAGGCCGTTGGATCGACGAATTCTGCGTTCGCAGAACAAAAGCAATAATCGACTGCCCGAGCGCCGCTTCATTCCTTTTAAGTTTTCTTTTGAAATCCACGCGATCCTCATCTTCGTCTCCGCCTGTACCACAAACATAAAACAAACAGACGCCGACGCAAACGTGCGAGCTACCATGGGGCAGCCGTCCAACCCCAAAGCGTCACGGAAGAGTTCCTCTTTCGGACCGTCCCCTCATTGGAAGCGCAAGCTCGGCAAGAAGCACAAAACGAACTCCAAGGCGCATCCTAACCCTAACCCTAGCTCTAATACCAGTGTTAATCCTAATCGCAGGAAGCAGCGTGCAGCAAAGATCGTACCACAGGAGCATGCGACTTATCGTCCTCCCCGTCTGCAGGATCTACAGTTCCAGAACAAGTTGAAGGCTTACAGACACTTTACAGGTAGACGCGATGCAACGCCTGCCCCTGCTCATGCTTTCAATCCCATGCTCGAGGCTACTGTTAGCTCTGTGTCGGGCTTTCCCGTTCCAACGTTCAACGTGTCTAGGTTGTTCCTAGGCGATACTCGAGCAAACGGGTTACCACAGGGAAATCTGGATTTTCCAACTCAAGGTTCCGTATATACCGCAGGATCTCTCGGATATCCTGTTAATGCTCGTAGCTTCTCTGTACCGGATCGTAGGCTTATCAACCCTCAAGGTAAGGGTGTCCTGTTGCCTGTTGGAACCCTCGCCTTCGCAGGTAACTATGAGTCGGGTATTTCAAACCCTTCAGCATCGGTCTTCAACATTGGATCTACCACTTCTGGGCAGGCATCGACATCTGGAGCAGTTTCAACCTTCATCAAATCTTCAGCTCAAGGTGAAAAATCGTCTAAGAGGCACAAACCATATAGAGGTCCGAAACGAGGTACTCTAGGAGCGCGTAAGAGAGTTGGCACAGATGCCCCTGCGGCACCTCGCAACACCACTTCTTTTTTGATGCGGGCCAAGAGGTCAGGTGGTATCGCATCCTTTGTGTCCCCAAGTCCTGTCACTCCTGCTGTAATTCCTACACCGGTAATGTCACCTGCTGTAACATCCATGGGGCTTGGGGATGAGGCTAACCATGAGTGGGGTGTAGATGACTATGGGTCCATGAATGGTCTTATTCGACTGCGATCTTTAGCTTTGGGGGATGAGATGGGTGATGAGTATGGAGATACTAACGATAGTGAAAGTGAAGTGGAGCAAGGTGCTCAGTCTGTGCAGCAACTTGAAGAAAGATTGGATCATGATGTTAGTCGGTTTGTGATGACATATCCTGCCAGTAGGCCTCACAACATGGGGCTGGATGATCTTGACATACAAAGGATTGACGATCAAGATAGTCACATAGCAAATTTACAAGAAGAGAACATGAATCTCAAGGAGAGGCTTTATTCAATGCAGCAAGAGGTGGGTGACTTGCGGAGGCGCTTGCGTGTTTTGGAAGGTTTTAGCAGTGGTGATGATGCAACTCTGGGAGCTTCACCTGACAGAAGTGTTGCAAATGTGCCATGTTTGTGATACTTCTCTTTAGGAGTACGGATTGATCACTGGGTTTAGTACAAGTAGGTCTGGGTATGCTTGAGTTTACTCTCAAAGAAGCAAAACTCCCTGTTTTGTTTCCACACAGAGGCTACTCATTGTTCCTTTTAGTCTCTACATTGAGCTCAAGTCCTGTGATCAGCCTGCCTCTGGCAACCATGCTGATTTCCTGAGGTTTGTGAGAGCTGTACTTTGATGTGGCTCCTTTTGTATACTAGGCTCAACCTGGATGCCTGCTTGATTATGGCATATATCCAGAGATACTAGTATATGGTCACATATCAGGGAATGCCTTCCAATGGTCTATTAGAATCTAGGTTGTACATTTCGATCAGTGATATTTTTTCTCATTCTAGGAATGTATATGGTATACTTTTTTTTACTGAACAATGCTTGCTTATTTTTACTCCGGCTTATGTCAATAGTTTGATTGTCATGTGAAGGTTGGCATTGCCATTACAAGGACACTTCGACATTTCAATATTTTGAAAGCTACTTGTTTTAAGAAAAAAATTGTGAACTATCTGTTAATGAGCATATCAGTTTTTGTATAAAATCGGATTAGCAGTTTTATGCAGATTTTTCCAGTTCCTTTTTGTATTGTT
>CM035437.1:14223041-14225541 GCA_020310875.1 Ceratopteris richardii | reverse complement strand
GCATCTTAAGGTCCCCTCTAAGATCTATTGATAGGATCTTAGGATTCATACCTTCTTATTTCATAACTTTGGCATTACTTTGCCCTTTTTTTAGCCATTGATCTAATCATAAGAGTTTGTTGACTCAACCCCAAAGCTCAACTATGAGCACTATTGCTCCTTTCACATCAAGAATCATTTTTGGCAATGGTTAAACTTCTACCTTTTTCATGGTACTTTTATCTCTTACCTCATTCTTTCTTGAAGTGTTCTAGAGTTTTTCCAAACTTCTCACTTGCAAGATTGGATGTAAATAAGTTAACCTTTTTAACTCATTTTACTTTTGTCTTCTTTAAATTAGACAATCTAACTTTACACCTTGTACTCTAACTTTAGAGTGATTACTAGTATACTTAGTTTCTTGTGTGTCCAACAACTAGACACACACTTACTCTCTTATTCTTGTACTCTTAAAACTAATTAAAGTACATAATCTTAGAGTTAGTATGCTAACTTACATCATCAACTCTTATGGAATCTTTAAAGATAAGTATTTATTTGCCATTAATTATACGATATTCTAAACTTAATCTTTTGTCTCTCTTAGATATAACTTATACTATTTCAACTAGTTATGTTAACAAAAAGGTCTCTTAGAAGAAATCTTGGTTACTCTGAGGATTCCATCCTCCAACCATTCCCAACCTAGATGAAAATGAAAAAGATCAATTATCTTTGTCATTCACTTTTTAGAAGCAAAATTAGTCTACTCATGATACTTTTACCACATAATTTATGCTCATCGTAACTTATCATGGTGATAAATAAAAATGGTCTTCTATAGATAAAAAATGCATCATGCACTTTATATTTCTAGAAATCATATCATCTATGTATGTATGTATGCAAACACTCATGCATTTTCTTCTTTACTTAAATTAATCTACAAGCGTTTAATTATGTTGCACACATGAGACTCCCTCTCTCTTACAATACTATCTCTTTGGTTCTTTCATGGCATATAACGCCGAGCTGCAAACAAGAAAATTTTGCAACATTTCTTGTTGGGCACTGCACACCTTCATAACAATGTCTTTTCTCGCTCTAATACCTACAAAAGATCTTAAAACACACAACAACGACATGTGCATGCTTTTATGAACCAACATACGATAATGTAATTTCATGTCTAGGGATGAACTCATATCATAACTAACTTTGATGCGCTTGGCAATGTTAGTCTCATAAGATTGGAAGATAAAAAAATGCAAAATGATAAATTATGGTGCAAAAAGCATTCACATGAATGTAATTTTGAGAGAAAAAATATGATGCAAAGGTATAAGAATAAATTCATTCCTATCCCAAATGATACTAAATGTGATTGAGAACTCTTAATCATCATAATTGAACACTCAAGTCACTCAAAAATAGTTTCTTGCTAGGCAACATCCATATAAAAGCCTATGAAGAGCCAGCTTGCAAAGGCCAAAATATGGCATATAGCCACTCAAAAGAAGGGCCTTGAACAACATTTTGCATTTCTTGATTTGGAGCTTCCATGAAGAAGTTATGGCCAAAATAGTGGAGCTATATGGCACAACATCATCTCTCTTTGAAGAGGCATGTAAAGAATTAAATTCTCTGTACATGTGGTTTTTAGTAATTCAGTTATGGGTTCCAAAAACTATTAGGTTTCTAAACCAAGTTGAATCACTCAATTTGGATGAAAATTGAGAGATTTATGGCCAAAAAAGTGGTTATAGGTACTAAAAATAAGCTTCTAAAGATGACATATAAGTTAAAAAAATATCTAAAAAGAATGAGTCCTCAAATATCGCACATGCAGCCAGAGATCTAGGTGCACATGAAACTCAAAAAGGGATGAAATATCCCACATATGATAATAAGTCTACCTATTTTGGGTATACGAGAGCTATAGTCCCACTTGGCTAACAACTCCAAGAGAGGAGAAAAGCGCCTGCCTCCTTTCCCACTTATGATCGTGTGTGGGGGGGTGCCTGAGGCTGTTCATGGCACTGCTAAAGGAGCTTCCTCTATTGTTGGGCATCCTTCATGCGTGGGCCCCCTTCAAGGGGCTCTTGGGCTGCGTTGAGGGGTCTCAAAAGACCCTTATTTTGCTATAGAAGATGATTGAAAATGCCAAGTCTCAAACTCAATAGCTCCATGAGGAAGATGATAAAAAAGTTCGGTGAAGGAATTCCAAAAAACAAAATATCTGTGCGGCCTTCATTTCTTTTGACACTAATAGTAGAAGAATCTCTCTCTCTCTCTCTCTCTCGGAGCTGACCATGCCCAAGATGAAATGCTCTAATACCAAGTGTGAGAAACTTCTCACAATAGATACGAAAAAAATGGAGTGTGTGCTACTCTTCTCCCATCCTATTTATCCTCCTTCTCCAAGATTAGAAAGCTTCTAGAGTGATCTAGTGTGCATGATAAGATATTTGAAACAAATTGCATGTGTGCTACTCTCCTCCCATCCTATTTATCCTCTTGC
>CM035437.1:14115541-14218041 GCA_020310875.1 Ceratopteris richardii | reverse complement strand
AAATAGCAAAAGAACATGGATGAAAATTTTGAAAATATAAAGGGGTCAATAAGGAGGTTAGAAGAATCTAGAGAGTAGCCCTAGGGGAACGTTTCTTGCTTTTCTTGTCCATTATTTACATTTCTTGTTCATGCTTTTCAATTTCTTGTTCATGATTTACAATTACCTTGTTGATTCTCTCTCCATTACCATGCTGAGAGAGAGAGAGAGAGAGAGAGAGTCTCTTTACCCTCAGTTCTCCCCTTTATGATTTTGTGCACGTATGGGTGCATCTCTACGTTAATTGTTCATTCGAGTTTTGACTTTTGATTACATGTTGTATTGAGAGTTATGAGGAAAATAAATTTGATTTTTTAATTTTGTGTGCTTGTGCATCATTAATAGACATTAGAGAGAGAGAGAGAAATGGGGGAGAGGGGTGAAGTATCAGGTGTAACAATGGTCCTGAGAAAATTGATGTTTGTTGGCAATAGCCAGAGGCATAGAAGACGCGGAAGCATGTGAAGACAGAGCATAACGAAGAAGCAGGGAGTCAGTCGAATCATTTTTCAAAGAATTATGTTTTGTAAATACTTTTCAAAACCTCCAACAGTGATTTTCATCACTTTTGTAACATATGTGATATAGAAAAACCCTTTTTGTAATCTATAGCTCCATTTTGTGCAAGCCGAGGAGTCCTCGAGCTTGAGGAGCAATGAGCGTACCAATTTTGGTTATTTTTAGACATCGTTTACCCTTTCAAATAACATATAGGACCTATTTTTTAACTATGCCGGTCACTAGATTTGAAACCGGTCAAAACTAGTCTAGAATCTATAAAAAGAGCTAGAGAGCTCATTTTTGAGGTTAGCTAGTGTGAGCTTAGAGCTATTTTGAGCTTGTAATTGAGATCTTGAGCAATAGAGTTAATTTCCTACCTTCCATTGTGTCTTGCTTGTCTCTTTGTTGTGTGTGTATATGCGTGTGTGCATCTCTATGCTTCTCACCATCACTCTCACTTCATCTCACATTCACGATCTTCATATCAATCCTATCTCTTCCACGGATTGACATTAAGGAGGAGGAGCTTCTTAACAGTGCTAATTGTGTCTTTGAGTTTTCTTGCAGGTATAGTGCTCCAGAGCATCAGGAAAGTTGCAAAAAGGTAAGAAAATCACTTTCTGTCAGAAAATGCCGACTGTGTCAGACCATCGCGATGGTCTGCGAAGTTTGGAATTTGAGGTAAGCGAGTTCACCACCGTGTAGGCGACCCTTGCCCATATAGGAATCCATTGTTGCATTTGCAAAATTTGCATTTTGGTGGACCATCGCGATTGGCTCACGCCATCACGATTGCGTCACACCATCGCGATTGGCTCACGCCATCGCAACGGCTCGGCCGGACCATCGCGACGGTCTCGCACCATTGTGATGGCTCACTTGAGCCATCGCGATGGTTCACTTGGACCATCATGACGATCCCATCGACCCCACGCCATCGCGATTGGCTCATGCCATCGCATCGATGCTGCCACATGGCAAGCTAGACCATCGCGACGATACCCTTAGACCATCGTGATTGCTCGCATGCACACCATCGCGATTGGCTCACGCCATCGTGCTGTGTGACCATCACGACGGGCTCATGCCATCGCGATTGTCCCGTTGATTGTTGACCTATGCCATCGCGATTGCTCGCTGATTGGACCATCACGATGGTTCATTCACGCCATCGCGATTGTTCACTTTAGACCATTGTGATTGCTTGCATTCACACCGTCGCGATCATTCATTTCAGACCATCGCGACAGTTCACATTCACGCCATCGCGATTGTTCACTTTAGACCATCGCGATTGCTCGCATTCACACCATCACGATTGCTCACATTTCAAACCATCACGATAGTTCGCACCTTCGGACCATCGCGATTGTGCCACGCCATCGCGACGGTTCACCTGGACCATCGCGACGGTCCCAGACCATCGTGATTGTTGCAGACCATCGCGATTGTCCACCCCAAACAAAAATTTTTAGGGTTTGATTTTTTGACCAATTTTGGGGCTATTTTAAGCAAATTTTTGGACCATTAAGCTCATAGGAGACCCTTAGCTCATAGGGAAAGAAAAACCTATTTGTCAGTTTTTACCCCCCAGAGCCTGAACGCTCATATCTTTTTCATCCAAAGTCCGTTTTTTGAGCTTTATAAAGAATACATTGATTTTTAGATAAGCTAATTTGAGGTTGACCTAGAGTGGGACTAGAAAAGCCAGGGGGAAGCACAAAAATTTGGGCAAAAGGGAAAGGACCTTTAAGAGTGTATATACTCAAGTGCTTGATCATCCATTTGAGAATTGGTCTAAACATTGACTTTTTACAGGTCTAGCAAGGGTAATCAAGGGCAAACAAAGCAAGGCAGTGAAGAACGCAGGGCTTGGGAAGCACGACTTCTTGGGCATCAGAGCAACCAAAGCAGCTGACTCGAGGTTGGAAGGTTACTCAACCCCCTCAGTCAATTACTAGCTTAAGCTAAACGTTAGCATTGTGGATTAACAACGATAGGAACACATCAAGTTCAAGAGATTTAACTTTTCAAGTACAAGACTAAAGTGAAGGTGTGTGATACAAAAACCTAAAGGAAAGAACTTAAGTCTGATGGAACGAGAACTCAAAAGTACCACAGAAAGTCGATTGCTGACGCTTACAGAAAGACAAGACAAGAACTTAAAGGAATTTAAAAAGAAACAAGAAAATCAATACAAAGAACCATGGACGATTTGAGCGTGTACTGAGTGTGCAAGGAAGTGAATTCATGAACCTTAGATTGGGCAAACACTTAGGTAAGTCAGATCGACGAAGCCTTAGATCATCAGAAGCAAGTGTAGGAACTACTGCATGTTTGTGGGCACAACAATTGAATAGTAATTACCCCTACGAGAGCTCAGATACGAGTGAATCAGAAATGGCTTTTAGCACGGACATACCAGAAGGAGGGTCAAACGTTGTATATTTGGAAAGACCCGAAGGACCCTATAGAACTCAATTAGAATTTCTCCGAACCAACTACTTAGGTGCTCGCATCTATGAGGATGGTTTGCGAAGACAAGTGGTGCAAATGCACAACCTGGACCAACCCGTTGGACTGGAACGTCTAGTGGTGAAATTCGAAAGAGACGCATACATAGACAAAGAAGGAACGATGTACATCATAAGTACTCAGCCAAACAATACGAATGAGTTTGGCGTAATTAAGTTAGAGACGGAAACGAGAGCCCAAGGAAAGGAACCAGTAGGAGAAGAACCTAGAACACCTAGAGGGAAATCTGTACTGACACGAGTACTAGTTCCACAGTGGATCCCTCAAGATAACAGAAGCATAGAGTTGTTTGTAAATAAAGAAACTGACGAAGCATTTTGGAGGTACAAGACGGAACAACCTAGCGAGGTAGGCTCCATCATAATCTACGAGTTCAAGGACCCAAATACACTTGGAAAGGTGGTATACCTGGATGAAACTTCAGAAAGAATATTTGTAGTACCAAACCACGCAAGAAACACCTATACATGGAGAGGTGAGTTGGTATTCCCTCCATCGTGAACAAACATAAACACGAGTCAACAAGGGACAAGAACATCCTCAGCCCACGTTAATCAAAGGTAGAAGAACAAAGAAAGACCGGAAGTAAGTTTCAATCATCCCATAGGGAGAGATAGAACCATCGTAGACACGGATAGAGTGGAAAGACAAAGAGAACCTAGAATACCAGGTGGTAGAGATGATTTTCCTCTACCTAGACCTCATGAACACGCAAGAATATTAAGACCCACTCAATTAGTAAAGTCAATGAAAAATTACTTTGATGGGACAAGAGATCCCTACGACCATGTAGCGGAATTTAAGCAAGTACTACGAGAAGAACAAGTAGAAGACATGTTTACGCAATATAATGCTTTTGGACTAACGTTAAAGAACACAACTTTAACTTGGTTCCAACCATTGCAACAAAGGCAATTTAGAGACATCCATCACTTTTTAGAGTCGTTCATCACTTAATTATCTAAAAGTGGGATCAGACATGACACATCTTCATTGATTCATAGCTTCAAACAGACCCCTCAAGAAACAGTTAGACTTGCAGGACGTAGGTTTAGACAATATGTTGAAAGATGTCCAATGCAAGAGCTACCCTCACAAGCCAAACAAGTGTCATTGTTTCTAGATGGCTTGTTGAGCTCTAAACTACGCTCCTATGTGTACTTGAAGGAACCTAGAACGCTAGAGCAGTGTGTAAGAATTTGCATAGACATTGAGGACAACTTAGGGGACGAGTTGGAACTCTCAAAGGTCTATAAGGATTCAGATTGTTCATCTCTAGCATCCACAAAATTTTCTAGCTCGATAGAGGACCTAGCAGAAAAAGTGGCCCAGAAACTAGGAGTTTCTAGTAAACAAATGCCTAAGTTAACAACTAACTTATGTTGTTACACCTGTGGTGGAAATCATTTGGCGAATGTGTGTCCCAACGCAACACAACCACAAGCCAACCCTAGTGGCCAATACTATACGATTGAGAGACGATACACGAATCATACGGCTCAAGACTGCCCATACAAGAAACAAGCAGTGAGACAGAACTACCCGCAAGCATACCCGCAACCAGGTAGGTATCAAGGTCAGTAGAATGCTCAGCCTCATTACTATAGGCCTCCTCAAAACTATCCATATCAGGCTCAACAGAGACCACAACCTGTTTTAGCTCAGCAGCCACCCCCGCCAGCTAATGTCATATCAGTCAAATATGCGGCTGCAGAAGAGAACCTAAGTAGGGCTTTAGTTCCCGTTTCACCCCTAATTACTGACAGTGATCCAAACTCAAACAGTTTTGACTCTACTCATGTAGATAGTCCACCCGCATACTACTCAGAGTCACCAGAACACGTGGAGACATATCAATATGATAGTCCACCAGTAGAACCGAGTTGGGAGCCTGATTATGCTAAGGTGATGTACACAAACCCAAATCCACGGCCCCAATTGAGACAACAAAGACCGCAGGGCCCTAGAGGACCTTGCTTTAGGTGCCAAGGAGATCATTTCATAAAGGATTGCCCACATCCTCCGATAGCAGGACAGTCTCAATATTATAACATACAAGGCTTTTGTGCCGATTGTGGTAAAGAGCATATCATAAAAGAGTGTCCTAAGAATCCTGTTAATGCTTCAAACATGACACCAATCCACGTGGTAGGTATTGTGAACAACACAGATGGATCCAACCCTACATACGTGCCTGTAGCTCAGTGATGAGTAGCACCTCCTTTAATGTCAATCCGGGAAGACGTGAGGATGGTATGAAGACCTCGAGAAAGTGGCGGCACAAGTGCGTGAGTGAGAAGCACACTAGCATGCACACACATACACACATACGCGCACACACGGCAAGACAAAGAGTGAGAATCAATGGAGCTTTTAGATTACTTTCAAAATGCTCTTACAAGTTCGTTTCAATTACAATCTAACCTGAAAAATGAGCTCTCTAGCTCTTTTTATAGTTTTTGACTAGCTTTTGGCCCTGTCCAGACCTAGTGTCCGGCCTAGTTAAAAATTAGGTTCCAGGGCTTATTTGAGGGCTCAAACGAAGTCTAAAAATTATGAAATTTGGTACGATGGTACTTCTAATACTCCTCAAGCTCGAGGACTCCTCGGCTTGCACAAAATGGAGTCTAATCTACCAAAAACGGGATTTACAATGTTTGTGTAGTGATTAAAATCACTTGGGTTGTACATAGTCTATGGGAAAAAATGATCTGGCCTTGTTGCCGTATTGTGCATGACTCCTTTATTGCTTTGTATGCCAACACTCCCCCCTTCCTAGCGTCTGTCGCCCCTGACAGACCTTTGTCCGCGCGGGTGGTCGATGTAATATTGGATGACATTGGTGGCCAGTTCATGTTCTCCTATCCTTAAGCCTCTTGCTAGATCGGCTTCCAATGCCTCCCAATTTATTGCACCGGGGGTTTCTGGTTGCGGGGTGGTGTAGTACTCTGAATACATTGCTTGTTCACAAGCAAACAGTTGAAGTAGATGTGTCGGCTTTGGTGCGAAAATCTCCGAGTGGTACTCCCAGAAACCTGATCTGAACATTTCTTCGAAGGTCTGTTTGTAGCAGGCGGGGAGGTACTTGATGCGTGCATGCCAAGCGTAAGCCACACGGATACTGGGGGTGGTGCTCATGTCATACACCAAGTCGTAATTTCCATTGCTAAACCCCGGAAGACGTACCTGTGGTGCGGCTGCATTTCTAAAGGTCTTCAGCACTACTTGCATCATATCTAAGATTTTAAGCATCATTTGCGCTGCTACATCTTGCATGGGCTTCAAGCGCGGCATCCAGTGGCGAATGGTCCCCATCATATATGCTACCGATGGTGGTCCTTGTGGTGGCGCGATGTACGGGTAGTTCAGCCATTCCTTGCATTGCGCATTGTTCTGTACCTTGATATTAAATGCCTTCCACGACCTGCGGCGGGGGACTGGACCGTAGCATGGGTTGTACAGGAGGTGCAACGGCGCGTTGTTCCATGTGTGTAGCATTTCTGGATAAGTCTCTAAAAGTTTCTGCCGCCATATTGGTTGACGAATCTTGCCTTTTCGCACCTCTGGAGGAAGGTCTTCAGGTTGAAATTGGGTCGCAAAAGTAGGAATCTGACCCGTGACTCTTTGTATTTCTGCATTATAATCAGCCAAGATAATATAATATGGCCTGTACTGGAGTTCTGATGAGAGGATCAGGCGTCTCGATGACAAGTTCTTGAAGTAATCTGATTGTAAAACAATCTCCTCTATGACCCTCATAGCCTGATTTTGCACTACGGTGCGCTCTTCATGCGAGGTCCCTATTTCCTCCACTTGTCGTAACCATGGCGGCCGTGGTGCCTCAAACGTGTCCTGCGCTTCTTCTGTTTGTTGGCCTCCTGGGAATGGTTGCGGATCATATTCTTCATCAAACGTTTGTTCCACAGGAATTTGCACAACTTCTTCGTCCGTGGGAGCCTCCGGAGGGGAAGATGGCCTCTCATATTGTAGTAGGCGTGTCTGCAATTCAGTTACCTGTTGCTGGAGATCTTTTATGGCCTCTGCGTCGGAGGGAAGCGAAGCTGCAGAGTGGGTGGTTGGAGGGGCAGCTGTTGGGCCTTGTTGGTGTTCCTGCTTCAGTTGTCCTAGCTCCTCCGATAGCTTATCATGTGCTTCGAGTAGCATGGCATAATCTTCCAATATAATCTTGATATTATCGGGGGTCACTGCTTGAAACTTGGATGGGCTGATGGGTGCCCCCGGTGTGCTCTCAATAGCTGCCTCCAGGTTTTCTTGATTTTGTATTTGCAGACGTCTGTTCTCTTCCTGAGCAGCCGCAAGATGGCTTTTAAGTAGCGCCATATTTCGCTGAAGTTTTGAGTTGCGTTCCAGTTGTGTCCGTAGGTGACTTTCTACCACCTGCACTGCTTCCTGATCTACGTTCTGTAGCTGTACTTCCAATATATTATGGGCGTCTTGGAGGGTTTGGAACTGTGTGTGGAGGCGAGCATTCTCCTCTTCTAGTACCGCAAGGCGGAGCTGTAGTGTCGCTGAGTGCTCTTGCAGGCGTGCGTTTTGTTGTTGGAGCTGAATGTAATCTGTTCTTAAATTTGATATACAAGCCAACATGGTGTCCAATGCATTACCTATAGATGAGTGGGGGGTGTTTACTGTGGAAGATGCATGGGAAGGAAATTGGGGAAGGGAGACAGTGAATGATGTGCCTACGAAAGTTGTGTGTGTGGGTGAAATTGGTGGAGGGGGAATGGGAGGAGGTGAAACCGTGGGTGGAGGTGCCGTGGGTGGTGAAATGTCCATACCTTCAGGAGTGGGTGTTAGTGTGGGGCCTGCCATATACATTGGTATGGTAGGTGGTGTGTGTGTGGAAGTGGTGAATAGATGTGACGTGGGGTGGGGAGCTGAAAAGACAGGGAATGGTTGAGGGCCTGGTTGAAAAGCCCTAGCAAAGATGTCCTGGAGGGATTGTAGAAATGGAGAGAGGGATATCGGGGGTTGGGGTCGTAAATTTGAGGAGGGCTGAAAGGGTTGCGTGGTAGCAGGGAAGCCCATGAATGTGGATCTAGGGTCAGGATGACCCGTGGCTGAGGGCGTTGGGGATGGTTGCCCTAGGGCAGGGTCTAGGAGGGGTTCGGCGGATTGTGTAGTGTTGGGGTTGTCTTCGAAGATAGGATTATCAGTGGTAGAGAATAGGGTGGCACTGGAGATCGGAGTACGGAAGATGAAGGTGGGGTCGGTGGGTTGAGTAGTCGATGTGGTTTCTACTGTTTCTCTTCTAGGAGGTGATGGTGGGGGAGTAGGTGGTAGTGGTTCGGTGGACTCCTCATGGGTGGCTGGGTGCTGTTGGCTAGCTGTCTGGGAGGTTGTTCTGATAGTTTCAGGTGTAGTAGTCGGCTCTTCTGCAACTGTAACGGGAATTTGTATATTTTTACCTGAGCGAGGTCGTGTCTGGAACCTTCGTGGGTCATATTGAACTGAAGGCCTCTGAATGGCAGTGCGCACAGCTTCTACAACTCCATATGTTTCTGCCATCAATAAGAGACCTTCCCTGTACTCTGAGTCAACTCCCGCTTCTTCCAACAACTGAGTCATAAGTACTCTGCTGCTCTGTTCAGTGAGTAACTGCTGCGATCGCACTCTTTCCATAATCTGATACAGCCTTCGGAGTTCTGCTGTATATGCTGGGGCTTCAGTGGTCTCTTCTTCATATGCTTCTTCTTCTTCCGGGTGTCCGTGTTGTTGGCTTTGCTGAGCGTCACTCCAATGGACATGTCTACCGTCTGTAGACTTTCTTCTTCTCCGTGAGGATGTGCCCTGCTCCTCTGCCTCTGAATAAAACTCCACATCAGAGAATTGTGTGCTTTGTAGGAATGCTTCGAAATCCTGGGGGTCCAGTCCTTCAGCCTCTCCAGTGGCAGCAAACTCGAATTCAGGTGTAACCGGAGGAGCCGATGGGGTGGGTTGTGTCGTAGTGTCAGATTCCGACCTGGGTATCCTAATGGTAAAAGGAGGTACAGTGCCCTCTCTTAATGGTGATGCCTCAGGAGTAGTCAGGACTTCCCTTGCCTGGACACACGGAATCGCGCCCCTCATGCGCTTGGACTGATGTGTGGATGTCTTGAGCCTTTTAAACATTTGTAATTGTGCCCAAGTTAAGGCGCGCTCAATGGGGACATCATATGCCAAGCATCGGTAAATGATGCGTGTGAGTGCACAGCATCCGTTCACCACTAATTTCCTAGAAGCCCGTTTGTTCGCTTCATACAACTGATCTATAATCCACACTGGTAGCTTAATAGGTAGCGCACCTGCCTCCGCCAAGTAGAGAGCAAACCAGATCTTCTTGTGTGGTTGCGTGAATCGGTCTTGACCGGGGAAGGCGAAATGTTGCATGCACATGCGGAGAGGGATGGACACATTTGGGGTGAGGGCTGCCATGTCTTTCAGCTTCACTACTTTCCTGTCCTTCATGTTGTTGGGAACGAGAGCATCCTTTTCTGAGGGTACATGCGTGCCATGCATATTTAAAGTGTCGCTTACCAACTCCACAGTAAGTTCAAACCTCTTCAACTCGTTGTTGCCCAGCAATGAGGGGAGAACAAATGATCCGGGTTGGTCCTTATCTTCATTAGCTTGTAATGTGGAGACCAGATAGTAACATCGGAGGAGGTCGGGTTTAGGTAGTGGGGCTTCAAAATATTCCGCCAACCCTGCTCGTTGCCATATGATCTGGAGGTCTTCGGTGTTCTGTAAAGTCTCGAACTCCTTGGAGAAAAATTGGAAACGCACCCATGATCTGTCATACTCGCATTTAGACTCCCAGATATACTTAGCCTCTCCTAATGGACCGGGCATGCCATTGAACCAATGAGAGTTCGCATGAACTCTTTCCGTGATTCCTGTAGGTGGATCTGGCACCGGGAGTTGCTGGAGGTGTTGCATCTCCACTGGTCGTTCAGTCGGGGGCACATCTACGGGTAGGCTATCCACATCAATTCCTGCAGTAAGTATCCCTACTTGTGAGCCCGAACCTGTCGCTTCTGCCATTTTTCTTCTTGCCTTCTGATTCTGTGAGAATATAGAATTATGTGTTAACATCGTAATGGACAGAATAAATCCGTTGTTGTCCCCGTTACAACATTAACATGAGGTATATGGTGAGTTAGTGGTTAGTAAGTGCACGAAGACAGTGAGTGTAGTTAACGTTTGTGTATTCCTAGGAGACTAATGCCGTTAGTAAGTGGGGTGAATTTACAAATCGGGGTCGGGGGGTTTATTACAGATCTTAGACTGCCAAATGCAGTGGATGGGCTTTGCTTTCGGTTTCCTTGAGACTCCAGAGAGCTGTGTTGGTGTCGCTGTTTGGGAATGGGGCCTTTTAGGGACCCACTTATAAGTGATTACATGCATGCTCATGGGTCTTGGTGTGTTCCTAAGTGTTGAGCACGAGGGAATACTGGTTGTACTCGTAGATGGGTTATGCTGCATAGGTTGTGGCCTTGGCGTAACTACTTGTGCCCTCAAGCAAGCCTTAGGCACCCAAATTTGTCTAGATTGTGGGCTTGCCTTCATCGACTTCTTGGGCACCCAAATAGATTTTACTTTAGCAGAAGAATTTCTGACAGACTTCTTATTAGCGTCGTGTTGTTGGTTACTAATAAGAGGCTTTGCCCGTGTAGTTGACGGTGGTGCACCCGGTCGTTCGCCTTTCCGCACCCACACCTGGTTTATTTTCTAGGACATTCTGCTGCGCAGGTACTTTTGATCTCGGACATAGGTAGTACTCGGCTTCTTCTGCTTGTGATCCGCCTTTGGTTGCTGCCTCCTTCTGGCCTTTGGAAAAGAAGGGAGTTCCGTTGCATCCCTGACTTCTTTTTTGCAAATATCATTCCTCTGCAACACAGGGTTTTGAACAAGAACAGCATGGTCATCTTCATGTGTACCCCTGGAAGGACCAGGAGTCTGTGCCTTTCCTAGTTCCTTGAGTGCTCCATTGTCTAATTCTACTGTAACTCGACTATGATTGACCCAAACCTGGAGAAGTCCACTTCTTAGGTTTAAGTTAATTGCTTGGTCATAGATCCAGTCTTGACCCAAGACTAGAGGTTCAGTGAGATCCTCATCTTGACACACCAGTACTTTAACTGTCATTGCCTCATCATGAATGTAAAGGGGAAGTTCCGCCTCGCCCATGCAAGGGGTTTCCACTCCTCCCAATCCTATAAGATATGCTTCCACAGGATTGACAGTCAATTGTAATTCTTGGCAGTAAGACAATTTAACAGCACTAGTGGCTGCACCTGAGTCAATCAAGGCTCTTACGGTCCTTGCACTCTTTCCTTGTCCTATATCTATGGTTATGAAAGGACGTCTATCAATTATTCTATTCGAGCTTGTTCCTGCAACTTCACACATGGCTATGGGAAATCCTTGGTCTGCATAGTCATTCGCTCCAGGCTGATCTCTACCTTGCCTTCGTAATTTCATCCTTCTGATGCGTTCTAAAGCTTCAGCTTGAGCTTCTTCTCGAACTCGCTTTTCTTCCTCTTTGCGTTTCTTAGCAGTGTTGAGTCGACTGAGCATTTCCTCCGTGAGGGGTTCCTGATACAACTTGACTCTGCAACCGCTAATATAATTTGGGAGAACATCACCCTCTAATGTGGCCAATTGTACTGCTCCGCTCGTGGAGATCCTATTGATGATCATAGGTCCGTAGCCTCTCTTTTCTAGCTTCCTCGCATGTTGTTTTAGTGTATAGACTAAGACTAGATCTCCTGCTTTCAAGCCTTTATCCTTCACGTGGGCATCAAAGTATGCCTTCTGTCTCTTCTTGGCTGCATATATCCCTGCAGCGGCTCTCAGTCTTGTTTCTCCTAATCGTTCAAGGTCAAAGATCCTAGAGGAGAGCTCATGACCTATCCATTCGTGCTCTTGTGCTACTCTCAATGTAGGGATCAGGAAGTCCAAGGGTAGCACAGCATTTTGGCCAAATACCATCTGAAAGGGGGTGGCTTGGAGTACCGTTTTGTAGGCAACTCGGTATGCCCAAACAGCATGGTGTAGCTGTTTGTCCCAGTCAGAGCGTTTAGTGTTCACTAATTTCGTCAGTACATTGCATAAAATCTTATTAGTGCTCTCAGCTTGACCATTAGCTTGAGGGTGATAAGGGGCAGACTTCTTGTGTATTATCAAGAATTCTTGGAGTAGATTTTCAATAACTTCATTCAAGAAATGAGTGCCTCTATCACTTACAAGCTCTATAGGTAGTCCATATCTCGTGAATACATTCTCAAATAAGAATTTGGCAGTTGTTTGAGCATCGTTCTTGGTTGTAGCTTTTACCTCTACCCACTTGGTGAGATAATCTGTTGCCACAATGATGTATTCCGCATGAGAACCCTTAGCTGGGGGATTAATAGGACCTACGAAGTCTATTCCCCACTTAGAGAATGCACGTCCACCCATCATAGGTTTCAGTGGCATCTCATCTTTGCGTATAGGATACTGAGTCCTTTGACAGACATCACACCGTTTCACATAGGTATGTGCATCCATGTGAAGGGTAGGCCACCAGAAGCCCGCAAACAATATTGCCTTGATCACCCGATCTGGTCCAAAGTGTCCTCCTGCTACACCTTGGTGAGCAGTTTCTAAGATCTTAAGATACTCACTTTCATGGACACACAGTCTCAGGTAACCATCCTTACCGCGCTTGTATAGATTATCACCAACGAGTGAATAATCCTGGGCTTCTTGTTCCATACTCCTTTTTCTAGCTAGAGTCACGTCTGGAGGGAATGTGTTTGTCCTCAAGAATGATACTAGAGGTTCACTCCAATCTGGCACAATGGATACTTGATAGAGTGTGGCATGTTCCACAGGTGGTTTAGTGCAACAGATTGGGCATTCCTTGCACAACTTTTGGACATCCGCTTCCATAGTTGGCCAATGCACTCCGAATCTCTTTAGAGTCTGCAACGTTCGTTGCTTTGAATGGTGTTGCTCTAACGCACCTACATGTGCTAATTGCAACCATTTAGCGTACTCATCCTCTTCTACGCAACAAGCCAAGATCCCTTGATCTGTGTGCTTGTACATGCTGCCTGCCATGATATGGTACTTTTGGGCTTTTACTATCTCTCTACTCCGTGTGTTCACCACTGGATGATTAGGCCCGTATGTCAGTACTGGTACTATTGGCTTGGCCCACTGCGGCACAACTTCCAAATTAAACAAGTAAGCATCAGGAAGGTCATCTGACACTCCTTGTGGGGCTTCTCCCGATGTGAGTCTAGAGAGGTGATCTGCTCTCAAATGAGTCCTACCCTTTCTTACCACAACCTCAAATTCGTATTCCATTAGCAAGAGAAACCATCTTACTAATCTTCCTGTATTGCATGGCTTGTTTACAAGATATAACAATGCCTGATGATCAGTAAAAAATTTAAACTTATTTGCAAGCAAATAGTGTCTGAATTTTTTGACTGCATAAACCATGCCTAATCCTTCGCGCTCTGTAGTGGTGTAATTCCGTTCAGCCGCATTCAATTGTCTACTGGCATAGGCAATTGGAAGATCCATATTACCTTCACTAGTAGGTTGTGCGAGCACACATCCAATAGCATAATTGGATGCATCCACGTGAACATGGAATGGCTTATTCCAATCTGGTGTGGTCAAGATTGGTGCTGAACACAATCTTCGTTTAAGCTCTTGGAAGGAATTCTCACATTCATTCGTCCACTCAAAGTTTGTCAGAAGTCCGTACATGGGCTTTGCAATGACAGCATACATGTGTATAAATCGTCGATAATAACCACAATGCCCCATGAAAGCTTGTACTTCCTTGACATTCTTTGGCCTAGGTAGCTCTGCTATGGCTCTCACTTTCTCTTCGTCAGTGGATATGCCATTCTTTGACACTATGTGTCCTAGGATCTTACCTTGCCTGACCATAAAAACGCACTTTTCTAGGTTCAGGCAGACTTGATATTCTCTACATTTGTCAAAGATTTGTCTGAGTTCAGGAATATGAGTTTGTCTAACATTGGAATGAGCACAAAGATCATCAACATAGACTTCTAAACTCTTCCTCAGGAACTCCTTAAACACATGGCACATCAGCCTCTGGAAGGTAGCTGGTGCATTGGTAAGCCCAAATGGCATTACTCTAAAAGCAAAAATGCCCCATTCTATGGCAAAGGCTGTCTTGTGCTGATCCTCTGGAGCTATGGCTACTTGATTGTAGCCAGAAAATCCATCAAGGAAGCTGTACACTTCCTTGCCTGCCACTCTTTCTAAGAGATGTTCTGTGATGGGAAGCGGGTAGTTATCTCGAATCGTGGCGGCATTAACCTTTTTCAAGTTAATGCACACACGCAGCTTGCCATTCTTCTTGGGCACCACTACGATGGGGGATACCCATTCAGTGTGCTCAATTTCATAGATAAATCCAGCTTCAACCAGTCTATCTATCTCTTCCTTGATCTTAGCAGCGTAATTATCATTATATGTATAAGGCTTTTGCTTAGAGGGTTTAGCATCTGAGGTCATGGGAATGGTGTGTGAGCATATGTCAGGGTCAACACCTTTCAAATCCTTGTAACTCCAAGCGAATACATCTCTGTATTCTCTTAGCAAGGCAATCAATTTATGCTCTTCTTCTTCTGTCAGATCATGGCCTATATACGTGCATCTCTCCTCTCCTTCTTCTATGGCCACTACTATTTTCTTGGTGGTTTCTTTGTTATCATAGGCCTCTCCTGATTGTGCCTCTCGTTTAGGCATTCTTATCATGACTCTCCTGTCATCTATCTCATACTTCTTAAAATTTTCTGGGACCTCAAACAAAGATTCTTCCTCTTCTGGTAAGGCTTCTCTCTTCTTTCGTTTCTTTCCTTCTTCCTTCGGGGTCATATGTGTTGCTAATCTTACATCATTTGTAACCTCTCCATGCCTCTGGGGTTGAAATTCTATTTCATGGAAGTATTCTTCATCTGATGCAAATGGTGGGTCCATAATGATTGACTCTAGATCGGAGTCACTTGCATCCTCAATTGCATCAGGGCTAGGTTCGCATTCTTCTAAAACTGCCTCTCCCATGATTGGCTCTATGGAGAAGACTGAAATGTCATAGCCATCCTCATCACAGTGAGGTGTCCATTGTTCTTCATTGATGGCTACGTCCATTGTTGCTAAAATTTCCGCCCAGCCATGGGGTTCAAACTCCTCATCTGGAAAGACTATAGGTGCATAGGCTGGGTCTTGAATGGGTCTATGAGTTTCGTTCGCACCTACCTCTCTGGCTTTCTCTCTCTTCTCTTCTTCTACTGCTACCTTGCACATCCATAAGTGAGTATCTTCATGCATCCATGAGGATCCAGACCCTATGGAATGCACCGATTCTGTATCATCTTTGGCTCTATGGATGGGATTCCATTGGATAGGAGGGACATCTCTATGAGAATAATCCTTGAGATTGACTTTGGTTGTAACGCCCAAGTGTTGCAAATACAAGGAGTTGGTTCCCCAATCCTGTACCACTTGCAACTGTCGCATAAATGGTCTTCCTAAAATCATCTCATAAGCATGATTTTTGCTGAAGTCACATATAGCAAAGCTATGCTCAAACTCAACACCACAAGTGGTGAGAGTTATCCCTTCCAGCAATCCTAAGGGTCTCTCAATATGACCATCGGCCATTTGCAATTTCATTCTTGTTGGCCTGAGTGCTGGCTTGCCCCAACGCTTCCAAAGGGAAGTAGTGGCAATTGCAACTCCTGCACCTGAGTCTAAAATTGCCTTGGTGGTGTACTCTTGGTAGGTGATGGGAAGATAGGTGTTCCCTTCTTCGCCTTCACACATATCCCCTATCTTATCCAAGGGAATTTCTGGCACTGTCCTATGGGATCCTACCTGGGAACGAGGTTTTGCTATCTCTGGTACTTGTTTGGCTACATGTTTCCATAATTCAGGTCTAACCTTGAGTAGCTCTTCTAACTTGAGATTACACTGCACATTAGTGTTCCTCACTACCTCTGTGTTCCTAGGAATGACTGAGTCGTCGTTCCTTACCATGACTGTGGGTGCTCTCATACATGTGGACTTTGCTTCCCATGGGCCTGTGAAGTGGGGTAGCTCTTGTATGGAATTCGACTCAAAGTCTAATCTCTCGTGAGACTGAACACTCTCATGCTCCCCGTAAAGAGATGGGATGTCTTGTGGGAATTGGTCGTGTGCATCGTCCACAAGTTCAAAAGGAGGGGCGACCTCGCTTTCGTTATCCCATTTGTCTTCTTGAATCTCTTGTAGGAAGTCTGGTGCAAACCGATTCATAGAAGAAGAAGTGTCTGGCTCCGTGGAATTGGGCGCATACGCAACCTGTGAAGGAGGGCTGATTCTATTGTTGACTCTCTCCTCGTTCTTGCAAATGGCTGGAGCACAAGCTTCTTGGGGAGGATTACTTATTCTATTACTTTTCCGAACAGGCTCACACATTCCCTGAGAAGGAATGTAGGCATCCTGTGGAGGTACTTGAGCTTTCGAGGGAGGCTCATCTGCCTTTTGGGGGGGAAGATAAGCTTCTTGAGGAGGCCCACGGGCTTCCTGAAGAGGCTTGCTTACCCGTTCTCTTGCCCTTTCCTTTCTTTGAGGGGTAGGTTCCTTTTCTGGCTGTGCTATTGGCCTCTCCATTCTTTCTAAGGAGGGGAAGTTGTCCGGTTTAGGGGCATTGGCCACATACACTTCTGATTGGGAATGGTTCCTGTTTTTGCTTGCTTTTTCTTGGTCTTGATTTTTTTCTTCCTTGTCAGATCTTGCAATTATCCTCTCTAACTTCTCTAGGAATCCATCCAAGTGTAATTGCGTTTTGGCTGAGCCTGAGTAATTGAAAAGGCGACTGGCTTCAAACATAGTCTGAGCCAATGCGACCATTTTCGCGCATAGTTTGGTTCTTTCTATCTCTAGGTCAGCTCTAGGATAGCACTTGTCATGATCCGTGACGTTTGGCCCTTCTTGGATTCTGGCCTGATATGCCTTAAGCATCATGTCTATGTTTTCGGGAGTGGGATCAGCTAATACTGATCCGGTTTGGGGTGGTGGGTGGGTTGCGTGGGCTGTCTTAGAGGGTGAAGGGATGGAGGGTGATGGGGATGGTAGCGGTGGGAATGTGTGAGAGTGCGGTTGAGACGTGATCTCTATGATTTTAGCCTTGGTTTCTCGTAGACTTTCCTCAAGTTCACTCATCTTCTTTGCCCATTGCCTTTTCATGCGTTCGCGGCTATCTTTCCAAGCTCTTGTTCTCTTTTTATTTTGGCTCTCAGTATCGATAGCATCTAGGCTCTTTTCCTGGCCTACCCCTTGGTTTTGCTGCAATGCCTGAGCCCTAGTGACTACCTGTACTGGTGCAGTGGAAGTGACGCTTCCTGAGGAGTCTACCACTAACCCAACAACGTTGATAGGGGTGATTTTTGGCATGCTATTGGGGTTCTTAGGGCAATCTCGTAAGAGATGCTCTTTTCCGCAATCTTGGCAGAAGCCTTGGATCGTCACCGGCTGGGTTTGCGTAGGTGGAGGCAAGGGACAATCACGAATGAGGTGATCTCCTTGGCATCTGTAGCACGGTCCTCTAGGAAATGGTGGTCGTACTTGCCTAGGTTGAGGTCTAGGGTTGGGGTTTGTATACATGATGTTCGTGTAATCTGACTCCCAACTAGGTTCGTTCGACTCTTCACCATAGTAGGACTCTCCATGTTCTGGGGACTGCATGTAGTAAGCCTGGGGGCTATCCACATGGGTAGAATCAAAGCTATGGTCACTTGGGTCATTTTCAGAGATCAAGGATGTTACAGGGACTATAGCTCTATTCAGGTTCTCTTCTGCAGCAGTATACTTTACCGGAATCACATTAGCTGGGGCAGGGGGTTGTTGTGCTAGCACAGGCTGAGGTCTTTGTTGGGCCTGATACTGTGGTTGGTAGGTTTGTTGGGGTCTAGCATATTGTGGTGGTGGATTTTGGTTCTGGTATCTGCCTTGTTGGTAGGGTTGCGGATAGGGATGCCTAACTGCCTGCTTGTTGTATGGGCAGTCTTGTGCGGTGTGATTGGTGTATCTCCGTTCTATGGTGCAGTACTGGCTACTAGGGTTTACTTGGGGTTGAGCCATAATGGGACAGACGTTCGCCATATGGTCACCACCGCATGTATAGCACCTTTTCACAGGGGCAAACCTTGGGATTTGTTTGCTAGTTACACCTAGTTTCTGAGCTACTTTTTCGGCAAGTTCTTCAATTGATGTGGCTTGTGTGGAAGATTGACTAGATGCACTATCTGAATCTTTGTAAATTTTGGACAACTCTAGCTCTTCTCCTAGGTTATCTTCAATGTCAATGCACATACGTACACATTCTTCTATAGTCCTAGGGTCTTTCAGATACACATAGGATCTCAATTTTGGGCTCAGCAATCCGTCAAGAAATAAGGCTACTTGTTTAGCAGATGTGGGTAGCTCCGAAATAGGGCACCTTTCAAGATATTGTCTAAATCTTCTTCCTGCAAGTCTCACAGTCTCTTGAGGGGTTTGCTTGAAGCTGTGAATCAGTGAGGAGGTGTTGTGTCTTATGCCGCTCTTAGAGAACTCTATAATGAATGCCTCTAGGAGTTGATCTATGCTCCTGAACTGGCGTTCATCTAATGGCTGAAACCACGTAAGTGCCGTATTCCTTAGGGTTAGACCGAAGGCATTGTACTGCGTGAATAGATCCTCAACTTGTTCCGCTCTCAAGACTTGCTTGAACTCCGCCACATGATCATAGGGATCTCCTGTGCCGTCAAAATAATTCTTCATGGACTTAACTAGCTGGGTGGGTCTCAAAGTTCTTGTGTGCTCTCTAGGCCTCGGCAGAGGGAATCCATCTACATTTCTTTGGTTCCTGTGGGCTCTATGCATCTCGGGTTCTACCCTATTCGTCTCTGTTCTCGTTCTTTCTCTGCCCACTGGGTTGGCAAAACTTACTTCTGGTCTGTCTTTACTTCTGTCTCTTTGCATACTATGAGCCTGGGATGTTCCAGCTCCAGGGTGACCATAGGATACATTTGATCTTGGCTGGGGGAAAATGAATTCGCCCTTCCAAGTGTAAGCATGCCTATCATTTTCTGTCACCACAAAGATCCTCTCCGAAGTGTGGTCTAAGTAGGTCACTCTACCTGGGCTATCTGGATCCTTAAACTCATAGATCATGATTGTTCCTATATCAATTGGGTGATCCGGTTTATATCTCCAGAAGGCTTCGTCCGTTTCTCGATTGAGAAGCAAATCTATGCACTTGTTATCTTGGGGGACCCACTCAGGCGTGATAATCCTAGTGAGAACTGATTTACCTCGAGGGGTTCTAGGTTCCACTCCCATGTTTCCTTGTTCCAAGTCACCTAAGTCCGCTTCTGAAATAACATTTCCAAATTCATCTGTCCTATCTGGATGACTAGTGACTACATATATAGTTCCTTCTTTGTCCAGGTATGCACCGTTTTCAAACTTGACAGCTGGGTGCTCTAGTCCTATGGATTGGTCAGGGTTTTTAATCTGGATCACAGATCGTCCTAGGCCGTCCTCATAGATGCTCGCACCTAATCGGTTGGTCCTAAGGTATTCCAACTGTGTTTTGTAAGGGCCTTCTACCCTGTACAAGTAGGGCACACCTGAACTTCGCGTAGGTCTGTCCATGCCTTGAGACATCTCTGACTCACTGGTATCAGAGCTAGGGTAATGAGAGTGGCGACTCAACTGCTGGGCCCAAGACCTTGCAGTGGGATTGACACTAGCCTCAGAAGACCTAAGGCTTTGTCTCTCTCTTACTAGGTGTCGTCCTGATCTAAGGTTCATATGCCTAACTGATTAACCCAATTTTTTTTGCCCAGAGTACAACCTAGTTGCTGGTTTCTTTGTATCAGTCGCTTGGTTCTTTTTAGGTTGATTATCGTGTTTATGGTCTTGTCTGAAATCACGTCGTCAGGAATATTTGAACGTTGTTCTGCACTTACAGTTGATCGTTCCACGTTAGGTTCTTTCCTTTATGTTGTCGACAGTACAGAGATTAAGTTTTTAGCTTGACTTGAGTTTTTAGGTAGGCTTCAACTTGATAGTGGCCTATCGTCGCCCTGACTTACTCCTACTTCTAATCGTTCTTAGCCTAAGCTAGGAATTGACGAAGAGGAGTTGAGAATATTCCGACCTTTCTTGCCGAACCTTGCTCTTTGGTGCTCGAGAAGTTGATTCTCAAGCGTGCGCCACACCCTTGCTTGGATACTCTCAATTGCTTCTCAATAGGCCTGCATAAATCCCAAGATTAGCACCAAGTAGACCTTTCAATTGACAGACAATTTATTTCAGACACTTTTTTAATGACCCTTGTTCCCCCTTTTGCATTGTTAGAAATTTACTCTAGAGCTCCCTTGGTGTTCCTACCCCTCAGTGTGTCAACTTCCAAATATCCTATCTGAAAATCAACGCGTTATTCTTATAAAAAACAGTTGAGGGCGTGTAGTATATGTCACGAGCTTTCCGACAAGCCCTAGAGCTCAGAAAATGGATTTCGTATGAAAAAGTTATGACCGTTCAGGGTTTAGGGGGTTACTAGACAGACAGAACCTTTCGGGGGTTTTAATGCATTTTCTAAGGCCTTCGTAAGTATATGAGTACATGAAAGTGCAAATATGCCCAAAATTTAACCTAAATTTCCAAAAATTCACACCTTAATTTTTTGCCGAAAATGCCTGTCTATCGCGATAGACGGTGTCTGTCGCGATAGACGATATCTATCGTGAAATTCTGTCTGTCGCGATAGACGGTGTCTGTCGCGATAGACGATATCTATCATGAATTTCTGTCTGTCGCGATAGACGGTGTCTGTCGCGATAGACGGTATCTGTCGCGGATTTCTGTCTGTCGCGATAGACGGTGTCTGTCGCGATAGACGATATCTATCGTGAAATTCTGTCTGTCGCGATAGACGGTGTCTGTCGCGATAGACGATATCTATCGTGAATTTCTGTCTGTCGCGATAGACGGTGTCTGTCGCGATAGACGGTATCTGTCGCGGATTTCTGTCTGTCGCGATAGACGGTGTCTGTCGCGGATTTCTGTCTGTCGCGATAGACGGTGTCTGTCGCGATAGACAGTGTCTATCGTGGATTTCTGTCTGTCGCGATAGACGGTGTCTGTCGCGGATTTCTGTCTGTCGCGATAGACGGTGTCTGTCGCGATAGACGGTATCTGTCGCGGATTTCTGTCTGTCGCGATAGACGGTGTCTGTCGCGGATTTCTGTCTGTCGCGATAGACGGTGTCTGTCGCGGATTTCTGTCTGTCGCGATAGACGGTGTCTGTCGCGGATTTCTGTCTGTCGCGATAGACGGTGTCTGTCGCGATAGACGGTGTCTATCGCGATAGACAGTGTCTGTCGCGATAGACTGAAAAAATGCAAATTTTTGAAAAACTTCTAGTGATCTAGAGTGCCCTCAAGGTGTAGGTTACAATGATAAACATGCATTCACAAAATGTTAAGATTTTCTGTCTGTCGCGATAGACAGAGGCTGTCGTCCCGGGACCTGTGCAGAGCCTGTCGTACCTGCGCACACTGCTGGGGATGATGGTACAGCAAAAAACCTGCAAAATAGCTCAGGAAACATGCAAAAACAGCACATGCAAGTTCGCTCTCTCGCTCTCTCTCACAAGTGAAATGAGGGAAATGAGGTGGAGGTGGGGATATAGTAAAAAAAAACTGAAATTTTCGCGATGATGGAGATGGACGTGGGAGATGGTGATGATGATGATGGTGAAGAAAGTAAAAGAAAATCGATGAGAGTGAAGATAATACCTACAACTCCAACGCGTCAACTCTACGTCTTACCATCACACGCTCGTCCTCAAAGCTCGATCCCCGGCAACGGTGCCAAAATTTGGTGTAGCTCAGTGATGAGTAGCACCTCCTTTAATGTCAATCCGGGAAGACGTGAGGATGGTATGAAGACCTCGAGCAAGTGGCGGCACAAGTGCGTGAGTGAGAAGCACACTAGCATGCACACACATACACACATACGCGCACACACGGCAAGACAAAGAGTGAGAATCAATGGAGCTTTTAGATTACTTTCAAAATGCTCTTACAAGTTCGTTTCAATTACAATCTAACCTGAAAAATGAGCTCTCTAGCTCTTTTTATAGTTTTTGACTAGCTTTTGGCCCTGTCCAGACCTAGTGTCCGGCCTAGTTAAAAATTAGGTTCCAGGGCTTATTTGAGGGCTCAAACGAAGTCTAAAAATTATGAAATTTGGTACGATGGTACTTCTAATACTCCTCAAGCTCGAGGACTCCTCGGCTTGCACAAAATGGAGTCTAATCTACCAAAAACGGGATTTACAATGTTTGTGTAGTGATTAAAATCACTTGGGTTGTACATAGTCTATGGGAAAAAATGATCTGGCCTTGTTGCCGTATTGTGCATGACTCCTTTATTGCTTTGTATGCCAACAGTGCCTATCCAAGCTATAACAAGAGCCCATGCGCTCTTACAGAATCAACAACTTAATCAGGAGAAAATAGTTGGAACTAGTGAAGTTGGAGAGTCTAGCAGTAAAAAGACTAAATCTTGGAAAGATTCCAGAGAAAGAATCAAGAGAAAGTGGAGTAAAAAGATAACTGAGTTGGAAGGAAGTCTCAAGGAATCCAGAGCCAAAATCCTAGAATTGACTTCACAAGAATCGAATCGAGAGAACCTAACGCAAAAATCAGGATCAGTTCTAGCGGAACCCATACCGGAAAACCTAGACATGATGTTTCATGCGTATCAAGCAAGATTAAAAGAAGGACCCCAGATAGTAGAAATGAGCAAGAACTACCCTCGAGCAGACTTAGAAATTGAGCGGACTAAACTCTGCATAAAGATGGTAGAATTAGCACAAGCTATGTTTGAAGCCTCTAGATATCTAAATTGGAATAACATGGCAAAACTGGAGTTACACTTTCAAGGATTAATGGAGAGGCTAGAATACTTGATTGATAGCAAAGAAAAAAAGGATCATCATAGGAACCCTATTGTTTCGGAGACACCGGAAAGGATTGCACCATCCCTATCTCAAGTACCGAATACAGAAAGTCAAGACAACCCGTCTTCCATACATAGGTATTCACATGAATTTCTGAGAGAAATCCAAGAAGAGAAGTGGAGAAAAGAACAAGGAACTCATCCTCCTATTCAAGAAATAGATGACTTGCAGGAGCAATTTCCCCAACACATCCCCTCTATTTATGATGATGTAGAGGAAGAGCAACTGAGTGAACACACAAGTTTTGAATCTAATTCTTTTCAAGAATTACCTCAGTTCACAGGACCTTGGGAAGCTAAGTCTATTAGCATGAGAGCACCCACGATAATAGTGAAGAATGAAGAGTCAATAATTCCTAGAAACACGGAAGTGATAAAGAACACCCAAGTACAATGTCACCTCACTCTAGAGGAATTGCTGAAGGTTAAACCACACAAATCAATTCCCTGAGCTTGCGACTGCTCCCTCACATATATGAACACACAAGAAGGTACCAGAGATACCCATAGAAAAGATTGGAGATGTAAGCGAAGGAGAGGAAGGTAACACTTATCTTCCTATAACCCATCAGGGCTATACCACCAAAGCCATCTTAGATTCAAGAGCCGGAGTAGCCATCGCTACCACCGCTTTATGGAAACGTTGGGGTAACCCAACATTAAGACCCACCAGGATGAAGCTACAAATGGCTGATGGACATATAGAGAAACCATTAGGCTTACTAGAAGGCATATCTCTCACCACTTGTGGTGTAGATACTTTTTCCATTTGTGATTTTGCAAAAAATCATGCTTACGAGATGATTTTAGGACGACCATTCATGCGTCAATTGCAAATCGTACAAGATTGGGGAACTAATTCTTTGTACTTACAACATTTAGGAGTGACTACTAAAGTCAATCTTAAAGACTATTCACATCGAGACGTACCCCCAAAACAATGGAATACCATCCATAAGACACAGGTAGAAACAGAATCAGTACACTCATTAGAATCAGACCCCTCATGGTTGCATGAGGACACTCATTTATGGATGTGTAAAGTAGCAAAACAAGAGGAAGAACGATTAGAAGCCAGGACTTTAGGTTCAAAACAACATCCACGAACTCTTCAAGACCCAATGTATGCACCTGTAGTATTTCCAGATGAAGAATTCGAACCTCATGGTTGGGCAGAAATCCTAGCAACCATGGATGTAGCCATCAATGAAGAACAATGGACACCCCACTGTGATGAGGATGGTATGACATTTCAGTTTTCACAATAGAGCCAATCATGTGTGATTCAGTTATAGAAGAATGTGAACCGAGCACTGATGCATTTGAGGATGCAAGTGATTTTGATTTAGAGTCAATTATTATGGACTCACCCTTTGCATCAGAAGAAGAATACTTCTACGAAGTAAAAACTTACCCTCAGAGGCACGAAGAACTTATGAATGAGGTGAGGTTAGCCACACAAATGACTACCAAAAGTGAAGGCAAGAAAAGAAAGAAGAAAGAAACCATGTAAGAAGAAGAAGAATCTTCGTTTGAGGTTCCGAAAAACTTCAAGAAGTATGAAATAGAAGATAGAAAAATCATGGTACGAATGCCTAACAGAAAAGCTGACGTGGGAGAAGTATATGATAACCGAGAGAAAACCAAAAAAATCATAGTTGCCATAGAAGGAGAAGAAGAAAAATGTACATATATAGGGCATGATTTGACGAATGAAGAAGAGGAAGAATTAGTTGCCCTATTGCGCGAATATAGAGATGTGTTCGCTTGGAGTTACAAAGAACTGAAAGGAGTAGACCCGGATATATGTTCTCATAGAATCCCTATGACTCCAGATGCAAAACCTACGAAACAGAAACCATATACGTACAATGATAACTACGCTATGAAGATTAAAGAAGAAATAGATTGTTTGATAGAAGCAGGATTCATATACAAAATTGAGCATACCAAATGGGTATCCCCCATTGTGGTCGTGCCCAAGAAGAATGGAAAATTGCATGTGTGTATTAACCTTAAAAAATTTAATGCCGCCATGATTAGAGACAATTATCCTCTTCCTATCACGGAACATTTATTGGAAAGAGTTGCGGGCAAGGAAGTTTACAGCTTTCTTGATGGCTTCTCACGCTATAATCAAGTAGCCATTGCTCCAGAAGATCAACACAAGATGGATTTTGCCACATAATGGGGCATATTTGCATTTCGTGTGATGCCATTTGGCTTAACAAATGCACCCGCTACTTTCTAGCGACTCATGTGTCATGTCTTTAAGGAATTCTTATGCAAGAATTTGGAAGTCTATGTCGATGACTTATGTGCACATTCAAATGTGAGACAGACTCATATTCCAAAATTAAGGCAAGTATTTGACAAATGTCGAGAATATCAAGTTTGTCTGAACCCAGAAAAATGCATTTTCATGGTCAGACAAGGCAAAATTCTAGGACACATTGTGTCAAAGAATGGAATTTCGACAGATGAAGAAAAAGTAAAAGTAATTGCAGATCTACCTAGACCAACTAACGTAAAAGAGGTACAGGCATTTATGGGACATTGTGGTTATTACAGATGATTCATACATGTATGCAATCATAGCTAAGCCTCTGTACTCTCTTTTGACCAATTTTGAATGGACATATGAGTGTGAGAATTCATTCAATGAACTTAAACGACGTTTGTGCTCAGCACCTATATTGACAACCCCGGATTGGAGTAAGCCATTCCATGTACATGTGGATGCATCCAATTATGCCATAGGATGTGTGTTAGCACAACCCACAAATGAAGGTAATATAGATCTCCCCATAGCTTATGCGAGCAGACAGTTGAACGTAGCAGAAAGAAATTACACCACTACGGAACGAGAAGGATTAGGAATGATCTATGCAATAAAGAAATTCAGACATTATTTGTTGGAAAACAAGTTCAAATTCTTTACAGATCATCAAGCGTTATTGTACTTAGTCAATAAACCATGTAACACGGGACGATTAATACGTTGGTTTCTATTACTCATGGAGTATGATTTTGAAGTAGTAGTCAGGAAAGGAAAGACACATCTTAGAGTTGACCAACTCTTGAGAATAACCACAGGAGAAGCCCCTCAAGGAATAGTGGATGAATTACTGGATGCATATTTGTTTAACCTTGAGATAGTACCAGAATGGACTAAGCCTATAGTACCTATTCTAACATATGGACCCAAGAATCCTAGGATAAGGATCAAGGAAGGAGAGAGTACCAACTCTCAGAGATATCAAATCATAGCACAAAGTATATATAAACAAGATAATCAAAAGATTCTTGCTTGTTGTGTAGATGAATCGAAACATGCGAATTGGTTGCAATTAGCACATGTAGGTGCAGTGAAGCAACATCACTCAAAACATCGTACTTTGTAGACTCTGCATAGACTAGGAGTATATTGGCCTACAATGGAAGCAGATGTCTACAAGTTGTGTAAAGAATGCCATGTTTGTTGTGAAAGACCACCAGTAGAACATGCTACATTATATCACGTGTCTCTCACACTAGACTGGAGTGAGCCCTTAGTGACGTACTTGAGGACGAAAACATTTTCTCAAGGAATGACCTTAGCACGACAACGAAGTCTAGAGCAGGAAGCTCAAGACTATTCGCTTATTGGCGACAATCTATACAAACAAGGACGAGATGGATACCTAAGATAGTGTGTTCATGAAAGCGATTACTTGAGCGTATTAGAGACTGCACACCAAGGTGTTGCAAGAGGTCACTTTGGACCCGATAGGATCATCAAAGCCATCCTCTTTGCAGGATTATGGTGGCCCACTCTTCACATGGATGCACATACCTATTTCAAGAGATGTGATGTGTGCCAAAGAACTCAATTTCCTACTCGGAGAGATGAAATGCCATTGAAACCCATGATGGGCGGACATGCATTTTCTAAGTGGGGTATAGACTTTGTAGGACCCATTAACCCCCCCTGCAAAAGGTAAACATGCGGAATACATTATTGTTGCGACAGATTATCTTACCAAATGGGTAGAGGCAAAAGCCACAAGAAAGAATGATGCACACACGACTGCAAAATTCTTATTTGAAAATGTGTTTACAAGATATGGATTGCCTATAGAGTTAGTAAGCGATCGAGGAACTCACTTTCTAAACCAAGTCATTGAATATTTGTTACAGGATTTTATGGTGATTCACAAGAAATCCGCACCATATCATCCTCAGGCCAATGGTCAAACTGAAAGCACTAACAAGATCCTTTGTAACGTACTGACGAAACTCGTGAACAACAAACGTTCAGATTGGGACAAACAGTTACACCACGCTGTTTGGGCATATCGAGTGGCCTACAAGGCTGTACTCAATGCAACTCCCTTTCAGATGGTTTTTGGTCAAAATGCTGTGCTTCCTTTGGACTTCTTGATACCGAACCTTAAGGTTGCACAAGAACATCAGTGGACTGGCTATGAATTATCAACAAGAATAATGGACTTGGAACGATTAGGAGAAACCAGGCTGAAAGCAGCAGCAGGAATATACGTAGCAAAGAAGCGACAGAAAGCATATTTTGACGCACATGTGAAAGATAAAGGCTTGAAAGAAGGAGATTTAGTCCTAGTATATACGCTTAAACAACACGCACGGAAGTTAGAAAAGCGTGGTTATGGACCTATGATCATTAACAGACTCTCGACAAGTAGAGCAGTACAATTAGCCACCTTAGAAGGAGACATAATGCCTAATTACATTAGTGGCTGTAGAGTCAGGTTATACCAAGAACCTCTTATTGAGGATATGCTTAGATGACTCACGTTGGCAAAGAATCGTAAGGAGGAAGAAAATAGAATACGTGCTGAAGCTCAGGCAGAAGCTATAGAATGCATTAAGCGCATGAAGTTAAGAAGACAAGGACTAGGGAGAGAACATTATAACCATCTGGAAACATCACCCAGATACCCCATGGCCATGTGTCAAGCAAAGTCAAGTACTCATCCTAGCATAGTGGATAGGAGACCATTCATTACAGTCAGGCTAGAGCATGACAACACCTACCAAGAGCTCAGGGCTTTAATTGACTCAGGTGCTGCGACTAGTGCGATTAGATGGTCCCACTATAAGGACTCAGGAATAGAAATGCGGCCAATTGAGGCATATCTCATAGGGCTAGGAGGCATGGAAACCCCTTGCATGGGTGAGGTGGACCTTCCTATCCTCATACACGATGTGACCATAATGGCAAAGCTACTAGTGTGCCATGATGATGACCTGATAGAACCCCTAATCCTTGGCCAAGATTGGCTATATGATCACTCAGTGGACCTAAATCTTAGACAAGGCTCCTTACAAATTGGAACCTTAGATCAACAACAAGTGATACCGCTTGACTTCCCTAACAACACTCTGCCTGAGGCATGTGACCCTAGACCCTGTAAAATGCATGCGATGGAAGATCGGAAGATTTTTGGGTAGATAAGTCATGTTAAGTCCACACCAACCCACGTGGGCTTGGCGATGGACAATTGTCAATCAGAAGGACGTCAGGAGATTTTCCCTTGGGCTTCCTGCAAACTAGAAGGGGCAACCGCCCAACCGCTTGGACAAATGGGGACCATTAGCGGCCAAGTGGGCACAATCAGCAGACAAATGGGGACGATTGCAGGTCAGGTGGACTTCATCAGTGTCCACATGGGCAAAACACCCTGCAGTGCCCATCCTTCCACACTTACTACGGACTGGCCTAGATTAATAGTACAAAACGGAGCACCTCCTAATGGGCAGGTTTCTCAAGTGTTGGACCTCCCTTCTTTTCCAAAGCAGAGTGTCCATCCGACCTCTCAACCTCAACCACAAAGGAGTCAACCACGACAAATGAACCCAGGCCGACGACAATATCAGATGACACAAAGAAAGCAGTAGTATCAGTATCACAAAGCAAGAGGCACATGACAAATATGGGTGCCAAAAGGACAGAAACCACCTGCAGATTTCAACAATGAGGAAAAGAAGAAGCTAAAGACTAATCAGAAGCAGTATCCAACGTCTTCTTGAACTTCTTCTACGAGTATGAACATTCGGCAGATTTGGATCGCCAAGAAGTACCTTACAAATCGACCCACACCCATGCAGATTTGGGTACCCAAACAGTGTATCATAACTCAACCCTCAAGCCATGTAATATATACCCCTCAGAAATCTCTTCACCCTTCAAAACCACCACATCCGACATCACCTTTTGTCCCTCAGCAGAAACATATCACCCGCTTAGAAACTCTTAGGAAGTGGATACCGAAACGTATCCAGACCATTTTTCTGACCCCCTTATCTAACATTACTCCCATCCCGACTAAACACCATCCTTGTGATAACTCATTCACAACTGAACCTTGTATAAATCCACACACTATAACCCAACATCACCTATAATAATATCTCACCAAGAAATGTATGCATCATCTGAAGCATGTAGGTGTCTAGAGACCTGCATTAGTCTTGCAAGGAATCATTCCATAAACCACATCACAACACTTGGCTACACGGGTTACACATCGGTTATGGAAAGGGATTGCGGTCTCACTTTAATGGGATCATGATTAATTTCCATACTACTGTGTTAATATTTTGTAGCAGATCCGCTACACACTCGCATCATTCATCATGCAGGCAGAAGGACCATCTGAAGCTGGTACCAGTGTACCCATGGCAAATATTGGTGAACTACTCGCAGAACCCCATCCGACGGCTCAACTAGCAGAATTTCAAGGATTTCTAGGACCTATGCCGATCGACGATCCTCCTAGGGGATATACTGAGAAGATTCATCACAACTCTCATTGGTTCCAAGGATTAGCAAGCCCGTTGGCAGACGCAGATTTTATTTTTGAGGCCAACTTGACTTTTGATACCCACACTTGGGGCAAGTACCAATTTTTCTCAAGAGAATTCGAAGGACTATAGAACACAGAAGACTTAACGCATGTTTGGGCAAGAGCAGGCTTTACAGAGTATTTCAGTGATCCTTTGCCTAAACCAGATTTCTACCGATGCTACTATTTGATAACCACATTGACAACTTCAGAGAACAAAGATTTGCCAGGAACATTCATTTTGCCGTCTTTGGTAAATGATCCACCATATAAGAAGTTTTATCTGTCTAAAGATTTGATTAGAGCTGCTATTAAGATACATGGAACGCATACGCCGACAAAACAAGAAAGGCTAATTCCAGAGCCTATGAAACGTGGGGATGTTACTAAGTGGGAAGATATTTCAGCAATCACACCTGAGCTCTCTAAACCGTTGAGGATATGTGTGCAACATTTCGCATTTCTAGCTTAGGATAGATTCACCATGCCCCACAAGCGTATCTGGTTTGGTTTATATTTAGCATGTACTGGACCTCAAACAGTAGACCTAGCAGGCTGGATAATTGATTAGTTGTACTTAGCACAACACCGATGGGAAAGAAAGAAGGTAATCAATGGATGTTGCGCTCTTAAGAGGATTGTTTATATGTGTTTGGCATACGATTTACCTATCGAGCGTGCAATGACAAGCGAGGAGCTGAAAGCATTCAAAGGGACAACAAAGAAAGCTAGACTATGAAAACCAGGTGAATACATTCGTGTACCCACAGGTGCTCAGTCATCCCAACATGCCAGGGAAGCATGCCTAATTCCTGAAAGATCTGTGGCCGAAGAAGCTATCCTCGTCGTCTCCCCGCCCCACACTACTACTGTACATACCACTGTGACCGAAGTACCCGCCACCCCAACCGCTCCTCTTTCACCTCCCATCTCTCCAATCTCCCCTGTCCATCCGATCTCTCCCAGACCATCCACATCTTTGGATAGCGCTGTAGCAGAAGCCTTCTTTACTTCCATTCAGCTGACAATTCCCACACCCACCCAACCTAGTTTTCCTCCTCGAACATCCACCTTTTTATCCAGTCCAATTTTCCCTCCATCCTTCCCGTCCTTCCCCACACCTCCAAGGCCCCTTTTTCCATTCTCACCTCCATTAACCTTCTCCCCAGTCTCACCTCCCCGCCCAACTGCCTTTCCTCTTCCTTCTCTCCACCAAGCAGTCCAAGAGACCCCCTTTGTAAATTACTCTTCAACCTTTGTAAACCCTGTATTTACACCCACACACGCACCCACTCTCACGCCCTTATTCACAGTCACCACACTTGATACCACATCCAATGACATGGATATATCACTGCCCACCACACCACCACTCACTTCATTCATGGCACCACCATATTTAGGCACCTCAAGTTTTTCCACTGTCACCACTGCATCCACATTCCCATCTCCATTTCCCTTACCCTTTGCATCGACACCCACACACACCGCAACTGCATTCACTCCGTCACTAATATTATCACCCACCATAGACACTGCATTTCGACAGATGTTCACATGCATGACTCAAGTAAGAGATGAGTTCATATCTCTTGGAACTAATTATCAGACGCTGCAGAAGACAACCAACGACTTACGGTCGCAGCTCAATTCACTGACCATCGAGAATGCCTCACTGAACACCCGCTACCAAGAGCTATGAGAGGCATATCACAAACTTGAACTAGAAAGTGAAGAAAAGACAAAAGAGGTTGTCACAGATATCGATAACTTGTTAAGGGCACAGACTATTCGCAATGCAACACTCACCAGGAACATGGGCTTACTTAGACGACATTTGGCAGCAGCGAAAAAAGAGAACCAACATTTACAAGAACAAAACAGAGAAAATTTAGAAGCTGACCTAGATCAACGAGACCAACCATTGAGCCCCAGTCGCTTCAAGGCCGTGCCCTCAGAATCTATGAAGTACTTGTTAGATGATCATGTCCGATTTTTAGATGAGCACGACAGCATGAACGCGGAGTTCCAGAAACTCAAAGATGAACATAAGTTATTACAACTAAGAGCACCAATAACACACGGACTACCAGCCCCTGCGGAACCATCTCCTGACATCCTAGAGGAACTCAACACATTACGGGCCCAGGTGTGAACACTTCAATCATAGATAGGAGTCTATGAAGCACCCCCAAGGCCAGACTCCCCACCGGAACTACCAGCAGAGGAAGAAACAATGACTATTCCAGTGGAGGAAACTTTTGAAGAAGCGTATGAACCCCAACTCATCCCAGGCGGACGCGTCACGGCCGAAGGCCAGACGACTTTTGAACTTCCAACTCCCGCATGGATGAAGACGATTGAAGAACTTGGAACAACCCACTCTGCAAGGGTAGAGGCACAGTTACACGTGATGGCAATGATTGAAGAAAGAATTTTACAGTCTCCTTATTTTGCTCATTTGGCCCCTCGCAGATACATATCAGGGCATGAGCTACAATATAAACCCTATTTCATGTTAATGGCAGAATATCAGTTAGCCATAGAGAAAGAAACAGGCAAGAAACCCTCTCATGCTACTCAGTTTGAGCCTGATGATTTTCCAACAGATGTGCAACGAGGTGAAATCTATCAACCAGATTGGTGCAAGGATCTCTTACAGAATTATCCAAAGATGATGAGTACTTGGGTCAAGGCACCACTACACTTAAAGTACAACCCATGTTGGGGACCAGTGCCACATCACCGCTCCTGGAAGGCATTCACTATTAAAGTACAGAACAACAAGCAATGCCAGGATTGGTTAAATTACCCGTACTTACCCACAAGACTACCTACAGTTGGATACATGATGGCCACGATTCGCCACTAGCTCCCTCGCTTAAAACATATGGACGATATAGCAGCACACATGACTATCAAAATTTTTGACATGATGCAGATGGTTTTCAAAGTCTTCCGTCGCGTCAAGGCACCCCATGTGAACACCCCGGTTTTCGAGCACGGCAATCTAGATCTTGCATATGATATGAGTACAACGCCATCGCTCCGGGTGTGTTATGCCTAGCATTGTAGAATCAAGTACTTACCGACATGCTATAAGCAGACTTTCGAAGAAATGTTCACAACCGGTTTCTTGGAATATCACTCAAAAGTGTTCATCAACAAGCCTATGCATTTACTTAAATTATTTGCCTGTGAACAGATGGTGTATTCCACGCATTATTGACTCCCACCATCCGATGAATTGCAACCCATTGATTGGGAGAAACTCGAGGCAGATCTGGCCCGAGGAATTCGCATATCAGAACACACCCTCGCTCAGGAACTACTCCAGAATTATGTCCGACAGACCTCACAACAGGTTCTGTCGAGGACGACAGAAGCGAGAGGGAGGGGGGTGTTGGCAGTAGCCAGAGGCATAGAAGACGCGGAAGCATGTGAAGACAGAGCATAACGAAGAAGCAGGGAGTCAGTCGAATCATTTTTCAAAGAATTATGTTTTATAAATACTTTTCAAAACCTCCAACAATGATTTTCATCACTTTTGTAACATATGTGATATAGAAAAACCTTTTTTGTAATCTATAGCTCCATTTTGTGTAAGCCGAGGAGTCCTTGAGCTTGAGGAGCTTAGGTAGAATGAATGTACCAATTTTGGTTATTTTTAGACACCGTTTACCCTTTCAAATAGCATCTAGGACCTATTTTTTAACTATGCCGGTCACTAGATGTGAAACCGGTCAAAACTAGTCTAGAATCTATAAAAAGAGCTAGAGAGCTCATTTTTGAGGTTAGCTAGTGTGAGCTTAGAGCTATTTTGAGCTTGTAATTGAGATCTTGAGCAATAGAGTTAATTTCCTACCTTCCATTGTGTCTTGCTTGTCTCTTCGTTGTGTGTGTGTATGCGTGTGTGCATCTCTATGCTTCTCACCATCACTCTCACTTCATCTCACATTCACGATCTTCATATCACTCCTATCTCTTCCGTGGATTGACATTAAGGAGGTGGAGCTTCTTAACATGGTCCTCACCATTGTGCTAGAGCAACAATGTTGTTGTGGCTCCAGAAGAGAAAAGAGACCAAACCACTTCAAAGCTTACATGAGTGAAACTCTTCCCTTGGGATCCAGTGAGAGTTGGCTTCAAGCTCCACTTGTGGATGCTTTGAGAAGGCCGAGAGACTCATCAAAGAATCGAAAAGGCTACTCGTGTTGTTGCTTCATTGTAAGAGATGCGGAAGCTCTTCAGTCTAGAGAATGCGATGATATACTTTTAACTTTGGTGATCTTTAGAAGAATCTATTGGCTATAATGAACGACTTGGCCCTAATCAATGGCAAGAGCATGGGGTTTTCCGCGAGGCAAGTAAGCATTCAAACATCAAATTAAGATCAATTGATGTCTAAAATAGCAAGTTTTCAATCATTCTGTTTTGAATCAAGTTGTTTGTTTTAATGCATAATTTGAGAATGATTTTCCAAAGCAGTAAGGTGGTATATAAGCATCATTAGTAAGCTCAAGGTGTCTACTTACTATCCTTGAAGTCATCTTGCCAGATGTAGAGTAGGTTTTTGCAGCTCCAAGCTCATCTTTGGAGTTATCCACCATCTCTTCTCACAGTGGTATTAGAGCAAAGTTGAATCAACATGGGAGATGGTTTTCCTTCTACCATTGACAAATTGGATAGGAACGAGGCCTATCTTCAAGGAAGAAATCTATCTGGATACATATCTGAACATGAATTCATGCCAACAATGAGAAGCAAAGGGCAACCATCACATGAAGAGCAAGAGAGGCTTACAACTTGGTGTTCAGAGGATGCACTATCTAGATCCTATATTCTAAACTCAATTTCTAATTTGCTCTTACCTCATGTGAAAGGATGCAAGAACTCAAGAGAGACCTGGAATGCACTTGTTGCCTTCTTCTCTTCAAACACTAGAGCAAGGAAGAGCAATTGTGGATGGAGTTCACTATCTTGAAGAAAAGTCCCAAGCAAAGTGTGGCTGATTATGTCACCAAGATGAAAGAGATCTCTGATCAGTTGGGAAGCATTGGAGAAGTAATTGAAGAATAACAAATCATAAGGAAAATCATCAATGGCATTAAAGCTGATTACAAGTGGGAATCATTCACAACTGCTATGGACTATACACATGAACATGCAAGTACCTGACCACAACAATTTGACGGGCCAAGTCTTCACACGTGAAGCAAAGTTGAACAAGAATGGTGAACCCTCAAGAGGTAATGAATCTTTTGCCTTATACTCAGATAAAGCTAAAGCTAAGGATAAGTCAAAGTTTAAGAAGAATGAAGATGAAGGTAGCTCTTTCCAAGCCAACTTCATAGGTAGAGGAAAAACTAGAGGAAGAGGCAGAGGAGGAAAGCAAGGCAGGGGGAGACCTCAAACATCTCAACCTTGTAATATATGTGGTTATTCTAATCACACTACTGAAGAGTGTTATAGGAACCCAAGGAATTCTAGAGGAAGAGGATTTAATAGAGGTGGCTATGGATCAAATAGAGGTAGATATAATGGAGGATACAACAACAACTATTACAACAACAATAACAACCATCAAAATGGATATAATGGAAGGAAAGACTACATCAATTACACTGAGGATCAAAGTCAAGAAGAATCACTTCTTCTCATGAGCTTATCACTGAAGCAGGGTAAGGATGATGAACATGTTTTCTATATTGACTCAGGGTGCTCAAATCGTGTATTAGGAAATGTAGCATTGCTTTCTGACTTAGAAGATCCCAAGAGCAAACATGAAGTGCAGACAGGTGATGATACAAGGCATTCAGTGGAGAAAGTAGGTAATGTCAAGACATTATATGGCAATATGAATCTTCTAAGCAAAGTATTATATGTACCTACAATAAAAAAAAAACTTGATAAGTGTTTGACAAATTGTGGAGAAAGGATTGCAAGTTAGGTTTACAAGACATGGAGCATATGTGGAAGACCCCAAGCAAGGATTTAGAAGGATTTCCAAAGGAGAAAAGACAAGAAGACTCTTCACTTTTGAAGTGGAAGATACGAAGAAGATAGCATTGTCTAGCTATGGATCTCAAAAACTCTCTAATTGGAGGTATGGCATAAAAGACTTGCTCATATTGGTGAAAGAACTTTGAAACAAATATGCAAGGATCAAAGGGTACTTGGATTTCCCAACATCACAAAGCAACATATGATCTACAAGTGTGCAGCTTGTCAATTTGGCAAAGCACATAGAAAACCTTTCAACAAGAAAGGCTATATCCATAAGGAGCTATTAGATCTTGTTCGCACATATGCGTGGGGTCCAAGCAAAGAATTTTCTATCTCATGTTCAGTATATTATGTATCTTTTATTGATGATTGCAATAGGTGGGCAATTATGTATTTTATGAAGCATAAAGATGGTGTTCAATTGTTTCAAAAGATATCTTGCTCTTGTAGAAAATCAAACAGGTAGATGTCTCAAGAGACTTAGATTAGATGGTGGTGGGGAATACTTCTCAAATGAATTTGATGCTTTACTTCAAGAAAGAGGCATAAAGAGAGAGGTAACAACTAGGTACACAACTTAACTCAATGGAGTAGATGAAAGGAGGAACAGAACTATAGTAGAAGCATCTAGATCTATGCTAAATGAGAAAGGTCTACCTAATTATCTTTGGGAGAGGCTATATCAATAGCCACATATCTTATTAATAGACTCCCATCAAAGTGTTTAGAAGGTATGACTCCTTATGAAATGTGGAACGGTGTCGGGTCGTGAGAGATGCTCGGATGGTGGATCAAGTCATCCGCCTAAATCGTTCGGCACACGCGGGGTGTCTGTAGCAAACTCAGGCTTATGAAAATAAGGGTTCTAATGATAAAATAATTTAAATTACCTATTTCTATGATTGAAAATAAGGTTATTCTATACAATGTACATAGTTTAAATAGCTATGGACCATAAGGACGGGCAGCCTCGTACATAGCAACAACTTCCTGATATGAGATTGAAACTTCCATAATGGGTTCTTCTACTAAACTTTCAGGTAAGCTAGAGGGTTCTGGTCTGTCTAGAGTTGGCGGAACATTTTCAATATTTTCAATATTTTCAATAGTACTGTGCTCAGACTCATGAACTAACTTAGAAGACATCAAGGAAAGTAATGGAAAAACTAATGAAACAATATGATGCTAAACTGTTTAAATGAATTAATTGATATGCTAATGGTTCTTGATGAAAGTAATGGGAAAGAATATTGTTGCAAAACTGCTTAAATAAATTAGTTGATAAGCTAATGGTTCAAATCAATAATTCTAATACAAATGGAAGGTCTAAATAAAGGGATAAATGTCTAATCAATTGGATAGTTGACTAAATGAAAATAAGGTTTAAATGGATCTTCAATATTGCTGCTTCTCTTTACTTCACTTCAATAGCTTGAACTCATCAATGTTTCTGAAACAAAACATTAGGTATTAGTAATATTACAAGAAATCAATAAGAACATAAACTTACATTATTATACACATGCATATACTCATGCAAATGATTTAATTCTCATGCATTATCACATATGCTAACATAAACTCAATCATTTAATGTTTGCTTAACTAATCTTACTTACATCCCTACTTGTACTTGTACTTCATCAAACATATGCTATTATACTCCCACACATATTAGTTCTCATGAATGTGCAAATACTCATTTATGCTAATACTTAGATGCATTTATGCATATGCATACAATAATTCAATTACTTACCTATTCATTAAATCATATGCTAACACTCACACATATGCACATGCTAACACTACCTCACTCATAAACATGCATTCATGCATACTCATTGACATAAACATATATGCATACAAACACACACTTATCATTGTATAAATATGCATATTAGTAGTTCCTCTTATGAATACACACATATGGCATACATATATGCCAACATCATGCATAATTCATTTCATGAACATTTATTAACACTCATTGCTATACACTAACTTCTAACATACTTCAATATTTATATGTATGCACTCATGCATAGATGTATATATTTTGATACATAAACTAAATACATATAATCATTCAAATACAAACTTATGTGCTCGTGCATGACTAATTAAATTTACTCTACACTTATGTTGACATAATCTCATTTAGATGCATTCAAAATACAAACATGTTAACATTCAATCAAGCATATGTTAATACTTAATCCTAAGTACAATAACATAACAATGCATACATTAATACCTATGCTTATCCATTCACTGACAAACATATATGCATTCCCATGCATATGCACAGACATGACCACATGCACCTATACGAAAAATGCATTATACTAAATAAACTTCATACCCATTAAAGCTACATACATCAATATACTAAACACCTAGAAAAGAAATTAAGCAATGATAAATGAAATAAATAAATTACTTAATTAATTAATACTCAATTTCATTATTAAGTGAACTTTCTTTTCTCTCTATCTCTCCTAACTCTCTCTTTCTCTCTCTCTCTCTCTCTCTCTCTCTCTCTCTTTCTCTCTCTCTCTCTCTCTTTCTCTCTCTCTCTCTCTCGTTCTCTCTCTCTCTCTCTCTCGTTCTCTCTCTCTCTCTCTACGCTCTCTCTCTCGTTCTCTCTCTCTCTCTCTCTCTCTCTCTCTCTCTCTCTCTCTCTCTCTCTCTCTCTCTCTCTCTCTCTCTCTCTCTCTCTCTCTTTGCGCGGCGCTGCGGCGCGCAGTCCGTGGAGGGGAAGGGAGAGAATATCTCTCTCTCTTTCTCTTTCTGTCGCGCTGCTGCGCGCAGACCGTGGAGGGGGAAAGTCTTTATTTAGAGAAACCATTGGTTATGAGAGGAAATCATATGTGATAGTTCTTTTCTAACATGATCTATCTACTGTGTGCCATGCGCCCTCTGCACTTACCTGCTCTCTCTCTCTCTCTCTCTGTCTCCTCCCTCTCTCTCTCTCTATGTCTGAGTGTACGCGCGCTATGGACTGAACGTGGCCAGGGAAAAAGGTCAAAAGAATCATTAAATCATCTTCTGAACACTAAGCTCCAACTCTTCCCCTTCTGTGCAATTACAAGCAACCGTCAGATCATCTTGCTCAGTAATTCTCATGGTCCAGCTCGAAAATCAAGCGCCACCCTGTCAGAGTCAAGGAAAAAAGAGATAGAAATATATTCTCTCTCTACAGATGTGACAATCTAACTATCTATAGTCATTAGTGTGGAGGGAGGTAGAATAACAACTCTCACTCTCTCTAAGACTATCAAAAGTTTAGCGACAAAGGAAGCTCTTCACTCAGAATTCACTCAGAATACATTCAAGAGCTAACTCTCTTCAAATCATTAAGAGCAAGAAGTGAAGGAATAAAATGAGTACCTGAAACAAAACATTAGGAAAAACTCACTAAACACACACATATATATACATACACAGATCCTCTCTATACCACTCTTTTTGGTTTCCTACTTTAATTCTCATCCCTTCTTTAACCCATATTTATCCACCATACTTTGACCACTCTTTTCATTCCCTTTAACTACTTTAAATGCATAATCTATTTAAACCACTCTTTTAACTTACACCCACAACTACCACACTTTCAACCTACTACTTTAACCACTTTATTTACACACTCAACTCTCACCACACTTTAATCACCACTCACATTCACCACTCATTAATTATCCACTAGTTTTCATTTTAATTCTATTATCCTAAATTTCTAATTAAATAAATTATTTAAATTAAGCTTAGGTTAAGCTTTTAACTAGTTAGAACCTTAGTATTAAATGCACATACATAATTAAATAATTAATTAAACCATATTTTAATTTTTGTTATTGAACCAATGTTTAGTTATAGATTAATTTCCTTAAATATTAATTATTTTAACCCTTGAAACATTCTAAAACCCTAAAACCCTATTTAAAACCCATCAGAAACTCATGAAAACCCTTTAAAACCCTTCTAAACCCTATCTCTAACCCATGATAAATCATCTAAACCCTTAACATTAACCCAATGGAATCATTTAAGATCCTTTGGATTAATCCTACTGACTTAACTTATATAAACTTATGAAACCCTAGGGGTATATACTCACATGTCTTATATGTATCAATTTAAAACACTCATTAAATGAGTAATTAGGGTAACCCTAATATGAACACATATTCTTCATCATTTCTTGTACCTGCAAACACTTCAAAAGTAGTTAATTCAATCCAGAACAACTGATCAACAGTGAAAAAGAGGTTTAGAATTCACCAATTAAGTTGCTTTTATTTCCTCTGGTTATCAACTGGAAGATGCAAATCTTCCCGACATCTGTTGGAACAAGCCAATCACAAATTGATGATTATACAGATCTTGAAGAAAGCTTATGGTCAGAATGAAGTGAAGGAAGACATTTGTGAAAGTGAAGAAGATTTCAGATTGATGTCTTGTACACATATGTACATATAAGTGAAGAATCTTGTAAACTGAGTATAGCTAAACCTTTAGAATGATAAGGAGCAATGTCATAAATGCGGGATGAGTCTAAAGTCATGTATATATAAGTTAATGATGACAAGAAATATGTATGAGAGTCATTTATAGATGACAAGTATGTTAGAGATGTGTAGAGAGTTTTTTTCTCGAGAATTAGTGACGGGTTTTTCTCTGAGTGCTCTCTGTCTGATTATGTGAATCAGAATTCCTTTTGTACACATCTAATTGAGAAGCTAATGAAGCTATGTCTAAAGTTTCAGAATCTAATTCCTCTCCTACTGTGAGAATGATCAATAGGAACATTCATATGTAGAATGTAAAAGTTGAAGTCTGAGAGTAGCACACTTTTCTGTCTCAGTGTTTTGCTTAGATCTGAGTGTATACTGTAAAGTTTTTTATGAGTGAGCACTTAAAATTTAAGTTAGAAGATAAGGAAGCTATGGCTAAAAGCATTTAGCAAAACGGGTTCTGTGTTGAGAGAAATCAGCTTAAGAAGTTGACTATGTCGAAGGCGCTACTTCTGGAAGACAGTTATGACATATCTTTGGTCTTAAGGATCAAATTAAACTTTTGATGATTAGTTTTGAGAACTAATGATTAGTATGATTGCGCAAAGGTATTGCGAATACTTGTGCATCATTTGCTAGAAGAAATTTGAAGTTATGTGCAGGTAATGAAGTTGATGTCTGAAGCAGAATTTCTGAAGTGAACACTTCTTCACTCAGAGAAGTGTTAATGGAAATTTTGGTAAAGAAAGATAGTATTTGGGTAAAGTTTGGTTTACAACTGACATAGAAGTGTTCTTAAGTCAGTATAGATCAAACCTTTGGAGATTAAGAGGTCTCCAACAGTGGTATCAGAGCTGAAGGTGCAATACAAGAGAAGAAAAGACAATCGAAGTTCCGACTGGTGCAGATATTGAAGTTCTTCATAAATAAAGGAGGACAAGGACAAATTATTGAAGACAACCTGCAGAAGTTCAAAGCACGAATTTGAAAAGAATCAAGAAGGACAAATCTCATATCAAAGGTACACTTTATCTTTATAAACCATAGTGATTGCAGATACAGAAGGTCAAGGATGGGAGAAAGTTTGCAGATTGATAAGCTAGATAGGGAGAACTATCCAGCATGGTCCATGAGGATGGAAGCACACCTCATGAGCAAAGACCTTATGGCATTCATTACAGGAGAAGAAGAAAAGCCTGAATTTTCAGATCCTAGTATTCCAACTAGGGAGGAGCTTGCAATTTTGAAGACTTGGATGAGAAAGGATGCTCAAGCAAGGAGTATCATTTACATGGCTGTAAATGATTATCTGCTACCTCACATTAGAGGTTTGGAAAGTGCTACAGATGTTTGGAATGCCTTGGAAGAGCATTTTCAAAATACAACTAAGTCAAGGAAGTCCTCACTATGGGCTGAGTTCACAACCTTCAAGAAGAAGAGCTCACAATCAATTTCTGATTATGTGGCAAGGATGAAGGATATTGCAGATAGCTTGGGAGCAGTGGATGAAGACATTGAAGAGGAAAAGTTGGTAAGACAAATACTTACAGGTCTGAGAGGAGATGAGAAGTGGAAGCCTTTCATATTGTCCATAGAATTGTCACTTGATCACTTTACTCCTGATCTTAATCAATTGCTAGGACACATGCTAACTTTTGAGCAGGACCTTAAAGGAGACAATGATAGAAGTGCAAGTCAAGCTATGTACTCCAAGGACAAGAAAAAGAATGGCAAGGGAAAGCAATCGAATGATGATGAAGGGAATTCAAATCAAGCCAACTTCACAAAAGGAAAGATGAATTTCAGAGGTAAAGGAAGAGGAGGTAAGAACAAAGATAATGCTAAAGCTTGTTGGATTTGTGGCAGAACTAATCATTTGGCAAATGATTGTTGGTATAACAATCAAAATGGTGGAAGCAATAATCAGAATTATAATCAAAGAGGTAGAGGAGGCAGAAACCAAAGAGACAACTTCAGAGGAAGAGGTGGTAGGACATCATATGGTAGAGGAGGAGGAAGAAACTTCCAATCTCAGTCCTACAACAACAATTATTATAATTATGCATCAGACCAGAAAGATGATATGACTCTTATCTTGAATGCAACTCATGAATCAATGGGGGAAGATCAAAGAGTGTTTTATATTGACTCAGGGTGTAGCAACCATCTGAGTGGGAATCTATCCTTGATGACTGATATGGAAGCAAGGGTGAATGGACATACAGTTCAAACAGGTGATAATACCAAACATAAAGTGGAGAGCATTGGATCAGTGAAGACAAAGAGTGGAAGTACACTTCTGAGCAAGGTACTTTATGTTCCTACTATTCCTAAAAATTTGATAAGTGTAGGGCAAATTGTGGAGAAAGGATATGAGGTAAGATTCACAAATGATGGTGTTTATGTGCAAGATCCAAATCAGGGATATAGAAACATAATTGCAGGGAAAAAGGAAGGAAGATTGTTTACTCTCAAAGTCCAAGGTAATGTGGGACATGCATTATTTACCTATGGAAGTCAAAAGGTATCTGAATTAGACCTATGGCATAAAAGGCTAGGTCATTTCAATGAGAGAGCTATAAAGGAAATGTCAAAGAATCAGGTGGTGCTTGGATTGCCAAATATTGAAGGGCAACATATGGTGTACAAGTGTGAAGCTTGTCAATTAGGTAAAGCACATAAAGGTTCTTATAACAAATCAGGGTACAAGCATTCAAATATGCTTGAATTGGTTCATACAGATGTATGGGGTCCCTCAAGGGAGTATAGCATAAATGGATCCAGATATTATGTGTTGTTTGTTGATGATGCAACCAGATGGATTACTTTATATGTAATCAAGGATAAATCAGAAGTTTTCAAAACATTTAAACATTTTCATGCTTATGCAGAAAGGATCACAGGGCAAAAGCTTAAGAGGTTAAGGTCAGATGGAGGGGGAGAGTATTTCTCTAAAGAGTTTGATGACTATTTGTGGAATGCAGGTATAAAAAGAGAAGTAACTTGCAGGTACTCCCCTCAACAGAATGGAGTAGCAGAAAGGAGAAATAGGACTCTTGTAGAATTTGCAAGAGCCATGATGAAGGAAAAGAATTGTCCAAATTACTTATGGGCAGAAGCCATTAACACTGCAACATACCTTGTGAATAGGTTACCTTGTAAAGCTTTGGATGGAGGAACCCCTTATGAAGCATGGTGGGGTAAGAAACCTACTCTTGATCATTGTAAAGTATTTGGATGTATTGCATATGCTTATGTTCCTTCACAATTAAGACATAAGCTAGAACCAAAAGCAGAGAAGTATGTGTTTATTGGATATGATGATAGACAGATGGGTTACAGATTGTGGAGTCCATCTACAAAGCAATTTCTTGTTACTAAAGATGTGACATTTGATGAGCAAAATACATGGTATACAGGATCAACAAATGATTATGCAGGTGTTGAAGAGATACAAAGAAAAGGAAAGGCAAAAGTAAAAGTATATGAAGAAAGTATTGATGAAGTTGACTCTAGAAGTAGATTGCAGGATCATGTAGAAGAAGGGCCAAGATTTGATCCAGAATCAAATGAGGCTGAAACTTCGAGAAGTGCAGAAATCAGAAGATCTACAAGGGAAAGGAAAGAGCCTATAAGGCATAGTTATGATACATCTTTCCTAACAACAAAAGATTATGCTTACATTGTAAAGACAGAAGAAGATCCAACTACTTATGAAGAAGCCAAAGGTAAACAGAATTGGGAGAATGCAATGCAGGAAGAGTATGATGCTCTACTTGAAAATGAAACTTGGGAATTAGTACCCAGACCAAAGAATCAGAAAGTTATTGGATGTAAGTGGGTATATAAAACAAAGAGGTTTGCAGATGGTAAGGTGTCTAGATACAAGGCTAGACTTGTGGTCAAAGGTTTTGCCCAAACTTATGGGGTAGATTATGATGAAACCTTTAGTCCTGTTGCTAAAATGTCTACAATTAGAACATTGATTGCTATTGCTGCTTGTAAGGGATGGAAATTATCACAATTGGATGTGAAAAATGCTTTTCTAAATGGATACATTGCAGATGAAGTATACATGGAGCAACCAGAGGGTTTTATGGATTCAATTGGATCAGATTATGTGTGTAAGCTCAAGAGAGCTTTGTATGGGTTGAAGCAGGCCCCAAGAGCTTGGAATTACAGATTGGTTAAGTTCTTAAATGAATGTGGATTTCAAGCATCAAAGGCAGATAGTAGCTTGCTAGTGAAGGCAAGTGAAAATGGATACATTTACATGTGCATTTATGTTGATGATATTATTGTTACAGGAACAGATGCTCAAGGAATCAATGAACTCAAAAGACAAATAGAGAAGGAGTTTAAGATAAGTGATTTGGGAAACTTATCTTATTTTCTAGGAATGCAGATTGTGTATACTCAACATGGAGTATATGTTTCACAAGAGAGATACTTGAAGAATCTTCTAGTCAAGTTTAACATGGAGGATTGCAAGACCTCAACTACACCATTGGAGGTAAATCATAAATTAAGCAGGTATGGAGGTGAAGAATTCAATGATATGAAGAAATATCAGAGTTTGGTAGGTAGTTTAATCTATGCTACCTTGACAAGGCCAGATCTATCATATGCAGTAGGTGTGTTGTCACAATTTATGCATTGTCCAAAGAAGACTCATTGGATTGCAGCCCAAAGGGTACTCAGATATATCAAAGGAACCTTAAGTGAAGGTTTGTATTATGGTTTCACTTCTGACACAAGAATCAAAGTGTTTAGTGATGCAGATTGGGCAGGTGATTCAGATGATAGAAGGTCTACTCATGGGTATCTTTGTTATGTTGGAGATAAACTAGTTTCTTGGTGTTCAAAGAAGCAACATACAGTTGCTTTATCATCCACAAAAGCTGAGTATAAAGGGATGGTAGAAGCTGCAAAGGAAGTGATATGGTTGAAGACCTTGATGAAGAGTTTTGAGACTGATCATAGTACTCCAATTATTTTTGGAGATAATATGAGTTCTTTGTATTTGGCAGCTAACCCTGTTTTTCATGCCAGGACTAAGCATATAGAGATTCAGTATCATTTCTTGAGGGAAAAGGTACTTGATAAGGAGATTGAAGTGATGTACACTCCAACAAAAGAACAAGTGGCAGATATGATGACAAAGAGCTTGGATGGACCTAAGCTACAGAGATTCAAGGAGATGGCAGGAGTGAAGAAGAATGGAATAATCACAATTAGTGATTGAGGGGGAGCTGTTGGAACAAGACAATCACAAATTGATGATTATACAGATCTTGAAGAAAGCTTATGGTCAGAATGAAGTGAAGGAAGACATTTGTGAAAGTGAAGAAGATTTCAGATTGATGTCTTGTACACATATGTACATATAAGTGAAGAATCTTGTAAACTGAGTATAGCTAAACCTTTAGAATGATAAGGAGAAATGTCATAAACGCGGGATGAGTCTAAAGTCATGTATATATAAGTTAATGATGACAAGAAATATGTATGAGAGTCATTTATAGATGACAAGTATGTTAGAGATGTGTAGAGAGTTTTTTTCTCGAGAATTAGTGACGGGTTTTTCTCTGAGTGCTCTCTGTCTGATTATGTGAATCAGAATTCCTTTTGTACACATCTAATTGAGAAGCTAATGAAGCTATGTCTAAAGTTTCAGAATCTAATTCCTCTCCTACTGTGAGAATGATCAATAGGAACATTCATATGTAGAATGTAAAAGTTGAAGTCTGAGAGTAGCGCACTTTTCTGTCTCAGTGTTTTGCTTAGATCTGAGTGTATACTGTAAAGTTTTTTATGAGTGAGCACTTAAAATTTAAGTTAGAAGATAAGGAAGCTATGGCTAAAAGCATTTAGCAAAACGGGTTCTGTGTTGAGAGAAATCAGCTTAAGAAGTTGACTATGTCGAAGGCGCTACTTCTGGAAGACAGTTATGACATATCTTTGGTCTTAAGGATCAAATTAAACTTTTGATGATTAGTTTTGAGAACTAATGATTAGTATGATTGCGCAAAGGTATTGCGAATACTTGTGCATCATTTGCTAGAAGAAATTTGAAGTTATGTGCAGGTAATGAAGTTGATGTCTGAAGCAGAATTTCTGAAGTGAACACTTCTTCACTCAGAGAAGTGTTAATGGAAATTTTGGTAAAGAAAGATAGTATTTGGGTAAAGTTTGGTTTACAACTGACATAGAAGTGTTCTTAAGTCAGTATAGATCAAACCTTTGGAGATTAAGAGGTCTCCAGCAATATCCACCGCCACCAAACCTGCACATCGTCCTCAATGGGCCAACTTGCAGATTGAGGGAAGCAGCATGTTCCAATGATTATCCTAAAATTAAATCATAGAACATCATCAATTCTTTTTTAAATATATTTAATCTTATCAAATTTTAAATCTTTTCAACATGCACATGAAGTTTATTTCAATTACATCTGGCAATGAAAACATATTAAAGTATAAAGGTAAACTATTAACCTTTTCAGTCAACAAACATTAGTTTACATTTTATCCATTTATAAACTATGTAAAGATTAGTATAAAACAGAATTCATTTTCATTCATTCAAATACAGGTTTTGTCATATATATGCATTCACATATGAGCAATCAAGCATGCCAAAGAAGTCTACTAAATCTACTTGGACAGACAGCCGCCTTGTATGCCCAATTTTAATCACTAGATGTGTTTTTTCACAACTAGTTTTCTTCATATAAATATGATGTAAACTTCATATCGATAATAAATGTAAATACCTTTTTGGGGTGGAAGAAGGTATAACTTCCATGTCAATATTCTTTTTTTTTTTTTTTTCCGCTACTTTTTTGTTTTAAAGGGGAAAGGCTTAACCCCTTAATCCGAGCTAAGGATCTAGCTGCATGGACAAGAAAGATCTAGGTTTTCACAGACATGTATCATGCAATAATATGCTCCTACATATATACAACTACTTTCGTTATCTAAATGAACTACAAATCCTTCTATTTTTAACAAATCTCACTTAATCTATAAATGTAGAAATATAAATTATGTTTATTTCCCTAATATGGTTAAATAGAGTCCTTTATAAATTAATATTCTTCATTCCAGATTTTATCAATTAGTTTTATATGAATGCAAATAAAATACGTAAAACAAAATTTTAAGACAAAGAAAAATACGACCTAAAATCAATTTTATCTTCAATCTGCTTCATCTTCAATCTGCTCATCTTTATGCATCTTAATTTGTTCTTCAAAGACCTGTTAGAACTCAACCAGCAACAGCTAGACACACAAAATTATTAAATTTCATATTCAAATCTTCTCTTAGTTTTCCTGCAAAAGAAACCCACACTAAAGAAATTCATTCATACATAATTAATCATGCTCATCATCAAACATTACTTCATACATTTCATCATCTCTTTGTTTAAATAATTTATTTCTTTTGCCAGCAATTAAGTTTTTAAGAGGCGTGCCATCTAATTCACGTAAGGCATACGTTCCATTATCATAGGTTTTGACTACCACATAAGGTCCAAACCAATGTCTTTTAAGTTTCCTACGGGCATCATACTGAGAATCAAACGTACTATCATACAGTAAAACCCAATCATTAACATAAATCGGCTTTGGCCTTAACCTATGTGATTTATCAAAATACTTCTTGTTTTTCAATCGAGAATCTTTTAGTTTAACTATAGCCTCTTCTAAACGTTCATTCCCTTGCTCTAGTTGCTGGATTCGCAGAGCTAATAAATCTTCTGTTGACAAATTATCTTCCCATGGTAAAGTAGTCCAAGTAAGAATTTGCGTATGCACAGGGAAAATTGGTTTCTGGCAATACATCAACTCTGCCGGCATATACCCCGTCGTTCTAGTGCAGGTCATTCTATTGGCCCACAACGCAAATGGCAGATAAGTTGGCCAATTCTTAATTTCTCCATTACAAGCTTTGGAAATTGCTTTAATAATAGGAGAATGCCCTCGCTCAATCTTCCCATTAGCTTCAGGGTTGTAAGCAGTAGTAAGGGCTAAGCGAATTCCATGCCTAGCAAAGAATTCTCTAGCCTCCTGCGCATCTAACTCTCCCCTATCAGCCACTACCTTTTCTACATAACCAAATCGTGAAATGACATCCTCAAGAAGAAATTTGCATACATTCAAGGTTGTCTTAGATCTTAAAGCTCGGCCTTCTACATGATTCGTAAGATCTTCACGTGCCAAGACTATATATCTCATCTTATTGATACCTTTGGGCATGGTAACTAAGTCTACAACCCATTTATAATGGATGCATGGTGGATAGGTAGGATGCAATGGATCCCTATGTTTGACTGAGGAATGAATCTGACATACGTCACATGAAGTAACATAATTTTTAACAGTAACATAAATCCCTGGCCACCAGTATCCTTCTCTAATTTTTTCATACGTAGCTACAAAACCTTTATGTCCTGCCCATAAAGTATCATGCATACTCTTCATGACTTGTAACTGAAGATCCTTAGTACCTAGTACTCGTTGTGGCAATCTAATTTTTCCCCTCGCATGTCTCCAAATGAAACCATCTTTCAGAAAAAAGTTGTAAGCTCTTTTCCTAATATTTCGAAATCTATTTGAAGACCATGAAGGTGCCCTAACCAAAGTACTTAAATACTTTCCAATATCCTGCCACTCTCCTTCGTATTCTTCAATATTAAACTGTTCATATGCGTATGCTTTAGAATCATAATTAATTGCATTTATTTCTAATTCTGTTTCTTCCTCATTATCAAATCTAGCTCGAGAAAGCATATCAGCCACAGGATTAGATTTACCTGCAATATGTATCAAAACAGGATTTATAAACTTGATGTATGAAATTCATCTAAGCATGGCAATGTCGGGTGATGAATAGTTTGTAATCATTCCAATCAGAGGTAGACAATCTGTCTCAACTATTACATTTGCACCTATAAAATATTCTTTATCGGATTTTAATGCCGTGACTAAATCCCATAGTTCTCGTTTAATTTGCGGATAATTTCTTTGCGTATCGTGTAAAATCTTTGCTCCAAATCTCACAGCATACCTATTGCCCTCTTCATCGTCCTGACCAATAACCCATCCTATTCCTATAGGGCTCGTATCAACAGTTAAAATGATAGGCTTTTGATCAGTATAATCTACTCGCTTTAAAATAGGAGCTTCAAGAAGTAATTTCTTTAACTTTTTCATAGCTTTTGAGTGTTCTTCAGTCCAAAGAAACTTTCGATTCTTCCTTAGTAAAGCATAAAGACAGTTTGCAACATGTGCATAGTGTGGGATCCAGATGGCATAAAACACACAAGCCCCAAGGAATCGTCTTACCTCACTAATATTACTACAGGTTTCAGAAATCTTGTTTATAGCGTCGACTTTAGGTGGATATGGCCTCCGACCATAATGTCCACATAAATGCCCAACTATAAGTACCTCATTGACACCAAAAACAGATTTCTCAATGGAGAATGTGAGACCAACCTCTTCAAATCTCTGGAAAATCCTTTCACAGTCAGAGATATGATCTACTACAAACTTCCTGCAGCCAGAGGAATCTAAAGTTTCATCTTTCGCATTCTCAATACATCCTTTAATAGGAATGTCATCAATAAATGGCATGGCTATATTAGGAATGAAGTCATGTAATACTGAATTCATGGCGTTCATCATATGCGCTACTGAATTAGTAGCTCCTTGCGGCAAAGTGCACATGCGAACTAAGCTTAAAGGAGTTTTCATGGTCGTAATGTCTCTACTTTCAATAGCAAGCTGAAATTGATCGTAGCCAGAATACAAGTCTCCCATTGAGTAAATGGCATGACCAGTGAAGGCTTCAGCGAATTCTCCTACAATGGGCCCAATACCCACATTCCTAATAGTAACCTTGTTAACAGGTTGTAAATCTTGAATGAACCGTAACTTGCCATTTTTCTTTGGAACAGTAAACCACCTATTTGAGTAGGGTGCAGACGATGGCTCTAAACTTTGCATGTGAATCTTTTCCTTAAGAAGCCGCATTAACTCTGGTAAATGGGCTTTCGGAACAGGTATGGGTCGAAGATTCCATGGAATGTGAGGCACTGTAAAAATGATCATTGGTGGTACAATTTGTGGGTCTGCACAACCTATCTCATGGGAATATAAAGAAAATGCCTTTCCATGCTTTCTAATCACTCTTTGAAATAGTTCACGTTCCTCGGGTAACAAAAAATTTTCATCATTTCCTATCTTGATTAGCTTTAAAGTTTCTTCTGTGAAGGTATGACCTATATTTGTGCGCTCTCTTAAATAAGGATCATTGGTAACTTGCCTAAACTTCTCCTCACTCTCTCGTGGTAACGATTGGGCAATCGGTTTAATTTTTTTGTCAACGGTTTTGTATTTTGTATTTACTTTTGCTTCCTTTTCATTACTCATGACAAATTTAATAATCAAATCATATTCTTCAATAGAATTTAAAAGTACAAATCTAAAATTTTCTTTTTCATGCAAAATATTTTGAAGTTCTTCAATCAATGAGTTTGAAGATAAAGTTTCAATTACGGTTTCAATGTGTTCATCAGATGAAATGAATCCTTTCTCTTTATAAAATTTTTCATAATGTTTTATAATTTTTTTAGGAATTTGTTTATAATGACTGAATTGCAAATATGATGAAGGGAAATATAAAGAAAAACTATCTAAAGTATCTACAGATGGGTGCGAGACATCAAACCAAGAACCACCGTTGTCTCGCTCAACAATGGCATCTAGGCAAAATTTTGATCATAATAAGTTCCAAACTCACGAAGAGGCATATGATCTTCACGTATCTTTTCATGAGAACGGATGGGCGTCTTCCTAATTTGCTCCCTATTTCGTACATGGTTTGGGCTGACTATCATAACTTGGAGCGATTGTAGATCATCTTTAGATCTAATTCTTGCGTATGCTGAGCCGTCATCTATTACTTTAGTCTCCATTCTGGCTTCACATATAAATGGTTGACCTAAGATAATTTCATAAGAGCAGTTGTCCTGAATGAAAAAGTGGAATGTCTCAGAAATTCCACCTATCATTAGAGGTATGTTGGCACATGCTCCTTGGAGTGATCCACAACCATTGTCCGCGGTTCGCATTATCCAGCCGTGATTTTTATCAATAGGCCATTTAAACTTATCATATAATCCTTTCGAAATCACATTGATTTCAGACCCAGAGTCAATTAGGGCTAAAGCAGAATATGATCTCTTCTGATCTCCTAAGTTAACTTTAATCTCCGGTGTGCCTCTCGCCCAAAAACTTTTTCTAAAATCACTCTTTGAGTTTTTTGTTTCGTCATCTGGTACAATCGGCCCTAAGAAATTTTTGTTCACATTACAGGTATTATCTTCTTCATCTTCTGAGTCTAAAAGAGATTCATGAATCAAGTGAGTTACATCGGCAACATCTTGCATCTCTACCTCTTGTGACAGAGGGAATCTCTTCCTTTTAATTAGTTTAATAAAATTTTCCTTAAATTCAATTTTTGCTATTGAGTAGATTTGTTCTAAAGTCATTGTTACTGCACTTTTTAATAAGATGTCATACAATATTTCTTTCGAATCAACTTTTTGTTCAAGTTCAGAAATAAGAATAGCTTTCGGTACTCGTTTTGGTTTCTTTTCTGGTTTCTCTTCAGGTTTTGTTTCAGTTCTAGAAATTTGCTCTACTTTGTCTGATGTTTGAATTGGCTCACTAAACACAGGTTGTTTACCCTCCCTAATTTCTTTTCTTCGCTCCTCATTTGTTTTAGAACTTTCACCTTGTTCAAATTGAACTTTCTTAGGCTTCGGCTCATCTCTCATCTTACTTCTAGTCATTCGTCTACCTGAATCATTTGTATCTTGCTCATCATCCCTCTTTCTTTTCTCTTCAACATTCGCAATATGCGAATATATCGAGAATTGATCAACATGAGAGTTCCACGCAGTTTTCTGCATAATATCATCTCTCGCCTTTATCAAAGCTTCAATTGAGTAGTTCCTCGTTTCCCTTGTTTGTTCAGAATCAGAGTCACTATCAACATATTCTAGTTTAACAGCAGAAGCAGATTTCGAAGACTCAGAAAGGTTTTCATACAGCTTCTGCATCCCTCCCTTTCCCCAATTGGTAGCTAAGGGTAAATGTGTTCTATAGTCGCACAATCGCTTGTCAATATCAATTACAAGTCTTTTCTCTTTCGCATCTTTCAATGCTTCACATGTGTAAGTCAAATGATATGTGGCATCGCACCAGATACATCTCCTCACATTGGCATTTCTCCTTTCATTGAAATTTCTTTGGTTAAATGCTTGAGGAATCGGTTGAGGAATTGGTTGGGGTACAACTGGAGGATTAGGAGGTATAAAAGGTGGATTAGGAGGTACTAATGGATGATTCGGAGCTACTAATGGTGGATTTGGAGCATTTACTGGTTGAGGATAAATAGTCGGATGAGCTTGCATTGCAGATTTATCTTGAAGGTTTAAAGCATACACCACATTCTGCAAAGCCGCTACCTCTTTAGACATATTCTCGTGCATATGCATCATATTGTCCAACTTGTTAAACAAAATCTCAAATTGTAACTCGGTTGGTACTCTAGATGTGGATGTTGTAGGCTCAACTTTTGAATCTATATGTGTATCCTTAGTTGCCTGAATCGGAGGAAAACTGGAAGATGGTTGAGACATCGATTCATAAAGGAGTGTTTTACGTTGGATCATGTGAGCAACCGCCTCAACTAGAGTTTTCACTACACCCCAGTCATCTGTAAGCCCATATTTCTTTCCCGGTTCTTCAAGCCTACGCTCAACCTCTACCCTTATATCTGGAGACAAGATTTTAAGGAAATATAAAATGATATCTGGGGTAAGGGCAACTCTATCCTGTTCAGGTAATTGAGAGAATCTTTTCATAAATTCACTATGGAGTTGAGTTAACGAAATGTGAGGCTTAGGTGAACTAATCCATTTCATAAATCCTTCTCTACTATGTTGACTGTAGTCTTCTAAGTAGAATTCCTTATGCAGCTCTTTTCTAAACTCATCCCATTCCTTATTGTCATGTATATCCATAATAGCTTTTACAGTACCTATGGCCAGACGTCCAAGATAGGATTTCCACTTTGTTTCAGGTAAACCGTGTAACTTAGCTAATTCCTCAAACGTGTCTAAATAATTTGTAACATTCATACCAGTAAATTTCCCTTTATCCTTTAATAACGTTTCAACTACTTTTTGTCCTTGCGTCTCGTGCATCATAGTTTGAAATAGCTTGTCCATTTTTGAAGTTTGTTTTGACCTAGCTTGAACAATTCTAACTATATCCTGAACTTCTTTTGTTACTCTTTCCTTATGTTCAGCTACTAATTCTGAAATTCCGTTAGAGTCCAGTTTGTTAAGTTTATACTATGCCAATATGCTTCAAGTAAAGCTATGATTAACGCTTAACCTATGATTAACAAACAGTTGCCTTTAACCTATACCAATAATAAAATTTTGCACCCAAGAATGTAAGGGTAAAGAAATTATACCAACTGCTCGAAGATAAGGCTCAAAACAGTGCGTTCTGTGAAATTCAATACATTTATTGATTTGAAACAAAACCTAAATACATAGTTTGCTAAAAATGGGTGCAAACGTTTTGTGCTTCGATTGTTGATGAAAGGGGTGGTGCGACAAGGTTCTCCTACTTGCCAATCTTCGTGGAGGCGCTCAGGTCACCAGACCAGCCCTCGACACCAAGAAGATTGCAAGCTCACGTAAATGCCACAACTTCCAGGGATGAAGACGCAGCTGCACTGATGTAAAATCGTATGAATGTATATGCAATGCAAAATTTAAAATTTATACCTGAGCTGTAACGCCGTTTGTTCACGTCAGGTTCACCAATGTCGGGTCGTGAGAGATGCTCGGATGGTGGATCAAGTCATCCGCCTAAATCGTTCGGCACACGCGGGGTGTCTGTAGCAAACTCAGGCTTATGAAAATAAGGGTTCTAATGATAAAATAATTTAAATTACCTATTTCTATGATTGAAAATAAGGTTATTCTATACAATGTACATAGTTTAAATAGCTATGGACTGTAAGGACGGGCAGCCTCGTACATAGCAACAGCTTCCTGATATGAGATTGAAACTTCCATAATGGGTTCTTCTACTAAACTTTCAGGTAAGCTAGAGGGTTCTGGTCTGTCTAGAGTTGGCGGAACATTTTCAATATTTTCAATATTTTCAATAGTACTGTGCTCAGACTCATGAACTAACTTAGAAGACATCAAGGAAAGTAATGGAAAAACTAATGAAACAATATGATGCTAAACTGTTTAAATGAATTAATTGATATGCTAATGGTTCTTGATGAAAGTAATGGGAAAGAATATTGTTGCAAAACTGCTTAAATAAATTAGTTGATAAGCTAATGGTTCAAATCAATAATTCTAATACAAATGGAAGGTCTAAATAAAGGGATAAATGTCTAATCAATTGGATAGTTGACTAAATGAAAATAAGGTTTAAATGGATCTTCAATCTTGCTGCTTCTCTTTACTTCACTTCAATAGCTTGAACTCATCAATGTTTCTGAAACAAAACATTAGGTATTAGTAATATTACAAGAAATCAATAAGAACATAAACTTACATTATTATACACATGCATATACTCATGCAAATGATTTAATTCTCATGCATTATCACATATGCTAACATAAACTCAATCATTTAATGTTTGCTTAACTAATCTTACTTACATCCCTACTTGTACTTGTACTTCATCAAACATATGCTATTATACTCCCACACATATTAGTTCTCATGAATGTGCAAATACTCATTTATGCTAATACTTAGATGCATTTATGCATATGCATACAATAATTCAATTACTTACCTATTCATTAAATCATATGCTAACACTCACACATATGCACATGCTAACACTACCTCACTCATAAACATGCATTCATGCATACTCATTGACATAAACATATATGCATACAAACACACACTTATCATTGTATAAATATGCATATTAGTAGTTCCTCTTATGAATACACACATATGGCATACATATATGCCAACATCATGCATAATTCATTTCATGAACATTTATTAACACTCATTGCTATACACTAACTTCTAACATACTTCAATATTTATATGTATGCACTCATGCATAGATGTATATATTTTGATACATAAACTAAATACATATAATCATTCAAATACAAACTTATGTGCTCGTGCATGACTAATTAAATTTACTCTACACTTATGTTGACATAATCTCATTTAGATGCATTCAAAATACAAACATGTTAACATTCAATCAAGCATATGTTAATACTTAATCCTAAGTACAATAACATAACAATGCATACATTAATACCTATGCTTATCCATTCACTGACAAACATATATGCATTCCCATGCATATGCACAGACATGACCACATGCACCTATACGAAAAATGCATTATACTAAATAAACTTCATACCCATTAAAGCTACATACATCAATATACTAAACACCTAGAAAAGAAATTAAGCAATGATAAATGAAATAAATAAATTACTTAATTAATTAATACTCAATTTCATTATTAAGTGAACTTTCTTTTCTCTCTATCTCTCCTAACTCTCTCTTTCTCTCTCTCTCTCTCTTTCTCTCTCTCTCTCTCTCTCTCGTTCTCTCTCTCTCTCTGCGCTCTCTCTCTCGTTCTCTCTCTCTCTCTCTCTCTCTCTCTCTCTCTCTCTACGTGGCGCTGCCGCACGCAGTCCGTGGAGGGGAAGGGAGAGAATATCTCTCTCTCTCTTTCTCTTTCTGTCGCACTGCTGCGCGCAGACCGTGGAGGGGGAAAGTCTTTATTTAGAGAAACCATTGGTTATGAGAGGAAATCATCTGTGATAGTTCTTTTCTAACATGATCTATCTACTGTGTGCCATGCGCCCTCTGCACTTACCTGCTCTCTCTCTCTCTGTCTCCTCCCTCTCTCTCTCTCTATGTCTGAGTGTACGCGCGCTGTGGACTGAACGTCGCCAGGGAAAAAGGTCAAAAGAATCATTAAATCATCTTCTGAACACTAAGCTCCAACTCTTCCCCTTCTGTGCAATTACAAGCAACCGTCAGATCATCTTGCTCAGTAATTCTCATGGTCCAGCTCGAAAATCAAGCGCCGCCCTGTCAGAGTCAAGGAAAAAAGAGATAGAAATATATTCTCTCTCTACAGATGTGACAATCTAAGTATCTATAGTCATTAGTGTGGAGGGAGGTAGAATAACAACTCTCACTCTCTCTAAGACTATCAAAAGTTTAGCGACAAAGGAAGCTCTTCACTCAGAATTCACTCAGAATACATTCAAGAGCTAACTCTCTTCAAATCATTAAGAGCAAGAAGTGAAGGAATAAAATGAGTACCTGAAACAAAACATTAGGAAAAACTCACTAAACACACACATATATATACATACACAGATCCTCTCTATACCACTCTTTTTGGTTTCCTACTTTAATTCTCATCCCTTCTTTAACCCATATTTATCCACCATACTTTGACCACTCTTTTCATTCCCTTTAACTACTTTAAATGCATAATCTATTTAAACAACTCTTTTAACTTACACTCACAACTACCACACTTTCAACCTACTACTTTAACCACTTTATTTACACACTCAACTCTAACCACACTTTAATCACCACTCACATTTACCACTCATTAATTATCCACTAGTTTTCATTTTAATTCTATTATCCTAAATTTCTAATTAAATAAATTATTTAAATTAAGCTTAGGTTAAGCTTTTAATTAGTTAGAACCTTAGTATTAAATGCACATACATAATTAAATAATTAATTAAACCATATTTTAATTTTTTTTATTGAACCAATGTTTAGTTATAGATTAATTTCCTTAAATATTAATTATTTTAACCCTTGAAACATTCTAAAACCCTAAAATCCTACTTAAAACCCATCAGAAACTCATGAAAACCCTTTAAAACCCTTCTAAACCCTATCTCTAACCCATGATAAATCATCTAAACCCTTAACATTAACCCAATGGAATCATTTAAGATCCTTTGGATTAATCCTGTTGACTTAACTTATATAAACTTATGAAACCCTAGGGGTATATACTCACATGTCTTATATGTATCAGTTTAAAACACTCATTAAATGAGTAATTAGGGTAACCCTAATATGAACACATATTCTTCATCATTTCTTGTACCTGCAAACACTTCAAAAGTAGTTAATTCAATCCAGAACAACTGATCAACAGTGAAAAAGAGGTTTAGAATTCACCAATTAAGTTGCTTTTATTTCCTCTGGTTATCAACTGGAAGATGCAAATCTTCCCGACAACGGAAGAAGACAAAAGCCTAGAGAATTGCAAGATCTTTGGATGTCTAGCTTATGCTCATATTCCTTCTCAAGTGAGAGGGAAATTAGATCCCAAGGTAGAGAAGTGTATCTTTATTGGTTATGATCAAAATAAAAAAGGATACAAATTGTATAATCCCACTAACAAGGGCTTCTTAGTTAGTAGGGATGTAGTCTTTGATGAAAATAAATATTGATTTGATGATGATAGGAAAGTGAAGCTACCTTATGACTTTGAGGAAGACTTTCCATCTTCCAACAAAGGAACCAAAGCAACATGAAGATAGTGATTCTGAAGATGACATGATAGAAATGGAGAACTTGAAGCTATGGAAGAACAAAGGGAAAGCTGAGGTGCAAGACCTAGCTCAAGGTTCAGAAAGCTCTCTTCAACCAATCAGAAGGTCAATGAGAGAAAAGAAGAAACCAGAAAGATATGGATTTGATACCTCTTTGGTCACAAAGCATTCAATCTATATGGCCAAGGATCTCAACCATGAAGAACCTACATCTTATGAAGAAGCTCAAAACAAGGAGTGGAGAGAAGCAATGGATGAAGAAATGGAAGCTCTTATGGACAATGACACATGGGAACTTGTCCTTAGCAAACCATCAATGAAGGTAATTGGATCAAGGTGTTGCAAATTAAAAAAAGCTTTTTATGGTTTGAAACAAGCTCCAAGAGCTTGAAATCATAGATTAGTGACCTATTTGCAGGATCAAGGATTCAAGACTAGCAAAGCAGATACATCCTTATTCATCAAGAAGAATGGATCAGAAGTTATTTATGTCTATGTATATGTTGATGACATCATAATCACAGGGAATGACATCAATGAAATCATGTAGGTAAAGATGGGAATGAAGGATGAATTCAAGATCAGTGATCTTGGACTAGTCACTTACTTTCTTGGACTTGAACTTGTATATACAGATTCTCGTATCTACATCACTCAAAGGAAGTATGTACATGACATGCTTTCTAAGTTTAAAATGGAGAATACTAAGTGTGCAGGTACACCCATGGAGTTGAACCATAAGCTTAGTGCTTATGAAGGAGAACCCATTGAAGACATCACAAGCTATCAAAGCTTGGTAGTAAGTTTCAACTATGCAACCCTCACAAGAGTGGACATATGCTATAGTGTTAGCATTCTTTGTCAATTCATGCAGAAGCCAATGAAGCCACATATGGAAGTAGCCAAGAGATTACTCAAATACTTGAAGGGTACTATCAATGAAGGGATTTTTTACCCCTTTACTTCAAAGATTGATCTCAAACTGTACTTAGATTTAGATTGGGCTGGATCAAAGGATGATAGGAAGAGTACATTAGGTTATTTGTCTTTTGTAGCTTCAAAGATCATCTCATGGTCTTCAAAGAAGCAACCAACTGTTGCTCTATCATCTACTGAGGCTAAATGCAAAGGATTGGCCAATGCAACACAAGAAGCAATGTGGTCAAAAGGTTTGTACTCAGATTTGGGGTTACATACTCTAACTCCTCATATTTTTGGTGATAATTATTGATATATTTAGGTAGTGATGTGTACACACACTAGGGCCACCGGTGCACTTTTTTCCCTCTTTAGGAGGTTTTTTCCCCCGGCTTGTATACATGCCTATAGCCCTAACAGGTTACTTATCTTTGTACATTCTAGTGGTAATACATTTTGGTATTGTGTCTTGTGCTCCAAGCTTCTCCTTCTTCCTTGTGTTGTTCGCATGCTTCCGCATACATCTAACTCCAACAATTGGTACCAGAGTAGGTCGCGGCTTCATCTAAGGCATTGTTGAGACCCCTCTGGTCACACTCTCAAAATCACACAAAATTTGGTGAGCATACTCAGGGTGATCAGGAGATCAAAACAACTTCATCTTTTTGTGCCAAAGATATATGCAAGTTTTGGTTCACTAGCATAAGCGTCTCCAAGTTTGCTATAGGTCTAGCAAAACTCATTAGGGTAGTTCTATTCAACTTTTTCAGATACATTCATTTTTCTATATCAAGGTATTTTAGCCAATGGCCATGTCTGAAAACAGTGATGTATTCCGTATGTTGCTGTTGAGGATAAGTTGGATAGTACCAATTACCCATTGTGGGCTTATATGATGCGACATGTATTGGTTGCAAAAGGACTGTGGAACATTGTGCAGGGTGTTGAAAAACATCCTATTACACCTACAAATATGGGTATTGAAGCTGATGCAGATGGTGTTGAAGATGCTGATATTATTCAGATTCCTGTTCTTGCTATGATTTCTATTGCACCTACTATAGAGAAAATTTGTTGGGATGGTAGAGATGCTCATGCACATGCATTGATAGCCTTGTCTATCAAACATGCCATTATTCCTCACATTCGCTCTTCAGAACAACTATGGATGCTTGGGATACACTTACCACATTGTACCAGGCTAGGAATGAGGCTCGTGTTGCTTACCTTCGAAAACAGTTGGACAGTGAACATATGAATGAAGGTGATTCTATGGATAGTTTTCTAACAAAGGCCAAAGACTTGAAGGAACAATTGATTTCTACTAATGAAGTTATACTAGATAGCTCACTTGTGTAGATGGTTTTGAATGGTCTTCCTGATCCATATTAGAGTTTTGCTTCTACTCTTCATTTGATGATGAAAGACAATCCAAATGCCTTGACATTTGAGGAGTTAGTCTCTGTTCTATTGCAAGAAGATCATTATAGGAAAAACATGTCCATTATGTGTGTTGCAGATGAAGCTTTCTTGGCTAGACATAAGGGCAAAGGTAAATGGAGGTCATCTACTAGTAAGCAAAAACTTGCAAATGCTGCACATTTGAAGAAGGAAGACAAAGGTGAGAAGAAATACAAAAAGCAAAAATTGTTTTGCAAATACTGTAAAGTAAATGATCATTTCATTAAGAGCTGTCCAAAATAGGTTACTAAAGAGGCAAAGAAGAATGAGGTCGGAATGGTTGTTGCAGAGGCCTCTACACAAAAAATGGAGTCTGCTAATCTTGTGCAAATGGAAGAACGAGTGTTTACTACTATTTGCAGTTTTGACCCATCTTCTCCTGAATAGTGTATGTCTGCAGTAGACTCAGATGTTTGGTACTTTGATAGTGGGGCAACCAAACATATTACCTCGCAGCGTAGTTTCTTCACTTCACTTGAGCGTGCCCCTATAGGGAATATTGTCACATGCACCAACAACCCCTCTTATCCTATCATGGAAGTTGGTAAGATCATTCTGACTACTGCTGATGGTAGTTCTTTCACTTTGTCAGATGCTTTATTTATGCCACGGATCAAGAAGAATTTGTTATCAGTTTCAACTTTAGCCAAGATTGGCTTGCTACATGTTTTTGGTTGTCTGACATATGCATTAGTGCTTGAACAACATCACAGGAAATTGGATGATAAAGGAGTAAAATGTATTTTTGTTTGGTATAGTTCTGAAAGCAAAGGCTATCGTCTGTATCATCCATAGACTAAATGCATTTTGGTTAGTTGTGATGTTGTTTTTGTGGAAGATGCTATCCAACCTTTACTTTCATGTACGAAGGAGACATCTATTATCTCCAAAGACATGTATGATACTTTGCTGCCTCTTTTTACAGGTGGACAGTCTAGCATTGGTCCTAATGAGGCAACTTCTCAGCCTTTATAAGTTTCATGTGATGATGCATATCATTCTATTTCTGATGCAGATTTACATGATGCACTTGTTGATGAGAGATTTGATATTGAGGAGGAAAAAAATATACCAAAATGGGTGTGCAAGACTTTGCATGACAACAAATTAGATGCACCTTTGTCATACCATACTCGTTTAGGTTCTCATAGTGCCTCTTTTGCATTAGGTTACTATGCTATGGCTGCCTCTAGTCTCTTTGATGAGATTGAGCCTATTTTGTTTGATGAAGCACAAAATTCTGAACCTTGGATGGTTGCAATGCAATATGAATATGATGCTATCATGAAAAATGGTACATGGTCTTTATGTGACTTACGTCCTAGAAAGAAGGCCATTGGCACTAAGTGGGTATACAAGCTGAAGCATAAGCCTGATGGAACAGTTGACAATTATAAGGTTAGGCTTGTTGCAAAGGGTTATGCACAAGAAAGAGGCATTGATTTTGATGAAACCTTTGCACCTGCATGCCAAATGACTACTCTTCATAACATCTGTGCACTTGTAGCTCATCATGGCTGGAATGTACATTAGTTGGATATTAAAATGGCATTTCTAAATGGTGACTTGCATGAAGAAGTGTATGTTTTCCAGCCCCGTGGCTTTGTGCAAAAAGGCATGAAAACCAGGTGCGCAGGTTAAAGAAGGCATTATATGGTTTAAAGCAAGCACCACATGCTTGGTATGAAAAGATAAATGCATATCTCGTTGCACATGGTTTTGAGAACAGTCCAACTAAAAGCACCTTATATGTTAAACACGCTAATGATGTGCTTCTGATCATTGTTGTGTACATTAATGACATGCTGCTCACTGGTCCTCATGACAAGCATATTGCTAATTTTAAGGCTGATTTGCATGCCTCATTTGAGATGTCTGATTTGGGGCATTTGCAATATTATTTGGGCATTTAGTTTATGCATATTGATGGTGGAATGGATTTGTGTCAAATGAAATATATTGACACATTATTGCAACATTTTGGCCTTGAAGACTGTAAACCTATTGCCACTCATATGGAGATAGGTTTATGATTGAGTCTTCATGATGTTGGAGATGCATTTGATGCTGTTCTCTATCAACAAGCTGTTGGATGCTTGATTTACTTATGCATTACTTGACCATATATCCAGTTTGCTGTCTCATAGATGAACATGTTTATGCATTGCCCAAGTGTCAAGCATTGGCAGGCAGTCAAGCGCATCTTTTGCTACTTGAGTTGTACCCGACTACTTTTGGATTTTTTTATCCCAAGGGGGGATCAGTACTGCCAGATTTACATGCTTTTTTTGACTCTGACTGGGTTGGTTGTTATGACACTCGTGTGTCCACTAGTGGTTTTTGTTTCATGCTTGGTAGCTCATGCATATCTTGGCTGAGCAAGAAGCATTGACCACTTCTAGTTGTGAGGCTGAGTATAGGGCAACTTTCACAATGACTATTGAGTGTGTGTGGCTCAGATGCCTTATGGCTGATTTGGGTGTCGGTCAGACTTCTGCCACCACCATCTTCAGTGATAGTAAGAGTGCATTGGCAGTTGCGAGGAACCCTGTGTTCCATGCTCGCACTAAGCACATTGAGGTGCATTATCATTATGTCAAGGAGAGGTTCTGTGCTGGAGAGATCAGTTTGGCATATGTGCCCACACAGGAGAACATTGCAGACCTTTTCATGAAGGCTCTGCCTAGGGAGAAGTTTGAAGTTTTTCACAAAGCTTTGGGCTTACTTCTCCCTTTTTAGGAGGTTTTTTCCCCTGCCTCGTATATATGCCTATATCCTTAATGGGTTACTTATCTTTGTACATTCTAGTGGTAATACATTCAATATTGTGTGTTGTGCTCCAAGATTCTCCTTCCTCCTTGTGTTGTTCGCGTGCTTTCACAAACGTCTAACTCCAACAATAACACAAGCTAACTTCACTTAACAGGTAATCCATTCTACCATGCTAGAACAAAGCATATTGAAGTCCACTATCACTATATAAGAGAGAAGTTGTTAAGCTAGGACATTCAATTGTCCTATGTATCTACAAATCTCTAATGTGCAGATATGTCGACTAAGCCATTGGATGGTATCCAATTAAGTAGATTCAAAGGCATGATTGGATTGCTAGAAATCAAGAAAGAATGAAGAGTCTAGCATGTTAGGCTTGAGGGGGAGCTGTTGGTGCATTTTCATCCAAGCCTAGTGCTTGATGATCATTGGTGTAATGACATTAGTTGTACTCTCAATGACAGGAGCCATAGAAACTATCTCCTATAACATTTGAAATGTAAATTCACCAAAAGTAAAAGGAAGAAGAGAATCTAGAGACTTTGTTGTTGAAAATATAGCAAGCTTCAATGGACGCTTTCATAGCAATTCATCTCCCACCTCCATTTTCTCATCGGAGTTCTCTTTTTGGTTATTAGCTTAGAATTCATCTTGTAAATGCATAGGAACATGTCCTTAGCTCTCTTTCTTAGATAGTACTTCAATAAAAGATAAAAAGTCATTCGTTTGATTTCTCTTTCATAGAATCACGTAGCCTCTTTATCTCCTTAGGCTTGCTTCACACTGAACGGCATCCTTGTTCGTTTTAAGATAACCTCCAATAGGTTTTTGCCACATCATGGAACAAGCTCCCTCTTTATTCACACAGAGTGACGGTCCAACAGACTTTTAATGCCACATCACGGAACAAATTCCTGTTGTGTGTTCCGACCCCCCCTACCCACCCCGAGATGGTTTTGCTGTGTTCATTTTTGCCATGCAAGATCTTGCATACACTCAAACGAGAGCTATTTTGTCGCCCTGTGTGAATGCACAGGCCGAAGAGCTTTAAAAGGTTCATTGTTCCACCTGGAATAGGCTCGCGCAAAGCTTCCCTTCCGGAGCCCCAATCTGAATCGACCCTTAGATTTTGCATGAAGAAAAGGAGATCACCAAAATAACCACCGAGAGATGTTCACATATATAAGAAACTATCGCGCATGAAGTTGTGTGGCTCCTACAGCACCGTGGGCTTCTCTCTGATAGACGGCATCTCTTTGTATATATGAGCCGTGGTTTGTAGAGCACTGTGGTTCCCATAGCAATGCCTTCATAGGCATTTCTCTCTCTCTCTCTTTGTATTGTCTGTGATGGAGATGATAACTATGAAGGCATGATCGCTGACGATGAGATGTCTGCAAAAGGAGATGAACGGGTATTGATGTAAGACATTTTGTGTTGCGTAAGTAAAAATGTTCTTGGTAATATATATTATTCGAATATATGCATTGTTGACATGACCTTCTGTTACAATATGTAAAGTTGATACGTTTGCAGATATATATATATATATATATATATATATATATATATATATATATATATATATATATGCAAGTTATATATATGCATGTTGAAGTATGTTTTTTTGTAAGTAACAATCTCACGCCCATTGAATATGCACAAACATAATATGTAAGCTTTAGTCATTGCATATAGATGTATTACAGACATGCTGCGAGATTTTATGCGCATGAATCATACATCACCTTGAAGTGATTTGCTGGTATTATATATGAAACATGTCTAGCATGACACATAGACAGAATGGCTTGACTTGACAACTAATGAAGTTAATATTTTTATATACATGATTGATGTGACAAACTAATATGTAGGATATAAAAGCCGAAATGCAACTTGCTAAAGAACGAACTTACATATGTGCAGACATGATTTCGTATGCGGAATAAGTTGATAAGCTAACATATATTCATTGATGTGGAGGATTTATATGCAGGGATATAAAGCCAAGAGAACAACTGTTATAAAGTGATTTCTATATGTGGAGATATAAGTTCATATGCAGAGAAGATATAAACGAGAACATTGGTTTGCTTACATGTTTTTGAGTAGATATTTGTTGAAGAGCATATGCCTCGTTAATGGAGATATGAACAGGTGACATTATTTATAATACGATTCTCACAAATATATTTATATAAAAATACTCGAATCGAGCTGAGGAGTGTCTTGAATAATCAACAGTGTTACTCTTTAATAAAAAATGCATATTGACTTGTATATATGCAGGGATTGAATCAAATGTGCTATAATGCAAAATAGTCAAGCTTCATAATTCCTTTTATATGTTATAAAAGGAACATACAATAGGCATTGTCTTTTATGCAGGGCAAATGAAAGAAGGTGATGATATATGAACTTCTGAGAACAATAGGCATTGTTTTCTATGCAAGGTAACACCTAAAGCTTGAGCATTGATCGCTACTGGGAAGCTTGAGCAATGGTTTGCTAAAGGCTTTAGCATTTAGATTATGTTTACTTTGAAGTCATCTCAACGAGAAGAGTTGAGAAACCATTGAAGACAAGAGATGAGTCAAAGAGGACTTGTTAAAGGAGTTGAGCAAGTAAAGCTCAAACAAAACCACATCAAGGCAAAGGAAGGAGTCAAAGAGGACTTGTCAAAGGAGTTGAGCAAGTCAAGCTCTCTCAAGCTACATTAAGGAGTCAAAGAGGACTTGACAAAGAAGTTTCAAGCATATTGCTAATTTTACGGCTGATTTGCATGCCTCATTTGAGATGTCTGATTTGGGGCATTTGCAACATTATTTGGGCATTTAGTTTATGCATATTGATGGTGGAATGGATTTGTCTCAAATGAAATATATTGACACATTATTGCAATGTTTTGGCCTTGAAAATTGTAAACCTATTGCCACTCATATGGAGATAGGTTTATGATTGAGTCTTCATGATGTTGGAGATGCATTTAATGCTGTTCTCTATCAACAAGGTGTTGGATGCTTGATTTACTTATGCATTATTCAACCATATATTCAGTTTTCTGTCTCATAGATGAACATGTTTATGCATTGCCCAAGTGTCAAGCATTGGCAGGAGGTCAAGCGCATCTTTTGCTACTTGAGTTGTACCCGACTACTTGGATTTTTTTATCCCAAGGTGGGATCAATAGTGCCACATTTACATGCTTTTTTTGACTCTGTCTAGGCTGGTTGTTATGATACTCGTGTGTCCACTAGTGGTTTTTGCTTCATGCTTGGTAGCTCATGCATATCGTGGCTGAGCAAGAAGCATTGGCCACTTCTAGTTGTGAGGTTGAGTATAGGGCAACTTTCACAATGACTATTGAGTGTGTGTGGCTTAGATGCCTTATGGCTGATTTGGGTGTCGGTCAGACTTCTACCACCACCATCTTCAGTGATAGTCAGAGTGCATTGGCAGTTGCGAGGAACCCTATGTTCCATGCTCGCACTAAGCACATTGAGGTGCATTATCATTATGTCAAGGAGAGGTTCTGTGCTGGAGAGATCAGTTTGGCATATGTGCCCACACAGGAGAACATTGCAGACCTTTTCATGAAGGCTCTGTCTAGGGAGAAGTTTGAAGCTTTTCACAAAGCTTTGGGCTTACTTCCTTTTGTGGATTGATTCCACATAGTTTGGCACTTCCTTATACATGGGTTCCACCTCCTTGTTCACCACATCACTCCCATAGGGGTTTTGTCAATATATTTAGGTAGTGATGTGTGTGAACACACTAGGACGGTCACGACACCTTTTTCCCTTTTTAGGAGGTTTTTTCTCCTGCCTCGTGTATATGCCTATATCCTTAATGGGTTACTTATCTTTGTACATTCTAGTGGTAATACATTCAGTATCGTGTGTTGCGCTCCAAGCTTCTCCTTCCTCCTTGTGTTGTTTGCATGCTTTCACAAACATCTAACTCCAAAAATAACACAAGCTAACTTCACTTAGAAGGTAATCCATTCTACCATGCTAGAACAAAGCATATTGAAGTCCACTATCACTATGTAAGAGAGAAGTTGTTAAGCAAGGACATTCAATTGTCCTATGTATCTACAAATCTCTAATGTGCAGACATGTCGAGCCATTGGATGGTATCCAGCTAAGCAGATTCAAAGGCATGATTGGATTGCTATAAATCAAGAAAGAATGAAGAGTCTAGCATGCTAGGCTTGAGGGGGAGTTGTTGGCGCATTTTCATCCAAGCCTAGTGCTTGATGATCATTGGTGTAATGACATTAGTTGTACTCTCAATGACAGGAGCCATAGAAACTATCTCCTATAACAATTGAAATGTAAATTCACCAAAAGTAAAAGGAAGAAGAGAATCTCGAGACTTTGTTGTTGAAAATATAGCAAGCTTCAATGGACGCTTTCATAGCAATTCATCTCCCACCTCCATTTTCTCATCGGAGTTCTCTTTTTGGTAATTAGCTTAGAATTCATCTTCTAAATGCATATGAACATGTCTTTAGCTCTCTTTCTTAGATAGTAATTCAATAAAAGATAAAAAGTCATTCGTTTGATTTCTCTTTCATAGAATCACGTAGCCTCTTTATCTCCTTAGGCTTGCTTCACACTGAACGGCATCCCTGTTCGTTTTAAGATAACCTCCAATAGGTTTTTGCCACATCATGGAACAAGCTCCCTCTTTATTCACACAGACTGGTGGTCCAGTAGACTTTCAATGCTACATCATGGAACAAATTCGTGTTGTGTGTTCCGACCCCCCCTGCCCACCCCAAGGTGGTTTTGCTGTGTTCCTTTCTGCCACACAAGATCTTGCATGCACTCGAACGAGAGCTGTTTCGTCGCCCTGTGTGAATGCACAGGCAGAAGAGCTTTAGAAATTTCATTGTTCCATGTGGAACAGGCTCGCGCAAAGCTTCCCTTTCGGAGCCCCAATCTGAATCTACCCTTAGATTTCACATGAAGAAAAGGAAATCACCGAAATAACCACCGAGAGATGTTCACATATATAAGCAACTATCGCGCATGAAGTTGTGTGGCTCCTATAGCACCGTGAGCTTCTCTCTGATAGACGGCATCTCTTTGTATATATGAGCCGTGGTTTGTAGAGCACTGTGGTTCCCATAGCAATGCCTTCATAGGCATTTCTCTCTCTCTCTCTCTTTGTATTGTCTGTGATGGAGATGATAACTATGAAGGCATGATCGCTGATGATGAGATGTCTGCAAAAGGAGATCAACGGGTATTGATGTAAGACATTTTGTGTTGCGTAAGTAAAAATGTTCTTGGTAATATATTGATGAAGAGCATATTTTTATAGACATGATTGATGTGACAAAGTCATATGTAAGATATAAAAGCCGAAATGCAACTTGCTAAAGAATGAACTTACATATGTGCAGACATGATTTCGTATGCGGAATAAATTGATACGCTAACATATATTCATTGATGTGGAGGATTTATATGTAGGGATATAAAGCCAAGAGAACAACTGTTATAAATGATTTCTATATGTGCAGATATAAGTTCATATGCAGAGAAGATATAAATGAGCACATTGGTAAGCTTACATGTTTTTGAGTAGATATTTGTTGAAGAGCATATGCCTGGTTAATGGAGATATGAACAAGTGACATTATTTATGATACGATTCTCAGAAATATATTTATATAAAAATACTCCAATCGAGCTGACGAGTGTCTTGAATAATCAACAGTGTTACTCTTTGATAAAAAATGCACATTGAATTGTATATATGCAAGGATTGAATGAAATGTGCTATGATGCAAAATAGTCAAGCTTCATAATTCCTTTTTATATGTTACAAAAGGGACATACAATAGGCATTGCCTTTTATGCAGGGTAAATGAAAGAAGGTGATGATATATGAACTTCTGAGAACAATAGGCATTGTTTTCTATGCAAGGTAACACCTAAAGCTTGAGCATTGGTTGCTACTGGGAAGCTTGAGCAATGGTTCGCTAAAGGATTTAGCATTTAGATTGTGTTTACTTTGAAGTCATCTCAACGAGAAGAGTTGACAAACCATTGAAGACAAGAGATGAGTCAAAGAGGACTTGTTAAAGGAGTTGAGTAAGTAAAGCTCACACAAAACCACATCAAGGCAAATGAAGGAGTCAAAGAGGACTTGTCAAAGGTGTCGAGCAAGGCAAGCTCTCTCAAGCTACATTAAGGAGTCAAAGAGGATTTGACAAAGAAGTTTGAGCTAGTAAAGCTCATTCAAAGAAGATTGAAAGGAGTCAAACTATCATTCAAAGATAGTCTCAAAGGTATAAAATCCTTGGAATATTGTTTGGTTTTTTAATTTTAGGTTGTGATGGCAAGACAAAGCCCTACTTTTGAAGAAGAAGAGAAAATCATTTGTGATTTTCTATCATGATTGGAGGATCAACCTATGAAGAACTTGCAAATACTAGAGATGAAGGGGGAGACATGCCAATGAGTCAAAGGAATGCACCTTATGAAGATCAACCAAAAGAAGGAGTAGAAGAAAAGGATGACAACGAGGAAGTACAACTAGCCCAAGATAAAGGAAGGTATGAAGGAGATGCAACATGAAGATGAAGGAAGCAAAGGTAAGAAGATTTTGGAAGAAGAAGCAAAAGAAGATAAGATCAAGGTAGCCACCTACAAAAGAAAGCAAATGGAAGAATGGAGCAGAGATCAACACGAGGAAAAGAAGAATGGAAAAGAGAGGGAAGCCACTAGAAATGAAAAGAGGAGAGCAAGAGAAGAGAAGGAAAAAGCAAATGAAGAAAATATTTATGAAGACTTGAAGAGTCAAAGCAATGGAAGAGCATTCATGGAGTTAAAGCTCCAAGAGAACCAAGTATTGAAAGGGAACATCATCAACCTTGAAATGAAGGTTAAAAGGAAAAGCTTGTTTCCCTTTCTCATTTTCAAATCAACTCAATGGACAATTCGGTTGTTCATCCCTCTACTCATGTTGAATATCATCTATCAAGATATCTTCAAAGAAGTCATGAAGTGGTGTCTTGGGTTGACATTTGATCCAAGTCATTTCTTTATGAGAAGAAGCATGGAGCGTGTTCTAGCATGAAAAATAGGATTTCATGCTAATTGAATGCTGCTAAGATTATCACAATAGATGATGATGGGATTTTGCACTTCCACACCTAAATCTGCAAGTAGCATCTCTAACCATGATGCTTCACATGCTGCCATTGCAAAACCTCTATACTTAGCCTCTGTACTCGACAAAGCAATTGTGGATTGCTTCTTAGTGCTCGATGTAATAGATGCACTCCTAAGTGAGAATAGAAAGTCACTAGTAGATCTTTTATCTGGAATACTACTAACCCAATTTGCGTTGGTGTACCCATGAATCTGCAAGTCTACACCAACTTCATAAAACAATGCATAACCCAAAGTAGCACTCACACAATGTAGAGTGCACCTCAGAGCATCTAAATGCAATTTCTTGGGAACCTGCATATATTGACTTTCAAGTCCAACCGTGTAGCTTAGATCAGGCCTTGTAATTGTGAGATATATTAAACTTCCCACAATTTTCCTGTACATAGTAGCATTTTCCAATGCTTCACCTGATCTAGCATACAAATCCAAATTATGATCTAATGGCATAGATATTGGCTTACAATTAGCCATACCATACTTTTGCAGCATACTCAAGGCATATTGCCTTTGCGATATCCATATACCTATTTTTGTATGTATAAACTCAATGCCCAAAAAATAGTGCAACACACCAAGTTCTTTCATGTCGATCTCCTTCATAAGGAGTTGCTTTACCTCTTTGATGCTTTCTTCCTTATCACCAACAACAATCAAGTCATCAACATAAATAGCCACAATCATGATACCATCATCACCTTTTCTTGCATATAATGAATGATCTGCATCACACATAGAAAATAGAATGGTGGTTAAGTAATCAGCAATCCTTGCATGCCAAGCATGAGGGCTTGTTTAAGCCCATACAAAGCCTTTTGTAACCTGCCAACATATTCTGAGTGCTTAGAATCCTCATATGCTTGTGGCTGGTCCGTGTAAATTTCTTCCTACAACTCACCATGTAAGAAAGCATTCTTCACATCCATATGATGCAAAGTCCATCCTTTTGCTGTAGCTAATGCAACAAGTGCTCTGACAATAGAGATTTTAGCTACAAGACTGAATGTTTCCTCATAATCAATGCCATATGTCTGTGCATATCCTTTTGCTACCAATCGTGATTTATACTGACTTATGCTAACATCAGCATTGAGCTTTACCTTGTAGACCCACTTGGAGCTTGTGGGTTTCTTTCCTTGTGGCAATGGAACCAACTTCCATGTTGCATTTCCATAAAGTGTAGCAATCTCCTCGTCCATAGCTTTCTCCCAATCTACATTTCTGATCGCATCTTCAAAACAAGGAGGTTCAACATGATGTATTAGCTTGATCATGTAGGCACAATGATGAGCCATGTAATTGTCATACATCAATCGTTGCATTAAATTCCACATCCTCCTAGATCTTCTTGGTCCTAGCTCACTTCTCCTTGTATCATTTGCATGTGCCTTTCTTACTCCTGGAGTATTCATAGAGGGCAATCCAAGTTCCTCACCAAGGCTCTTTTTTGAACTGCTTGAATCTCCATCAATGTCTTCAAAACTTGTAGATGTTATACTACTAGTAGAAAGCTTTTCTTTAACTTTCTTTGATGTAGTTGATGAATTTGTTAGACTCAAATTTCCATGCGATCTTCCACTCCATGGATTTGAGTTGGAACTTTTGCTTGGTGATGCATTAGGTCCACTTAAAACTTGGGATTCTACACTTGATTTTTTAGCATTTCCTTTGGCATTCGAGTCTTTGACATCTACAAAGAAGCTTGACATTTCATCAAACACCACATCTCTGCTTACCTTCGCCTATCGTGTGAGTGTGTTACAACATTTATATCCCTTTTTCTCAAGGGAGTACCCAATGAAGATACATTTTTATGTCTTTGGATCAAGCTTTGGCCTCAACTCATCTGGAACATGTACATATGCAATACAACAAAATACTTTCGTATGTGATAAGTCTGATCTTTTACCTGTAAACTTCTCTTCAGGTGTAAGTTGCTGTACAAAAGTAATGGGAGTTATGTTCATGATGTATATAGAAGTGTGCATAGCTTCTGCCTAATAACAATGAGGCATATTCTTCTCAACCATCAAGGATCTTGCTATTTCTACAATATGGCTATTTTTGCATCCAGCAACACCATTCTATTTTGATGTGTACCTGCATGAAAACTATCATCAAGTTCTATAACTTTATAAAAAGCTACTGAGCTCATTTGACATATATTCACCTCCTCGATCAGATCTTAATGTCTAAATATACTTTCCTATATGCTTTTCCACCATAGCCTTAAAATTCTAGAAGTGAGTGAACACCTCACTCTTCTCTTTCATGAAATATACCCATACTTTTTGTGTATGGTCATCAATTAAAGTAACATAAAACCAGCAACCACCCATAGATGTGGTCTTTGCAAGACCCCAAACATCTGTATGTACTATTTCTAGCACATTCTCACTAACATGCTTGTCATGCGAAAATGATGCTCTTGATTGTTTACCAAATTGACATGCTGCATATACCTTTTGCATCTTTGCAACCTTGAAATTTGGTGATCCATCAACAATCTCCTTCGATGGCATCAATTTTAACCTCTACAAATTTGCATGTCCGTTTTGTTTGTGCTAGATCTTTATGTCAGCAATAACTCCTGTACCTTTTGCAAACATGGCGACATTCATTTTATGAATTTTTCACATTTAAGGTGAGCATCCTACCCACTTTGTTTCCTTTGGGAATCAATCTTCTATCCTATTTGTATGCTTCTACATATAACCCATCAACATTGAACTTGACTCGTAATCCATGGTCAACCATTTGTCCAGCATAAACCAAATTCTTTGTTATATTTGGAACATGCAACACATCAGCAAGATGTTTTACCTTCCCGTCCTCCATAGATAGTTCTATGTTTCTTGTATGCTTGATAGGATGTGATGTGTCATCAACTGTTTCAACATATCTAGGAACTAGTAATTTCTACAAATACTAAATCATTTTGCATGACTTTTCATGTGATTTGAAGCACCTGAATCAACAAATAAGATATTACCATTTGATTTTGAAACATCAATAGACATCGTATTCATCATATGATGTTGGATCATGAATAACTTCTTAGAATCATTTGTACTTGTGGATGCATAGTTGTTTTGCTACCTTTTGTTATTTTGATTCTTCAACGTGCAATCACATTCAAAGTGACCAAGTTTACCATAATTCCAACATCCTTTATTGTCATTACCTGAATCATTTCTTTGGAAATTTCTACAGCCTCTTTGGCCCCCTACTTAGAAACTGTCCTCTTCCTCCTACATGATTCTGTTGTTGACCTTGGTTTGGTACTATGTCCTCTTCCACTTGCGCAGCCTCTACCTCTAACTCTTCCTTTGCCAGAGTAGAATACCTATTCAGGACTAGGTTTTCCTTGGGGTCTGTGTCCTCACCAAGATTCTTTTCTTCAATAATCAGCATGGTCATTAGATTAGCTAAATTTAGAATATTTCCCTTGTTAGAATAGAAGTTTTGAACTTCTTATATGTAGCTCCTAAACCACAAAGGCACAATTCCACCTTATCATCATCATTTGCATTCATGCCAATAGGTGCAAGTGAATCACATATGCTTTTGATTTTCAAGGTATAGTCACTTACCAACATTCCCTTTTTCTCCAAAGTATGTAGCTTGTTCTTGAGTTGCGATTTCTATGCCTTTGTATCAGTCTCATACAATGTGAACAAACTATTCCAAGGTTCTTTCGGAGTCTTGAAATCCTGTATGTGCTCAATCATGCTATCCTACATGCTTATAGATAACCAATGCATTATCTTTCATGCTCCTTGATTCCATTCTTCAATGCTCTTAACTGGTATGTAGTCTGATTCCTCTCTAATAACTGTGGTGCGTTTTAGTTCTCTCTTTCAGTGTACTTCCAATAGCCTTTTCCCAGTAGGAAATACATCATTTTGAATATCAGAGCATGAAAGTTGTTCTCATCCAGCTTATCACTCATAAACTAACTCATTCCATATGCACTTGCCATTTTGGTAGCAATTCGCAACACTAGAAAAACATTAGAAGTAGTACCGTTGCTTGAACACTATCACACTATGACGTGATAGTTCAATCTTGGATAAAACACAATTTTTGTTTATAAATAGTGCATGAGATCACTTGAAGTTTTGGATTTGGAATATTTGAGTGTTGTCAAATAGAATGCAAGTTAAAGTTTTGCAAATTGACTTTTCCATGGGCCCCACCTTGCAGGATCAAAATGGAGGTCGAGATGGCTTCGAAATAGAAATATGAGAAAAATGAGTGACCCTAAACGGATAACTCATGAAAATATTTCAATGCCTTCACTATACATGTCAGAGAAATGAAAAAGTGATACATGTCATCCTCAATCACCACATGTTGAGATTGATATCGCAACCGTTTAGATAGATCAATAAGATAGATAGAGTAGCCCTACAAGTATATTATAATTATTTTTAACTAGGTCACTTATTTTGTTATGAACAAGGTCATTCACGTTTAAATAAAGCTCCATGAGAGCTCAAATTTTTAGAATTTTGCCATTTCTATAGAAGAGCTCTTGAAAAATCTTGTAAGTTTCCTTTTTTCTCCATGTTTCTCTTTCTTTCTTTCTCAATTGAGGTATCAATGGTGAGGAATGTGTGTCCCAAGGGACACATATGTTTTGATGAGTCTTTCCTCACATTGGAGGCTCTATATGTTTGTAATGAGCTTCAAAATGAGGTAACTATAGAGAGTATGCATGCATAAGCAAAATGAAAAGAAAACTATACTCAAAAACTGAAAGAGTGTGAGATTTAAAATGAGTAGACCAAGAACATGGTAAAATTACATGGATTAGAGATGAGCTTGCCAAGATCATGAATTAGGCTCTCCAAACTTCTAACCATGTACAAAATGGGGAAGAGCCCCTCCTTATATAGAGTTGGAGGAGGCTCTTGTAAGTACATCATATACGGGATAATTCCCCTTGAAGGAGAATGAACACAATGGTAGAAGTAAATTGAAATGTACCAAAATAGAATGAGATATAACTAAAATAAGATAAAATGGAAAAAATTGAAATGATATAGATGAACTCATGTCATCAACATCCCCTCTACAACTCCATTTTGGAGTGGCTGAATGTTGCAAAGGTCCACCAAGCATTGGAGCAAAACTTAGAGGTTCTCTTGAGAGGTACATTGCTCCAGAGTAGTCTCCTCTGACGAGCTTCTCGTGAATGAAGTGGTTCTAGATCTTGATGTGCTTGGTCCGAGCATGGAACACTAGATTCTTGGGAATGGCCAATGTTGATTGGATTTTGATGGGGATGCATGAGGTATATCTTGAAAAATACCACTTCAGATAACAAACATAGAATCCATATGGCCTCACATGTTGCAAAGTTGGATGCTTGGTAATTGGCCTCAGTGGATGATAAAGCAACTATAGGCTGCTTCTTACTTGCCTAAGATAGGTCATGAGCCAAGCAAGTATATTTATCCAGAAGTAGATCATTGAAAATCAAGATCACCAACCCAGTCTGAATCAGAGTATCCTATAAGATCAATGCCCCCTCTGTACCAAAGAACATGATATCAAGTGTGGTCAAGGTATCAAAGTAATATCTGAGCAGCTTGTCAATGTGCCTTAGGAGGATGACATGCAAATTGATTGAGTATGCCAACTACATAGGCAATTTGGTCTTGTTTTGACTATGTAAAGTAAAAAGACAACTAAATATCATTAGGCATGCATATCCATGAGTGATGATGAGTCCTCCAATGTGAGCTTGAATTTGGGATGAAGTGGTATAGGTACTAATCAACATTAGTCAATGTTATACCTAGAAAAAGAAGATCATATCAATATTTCTAGGAGAGGAATATATCTTCTTTCATTTGCAAAACTTCCATGCCTAAGAAGTAGTGAAGTAGGCCAAGTTCAAGTATGGAGTACTCAAGGTGAAGCTACGTGATGATAAATTGGATGCGGTCATCATGTGAGCCTATCAAAATCAAGTAATCTACATAATGGATGATGTTTGCAAGTAGGTACTCTTTCTGGTAGATATAGAGGTTAGCATCGATAGTGCTTCTTTGAAATCCTTTGGCTTAAAAGAACTTGTGTGGGAGCTTGCTTAAGTCCATAAATTTCTTTGTGAATTTTGTAGACATGATCTTGATTTTTTTTGATTTGGAAACCTTATGGCTATTCTACATATATTTCTTCTTGAAGATCACCATTGAGGAAAGCACCTTTGACGTTGAGTTGGCAAGTGGGCCATTTGAAGTGTGTACTTAAGGCAAGAGTGACTCTAATAGTAGTGAACCTTGGAGTAGGGGCAAATGTTTCTTCATAGTCAATGCCTTACTTTCGGTTATATCCCTTAGCTACTAGTCTTGATTTATGCTTGTCCAAAGTACCATATGACTTGTACTTGAATTTATATAGCCACTTAACTGTAATAACTTGATGAATACAAATGTCCAAGTTTTGTTCTTTTCAATTGCATCCATCTCGTTCTGCATAGCTTCTTCCTATTCGGATTGGCCTTGAGCTTCTTTAAAGTTGGAAGGCTTTGGAATTTGCTGCAGCTGGAGCATACATGCATAATTGACATAGTAACTTTGTTCTTGTTGTTGCTTCTTGATGAGCCATTGAGATCTCCCAGGATGTTGGGAAGTAATTGCCTTTGAGATCTCCTAGGATGTTGGGAAGTAATTGCTTCTGAACTTTTCTTAGAAATGATTGAGATACCTATAAAGTGTAGATGGGTGGACTCAGACTTGAACTTGGATATTTAATTGATCACTCTGAAGCTTCATCAAAGATTACATATTTCAAAATAGTGATGAAGTGGTTTTCTAGATTGTATAGTTTGTATGCCTAAGATTGTTCAACATATCCAATGAATAGATGCTTCTTGGACTTAGATGTCAACTTGTGTCAAATGATTCACTTCCAAAAACTCTAAACTGTTTGAAATTGGGCTTTCATCCACAATAGGCTTAAAATGGTGTCTTGTTGTGTAGTGCACTAGTGAAGCCTTTGTTGGTACTGTGTACTATGGTACACACAACTTTGGCCCAAAATCTTAATGGTAATTCTTTATTGTGAAGCATAGCGCATGCATTTCCATGACACCTATGGATCTTCCTTTTGACGAATCCATTTTGGGATGGATCATGAGGTTGAGTGACTTGCCTTTTGATGCCCTTCTATTTTAGGAAGTTACCAAAGTCATGTTTGACTAACTCACCACCTCCATCTAATTTAATGGGATTTACTGAACTGGATGCCTTTTTATCAACTTGGTAGAGCCACTCCTTGAATCTAGAAAATGTATCTACCTTATACTTGAGAAAATATACCCATATGTATCTACTAAGAGAAAGAAGTAGAGTGATCCACTCAGTGATCGGTATTCATTGGTCCATAGAGATCCATATGGACTAGGGTTAGATGATTCCTTGCTCCAGTGGAAGCCTCTTTTGGAACAGGGGCTGTGTGTTGCTTTCCTTGAGTTCAAGCTTGGCATACATCTTGCACTTGTCCAATCTTTGGCAAAACCTTAACCAAGTGAGATGTTGAGATCTTGGTTAAGCAGGACATATGTCCATATCTCAGGTGCCAAAGGGTGAAAATTGATTCCTTTGTGAGAAAACAAGAAACATTCTATAAGACTTTATCCTTGATGCCTTGGGCTATGATGTCTTGAGCATCACAAAAAAGTTCTCTGATGTGTTTTCAAAGAGAACTTGTTTGTGATGCTCCGTTCTAGCTTTGATTGAGAGGGAATTTAGGAAAAGGTTTGATACAAAGAGTACATTCAATAAGGATTTGGATTCTTTTTGTGATTTGTAATTTATACTTTGCCTTTACCTTCAATTAGAAGAGTCTTGTTATTTTCAAAGTAAATTTTGCTTTGTGGTCTTCTAGCTCATGAAATGACTAACCATCCTTGCACATTTGGGAGGTTGCTCCATTATCAAATATCCATTCTTGTACTGAGCTTGAAGTGACTAAAGCATTTTATTCTATTGAGATGAAGAGATTTTCACTCAAACAATGGGACATATGTGTAGAAAATGATGTAGATGCTTTATAGTTATTCCTCTTACAACATAACTTCTCAATATGCCCTCATTTTCCCCAATAATTACATGTGAACTTCTTGGAGAAGTTTTTGGAGCCTTGCTTAGAAGCATTGCTATAGTGATTATTAGAGTGCTTAGCCTTGTTGAAGGGTCCCTTAGCTTTCATAAATGCTTCTTGAGATGTTTAAGTTTTTTCTCACGAGCAAGAGTCTTCATACTTTCTCCCAAGTTAAGAAAGAGTAACCCTATGAACTTCATAACACATTTGGGGGCTTAGAGTAGCCTCCTAAAGCACACATACAAAATGTTAGTATATGATCAATGTCTACCCCTCATGATTGTATGCACATTTTGTAAGGCCTCCTTTATGAGGAGAAGCCAAGCGTGCATTACCCAATTGATGGGAATCCCAACTTGAATGTTGGATGAAGGTCATATGGGACCATGTAAGGTATTATAAGGAAAGGGAGTTACCAGGGTCCCCAATTGTGGGGTCCGGGGCAGCGATGAGCAGCCTCGGCTGGGGGGTCCAAGGGGGCCAGCGGGCCCCCTGGCTGGGGGTCCGGGGGCAGCACCCCCGGCGCGACGGTAAAGGGAATATTCCCTGTCGGAGTCAGAAATCATTTATATTTGTTAGGTCGGTTCAACCAGTCTAAGCCGTGTATGGCAATTACGCGGGCGATGGCCGCCCACGCTCTACCGCCCATGTATAGCCATCCATGGCAGGCCACCCATGATCCTATATATACATGACTTCTGCACTACCTAAGACACTGAGTTGAGCCAGCATACCTCTATCTTGTATCTCCCTATCTAGAGTTGTCTAGATCACCATTTAAGCTCTACCTTGAGAGCGCACGGGTGGACAACGCTATCATCTTTGTACTTGCTGCTAGTAGAAAATTGTTGAGATTCTCCTATATCTGTTATCTCTCTGCTATTGCTCCTGTGTTATATTGCGTAACTATTGTCTTACATGGTATCAGAGCTGTAAGGTTCGAATAGCTTGAGAAGTATCATTATTTTAGCCTACTAGCAGACTAGAATATCAGTAGATTATTTGAGTGATTACATGATGGCTTCATCGTCGAACACTAGTCTTGGTGCTTCAGCTAATGTTAATGCTGTTGGTGCATTTCAAGCCTTCACACTTGGCTTGGAACCTTGGAAGATTAGCTTGGACAAATTTCATCAAGGCTTCACTTGAAGGAAATGGCATAGGAACTCATACCTATGATTTATTACTTTTACTTCCATTGTAAAAGTCTATATGACTTGGCATTCACATGTAATCACTTACCTACTTGATTAGTCGTGGAAATTGGATGGTGTAAATGGAGAGAATATCTCCCTACTTTTAGAGGAGTGATTGTAGGAGATTTGAATTTGAATTCAAATTCAAATCTCAACTCAACTTCTATAAAAGAAGTACTTGAAAAGTCGTGTTTTTTAGCTAGTCTCATTGAGCTCACTCCCCGAGGCATTTTCATTATTGTAACTCAGTGTGTGTTAGTGCTACTTCATAGCCTACACCACAACACCTCATTTAGCTATGCTTGTCGTGCTAATGAGATTGTACAACTACATCAATCAATAGAAGTATACACATTCATAATCTCTGGTTTCTCTGAGTTATCTACTTCAAGTCTGTCAACTTCAAAGGAGCATATCTCAGGATCTACTGAACGAAATCAAGTGATTCAAAGCACATTGGAACCAGCTCCAAGCATACTACATGCCTACAAAATTTCAAGGTCAAAGGATCAGCCATCTCGGAGAAATCTCAATCGAAGTGACCTCTGGTATTTTTCTGCAGAGCTCCAAAAAAGTCGGGGGTACATATAATTTTGCTAAAGTGATTTCTCAGTGTGTAGTTTATCATTTCTTCTCATTCCACTTGCAAATGGTAGCTTACTAAACTAATAGAATATCTCTAGAAGGAATTTTGCCAATTGTAAGTGTGCTGGTCATACTGAGTGAAAGACTGAGCAGGTGTCAATACCAAATTAGCAAGTTTTCTTGGATTCTTGAAGTCTCAAGTAGTCTGTTTTGATTTGATCATTACACACATCATTTGCAAAGTACATATATGCTTTCTTGGTATCATTTGGAAGCTAATCAAGTGTACTAAGCATATCTGAAGCAAAGGAGGGCTGACGCAAAGCAATTCTAGCAGCTTCAACTCAATCTCTTGAGTGCATCCAACCATTTCTCCCAACAGTGGTATCAGAGCAAATAAGGTAAACATGGGAGATGGTTTTCCTTCATTCATTGACAAATTGGACAGGAACAATTACCAAGCTTGGTCTCTAAGGATGAAGACCTATCTACAAGGAAGAAGCTTATTTGGATACATATCAGGAGATGAGGAATTGCCCTCATTCAAAGCTAGAGGACTACCCACCAAGGATGAACAAGAGAGACTCAACCAATGGTGTGCAAAGGATGCGTTGGCAAGGTCTTACCTTCTTAACTCTATATCTGATTTCCTTTTACCTCATGTAAGGAACTGTAAGACTTCCCAAGAGACTTGGGAAATTCTGTCAACATATTTCTCTTCCAACACAAGGGCCAGGAAGAATCAACTGTGGATTGAATTCACAACTCTTAGGAAGCAGCCCAAGCAATCAGTCTCAGAGTATGTGACCAAGATTAAAGATGTGGCAGACCAATTAGCAAGCATTGGAGAGGAGATTGAAGAGGAGCAAATAGTCAGGCAAGTAACAAATGGACTCAAGGCAGATGATAAGTGGGAAAGCTTCACCACTGCAATGGACCTCTACATGGACATGCATACCCCAGATCTCACAACACTCATGGGCCAACTATTTACACATGAAGCAAAGTTTACAAAGGCAGGAGATCAATCAAAAGGTAACAACCCCTCTGCTCTATATACTGATAAGAAGGTTAAAGATAAAGGTAAGAGTAAGAAGGTTGATGAAGAAGGTTCTACCTCCCAAGCAAACTATGCAGGGAGAGGTAGATCCTCAAGAGGAAGAGGCAGAGGAGGTAAGTCAGGTAGGAGGAGACCCCACAACTCATCACCATGCAACATTTGTGGACTGTCCAATCATACCACAGATGAACGCTACAAGAACTACAAGAATCAGAGAGGAAGAGGCTATCAAAGAGGTGGATACTCTCAAGGGAGAGGCAGGTTCAACCAACACCAAGGCTACAATGGATACAACAATCAATACAACAACAATTACAACCACAACCACAATGGTAACTACCAAGGTGGATTCAAAAATAGAAGGGATTATAACAACTACACAGAGGAGCAAGATGACTCCCTATTGATCATGAATATGACCTCCAAGGCAGGTACAAATGATGATCATTTATTTTATATTGACTCAGGATGTTCTAACCATGTAGCTGGCAATGTGGCACTACTCTCTGATTTGGAAGAACCCAAGGGCAAACATCAGGTACAGACAGGTGATGATACTAAACACTCTGTTGTAAAGATAGGAAATGTAAAGACATGTGATGGTAACCAGAACCTATTGAGCAGGGTACTCTATGTACCAACCATTACCAAGAATCTAATGAGTGTTGGTCAGATTGTGGAGAAAGGTTTGCAGGTCAGGTTCACTCAACATGGAGCATATGTGGAGGACCCAAGACATGGTTTCAAAAGAATTGCCAAAGGGGAGAAATCAGGTAGATTGTTTACTTTTGAGCTAGAAGACACCAAGAACATTGCTTTATATAATTACAAGGATCAAACACTTTCAGAGTTAGAAATATGGCACAAGAGGTTAGGTCACATAGGTGAAAGAACCCTAAAACAAATGTGCAGGGATCAATGTGTGCTTGGGATACCTAATGTGTCCAAGCAACACATGATTTACAAGTGTGGAGCATGTCAGTTTGGTAAGTCTCACAGGTTGCCCTATTCAAGGAAAGGTTTCATGCATGAAGACTACCTAGACTTGGTACACACAGATGTTTGGGGACCTAGTAAGGATCCTTCCATTTCAGGTTCAAGGTACTATGTGTCCTTCATTGATGACTATAGCAGGTGGACTATCTTATACTTTATGAAGCATAAAGATGAAGTGTTTAATTGTTTCAAGAGGTATCTTGCACTTGTTGAAAACCAAACAGGAAGAAGCTTGAAAAGGCTAAGGTCAGATGGAGGAGGAGAATACTTCTCAAATGAGTTTGAAAATTTCTTATAGGAAAGAGGCATCAAAAGTGAGATAACCACAAGGTACTCACTTGAACAAAATGGAGTAGCTGAAAGAAGGAATAGACTCATAGTAGAAACAGCTAGGTCTATGCTTAATGAAAAGAAATTGCCAAATTATCTTTGGGCAGAGAGTGTATCTACTGCCACCTATCTCATCAACAGGTTGCCATCCAAATCACTTGATGGCATGACACCATATGAAGCTTGGCATGGTAAGAGACCTTCTCTGGATCATTGCAAAATCTTTGGTTGTGTAGCATATGTGCATATTCCCTCACAGGTAAGGGGAAAGCTAGATCCTAAAGCTGAAAAATGTATCTTCATTGGTTATGATTTGAACCAAAAGGGATACAGATTCTACAACCCAACAAACAAAGGCTTCAAGGTAAGCAGAGATGTCATCTTTGATGAGAATGACTCATGGTATGAGTATGAATGCAGGAAGGTTAATCTACCCTATGATATGGAAGAAGATTTCCCAAAGCTCACCAAGGAGGAACCAATCCAGAAAGAAGACTCAAGCTCAGATGATGATGATACAATTAACCTTGAGGAATTCAAGGCATGGAAGTCCAAAGGAAAGATGAAGATGAAGAAGCTAGAGGATATACCAGAATCCTCAACTCAAGCAATGAGGAGATCTCAGAGAGAAAGTAAGAAGCCTATCAGATATGGATATGATACTTCTCTTGTAACCAAACATTCTGTATATCTTGCAAAGGATTTGTTGAATGAAGAACCAGGTACCTATGAAGAAGCAATCACCAAACCAGAATGGAAAGGAGCAATGGATGAAGAAATGGAAGCTCTCAAGGAGAGTGATACTTGGGACTTGGTACCCAAGAAAGACTCTATGAAGGTGATAGGATCCAGATGGATCTACAAGCTAAAGAGGAATTCAGATGGAACAATCAACAGGTACAAAGCTAGGTTGGTAGCCAAGGGTTTTGCACAAACCCAAGGCATTGATTATGAGGAGACATTTTCTCCTGTGGCTAAGATGCCAACTATCAGAATATTGGTGAGTGTAGCTGCATCCAAAAATTGGAACATGTACCAATTAGATGTCAAGAATGCTTTCTTGAATGGATGGATATCTGAAGAAGTCTACATGTCACAACCACCTGGCTATGAAGATCCCAAGAAGGTAAATTATGTTTGTAAATTGAAGAAGGCTCTATATGGATTGAAGCAGGCACCTAGAGCATGGAATTACAGGTTGACAACCTACCTCCAAGACCAAGGATTTGTAATGAGCAAAGCTGATACTTCTCTATTCATAAAGAGAAGTAGTACAGAGGTAATCTACTTGTGTGTTTATGTTGATGACATCATCATTACAGGGAATGATGTCAATGGGATTAGACACATCAAAGGACAGATGATGAAGGAATTCAAGATCAATGATCTTGGATTATTGAAGTACTTCTTAGGTCTTGAGTTAGTCTACACCAACTCAGGTATATATATCACTCAAAAGAAGTATGTACAGGATATGGTCAAGAAGTTTGGCTTGAAGGATGCTAAAGTCTCAACTACTCCAATGGAGGTCAACCTAAAGCTAAGTGCTCATGAAGGGGAAGAAGTCCAAGACATTACAGGATATCAAAGTATGGTAGGTAGTTTGAATTATGCTACCTTGACCAGAATTGACATAGCATATGGAGTTAGTGTGCTAAGCCAATTCATGCACAAACCAAGGGTACCTCACCTAGAGGCAGCAAAGAAAATCTTGAAGTACCTCAAAGGAACTCAAAGCCATGGTTTGTACTTTCCTTATACATCAGATATTGACATTAAAGTATATTCAGATGCAGATTGGGCAGGTTGCAAGGATGACAGCAGGAGCACATCAGGATACATACGTTTTGCAGGAGATAAACCTATTTCTTGGTCAGCCAAGAAACAACCTACAGTGGCATTGTCATCCACTGAAGCAGAGTATAGAGGTCTTGCCAATGCCACTCAAGAAGCTATCTGGTTAAAGCTTTTGTATACAGAGCTAGGCCTATACACTAGGCCTCCAATCATCTTTGGAGATAACACAAGCTCTCTTCACCTTGCAGCTAATCCAATATATCATGCTAGGACAAAACACATAGAGGTTCATTACCACTATGTGAGAGAGAAGTTACTAAGCAAAGAGATTCAGTTGACTTATGTGTCTACTAATATGCAATGTGCAGATTTACTCACTAAAGCATTGGATGGAAGCAAGTTATGCAGATTCAAATCCATGATTGGATTGCAGGATGTGATTCAAGATTAAAGATGAAGACTTAAGCCAAAGTGCTTGGCTTGAGGGGGAGCTGTTGGTGCATTTCAAGCCTTCACACTTGGCTTGGAACCTTGGAAGATTAGCTTGGACAAATTTCATCTAGGCTTCACTTGAAGGAAATGGCATAGGAACTCATACCTATGATTTATTACTTTTACTTCCATTGTAAAAGTCTATATGACTTGGCATTCACATGTAATCACTTACCTACTTGATTAGTCGTGGAAATTGGATGGTGTAAATGGAGAGAATATCTCCCTACTTTTAGAGGAGTGATTGTAGGAGATTTGAATTTGAATTCAAATTCAAATCTCAACTCAACTTCTATAAAAGAAGTACTTGAAAAGTCGTGTTTTTTAGCTAGTCTCATTGAGCTCACTCCCCGAGGCATTTTCATTATTGTAACTCAGTGTGTGTTAGTGCTACTTCATAGCCTACACCACAACACCTCATTTAGCTATGCTTGTCATGCTAATGAGATTGTACAACTACATCAATCAATAGAAGTATACACATTCATAATCTCTGGTTTCTCTGAGTTATCTACTTCAAGTCTGTCAACTTCAAAGGAGCATATCTCAGGATCTACTGAACCAAATCAAGTGATTCAAAGCACATTGGAACCAACTCCAAGCATACTACATGCCTACAAAATTTCAAGGTCAAAGGATCAGCCATCTCGGAGAAATCTCAATCGAAGTGACCTCTGGTATTTTTCTGCAGAGCTCCTAAAAAGTCGGGGGTACATATAATTTTGCTAAAGTGATTTCTCAGTGTGTAGTTTATCGTTTCTTCTCATTCCACTTGCAAATGGTAGCTTACTAAACTAATAGAATATCTCTAGAAGGAATTTTGCCAATTGTAAGTGTGCTGGTCATACTGAGTGAAAGACTGAGCAGGTGTCAATACCAAATTAGCAAGTTTTCTTGGATTCTTGAAGTCTCAAGTAGTCTGTTTTGATTTGATCATTACACACATCATTTGCAAAGTACATATATGCTTTCTTGGTATCATTTGGAAGCTAATCAAGTGTACTAAGCATATCTGAAGCAAAGGAGGGCTGAAGCAAAGCAGGTCTAGCATCTTCAACTCAATCTCTTGAGTGCATCCAACCATTTCTCCCAACAAATGCTGCACCTATTCAAATTTGTCCACCTGCATTCACTGAAGGGAAGCTGGATGGAACCAACTATACACTCTGGAAGTTCAAAATTTCTGCAATTTTGGACTCCTATGAATTACTTGACACTGTCATGGGACCGATGGGATTGGATCCAGAGCCTATACCAGTTGAAGATCCAGCAAATTCAAGATTGATGATTCAGCCAGATCCAGATCTTCTACGAGCTTGGAAGAGGCGGAATGCTGATGCATTATGTGCGATTGTCACTAGTGTAAGTGATTCTGTGCTTACTTTAGTTCAACATATTACTAAAGCACATGAGGCTTGGGGCATATTGGCTCGACAATATGAGACCAAGAACCACACTAGGATACAAAATTTAGAAAATCAGTTGGCAAATGAAAAGCATTCTGATTCTGAAAAGGCTGAAGATTTTATCAAAGGGATAAAACATCTTCAAGATCAATTGGCTGCAGTTGGTGTTGTTATAACACCAGAAGAGCTGGCTCGAAGATCTGTACATGTTCTTCCAGCAAAGTATGATGGATTAGTAACAGCCCTTAACACTCAGGTAAGGCCAACTCCTCTTGTATTTGAAGAGTTTTGTGCCATGCTTTTAGAAGAAGAGATGCGGCTGAAGAATCGGCAAAGTACAACTGATGCTGCATTCTCAGCAAATGCAAAAGGTAAAGGCTCTTCAGAGGGATCAAAGAAGAAGCCAAAGAAGAAAAAGTTCACAAGAAGTTGCTTCTATTGTGAAAAGAAAGGCCATGCCATCAAGGATTGCAGAAAGAAGCAAGCTGATGAACGGAATGGGACTGTAAAATCATCATGGAAGAACAAAGAGTCTGCAAACAACACAGAGCTGGAACTTTGGGTAGCTATTGAAGAGGTATGTTCATCTGCTCAAGCTCGTGTTGATGAGCCATGGATTTTAGATAGTGGAGCTTCTCGCCATATGACTAGTAAAAAGGATTGGTATAGTTCCCTAGTGCCTCTGCGGGAATCCATCAATGTAGTGGTGGGAAATGACTCCAAGTGTCCAGCTGAAGGAACTGGAACCATCTCTTTTATCACTTCTCCAGGTGTTGAGAAAAAGTTATCCGATGTTCTCTATGTACCTACACTCAAAAGAAATTTGTTGCCAGTTTCTGCAATAACAGATTGTGGACTCGAAGTTCACTTCAATAAGAGTGGTGCGGAAATCATGGATTCATCAGGTAATGTTGTAGGTAAAGGCATACGACGGGATAACTTGTATGAGTTAAGTGCTTTAACTGCTAGAGAAGATAAAGATGTAAGCAGGTTATGGCACCAACGATTTGGGCATCTCGGATTTGCAGTTTTGAAGGAGATGCAACGAACAGGGATGGTTGCTCATTTGCCTGCATTTTCAGAGTTGCAGGAACCTTGTGAAGCTTGTATGATGGGCAAGCAACAACGAAAGGCGTTTCCAAGAGAGACCAGCAGCTCCTCTAGAGTTGGTACATGCTGATCTCTGCGGTAAAATGTCTACACCTGCTTTAGGAGGATCTTTCTACTTCTTGCTGTTAGTCGACGATTATAGTAGAAAGATGTGGGTTTATTTCATTCGAGAGAAGGCTGATGCTTTTGAAAAATTTAAAACGTGGCATAAGTATGTAGAAAATGAATCAAGAAGGAAACTGAAGAAATTTAGAACAGATAGAGGAGGTGAATTCTTGTCAACAGAATTCAACAATTACTGTAAGGAGCATGGTGTGAAAAGGCAACTTACCACAGCTCATACACCCCAACAAAATGGCGTTGTTGAGCGCATGAACAAGACAATAGTTGAAATGGCTCGTTGTATGTTGAAGGCTCAAGACATGCCTGATTCATTCTGGGCAGAAGCAGTCAATACAGCAGTCTACATCCTCAATCGAAGCTACACAAAAGCACTGAAGGGGATGACTCCTCAAGAAGCATATTCTGGTAAAAAGCCTTCAGTTTTGCATTTCAGAATTTTTGGTTGTTTCTGTTATGCACATATTCCTGATTCAACAAGATCAAAGTTGGATTCAAAAAGCAAAAAGTGTGTCTTCCTAGGATATAGTGAAGAGTCTAAAGCATACTGGTTATGGGATCCTGAGGCAAGGAAGATTTTTGTCAGCCGAGATGTGGTGTTTGATGAACGACCACACTTAGTAGAAGATAAAGGTAAATCTACTATCTCATCAAACGGAGAAATATCTCACCTTGTGCCTATCAAAAGACAGGTTAAAGTTGAGGAGGAGGAAACATCTGATGGAGAAATTTCCTCAATAAAAAGCCAACCAGTTGTAGCTGCACAGCGTAAGCCACTACCGAAGTGGGCACAACAGCTCTTTGATGATCACAATCCACATGTAGATGTACCAGAATCATCATTGGATGGATTACGAAGATCAAAGAGAATAGAGGAGCAAAGAAGAGCCTCAGAACACATTGTTAACATGGCTCTAATGGCAGATATCATGGGTTTGATAAAGGAACCTACCACCATTGAAGAAGCCATTGATGATCCAGGTTGGAGAGCAGCAATGCAGTCTGAGTATGATAGTATACTCAAAAATGATACATGGGATCTAGTCGACTTGCCGCCAAAGAAGAAGGTAATAGGTACTAAATGGATTTGGAAAGCTAAGTATAAAGCTGATGGAACATTAGAAAAGTATAAGGCACGATTAGTTGCACAAGGTTTTTCACAGATTGAAGGATTTGATGTTCAAGAAACTTTTGCACCAACAACACGCATGACAACTATTCGGACGGTACTTGCAGTAGCTGCACAAAAGTCTTGGCCTATTTTCCAGATGGATGTCAAATCTGCATTTTTGAATGGTCACCTCAAGGAGGAGGTATATGTATCTCAACCACCAGGTTTTGAGGTGCCCAATTCAGAAAATAAAGTTTGCAGGTTGAAGAAAGCTTTGTATGGACTTAAGCAAGCTCCACGGGCTTGGTACCAACGAATAGATCATTTTTTCAAAAATATGGGTTTTGAAAGAAGTACTTCTGATGCTAACTTGTATGTAACGAAAAGGGATAGCAAGCTAGTTGTTGTCATTGTATATGTAGATGATTTGATCATTACAGGAGATCATCAGGAACTCATCAATCAAACTCGGATCAGCTTGGGAACTGAGTTTGAAATGACAGACTTAGGTCTACTCCATTTTTGTCTGGGAATTGAAGTATGGCAAAGGAAGGATGGCATTTTCATCTCACAACAAAAATATTCCAAAGAAATTCTCAAGGCATTTGGAATGATGGACTGCAAACCAACTAGCACACCTATGGAGGTAAATCATAAGCTATCTATGGATGATAACATGCTTGATGTAGATGCTAAGAAGTATAGGAAGCTCGTTGGAAGTCTTATTTTTCGGTGCAACACTAGACCAGACATTTGCTATGCTGTTGGAGTGTTAAGCAGGTTTTCCAACAAACCTAAGGAGAGTCACTGGAATGCTGGAATGCGAATTCTAAGGTACATTGCAGGAACCTTGGATTTTGGTATTTTGTATACCACAGGTGATACACTCCAAGGATATTGTGATTCAGATTGGGCTGGAGATTGTGATTCTAGAAAATCAGTTTCTGGATATTGTTTCTCACTTGGTTCAGGAATATTTTCTTGGGTAAGTAGGAAGCAACCAACTCTCGCACTCTCCTCCACTGAAGCAGAGTACAAAGCAGCTTGTTTTGCTTCTTGTGAGGCAGTCTGGTTAAGGAGAATTCTTGCAGATCTAGGCTTTCCATCAAATATGCCAACTGTACTCAAGTGTGATAATCAAAGTTGTATGGCTATTGCAAAGAACCCAGTATTTCATGCTCGCACCAAGCACATAGAAGTACAGTACCATTACATTCGTGAGCTAATTGAAGATGAAATTGTGGAGCTAGAATATTGCCCAACAGAGGAAAATTGTGCTGACATATTCACTAAAGCACTTGGAAGAGAGCAGCTCAACAAGCATCTTCAACAGATGGGCATAGGACCAAGACCTACTTGATTTATCATCGGTAAACATTGAGGGGGGGTGTTAGTATATGATCAATGTCTACCCCTCATGATTGTATGTACATTTTGTAAGGCCCCCTTTATGAGGAGAAGCCAAGCGTGCATTACCCAATTGATGGGAATCCCAACTTGAATGTTGGATGAAGGTCATATGGGACCATGTAAGGTATTATAAGGAAAGGGAGTTACCAGGGTCCCCAATTGTGGGTCCGGGGCAGCGGTGAGTAGCCCCGGCTGGGGGGTCCAAGGGGGCCAGCGGGCCCCCTGGTGGGGGTCCGGGGGCAGCGCCCCCGGCACGACGGTAAAGGGAATATTCCCTGTCGGAGTCAGAAATCATTTATATTTGTTAGGTCGATTCAACCAGTCTAAGCCGTGTATGGCAATTACGCGGGTGATGGCCGCCCACGCTCTACCGCCCATGTATAGCCGTCCATGGCAGGCCACCCATGATCCTATATATACATGACTTCTGCACTACCTAAGACACTGAGTTGAGCCAGCATACCTCTATCTTGTATCTCCCTATCTAGAGTTGTCTAGATCACCATTTAAGCTCTACCTTGAGAGCGCACGGGTGGACAACGCTATCATCTTTGTACTTGCTGCTAGTAGAAAATTGTTGAGATTCTCCTATATCTGTTATCTTCTCTGCTATTGCTCCTGTGTTATATTGCGTAACTATTGTCTTACACAAAATCCTTCTTGTATTCCTTGATTTACAAACTGAAGGGCACTTAGTGCTAAACAATTCTAAAGATGAGGGTTGGTCCCCTTTGAAGATGAAAATTAAGGCCTTTGCGACAAGACTTGGTGTCTTGATTGAAGATTATAATGGAAAGCAATGAATTCTTATACTTGTATCCAAAAAAAAAAAAGGTTGTATGGGAAGAGATGATGGTTAGATAGCACAGTGATATAAGAGGGAGTACTCTAGGCCTCAAACAATGTTGAATCATTAGTGAAGAAAGTGCCTAAAAAAGTGATGATGTCTCTTTATAGGGTAAAGAGACAGCCAAAAAAAAGTTTGATAAGAACTTGTAGTTGAGAGAAGTTGTATTGAATAATTAGTGCAAAAAATGTTTTTCGAGCTCAAGAATGAGCTATATGTTTTCCTTCATGAAACTCAATAGTGGATTATTGAGAGATAAGATAAAGAAAGGATATTCCTTTTCATGTGCAAATGAACTTGGCCAGATAGAATCATAAGCAATGATGTCATAAAAGCAAATGCAAGTTGGCAAGGGGTTGATTCATTGCACTTTTTTACATGATTATGCCATGCATATAGCAATCATAATACCAATCTACTGATGAGTCTAATTTGTGCTCTCTCTCTCTCTCACTTACTGAGACGCATGGAAGAACTTAGAAGGGTGGGATGGATTTGCTTTGAGAAGAGAGTATTCTCTCTCTCTCTCTCTCTCTATCTTTCTCTCTCTCTTTATGTTGCACAAAAATTCGCTGTTAGTTTTCCTTTCAAACATACTTTTCTTGCATGTATGCAATCATTTGGAGTCATCAATACCTAGATCTCTCTCTATCGCACTCTTTTTATCTCTAAGAGAGGGCACTGAACAAGAGTTTGATATCCTTTCTTGGATGTCAATGGAAAAATTATTTGCATACAATGGAAGAGACAAAGGGTGTTGATAGTGTCAAAATGGCAATCATCCTTGAGCTCGAATCTTGTGTGTAGTGCAAGGACTCTTGCTATAGATGATTTCAAAGCATCAGAGTGATTGTTTCACTTGTTCAGTGTGAAGGAGCATCTGCAAAGGTGCTATTAATGTCTGCTTTACTTAACATGGAAATATGGCATCCCTCGCGACTGCTAATGTGGCTAATATTTCCAACACAAATATCTCCAAGAATGCCTTATAGGAGAAGGTTCCTGCCTCTTAGTCAAACTGTTCCACTTGTAGCTCCACGCCATCGATGAGCTCCATTACTTGTTGTCATGAAGAAATCTACTCCTTAGGAATTGTTCTATTGAGTCTCTCACCATTGATTTTGCTAAGAGGGTGCTATTGTGCCCCAAGGATCTGCGATCACATTAAAGGTTTGTAGATGTGTTTAGATGTAGAGGGACGTAGGTTCCTTGCTCTCTCCTAGTTAAAGACAAGCATGGAGGAAAAATATGTTGATAATGCTATAGTATATGGTTGCACCTTTAGAGCCTCTTGTTCCTTGTTACAAATGTTTAGATGCAAATTCATGTGCTTTCCTAGAAATGTGGGGTTGTAGACATATGGAGAAGATTCATACTATAATGAAGCAACTTGTGTGCACATTCTAGTGCATGACACAGAGGTGTGGGAGTGCATGAATTTATCTCTATAGGTAGTGAGCACTATCACCTTTCTCTCTATGGACATCGAAGAGAGTGGTCATGATAGCGTGCTGTTCTTATTATTCAATGCATAATTGTTGGGATATAGGGGTTGCTCAAATTTTCTCTTGTGCATAGGAATCCTCTAGTGCTCATCAAAATACCCCTTTTATGTATATTGGAGGTGTGCACATGTGAACACCCTCCTAAACCCTTTTTGATATTTCTCTGAAGACTATGGTATGGAGATCTTGAATATATCCCACCTTTTTGCACACATATGAGAGGAAAATGAAGACTATGGTATGGAGATCTTGAATATATCCCACCTTTTTGCACACATATGAGAGGAAAACCCCACGTAAAAATCCCATGCAAGCATCCTCTTGGGATTTGGTTGTTAGGAAAGAGATTTTGGAATCTCGTAAAGATATGTTAGTTAAAGCATGTGCTCCTTTTTTGACTAGTCATAGGAGCACATGGGGAAATGGGCTTAGTCTATAAATATAGATCCTCATTTTCGTAAAAGGGGATCTCTTGGTTCAATGTGAGCTTCATGTACATATCCTTTATGAATGGAAGATCACTCTTTTACTCTTGAACTATGTACATTCTTGTATTTTGTCTTTGAGAGTGTGAGAGTGAGGTGTGTGTGTGCATGTTTGTCTCTCCTTTGTTGTGTGAGTAGGAGATTGCATTTTTTGTATTTTCCACTTGTGACAAGGATCCTTGATAACCATTCTCTCCCTGTTCTCAAGGCAGGTGGCATGGCTTGGAGCTGATGGCCAATGGCTTGAGCATGTTGGAGGTTGGGTTGGATGAGAGGAGAGTCTTTCTTGAGCCCTCTTCTTGCTTCCATGCAAGGTGGTGTGGGTCTTGGCTTCCCTTGGGAGCACAACAACAACAACAATAATATATACAAAGAGTGATCATAAACACTTAAGATGCATAACAAATGATAGAAAATGAATACTAGAAGTCAGAAAATTGAATGAACATTGTTACAAATACTTCAATGCGATGAGATGCATAACCAAAATCAATAAAAAATATATCGTACACAATCTTTTTAAAGAGTGTTTATAAACACTATAAGATGTGAGGTTCGACACAAATGCTACAAGAAATTTTGTAAGATGATGGAGCACATCCAAATATGTCAAGATCAAGGGTGGGAAACAGTAGTAGAAAAGGGTGGGTAAGAGGGCAAAAGGCATCCAAAATTGTCTCAAACCATGAGGTAGATGATGAAACAAATTCACTAACAAAAGTATGCTTCCAAGAGTAGCACCACCACCTCCAGAAAAACCTCCAAAAGAACCACCAAGATCTCCACCTAGTGCTTTGTTACCATGTAGAGAGTACACATGCGAAGAAAAATGAAAAGAAGAGTGTACTAACAAAATGAAAGAGTGTGAGATTCAAAATGAATAGAACAAGAAATGGGCAAAATCACATGGATTAGAAATGATCTTTCCAAGAGAATGAAGTAGGCTATCCAAAGTACATCATATGTGGGATAATATCCCTTGAAGGAGAATGAATACAATGGTAGAAGAAAATGGAGAGGTTCCCGAATACAATGAGATACAACTAAAATAATATTAAATGGAGTGTCTCCTAGATACAAAATGGAGATCCACTCATACAAATACAAAGGAAAATGAAGTAGATGAACTCATGTCGTCAATAGTAAGATATTTCACAAAAGTTACTTGGATCCTATTTTGTCTTTGAAACTATGTTTTTTTTTACATCTAGATAATAAAGCATGCAGATTTTTTCTTTCCTCATGTTTTGATATGCGACAAAGGAGGACAAGAGTCATGAGCGACTTTAATTTTTGGAATTCAGAGCTTCTCTCTTCCATTCCTCCTCTTTTCCAAGTTCTTTTTGTAGGTTTCTATGCCCATGACTTGGTAGATGATTGATTGATAATTTGATGCTTGTCAACCATCCATTTGATATTAGTAGGTGAATCTTTGGAGGATCATGGATTTATGGCAAACACCATTGGTGCCGTTTCTAAGTATCTAAACCTTGTGGGTGAAGAAGAACATAATTGGAGCTTCCTTGGATGTGTAGAAGCGGTTGAAGTGTGCAAAGTTGAAGGATTATGCAATAATTCCTCCCTTCAAAGGTAAATTTAGAATTTATGTTCATTTTCAACTTATAAAAGCTTAGAAAGGTGAAAAAGAAGCTTTATAGTGATTGTACAAGCTTGGGAAAGGTAAAAATTGGCTTGCTATGCTTTCCAAGACATATTTGTAAGTTTTTCTAACTCCTTCTATGTCCATAACTCAAGAATTTTAGCTCATTTGCATTGATTTTGAGCAAAAGAATGTGACAATAGAGAGGGGAGAGAGAATAAAATTTTTGATGTTGATTGCTCTCGATTGAATGCTCCATTTGGGACGATTAAAGTATAGCTTCTTTAAGGTAAGAATTATCCACCTTGCAAATTTCACATCATTTGGATAAGTTCGTGTAGATATATGAGTATTCTAAGTTTCTAGAAAGTCATTTTTTGAGAAATCGTTTGATTTTGTTGAGAAATTTGGCATATTTTTGATCTAGATGTTTGTAAACCTAAGAAAGGAGCCATAGAACACAAAAAAATGTTGAAAAATTCATAAAAACTAGAGAAATGCTTTGGATACTATGTGGGAAATCACATTGAACAAGAGCCATTGCGATTTCCCACAACTATTGCAATTGCTGAGGGGCATTGTGATTACCCATAAAACTTTTCCATCGTGATCAGCCATCAAAATTTCCCATTACTATTAGCCATTGCAAATGCAAAGTCATATAAGGACATAAACATGATGGTCAAACATCCAGATTGCCCATAGACATTGGGACATTGGCATTGTAGTCAGGACATCATGATTGATTGTAGCCATCACGATTGCCCCCATGTGATTGCCAAAGCCATCATGAGAGCTTAAAAAACATCGTGAATAACCTCAATCATCATGATTTCTCTAATATATCAAGATTTCTCTAATATATCAAGATTTCTTAGGATTATTTATTTTTTGAGATTATTATTATTTTTTTGCATGTTTCTGATCCTCGTTACTTTCTCCATAGGGTCGTACCATTGAAATTGGTAAGTAATACATGGAAGAATTAGGATTTTTGGAGATTAGCTTACATCACTTGGCACCTTTTGGGACTTCAAAGTGCAAGGTTGTTGGGATATAGGGGTTGCTCGCATTTTCTCTTGTGCATAAGAACCCTCTAGTGCTCATGAAAATACCGCTTTTATGTATATTGGAGGTGTGCACATGTGAAAACCCGCCTAAGCCCTTTTTGATAATTCTCCAAAGACTATGGTACCGAAATCTTGAATATATCCCACCTTTTTGCACACATATGAGAGGAAAACCCCACGTAAAAATCCCATGCAAGCATCCTCTTGGGATTTGGTTGTTAGGAAAGAGATATTGGAATCTCTTAAAGGTATGTTAGTTTAAGAATGTGCTCCCTTTTTGAATAGTCACAGGAGCACATGGTGAAATGGGCTTAGTCTATAAATATAGAACCTCATTTTTGTAAAAGGGGAGCACTTGGTTCTATGTGAACTTGATGTACATATCCTTTATGAATGGAAGATCAATCTTTTACTCTTAGACTATGTACATACTTTTATTTTGTCTTTGAGAGTGTGAGAGTGACGTGTGTGTGTGTGCATTCTTGTCTCTCCTTTGTTGTGTGAGTAGGAGGTTGTATTTCTTGTATTTTCCACTTGTCACAAGGATCCTTGACAACCCTTCTCTACATGTTCTCAAGGTAGGTGGCACAACTTGGAGCTGATGGCCAATGGCTTGAGCATATTGGAGGTTGGGTTGGATGAGAGGAGAGTCTTTCTTGATCCCTCTTTTTGCTTCCATGCAAGGTGGTGTGGGTCTTGGATCCCCTTGGGAGTACTACAAAAACAACATTTTTGGCACCGTTGCCACGGAGAATGGCCTTTCATTACTTGGAGAGCTCAAGAACGTGTGGTAAAGTATTGCATTGCAATTTTTCTGCTCATTTGTGTAGGGTTGAGTTCTTGAATGGAATATACCGCCTTCCTTTGGACATTAGCTCCCCATTTTCTTGTTTTTTGTAGTGTAGTTTTATTTCACTTTGGTTTGTTGCACAAAAACACCCCCTAACCCCCTTATCTTTCACTCTCCCACATATACACACTCACTCACTCACACTAGCATCCTCCCATCTCTGTCATCTCTTAATGAGGGTGCCTATCTTGGAGTAGTCGTCTATCTGGGCCCTTCTTTTCAAGAAAACTCAAAGAAAAGAATAAGGAAATAAATAAATTCAGTTTGAAAGCTTTATACATAGGATCTCTTCATTTTATGTGAATGGGGCATTCTTGTTATTAGCATTTAGGTGTAGGTACAAGTCATCAAAGTTTGGAAGAAAACAAACGTTCTCTTGCACATTCATTGTGTTAGGTCACCAGATGGGAATAATGTAATTTTATTTTCCATAGTCGCATGCACCGAAAGGGCGTAGCGAATAGTTGTATCTTTTTATCCATTAACGAAAGGGCATTACGATGTTCTCGTGAGAGAGACGGATTCGCCAGACTGTCTGTATAGGCGACCGTGCGGAGACACTGTATTGCAGAGTTGCAGATATCTTGAGTACTGTTATTCTGTTCTTGTTGAATTGCAGTAATCCATTATTAACACAGTAATGTTGTCTTAACATCAATAATGTTTGTGCGACGTTGTGGTTGTTAATTCGCGCGATAAGTTTACTGTGTAAAATAATCAGAACCGGAAAACAGTAACTGTGTAGAGGAAGCTATTGCCTTGATGTATAGTTACTGATTAGCTGAAATATTAATTTGGGAAAATTAAATAAAGGGCCTTTGCACTGTCAGACCCCTAACCATCCCCAATTAAAAGAGACTTGACGGAAGTCCTTTTAACAGTGGTGCCGTCTATGGGAAGATGGAAACAGATTGGGTATAATCAGTAAGGGAAGAGCAGTACACAAGGCAAGCAGTGCAGAAGTGATATATGTTGGTTACTCGTTCGGGCGAGTCCTATCCAAAGTATAGGAGAGATCAACATCCTTGGGCAGTTCCAAATTTATCAGGGACAGCCTCGGGTGGTAGAAGTGCAGGCCAGTTAAGTCCAATTGCAGAAGGATCGGAGCTAGTCAGTAGTGATTCCGGTGCTAGTTCGGTGACACAAGATGAGATTCCGATGAATTCCGGTGTGAATCTGGTGTCTTTTGGAGAAGGTACGGTGACTTTGGGGTGTACAAAGTCGCAGTGCGGAGTTAGTTTGACACTATCTGGTCATAATTCGACCATTTTTGGTGATAAAGTTGTGTTACCAAGTGAGACCGTTTTCGGTGAAAGGCTAACTTGGTTCGGTGAAGGTTCAACAAGTTCCGGTGGAAGCTCGGTACCATTGGGTGGGAATTTGAAATTTTTTGGTGATAGTGCGGTGCTGCCTGGTGGACCCTTATTACGTTCACCATTTTTTGGGGCAAGCATACCTAATTTCGATACCAAAGCTGAGGACATGCTATTTGATTTAGAGATAAGTAAGAGATTCAATGACGTTTTTGAATCGGAAAGTGAGCCGGTTGATAATACAGATTCTGAAGGACAAGAGACACCTCCTCAACATACAGATAACAATAATACTACCCACAATAGCACCATGAGTGGTTCACAGTCACATCAGCAAACACCCCCACAACCACAACCGCAGTTCCAACAGCAGCAACAGCAGCAAGCACAACCAATCATTCCACCTCGACCGATCCCAACCGGAGTGACATATACAAAATTCGATGGATTTTTGAGAGATGACCCTGGCGCCCATGTTGGCACATTCGAGATTAGTTATGCCGTGTTGAATCATCCACCGGATCCGGCGTACAAGGCCATTGTATTTCAGGCCACATTGGTTAATGAAGCAGCAAGGTGGTTGACTGAATATGATATTAATCATTTCAGTAACTATGATGATGTGAGAGACACGTTCTTACAGAGGTTTCATTTGAAGAAGAACCCTGCAGAATTCTTTGACTATTTGCAAAACAATCGACAGAAACCACACCAGAGTATTCAGGAGTATGCGACATTGTTTAGAACTCATTTGCGGCAGCTGCCTTCGGCACATGCCAATCTGCCCGATGATATCATAACACAATGGTTCATTAACGGACTGAATCCACAGTTAAGACAAATCATGATCATTCGCTGTGTGGGCGGGATGACATTGGATGCAGTAATTGCGATGGCCTTACAGTTGGAGCACAAAGTTGGAGGTTTTACGGAGGACCTGGACTGGTTGAAAGCAAGTAAGAATGTAGTTGATGTTCATCCAAACATGTGTTTTGTACTAAGTGTAAAAACCGAGGTCACACCAGTTCTACATGTGCCCTCAACCAGATGTATTATGCCATCTGTAACACAACATGACATTCAACAGAAACCTGTGCATATAATGCAAGGGTGCAGGGAAGAGCAGCACGTTATAATACAAGAACCAGGTCAGCCAGCAACCCATTATGTGCCGCCACAGTTGCGAAACAACCAGCAGCAAGGATACAGGATCTACCGAGGTCAGCATAACAATAATGTCAATCCTAACCGATGGCAGGCATGTATATCGATAGAAGGTACTTCCCTCCCACCCCCTCGGTGCCATTTCTGTGGCGAGGTTGGCCATATCCGTAGATTTTGCAAGGACGCAGCAGAGTACGACAAAAGGAAGAAGGCACGACAAAATCCGATGACTAACATGGTTTATATTTCCCCAATTGAGTCACAAGCAGCCGTAGTTCAGACAAGATCAGGTAAACAATTGCAACCAGCAGCTAAAGTTTTCGAGCCTGGAATTCGTGAGCAGCAGCGGATGTTTGCAAAGGCTAGTCAATGGATAACTAAGGAGCCAACTATGTTTCCTGATCCCATTCCAGTAACACAGGTCCCTCTGCCACAGGCAAGATTGAATGAACATAATTCTGCCCCAACAACATTAGAATCACCACCAGAATCGGTGATAACCACAACCCAAACAGATCAAGTATGGGACGTCCTATCTATGGCTTCAATCACACTCCCTTTGGGACAGTTGCTTGCCTTAGTTCCAGATTTAAGAGAGCAATTTCAACATCAGGTTAGTCTCGGATCTTCATGTACTCCGGCGAATGCGACCGTACAACCGAAGATGGATTCTACGGTGGATCATTCAGTCCCATTGATTACCGTCTGGTATAAAAACCAAAAGATTACCCAAGTTTTAATTGATGGCGGGTCTGGTGTGAATATTGCAACAGCCACACTCTGCAAGAAATTGGGTTGGACCCAAATTGAACCCATATAATTTTTTGTGCGAATGGCAGACCAATCCCGAGTCCACCCAGTGGGACTCGTACGTAATATCCCTATTACCTTGCAGGGAACCACATTTAAAATGACTTTTGTAGTCCTAGACTTACCAGAATCTAGCCTCGACTACAACTTACTCTTCGGTCGACCATAGTTAAAGCAAGCCAAAGTTGTACAGGATTGGTCAGCTCAAGAGTTAATTTTCAAAGATAATCACCGAAAATACGTCGTTGCACTGGATGCTATGCAACCCTGTGATTTACACGCACGGCCATATGGAGCAAAGCCAGTCCATATGTTGGATGGGCTATCAGATGATGAGGAGGAGGCTTTCCTTAAGACCAATAAGGACCTTATCCCATTAGGTACTGTAGATTTACAGGCGGTAGCAGATAACTGGAGTCTGGCAGCTTGTACGGTCGTCCCAATGACCGGAGAAGCAGAAGCAGATGCTGATATACCTATGGATGAAGCGACTTTACAACAACTGTTGCAGCTAGCTGATGATTTGGTAAAGTCCCAGCAATTCTACGTACCGGAAGATCAATTGGTAACGTACAACTTGGGAGACACGGTTAACCCAACAGTGGAGTGTCAACCATTCCATGCGCAAATCATTTCTGCCATCACCGCCACACCTGCTACCGTGCAGTGTTGGCCCATTGCGTGTTTACCATCTCGTGTCGTTATTACTTTAGCTACATTTGCTGATGCTTTTTGCCTCCCTCGGGAAGGATTGGAGAATGGTCCCCTTCTTTCCGTGGCCATCATGCAAGAATCATTTCCCCGACACTCATCTAATGAGTATGCCATTTTGTGTAGACCTGAACCAGAGCGTACAACTCTGCAATTTTTGGTAGCCACCCTGAATTTACAGAAACGCACATATGGTATTGCCCACCCATTCTATTCGATGATAGATACCGCTTCCCGTGAGTCTGTCAATTTCGCCTCCTTCTATTTCTGACGCATTCACCATGAATGTGTAGCGGTTATCAAACAAGTCACTAAAGGTGACCCTCCTCGTTCCCGTTTACCCCACATCCTTACTTTCCTCTTTCCGGTGCTCCAAGCTGCGCAACCACCTCCAACTGCCCCCTTCTTGTTACATGAAGAATCTACTCAAATGCTCGAGGATGAGGAAGATGACGATGCAGACCTGCTTCAACTTTTTCGCCAAAAACGCAGATGCGTAAGCCCCTCTGAAAGTCAGTCAAGTTGCAAGAACAAGACGTGCGCATGGAAGAATATGAAGAAGTACTTTCTCGGGCAGACTCTCATCAGTAGGATGAGGAAACTGTGAAGGAGATTGTTGCTGAAATCCTCACAGATGTAATTGCTAATGCTGAGGCCATGATGGCACTCATTGAGGTGACACATAATGTGACCGAACTAGTCCTGGTGCAGAATCCTCTCATTCCCCTTCCTCCGCCCCTTAACTCTGTTGAGCCTGTTGCAGTGCCTACTAGTGCCATCGCCAATGACATTCTTGAAGCACCTACTCCTCTATCCTCTTCTCCCGACTACTCTCCACCACCCTCTTCTCATCTGTTCTCTGCCTCTTCATCCCAACCACTTCCTGCTCTTCCTCCTCCGACTCCGATGTTTAATGAACTAGAATCTATGGGTCACCTCCTGATCCAATTTTCCTAGCAGTTACCTCTTCAAATGAAGCTGGCAACCGAGAATATTCGACAGGAATTGCAAGGCAAAGTAGACTTGCTGGAAGCCGACATTGCTCCGTTGCAAGAAGAAGCAAATGCGGTCAAGGCAGAGAATCATGCCCTGCAGGTTCAACTTCAACAACTTCAAGCCCAGATCGCAGAGCAAGACCACCTGATTGCCCAACGCGATGCAACACTTGTTGCGTTAAATGATCAGAATGTCCTTTTATCCGCTCGCGATGAAGAGATAAAGCAGTTAACGCAGTTAGTATAGGATAAGGAAGATGCTCGGGTTTCTCTCAACAATTTATTAGAAGAAACTCGTGTGGATCTTGAGCTCGTGACCCAAAGAGGACAGGAAATGGCTGATCTGGCCATGCAAAACACTGAAGAATTAAAGACGGTGTCCGCCGAACTTCACCAGAAGTGTCGTGACTTGGATGCACAGACCCTCGGACGATTCAACTAAAGAAGGAGATGGAGGGAATCATGAAAGAAAGGGATGCATATTATAAAACCATCCAATATCAAGCTCAGGAGCCAGAACGTAGAGAAAAGTAGCTAGGCGCACAAGCAGAAAGGCTGTCTTGCATTGATGCCCAAATTGCTCACATGAGACTGAGTAGAGATGCTGCGCTAGCTAACGACTTCTATTTACAAGAAGCATTTTTGCAGACACAGACCGATGCACTGATCAGTCAAGTTATTGCGGCAAGTTCAGTCAGAACAGACGCACAACTAGTGGAGCCAAAAACTTTGAAGATTATGCTGGATTCCCTGAAACATAAGATCACCCGCACATTTAAATTACTCATTTGTGATTGAATTTTCACACGA
>CM035437.1:14093041-14100541 GCA_020310875.1 Ceratopteris richardii | reverse complement strand
AATAGATTAGAGTTGAAAAGGTACAAGTAAGAATTCGCGAAGCTCCTTCATTACATCTATAACCTCAACAAGCACAGATAATAGCTAATTAAAAGTTACTCGAAAATTAGAGTACATGTGTTGCAAAAGTCAGAGCATTTTAACAAGGCAATTAAGATCATCCCCTTTGTATGGTTAAGATCCCCATTGAATGCCTGGCCATATTAATAGAATATGAAATACATTTCACAAAAGCATTCCCACGAGAAGATAATATTCAACAAAATTATACTAAGAAACATTCACACATGATCAGAGAAATGCTCAAGATAAATCAAGCTGAACACAAAGTGGAAGAAGAACTCCAAATAATATTTCCATTAAAATGATCTTTTACATTTCCTGTGTAAGTACAAGTGTAATGTGAATCTACAATAGAAGCTGATCATAGCTTTCCTCAGGCTCAAGGATATTGGGATCCTCTGGAACATTAGAACCCATAACCTGCCTCTCTTGCTCCAAGATTGGCTCTTCAAGGTCAGCCATGTCCCCCGGTTCATCTGCAAGTGGGGGAACAGGCTCCCTTGAAGCCGGTTGGAATCTCTCCGTGTCTTCAATGTGCTTCCTTCCAACCTCTTGGTCTTCATCTGGGCATTCATTCAGCCCATTGATTCTCATTTTAATAAAGCTCACTTGAGCATCATCCTTCTCCACAGCTATGCAGTGCCTGAACATCTTTAAAGAGCAAGCCAGAGTCGTTCCTGAAACAGCAGAAAACCACTTAGAGGTGCCAATCAACTATGACTAATGAAAACTGTGAAAATTGAAATTAGCTGTGCCCGAAAAAAGGTCTAGGACCCAGTCATCATCATTGGAGAATAGCTGAAGCAATCTCATTATGAGTTTTTGTGGCTTTTGATAGGGGTTAACCAATGTCATGTCCCCAGCTACATGACGAAGTTTCTTGGTAACGGCTGGGAACATGAGCACATTTGAGATCCCATTCTCATTGCAATGCTCCCTGACTCTCCTTTTGCTTACTTCATCATAATAGCCAACTGTAATGCATTCAGTGGCGCTCACAAACCTATGCAAAGGAGTGTGATTCACATTTGTCTTCACCCAGCAAACAAGAACTATGAGTCACAGAGAGCATCATTAAAGCCACGGAGATAGAAAGAGCATTACTTACCATGTGAGGCACTCCACGGCATGACATCTTGCCTTCAGAGCAGTTGAAACAGAGAAGGACTGGTCTCTGCTATGGAAAATTACTATCCTCCAAAGAGGAGACATAGTCAACTCTGCAAAATCAGTGACCATCTTCCGAATCTGAGGGTGTTTGAAGGGTTCATCATCATTAACTGATCCCAACATCCTAAATCCATAGGGTATGTCAGCTATGAGAAGGGAGAAATGTTTCCTAGGCACAACAGAACAAATATTATTTACATCACTACAGTATACATTGTAATATACAGGCCTAAGGGGGTCTAGGGGATTGGAGAAGCATTTAAGATCAGGTTCATCATCAAAATCCATCTCCTTGGCTTTCAGCCTAGATTTCTCATGCCTTGCTCTTTGAATGTGAGCCAGGAATGCAGGGGGGCAATCATCTAGTAGCTCCGCAGACTTACTTTTCTTTGGTTTCTGCAGAAAAAAGTGGAAAGACAACTAAATGAGCTCTTCAATACAGCAAGCAGAACATAAGGAAGCGATGAATGGCATCGATTTCATGTGGGGGTAGATGCCAGGCATCGACTTTCTACTGAAAGTCGATGCCTGGCATCGACTTTAGGACATTAGTCGATGCCTGGCATCGACATATGCCACGAGGTCGATGCCAGGCATCGACTTATGCTGCAGGTCGATGCCGGGCATCGACTTATGCCCCCAAGTCGATGCCAGGCATCGACTTTTGGCTGCAGGTCGATGCCAGGCATCGACTTTTGGCTGCAGGTCGATGCCAAGCATCGACTTTAGCCGTAAGTCGATGCCAGGCATCGAGTTCGTACTAAAAGCTTGGCATTAAATTTGTTTGGTGAATCAAGGCATCTAACCTAATGGCAAACCAGGCACAACCTCAGAAAGAGAACCTACCCAATCACGGAAAAGGATGAAATATTCTGATAAAGCTTTGTAGGATGATGTGGTTGGATAGTCTCTTTGGACCTCTGTCGAAGAAAAGCAACCCAGCCTCTTCATCATGACCTCTTGAATCTTCATGTAAACTTTATGACTACAGTCACAGAAATTAAAAAGAGACTACGTGAGAACAGAAACATGGGAGGAGGGAAAAAGGATCTGAGAATAACATACATACTTATTGAGCTCAGTCACCATCTCCTCCAGGCTTAAGTCCTTGGAGATTACCCTCGACAAAGTTGATATGATCAATGTATCATCCTTGATTCCTTGAAGGGCCCTCCATGGTGTGAGCTTCATGTCCTCGGGAGCCTCTTCAATTGAGAGGTCAGCTTTCTTTCCCTTTCCCTTCAGATCAACCTGTGGGTCTGGCCTCGACTTTCGTTGCTTCTGGCCCTTGACTTCCCTGTTCTCCCACATTGTGAAAATTCTATCCTGTAGATCCCAGATCTCACCTGTTCTGAATGCCAGTTGAAACCATGGATCATATTTCCTCAAGGCATCAGACTTTGTATTCTCCTCCAGTGCAATTCCAACCTCAATAAGGCATTGCTTTCGTAGATTGGGATGTATTCTTCCAGCTTCCTTAACAAGACAATCTTCATATTCATGGTGGAAGAACCGAATTCTCTCTATGGAGGACATTTTTTGCCTGTAGTCATTGTCATTGTTGTGATCCCAAGCAAGAAGCTTGGCTTCCTCAGTTGTAAGACCAGCATATATCTTACACTCTGCATACCTAAAGAAAAATGTGGTAGGGTGCTCCTTCACGAGCTGTCTACGGGCCTCTGCAGAGTGTGAACCTCCAATCACATAATAAGTATACTCCTCAAATGAACCCTCATTGAACTCTTCAACAGAGCTGCACTCATTCGGATCCACCATGACAAGGAATGGCACAACAGTAGCATGAGGATTTATTCTCATTTTCTTCTTAAGATTCTGCACATGCAAATTGTGTGGCTCCCTGATCTCAAGGGGCCTCCTCCCTGTGACTGGATCTATAGGTGGCCTGTGGATGATATTGATTGGAAGGTGGAACAACTGCCCCTTCTTCACAATTTTTCTTTTAGCTATATCCTCCCTCATCTTGTTCTGCTCAGTACCAAGAACACCCGAGGCAAGCTCTCCACCGGGTGCAACAATTATATCCTCAGAGCTAGAGCTTGAGTCAGAAGACTCCTCTTCTGAAATTCTCTTCTTTTTCTTTTGAAGCTTTTTCTGCACGCTCTGCTTACCCCTTGCCTTTACAGGGGTCGTCTTCTTCTATTGTGTTGGCATGATATTGCCCTGGATCCATGGCATCAGGTCTTTGATGAAATTCACTGAGTCTCTGCATATCTGAGCTAGCCCTTCTGGAACACAGCACTCTGGGCACAAGAAATCCATCTTGCATATGACATTTCTTAATCCTTTTGATGTCTCCACCAAGAAAAGCAGGTTGTCAGAATCTTCATCTTCATAATCTAGTTTGTAAACAAGGCCATATTGAAAACCTTGTGTTGTCGTGATCTTTCCTCTGCCATAAGCCCCTGCGAACACAAGGAGGACTGCATTCTTCTCTTCAACGTACTGGAGGCACCACTCTAGATTTGTCATGTCACGAAGTGGACGATCTATCCTCATTACCTCCGTCTCCCTAGACCTTTCCCTCATATTTGGATCCTCCTCAGGAATTTTAATGCTACTCTGTCCACCTGAGGATATTCCTAGTGGGTTGCTGGCCTTCTCAGAGGATAATGGTGCAATAATTTTCTTTGCTTTTGCTTCGTGACCAACTCCTTTGTCACGTTTCTGGTCAACAGAGCCCATGGTGACTCTGAGCTTCTTGATGGGCCTTTCATCCTTGTACTCCGCATCCCTGAAGGCACTTGGAAATATCAGATCAAACGTAGATGTGGTTTTCAAAGGCCCAAGTCCATGCCAGGCATCGATTTTGAGCTTCAGGTCGATGCCAGGCATCGATGTTTAAGTGAATGTCGATGCCAGGCATCGACTTTGTGTGCAAGTCGATGCCCGGCATCGACTTGAGGGTGAAAGTCGATGCCAGGCATCGACTTAGGGTGCAAGGGTCGATGCTTGGCATCGACTTTTGGGCCCAAGTCGATGCTTGGCATCGACTTTTGGGCCAAGTCGATGCCTGGCATCGACTTTTACCCTCAAGTCGATGCCTGGCATCGACTTGCACACAAAGTCGATGCCTGGCATCGACTTGGGCCCAAAGGTCGATGCCAAGCATCGACTTGGGCCCAAAAGTCGATGCCAAGCAGCGACTTTGCACCCTAAAGTCGATGCCTGGCATCGACTTTTCAGTGCATGTTGATGCCGGCAAGTCGATGCTTGGCATCGACTTCTGAGCCCAAGTCGATGCCTGGCATCGACTTTCAGGTGTAAGTCGATGCCTGGCATCGACTTGAGGCTGCAAGTCGATGCCAGGCATCGACTTGCACCTGAAAGTCGATGCCAGGCATCGACTTGGGCCCAAAAGTCGATGCCTGGCATCGACTTCCACCTGCAAGTCGATGCCTGGCATCGACTCGCAATCCTAAGTCGATGCCTGGCATCGGCTTACACCTTAAAGTCGATGCCAGGCATCGAGCTGTACATTCTTTGGATCCATATTTCTAGAGGTCAGAAAAATAAATACCTAGAAATAAGACTTGTTACACAGACATACAGAGGGAATCTTTTTGGAATCTTTATTTATGGTATTATTTTGTCTACCTCTTGGTACTTTTGCCAACATTCTTCTTCTCCATCTGACTTGGCTTGCTGGTATGCTGAGCTCTGTGCTCCATGGCTGTCTGTGCTCTGCTGCTCTCTCTTGCTCGTGGATTTTGAAAATGCGAATGATCTCCTCCTCTGGTATTTATAGGCAATTGGGTAACTTGAACCAGAGACTAACTGGATCTAACTGAATGAGTCCAGTTGCTAACTAAATCTGTCAACTTATCTAACCAGGGAATATCAGCCACAGTAATAGGCTGTTTCAGAGCCACTTTTATGAAATATTCATAGACCCTTGCAACTATTTATATACATTTGCATAGAAATTACATTTCAATGGCAAGAGTATGGTATGTCCATGAGGATGTCTAAACTCATGTAGAGATTTGTTTCTTAGAATCTCTTTCTTGGGAGAAAATCAAGTCAAAGTTGTGTTGACTGTGGGAGACTAATGACATCTTTATAGTATTACCCTCCTCACTTTAGTTCATATTCACATTTATCTTGTAACTCACTGTTGAAATGGAAAATCAATGTATGAATAAACATTCAAGTACAGAACCTTGCAACTATTTATATACATTTGCATGGAAATTAAGCTTCAATGGCAACAATATGGTATGTACATGAGGATTTCTAATCTCATGTAGAAGTTCTTTCTTAGAGTCTGTTGCTTGGGAGAAAATCAGGTCTAAGTTGTGAGATTAATGACATCTTTATAGTGTTATCCTCCACACACTTTAGTTCATATTCACATTTATCTTGTAACACAATGTTGAAATGGAATATCAATGTATGGATAAACATTCTGTGTACCTCTTTTACACATAATTCTTTTTTAATATACTTTCATCTACCTCTTTGATATCTAGCCAAGACCACAATAAAACCTAATCCTTGAAATCTTAACGGAATGTAAAATTTCTTCTTGTATAGGGTTCAATGGCATAGCATATTCCAGTTGGAACTCAACTTGGATATATTCCAGTTGTAAAATCTCTTCTTGTAAAATTTCTCCAAACAATTTTATTATATATTCCTGTTGGAACTCAACTTGGATATATTTTGATTCATTCACAATGCTTAGACTCAATGACTCATATGTAGTTAGAAATCAACTGTGTTTCTCATTTGAATCAAAAGTGAATCAAATCTTTGGTTCCCTTATTAGTGTATATTTGAGTAATTAAGTGATTTGATGTAATTTGATGTTTAATGTTATTTAATGTACTTTAATAAGCTTTTGATTTCATATCTTCTTGATGTGACATTTGATGTGACATCTTCACTTGATCTCGGATTTCTACTTATTTAAAAAGGTCATTCATCTTCAGTCTTCTGTGAACTCAGTGAAGATGAGCTCAATCTTTTCAGTGGATGCTTGGGCATCAGCTTCCTCTGCTCATATTGATTCATTGTTCTCAATTGAGCCTTTCCAGAGAAGTGATGATCCCTATGATTTAGAACGTGCTGATGATTCCATGTTTTCTGTTGAGTCATTTAAGTTATCCAATTCACAGTGCAATGCTGCTCAACCAAATGCACCTCTTGATCTCCCATCTGATCCAACCATTGATCTCCCTTCTGACTCAAGTGCATGTGGAGCAACGAAAAAGCAAAGCAAGCTCAATCTACGATTTAAAAGAAGGTCTCGTGAAGTAAGTCGAAAAAGATTTAAATTTCTTACTTCAGATAGACAGATTGCATTGGATATTGTGAAGCATTGTTGTGGTTTGAAATGTTTGTATAATTTAGGAATGAAGAAACTAAAGCACATAAGAGAAAAATTCCTCCATTTAGATAGTGAAAGGCAAGATATATACCTTGTTTCTTGCATGCAAATGATTGAGGATAACTTGTCAGTAACGCGTGTTGGTTTTGAATATTTCTTTACTCAAGGGATGCCATGCTGTAGGGCTGCATTTAAAATTGCAATGGGTGTAGGAAATTTTAGAATACATAGGGTTCAACAAGGGTTTTTGAATGGGGATCTCATTTTGGATACGTTCCATGTTGGGACCAAAGGATCTGTTGGACGTCATGCAATGAATTGGATGATGAACTATTTTAGCTTGCATTGTGAAGTTATGCCTACAACTGGAAGGTTGCACTTGTCAGATAACTTTACTCGTCGAGAGGTATTTCAAATATATAGAGAAGACATGGAAAATAGAAATGAGAAGTATGTGTTGTATCGTCACTTTACTCGATTATGGAAGGAAGAGTTTAACAATGTTTCTATTCCTCGTAAAGTTAGAATGGGTGAATGTTCAGTTTGCGCCACTTTGAAAAACATGGCAAAAGGGGCTACAACACCACAGGAAAAGCATAATTTTAAAAACCTTCTTAACAACCATCGTGACAGTCAAGCATTAGAGAGAAAGAAAGCAATTCATCATCGAAGTAAGGCACTCAGAAATCCGGAGCGTTATATGTGTTTGTTGATCGATGGTATGGATAAAAAAAAAACTTGTTTGCCACATTTTTATCGCATCCCTAAGGACATTGGAGATGAAGTCCTTGTGCAAATGCATTTGGTTGGTGCTTTGGTATACAATGGAACTGTAATGTCCGAGGTTTTCTTCACATGTCCGAATGTGCATAATGATCCAAACCTTACAGTTACTGTCATTCATCGTGTTTTGCAAT
>CM035437.1:14080541-14085541 GCA_020310875.1 Ceratopteris richardii | reverse complement strand
AACTTTTGAATTCATCACACAGTAGGCAAGCATGGAGATGATGGAGAGAGACTCATACATAGAACTTTACTCAGTTCTTTCTCATAGCTATGAAAACTCAAAAGTTTTACAGATGCTTTCTCACTCAGAGAAGCCCGACTATACTCAGTTGTATAAAATGAACTCCTTCTTCTACTTCTTCTCTCTCTATTCTCTCTCTGCGTCAGTTGATACAAACTAACTTATATAGATTTTCGTATTCTCGTGATTTTAAAAAACTTCTAGAACTAAAGTGAGCTAACGTTACAAATATGATACACTTGTGAATTTGTCCCTTCACATAGGCATGGGGTTTTCTTCCTAAGATTTGACCTTCAAATATATGTCCAGTTAGTGATTGTTTCTTCAACAGCTCCCCCTCAATCACTAATTGACATTCCTTGTTTCTTCATATCATCTTCTTTTCTTTTACTCCTGCCATGCTTTTGAATCTGCTGGTCTTCACACCATCCAAGCTCTTTGTCATTATGTCTGCTAACTGATCTTTAGTAGAAATGTACTCCACTTCAATCTCCTTCTCCATTACCTTTTCTCTGAGAAAATGATACTGTATCTCTATGTGCTTTGTCCTTGCATGAAATACTGGATTTGCTGCAAGATAAAGTGAACTCATATTATCTCCATGTATTGTAGGTGTACCTTGATCAATGCCTAAGCTCTTGAACAATGTCTGCATCCATATGACTTCCTTAGCTGCTTCCACAAGTCCTTTGTACTCTGCTTCAGTTGATGATAATGCTACTGTATGTTGTTTCTTTGAACACCAACTTACAAGCTTATCACCAATGTATATCATGTAACCATGAGTTGATCTTCTGTCATCCTGGTTACCTGCCCAATCTGAATCACTATAGGCTCTCAACTTCAAATCTGATGTAAAAGGATAATATAATCCTTCCTTTATAGTTCCTTTGATATATCTGAGAACTCTTTGACCTGCAATCCAATGTGGGTCCTTTGGACAATGCATGAATTGTGACAAGACTCCCACTGCATAACTAAGATCAGGTCTTGTTAGTGTAGCATAAATCAAACTACCCACAAGAGATTGATACTTCCTCATATCTTTGTATTCTGCACCATCATATTTACTGAGCTTGTGATTAACTTCAAGTGGAGTTGAAGCTTCTCTGCAATTTTCCATATCAAACTTCTTCAACAAGTTCAGAAGATACCTTTCTTGTGACACATATATGCCATGATCTGTATAAGTAACTTCCATTCCAAGAAAGTATGATAACTTTCCTAGGTCACTGATCTTGAATTCTTTTTCAAGCAATCTCTTTACCTCCTTGATTCCTTCATCTGAAGTACCTGTGATTATAATGTCATCTACATAAATACAAATGTAGATTGTACCTTCCTCTGTTCTTTTGATAAGTAGACTTGAATCTGCTTTTGAACTTTGATATCCAAGATCATTGAGATACTTCACCAGTCTATAGTTCCAAGCTCTTGGAGCTTGCTTCAATCCATACAATGCTCTTCTCAACCTGCAAACAAAATTTGGATACCTGGAATCTATAAACCCTTGAGGTTGTTCCATGTATACCTCATCTGATATGTATCCATTCAAGAATGCATTCTTTATATCCAATTGACTTAGAGTCCATCCTTTTGAAGTTGCAACAGCAATGATTGTCCTTATAGTTGACATCTTAGCTACAGGACTGAATGTCTCATCATAATCTATGCCATAGGTCTGGGCATAGCCTTTCACCACCAGTCTAGCTTTGTATCTGGCTATACTTCCATCTGCAAGCTTCTTCACTTTATAAACCCATTTATTTCCAATAACTTTCTTACCATTTGGTTTAGGAATAAGTTCCCATGTCTTGTTCTCCTCTAGTGCATTGAACTCTTCCTTCATTGCTTCTTCCCATTGCTTCTTACCTTTAGCTTCATCATAGTTCTGAGGTTCTTCATCATCTTTGACCATATATGCATAGTTCTTCTGAGTTATGTAAGAAGTATCATAAGAATACCTTTCTGGTTGTCTTCTAGTCCTGCTTGACCTTCTTGGTTCACATTCTTCATATGTGTCTGGATACACTTCTTCATCAAATATAGGAGCTTCTTCATTCCTTCTTGTTAATCCACTTCTGGATGTACTTGCTTGCATATAATCTTCATCTCTATTTACCTGCACAATTGATTTTCCTTTCTCACATATTCTTACCTCTTCTTCAAATTCTTCAGCTGTATGACTTTGATCTGCACACCAACTTTTCTGTTCATCAAATGTAACATCTCTAGAAACAAGAAATTGTTTGATTAAAGGATTCCACAACCTGTAACCCATCTGCTTTTCATCATAACCAATGAACACATATTTTTCTGCCTTTGGTTCAAGTTTATGCCTAAGCTGTGATGGCACATAAGCATATGCAATTGATCCAAACACTCTACAATGATCTAGTGTTGGTTTCTTACCCCACCAAGCTTCATATGGAGTCATTCCATTCAGAGCTGCACATGGTAATCTATTCACAAGATATGTAGCTGTATTTACAGCCTCAGCCCAAAGATAATTTGGACAGTTCTTCTCCTTTAGCATAGCTCTAGCAAACTCAACCAAAGTCCTCTTCCTTCTTTCTGCTACACCATTTTGTTGTGGTGTATACCTGCAAGTTATTTCTCTCTTAATACCTGCATTCCAAAGATAATCATTGAACTCTTGGGAGAAGTATTCTCCCCCTCCATCAGACCTCAGTCTTTTAAGCTTTTGACCTGTGACTCTCTCTGCATATGCATGAAAATGCTTGAAAGCTCCAAACACTTCTGATCTTTCCTTCAAAACATATAATGTTATCCATCTTGTAGCATCATCAATAAAAAGAACATAATACCTTGAGCCATTGATAGATCCTTCTTTTGTTGGTCCCCATACATCTGTATGAATGAGCTCTAGTAGTCCATCATGTTTGAATCCTTTCTTTTGAAATGGTAACCTCTGTGCTTTACCCATTTGACATGCTTCACATTTATAAACCATATGTTGACTTTGCACATTTGGTAACCCTAGTACAAACTGATTAGCAACCATAGCTTTAATTCCTCTTTCATTGAAATGACCTAATCTCTTATGCCAAAGATCAAGTTCTGTAATCACTGCTTCACCATGTGTGAGGAAAGCTTGACCAATGTTTCCTTGCACTCTTAAAGTAAAGAGTCTACCTTCTTTCTTACCAGAGACAATCTGATTATATCCATTCTCTGGATCTTCCACAAATACTCCTTCATTTGTAAACCTGACTTGAAAACCTTTTTCAACTATCTGTCCCACACTAATCAAGTTTTTAGGTATTGTAGGAACATACAAAACATTGGTTAGCAAATCTGCTCCACTCTTGCATTTCACTTTTCCAATTGAATGTACACTATGTCTTGTATTATCACCAGTTTGAACTGTGTGACTAGAAATGCCTTTTTCCAAATCTGACATCAATTCTATATTTCCTGACAAATGATTAGAACATCCAGAGTCAATGTAAAATACCTTTAGATCTTCTTTATCTGATGTGCTGATTGAATTCATCATCAATGATGTATGACTTTCATTTTGTGTGTCATTTGCATAATTGTAGTAGGTGGTGTTGTAGGATTGATTCTGTCCCCAACTTCTTCCTCCACCTCTACCATAGCCTCCTCTTTGATTTTGTCTACCTCTTTGAAAATTACTTTGATATCTTCCACCTCGACCTCTGCTATTGTTGTTTTGATTCTAGTTTGATCCTTGTTGGTTGTGCCAACAGTCATGAGCCAAATGATTACTCAATCCACAGATCCAGCAAGCCTTCTTGTTGTTATTTTGATTACCTCTTCCTCTTCCAAAACCTCTTGCTCTTCCTCTGACAGTGCCTTTACCTCTTGCATAATAAGCTTGAGAACTAGACTCCTCTTCATCCTTTGCTTTACCTTTATCTCCTTTCTTCTTATTCTTCATGTACATTGCAGAACTTTGTCCTTTATCTCCATCTCCCTTCAAGTCTTGCTCATATGTGAGCATCAAACCAAGCAACTGGTTCAAATCTGGAACATAATGATTTAATGAAAGTTCTGTTGATAAGACAAAAGGTTTCCACCTTTCATCCCCTCTCAAACCTGCAAGTAATTGAGCAATCAATCTGTGATCTTCAACATCTTCATCTATGGATCCAAGACTATCTGCTAGATCCTTCATCTTAGTGACATAATCACTAATGGTTTGACTTGGCTTCTTCTTGAATGTTGTAAACTCTGACCATAGACTTGCCTTCCGTGCTTTAGTAGTACTTTGGAAATGATACTCCAATGCATTCCATATATCTTCAGATGATTCCAATCCTCTGATGTGTGGTAGTAAATGATCAGAGATTGTATTGTAGATGTAGGCTTTTGCACTTGCATCCTTCTTCTGCCAATGCTTTATAGCATCAAGTTCTTCTTTCTTTGGTCGGCTTTCATCTTCAAATACTGGATTCTCTTCTTCACCTGTAACATATATCATGAGATCCTTACTCATAAGTAAGGCTTCCATTCTCATTACCCATGCGGGGTAATTATCTCTGTCCAATTTGTCAATGGAAATATGATCTGCCATAGTTCTTTCCTTCTGCTGCAACCTGTGAGCTTAAAGGATAAAGGATAATACCTTTTGAAGTTCTTTGTGTATGAGGATACTTTTGAAGTAACCTTTTGATGCCTTGTGTCTTCAAATGCTTCACCTTTCAAACTTTAATGGAAAACTTTACAAAACTTCTCGTACCTTTGTCGTCTTCTGCTCTCGAGAATCTTTCTGCTCTGATACCACTTGTTGATGTATGAAACACCACAAGAAATGAATTAATGTGACACTAGAACACCTCTATGGTCACCATTAACTCATTGCCACTCCAAACTTTGAGAAATGATAGCCTAAAGTGAGAACTTTGCTTCTACAGAAATTCCTAGTCACCGAAATGACATACCTTCAGTATTTT
>CM035437.1:14070541-14075541 GCA_020310875.1 Ceratopteris richardii | reverse complement strand
ATACCAAGAAACCATATATGTGCTTTGCAAATGTTATGAGTAATGATCAAATCAAGACAGACTACTTGTGACTTCAAAATCCTGAAAAACTTGCTATTTTGGTATTAACACCTGCTCAGTGTTATGCTCAGTGTGACCAGTGTAGTTGCAATTAGCAAAATTCCTTCTAGAGATATTCTATTAGCTTAGTAAGCTTCCATTTGCAAGTGGAATGAAAGGAAATGATAAACTACACTCATATAAATCACTTTAGCAAAATAAGGTGTACCCCCGATTTTTTAGGAGACTTACAGTCACAGACCAGTGAGCATCCCGACTGAGATTTCTCTGTGATGGTTGATCCAATGCCCTTGAAACTTTGTAGGTGTATATTAGACTTTGAGCTGAATCCAATGCACTTTGAATCATCCAATTTGGTTCAGTAGATCTTTAGATATGCCTTGTTGAAGTTGACAGAGTTGAAGAGTACACTCAGAGAATAACAGAGATGATCAATATGAGTATATGTATTAAATCTATTGATTGTACATTCCCATTGGCATGATATGTAATGCCCAATGGTACTCAGAGGTGTAGGCTATGGTGTAGCACTCACACACTCAAATATTGATACAAGATTGCCTCGGGATCTGAGCTAAGTGGACAGTCTGACCCGCGACTTTTCTTCTTCACTTATATATGGTTTTAGTGAGGATTTGAATTTGAACTTTAATTCAAATCTCCTAGAATCTTGTACCTAAAAGTGAATGAGATATTCTCTCAATCATTCACCCACTCAATCAATCAAATTTTCCACGAATTAAACTAGTAGGTGTGATTACATGAGTGGTTAAAGTCATATAGACTTTTACAAGAGATAAAAAGGTAATAACCTACAAGCATTGGTTCCTATGATCATTGTTCCATGTAGATATATTCTTCAAAGGTTCCAAGCTTTATGTGAAGTCTTCAAGGTTGATATCCAAGCCAAGTGTTAAGGCTTGAATTACACCAACAGCTCCCCCTCAAGCCAAACACTTTGGCTCAAGTCTTCATTTCTAGTCTTCAATTACTTCCTGCAATCCAATCATGGATTTAAATCTGCATAGCTTGCTTCCATCCAGAGCCTTAGTAAGCATTTCTGCACATTGCATATTAGTAGACACATATGACAATTGAATATCTTTGCTAAGTAACTTCTCCCTCACATAGTGGTAGTGAACCTCTATGTGTTTTGTCCTAGCATGATAAATTGGATTAGCTGCTAGGTGAAGAGAACTTGTGTTATCACCAAATATAATTGGTGGCCTTGTGTATAGGCCCAATTCTGAATATAAAAGCTTTAACCATATGACTTCTTGAGTGGCATTTGCTAGCCCTCTATACTCTGCCTCAGTAGATGACAAAGCTACTGTGGGTTGTTTCTTGGATGACCAAGAAATTGGTTTATCACCTGCAAAACATATGTAGCCAGATGTGCTTCTCCTGTCATCCTTGCAACCTGCCCAATCTGAATCTGAATATACCTTAATATCAATGTCTGATGAATAGGGAAAGTACAAACCATGATTTTGTGTTCCTTTTAGGTACTTTACTATCTTCTTTGCTGCCTCCAAATGAGGTACTCTGGGTTTGTGCATAAATTGGCTAAGTACACTAACACCATATGATATATCAATCCTGGTTAAGGTAGCATAATTTAGACTACCTACCATACTTTGGTAACCTGTAATATCTTGGAGTTCTTCCCCTTCATGAGCACTGAGTTTGTGGTTGACCTCCATAGGAGTGCTTGAGACTTTAGCTTCCTGCAAATTAAACTTCTTGACCATGTCCTGAATGTACTTCTTCTAAGTAATAAAGATACCTGAATTTGTATAGACCAGTTCAAGTCCTAGGAAGTACTTCAATAATCCAAGATCATTGATCTTGAATTCCTTCATCATTTGCCCTTTGATGTGTCTTATTCCCTGAACATCATTTCCTGTAATAATGATGTCATCAACATAGACACACAAATATATTACCTCTGAATTGTTCCTTTTGATAAACAATGAAGTATCTGCTTTACTCATTATAAATCCTTGGTCTAGGAGGTAGGTTGTCAACCTGTAATTCCATGCTCTAGGTGCCTGCTTCAATCCATACAGAGCCTTCTTCAATTTACAAACATGATTTACCTTCTTGGGATCTTCATAGCCAGGTGGTTGTGACATGTAGACTTCTTCAGATATCCATCCATTCAAGAATGCATTCTTCACATCCAATTGGTACATGTTCCAATTCTTGGATGCAGCTACACTCACCATAACTCTGATAGTTGGCATCTTAGCCACAGGAGAAAATGTCTCCTCATAATCAATGCCTTGGGTTTGTGCAAAACCCTTGGCTACCAACCTAGCTTTATACCTGTTTATTGTACCATCTGAATTCCTTTTGAGTTTGTAGATCCATCTGGATCCTATCACCTTCATGGAGTCCTTCTTGGGTACCAAGTCCCAAGTATCACTCTCCTTGAGAGCCTCCATTTCTTCATCCATTGCTTCCTTCCATTCTGGTTTAGTGATTGCTTCTTCAAATGTACCTGTTAATTAAATATGTGGCAGTAGATACACTCTCTGCCCATAGATAATTTGGCAATTTCTTTTCATTTAGCATAGATCTAGCTGTCTCTACAATGAGTCTATTCCTTCTTTCAGCTACCCCATTTTGTTCAGGTGAGTACCTTGTAGTAATTTCCCTCTTGATGCCTCTTTCCTGCAAGAAATCTTCAAAGTCATTGGAGAAGTATTCTCCACCACCATCTGACCTTAGCTTCTTCAAATGTCTACCTGTTTGATCTTCAACTAATGCAAGATACTTTTTGAAACAATTAAATACTTCATCTTTATGTTTCATGAAGTATAGGACAGTCCACCTGCTATAGTCATCAATAAAGGACACATAGTACCTTGATCCAGATATGGATGGCTCCTTGCTAGGTCCCCAAACATCTGTATGCACCAATTCTAGATAATCTTCATACATAAAACCTTTCTTGGTATAGGGCAATCTGTGTGACTTACCAAATTGACAAGCCCCACACTTGTATATCATGTGTTGCTTGGATACATTAGGTATCCCAAGCACACATTGATCCCTACTCATTTGTTTTATGGTCCTCTCTCCAATGTGACCTAATCTCTTGTGCCAAATCTCCAATTCTGATAGGGTTTGATCTTTATAGTTGTACAAAGCAATACTCTTAGTGTCTTCAAGTTCAAAGGTAAACAATCTACCTGATTTTTCTCCCTTGGCTATTCTTCTGAATCCATGTTTTGGATCCTCCACATATGCACCATGTTGAGTAAACCTGACCTGTAGACCTTTTTCCACAATCTGACCTACACTCATCAGATTTTTGGTGATTGTTGGAACATACAATACTCTGCTTAATAAATTCTGATTACCATCACTAGTTTTGACATTGCCTACTTTAACAACTGAATGTTTAGTGTCATCACCTGTCTGCACTTGATGCTTGCCTTTGGGTTCTTCCAAATCAAAAAGTAGTGCAACATTTCCAGCTACATAATTAGAGCAACCTGAATCAATATAGAATAAGTGATCATCATTGATACCTGACTTAGATGTCATATTCATGATCAATAGGGAATCATCTTGCTCCTCTGCATAATTGTTGTAATCCTTCCTATTTCTGTATCCACCTTGATAGTTGCCATTGTGATTGTAGTTGTTGTTATAATTATTGTTGTAGCCATGATAGCTTTGAGATTGGTTGAATCTGCCTCTGCCTTGAGAGTATCCTCCTCTTTGGTGACCTCTTCCTCTTTGGTTCTTGTAGTTTTTGTAACATTCATCTGTAGTATGGTCAGACAAGCCACAAATATTGCATGGAGATTGGTTGTAGGGTCTCCCCCTACCTGACTTACCTCCTCTGCCCCTACCTCTAGAAGATCTACCTCTCCCTGCATAGTTTGCTTGGGAGATAGAGCCTTCTTCATCAACCTTTTTGTTTTTACCCTTGTCTTTAGCCTTCTTATCAGTATATAGGGCAGAGGGATTGTTACCTTTTGATTGCTCTCCATTCTTTGTGATCTTTGCTTCATGTGTGAAGAGTTGTCCAATCAGAGTTGTTAGATCAGGTGCTTGGATGTCCATGTATAAGTCCATTGCTGTGGTAAAGCTCTCCCACTTGTCATCTGCCTTTAGTCCATTGATCACTTGTCTGACTATTTGCTCTTCCTCAATCTCCTCTCCAACACTTGCAAGTTGGTCTGCAATGTCCTTGACTTTGGTAACAAAATCTGAGACAGATTGTTTTGATTGCTTCCTAAGAGTTGTAAACTCAACCCATAGCTGATTCTTTCTGGCCCTTGTGCTTGATGAAAAATAAGTTGACAAGGTTTCCCAAGTCTCTTGGGAAGTTTTGCAATTCCTTATGTGTGGTAGAAGAAAATCAGAAATAGAGTTTAGAAGATATGACCTTGTCAAAGCATCTTTTGCACACCATTGATTGAGTCTCTCTTGCTCTTCCTTGGTGGGTAGGCCTCTTGCTTTGAATGAGGGCAATTCCTCATCTCCTGATATGAATCCAAACAAGCTCCTTCCTTGTAGATAGGTCTTCATCCTTAGAGACCAAGCTTGGTAGTTGTTCCTGTCTAATTTGTCAATGAAGGAAGGGAAACCATCACCCATGATTACCTTATAAGCTCTGATACCACTGTTGGGAGTGATGGTTGGATGCACTCAGAAGATCAAGTTGGTGCTGCTAGACCTGCTTCACACCTGCCCTCCTTTGACTCCAGATATGCTTAGTAGACTTCTTGAGCTTCCAAATGATACCAAGAAACCATATATGTGCTTTGCAAATGTTATGAGTAATGATCAAATCAAGACAGACTACTTGTGACTTCAAAATCCTGAAAAACTTGCTATTTTGGTATTAACACCTGCTCAGTGTTATGGTCAGTGTGACCAGTGTAGTTGCAATTAGCAAAATTCCTTCTAGAGATATTCTA
>CM035437.1:14043041-14045541 GCA_020310875.1 Ceratopteris richardii | reverse complement strand
CTCAACCAATGGTGTGCAAAGGATGCTTTGGCAAGGTCTTATCTCTTAAACTCTATATCTGATTTTCTTTTACCACATGTAAGGAACTGTAAGACTTCCCAAGAGACTTGGGAAACCTTGTCAAATTATTTTTCTTCCAACACAAGGGCTAGGAAGAATCAATTATGGATTGAGTTCACAACCCTTAGGAAGCAGCCCAAGCAATCAGTCTCAGAGTATGTGACAAAGATCAAAGATGTGGCAGACCAATTAGCAAGTATTGGAGAGGAGATTGAAGAAGAGCAAATAGTCAGGCAAGTAACAAATGGACTCAAGGCAGATGATAAGTGGGAAAGTTTCACCACTGCAATGGACCTCTATATGGACATGCATACCCCAGATCTCACAACACTCATGGGCCAACTATTTACACATGAAGGAAAGTTTACAAAGGCAGGAGACCAATCAAAAGGTAACAATCCCTCTGCTCTCTATACTGATAAGAAAGTTAAAGATAAAGGCAAAGGGAAGAAACAGGATGAAGAAGGCTCTACCTCTCAAGCTAATTATGCAGGGAGAGGTAGATCATCTAGAGGAAGAGGCAGAGGAGGTAAGTCAGGTAGGGGGAGACCCTACAACTCATCACCATGCAACATTTGTGGATTGTCCAATCATACCACAGATGAATGCTACAAGAACTATAAGAATTGGAGAGGAAGAGGCTACTCAAGAGGTGGATACTCTCAAGGCAGAGGCAGATTCAACCAACATCAAAGCTACAATGGATACAACAATCAATACAACAACAACTACAACAACAATCACAATGGTAGTTACCAAGGTGGATTCAGAAACAGAAGAGACTACAACAACTACACAGAGGAGCAAGATGACTCCTTATTGATCATGAATATGACCTCCAAGGCAGGTACAAATGATGATCATTTATTTTATATTGACTCAGGATGTTCTAACCATGTAGCTGGCAATGTGGCACTACTTTCTCATTTGGAAGAACCCAAGGGGAAACATCAGGTACAAACAGGTGATGACACTAAACATTCTGTTGTTAAGATTGGAAATGTGAAGACATGTGATGGTAACCAGAACCTATTGAGCAGGGTACTCTATGTACCTACCATCACCAAGAATCTAATGAGTGTTGGTCAGATTGTGGAGAAAGGTTTGCAGGTCAGATTCACACAACATGGAGCATATGTGGAGGACCCAAGACATGGATTCAGAAGGATAGCCAAGGGAGATAAATCAGGTAGATTGTTTACATTTGAGCTAGAAGATACCAAGAACATTGCCTTGTATAATTACAAGGATCAGACACTTTCAGAGTTAGAAATATGGCACAAGAGATTAGGGCACATAGGTGAAAGAACTCTAAAGCAAATGTGCAGGGATCAATGTGTGCTTGGGATACCTAATGTGTCCAAGCAACACATGATATACAAGTGTGGATCATGTCAATTTGGTAAGTCTCACAGGTTACCCTATTCAAGGAAAGGTTTCATGCATGAAGACTACCTAGACTTGGTACACACAGATGTTTGGGGACCTAGCAAGGACCCTTCCATTTCTGGTTCAAGGTATTATGTGTCCTTCATTGATGATTATAACAGGTGGACCATTCTATACTTAATGAAGCATAAAGATGAAGTGTTTAATTGTTTCAAGAGGTATCTTGCACTTGTTGAAAATCAAACAGGAAGAAGCTTGAAGAGGCTAAGGTCAGATGGTGGAGGAGAGTACTTCTCAAATGAGTTTGAAGATTTCTTGCAGGAAAGAGGCATCAAAAGGGAGATTACTACAAGGTACTCACCTGAACAAAATGGGGTAGCTGAAAGAAGGAATAGACTCATTGTGGAAACAGCTAGGTCTATGCTTAATGAAAAGAAGTTGCCAAATTATCTTTGGGCAGAGAGTGTGTCCCCTGCCACTTATCTCATCAATAGGTTGCCATCCAAATCACTTGATGGCATGACACCATATGAAGCTTGGCATGGTAAGAGACCCTCTCTGGATCATTGTAAAATCTTTGGTTGTGTAGCATATGTGCATATTCCCTCACAGGTAAGGGGAAAGCTAGACCCCAAGGCTGAAAAATGTATCTTCATCGGTTATGATTTGAACCAAAAGGGATACAGATTCTACAACCCAACAAACAAAGGTTTCAAGGAAAGTAGAGATGTCATCTTTGATGAGAATGACTCTTGGTATGAGAATGAATGCAGGAAAGTGAGTCTACCCTATGACATGGAAGAAGTTTTTCCAAAGCTCACCAAGGAGGAACCAATTCAGCAAGAAGATTCAAGCTCAGATGATGATGATACAATAAACCTTGAAGAGTTCAAAGCTTGGAAGTCCAAAGGAAAGATGAAGATGAAGCAATTAGAAGATAAACCAGAATCCTCAACTCAAGCAATGAGGAGATCTCAGAGAGAAAAGAAAAAACCTATCAGATTTGGGTATGACACATCACTTGTAACTAAACATTCTGTATATCTTGCAA
>CM035437.1:14030541-14035541 GCA_020310875.1 Ceratopteris richardii | reverse complement strand
ACATATAGTATGTGATGAAGCAGGTGTTAGTACTAGAGCGTACACTGCATTGTACAATATTTTGAAGCAGGCTCTACAAAACAAAGGTATTTTTCAGAGCATTTTTCCATGCCCTTACAAGGTATCTCTGAAGAAGAAGATGAACAATGAGGATGTAGCCAATACTCTTGGCAATTGCCTGCATATAGAAGATGTTATGCCTGCATCCATTTATCATTCATCTACATCAAAGAAAGAGTTGAAAAACACATCTAGAAAGGGATTCATCTACACAAAGTACAACAACATATTTTTCAATTTGGAGAGGCTTCAAAAGGAAATGGTTAAATTTTACAAATCCAAACTTCAAGGTATATCCATTGTTTTGATAATGAAAATATTTTTAATAATATAATGTTTGTTATTTGATGTAGATTGTGGTTCCAAACTCAAGTTTGTATTGAAGCTAGACGAATGTTAAATCATAAAGGGACGCCGTATGGAGAGACTTAGTGTGACACTCATGAACGAAGCTATGGCCCATGCTTATTATTGATGATAGTGAAGAATCTACCCATCACTTTACATATAGTGTCCAATCCGAGAAAGATATATGGTGGTTAGGTGCTATTGAAGTACCTAAAGAATCCAATGATGTTCTTACATGGATTTTCAATAGGATCCCATGTATCACAAAGGTGATAACTTCTCAAATTCATGGTGCCAAAATCAATGTAGAAAGCCTTGGTGATTTTGAAGTAAAGTGGCACTTAGGTGGAGACTTAAAGACTATCAAATGCATGTTAGGGTGCAAACAAGGTGCATCTACTCTCTATCCTTGTCCATATTGCACATGAGGTTATAAACGAACAAAGAGAAAACAAAACAACATAGATGATTTAGTTGATGACACAGATGCAACTCCATCTGCTGAATGGGATACACCTTTAATGAGGTGTCCCATGTTAGGTACACCTAATCGTGACATGTCAGATAAGGATTGGAATCCCATTATTCCATTCCCTTTAGTCAATGTCCACTTTTGCACCTTGCATGCCTTCATGAGAATTCTTGATAGACTATTGAAGCTCCATATAGAATACGCATTTGCCATGAAGCCAGTTGATAAATCTATTCAAGCTATAAAGAAATTGGAGGAACTTCTTAATTCAATTGGTTGTCATGGTGGAAATGTAACCCTAGTTGTTAAGAAAGTTGGAGAATCTCAAGATAGCTTGCAACAAGTGTCAATGACAGGGAATAAAGCAAGACATTTTTTTAGAAGAGGTACTAGCACTCAAAATAATGAACGTTATGAGCTGTGGAAAGAACTATCCATGATAACAACAGACAATGACTCTCAAGTTGATCTTTGTAATAAGAGAAAGAAACTTTGGTCGAGCTTTGATAAGTTGGTAGGCTTAATGGGTCTGACTAGGTCTAGTGCTATTCAACGTCAAATGTTTCAAGAAACATTAGTGGAGTTCACCAAGTGTTTCATTCAATGTTGGGGAGAGAGCAATATAACACACTACATTGTAAGTGTAATCTTCTTCTACAAGTGTTCATTGCACTTAACTTTTTCCAATGTACTTAACAATTTTTAGCATATTTTGTTTGCACATGGAGCTTTTTTCATGCATCGATATGGGTCATTAGAGATTTTGAGTACCCAAGGAATGGAAAAGTCACACTACAAAGCAAGGGGTCTCTACTTCAAAAACACCCGACATGGTGGTGGCCCAATGCAATCAAACTACATGGAGGAGATGTTTAATTGGTTTTACCGCACTACATTCTCAAGAAAGTTTTTTGTGGAACGACTTAGGGATTCAAAATTGGAAAAACTTGCAAGAACGATGCAACACAACATTGCCAGTGAGAAATGGAAGTCATCGTTAGGTCCTCTTCATCATGCTCCGTGGCGTGCAAGGAGACAACGAGAAGGCTCAGCTTGGAAGTAAAGTGAATTCGTTATTTCCCATTATGTGGTAATACCTATGATTATTGTAATCTTGGTTTCAATGTGTTATTATTTAATATATAATATTCTGTATGGTTTTAAACAGGTTTTGTCCATTCTACTGTGAACAAACAGTTTTTTAAAAAACTCTATAAATAGAGAGAACTCACTTCATTTCACACTTTTTGCAACTCAAGAGAATGGCACACACCAAGCAAACTGCAAGGAAAGATCGCGTCTTCTTTCCTAGCCCTCATCTAGGGACACAACGCCCACCATGGTTGCAACCCCCCCAAAGGCCTCGAAGTGGTTCCCAGAGCACATCTGTGCCTGTGTCACACAATGTCACACCACCTGGGAGCAATTCAGTGCGAGAAAATGAAGTGTCCAATAGACAAGAGTATTACACTCTAGGACGATCAGAGGCCATTTCAGATGATGAGCCACCAACAAGGACACCCATCAAATCAAGACCCAAACAGAAGTTGATCAGAAGGAGTGTACCAGAAAGCGAAGAAGAGTCATCCTCGAACGAGGAAAGCAACAATCAACCACCATGGAATGATATGCAAATTCCAACGAGCCATAGGGTGACACATGGAGGTAAGACACTTCCACAAGGACAAGGGCAAATACCAACAGAGGAGGAAAGAGAGCAAAGTCAACAACCACATCAACAACAAAATGTGCAAGATGAAGTTGGGCCCTCACATCGTGTACATCGGAGAAAAAAAAACTATCAACCACGACGTCGACCTCAACGCCAGCCAAACATACCTCCCAACACAAGAGCTCCACAAAGACGAAGGAAGCACTGCAGGGCCTTTGCAGAGATACGACACTACCAAAAGTCCGTTAAACTACTCATACCACAAAGAGCTTTTGCAAAGGTAGTGAAAGAGGAACTACAAAGCTACCAAGCAGGTCTAAGAATACAAGGGATAGCACTTGAAGCACTTCAAGAGGCAGCTGAGGCCTACCTCACCTCCATGCTTGAGGACTCTAACCTCTATGCTATCCATGCCAAGAGAGTAACCATACAATGGAAGGACATTCAGCTAGCAAGAAGAATTAGAGGAAATAACCCATGATGTGTATATTATACCCTATGATATGCTACTTTGCGATGTAATACAATGGATAATAGAAAATTTTGTTTTGACTTATATTCTTTGTCTCTTTTTTCTCTCTCACTCTCTCTCTCTCTCTCTTTCAGTCAGTTATATATGGATTCAGTTAAACATGCATGCACTTGCCTATTGTTTTGTGACTAGATATGTTCCTTTTCTACCTATTGGTGTGCAACATGTCCTTTTCATACCAAAAAACCCCTAGCCACAGAAACGCGGGATTCAGCCCTGCAAAATTTTTGCAGGGCTGAATCCCGCGTTTCTGTGGCTGGGGGTTTTTTTGCAATATTTGGTCTTTTCTAAGCATAAGACATATGGTAGAGATGCAATGGTCAAGTTATTAAGAGGTTATACCCTACAGGCAATGAGATCTTTAGCTAGTTAAGGCTGAGTTTCTACCCTACTGGAAACTTTTGGTCCTGATTCTACCAAAACCAAGTGAAAATCTGAAATTACATACTTTCCAATGTATTGTAGCACCTAAAAACACTAGATAAGGCCAAAAAAGCCCCAGCCACAGAAACGCGGGAAACAACCCTGCAAAAATTTTGCAGGGCTGTTTCCCGCGTTTCTGTGGCTGGGGCTTTTTTGGCCTTTTTTATGCATATAATCATACAAAGGACCAAAGGACAATACAAAGACCCCCAATTAGATACAATTTGTGGAGAGAAGATAAGTTCAATTTTTTAGCACATTTAGATACAGAACTAGACAAATGATGAAAAAAAAGTTTGTATTATCAAGACATTACATCATTTCTCAGCTGCCTTCAATTTCTCTACAACTTTCTTTCTCCTTTGTAGAGATTGAGGCAGCTGGTAAGTTAATACAGATCTTGATATTACATGGGGGTCTTGCATTCCAAGACCCATGGCGATACCTATTTGCCCTAATACTTTTCCTCTAAAATTAAGTCCTAATGTAGTTACAACTAAGGATTTCCTAACCAAAATAACACAATTAGTGCCTTGGGTAATTGTACATAAACACAAAATCTTTCTAAGGGCCTTCAAGCACCAAGTGATGAAGTGCCCATCAGGACTGTAGTCTTTGTGTATGATAACAAAATCATCCTTTGGCAACTTTCCAATGTAGTTTGCCAAGGATGCACCACTCCCACAAGAAGCTCGATCCCCATCAGACCTTGCTGCGAACTTGTCGAGCTCAATTGCTTCCTGTTAATAACAAATGAGAATTCAAGCTCTTACAATGTTAACTTAAAATTATCAATTTATTTAATTCAATTACCACTTACATCATGAAGCTTGTCTTCTTCCTCCCCTCTTCCAGGGGCATCAAGATCAATGCTAGAGTGGGCCATGCCACTCTACTCTGCTACAGGGGATGTAGGAATTTTTTGCTTCAGGATCCTCTCCCGTGCTGCACTGAACTCCTCCTCTGTAGTAGAATTGTTGTCATCATTTAAAATATCAGCACACACCATTGCTATGGTGTCTGCCACAGAATCCCCAAGTGGGATGGACTTCTTTTCAAGTATGTCAGATGTGTTGTCAAGTGGAACATCTGACATTGTGGAGAAAATACTCAAGCATTCATCTAAACGTAGACCGAATGCCTTCTCAATGTCATGGAGTAAAATAAATTCCTCTCCATCCACAACGATGCTGGAAAGATATTCAAGTTCCACCTCTGGTAATGTGGGCTCAGAGGGGTTGAGATTTGAAGGGGGGGCCTCCTCCATGCTTGATTGTGCATGTAGTTTATCCTCAACACCACCAGGAAATTCTTGGTGGATTGTAATGCTTTCTTTGGCAAAATTTATGGCCTCTGGTTGAGGCTCATTCTTCTCCTTAACAAAACCCCCAGTGGCAAGGTTGGGGAGCTCAACAGGTGTAGGTTCCGGCTCCTCATTAATAATAAAATATGTTGTTGCAATGTAGGATAAGTACTTTGTACCCATCCTCTTC
>CM035437.1:14020541-14025541 GCA_020310875.1 Ceratopteris richardii | reverse complement strand
AGCTTGAGGAGGAGACCATACAACATCAAGAAGGACAAAAGGAGTCTAATTCTAAGTAAAGGTACACATATTGTTCATAAAGGTTGAAGTTTTCAATACACAGGAGAACACAAGATGGGAGATTCTCTTCAGATAGAGAAATTGGATAGGGAAAACTATCCTGCATGGTCAATGAGGATGGAAGCTCATCTTATGAGCAAAGATTTAATAGCCTACATCACAGGTGAAGAGGAGAAGCCAAGTTTCAGAGATCCTAGTGTTCCAACTAGGGAAGAGTTAGCAGATTTGAAGAATTGGATGAAGAAAGATGCTCAAGCTAGGAGCATTATATATATGGCAGTCAATGATTACTTGTTGCCTCATATTCGAGGTCTTGAAAGTGCAACTGATATTTGGAATGCTTTGGAGGAGCATTTCCAGAATACTACAAAGTCAAGGAAGGCATCTTTATGGGCAGAGTTTACAACCTTCAAGAAGAAGGCTTCTCAATCTATTTCAGACTATGTAACAAGGATGAAAGACATTGCAGATGCATTAGGAGCTGTTGATGAAGACATTGAGGAGGATAAATTGGTAAGGCAAATTCTTACAGGCTTAAGAGGTGATGACAAATGGAAGCCATTCATTTTGTCTACAGAGTTATCACTTGATCATTTCACTCCTGATTTAAATCAGTTGCTAGGTCATATGCTAACATTTGAGCAGGATGTTAAAGGAGATAGTGAAAAGAGTGCAGGTCATGCAATGTACTCAAAGGACAAGAAGAAGAATAGCAAAGGAAAGCAACAAGCAGGTGAAGATGAAGGCACAACTAGTCAAGCCAACTTCCTAAGAGGAAGAGGAGGTGGCAAAGGTAGAGGAAGAGGCAGGAATAACAAAGATGGAGGCAAAGCTTGCTGGATTTGTGGTAAGACAAATCACTTTGCTAATGATTGTTGGCATAATACTCAGAATAATAATGGATACAGTCAAAACTATAATGTAAGAGGAAGAGGAGGCAGAAATCAAAGAGGTAATTTCAGAGGCAGAGGTGGTAGGAGTTACTTTGGAAGAAATGCAGGTAGAGGATTCCAAAGACAACAATACAACAACACCTACTACAATTATGCTTCAGATCAAAAGGAGGATTCAACATTAATAATGAATGCTACTTGTGAAAGTCAGAGTGAACATCAGAGAGTCTTCTACATTGACTCAGGGTGTAGCAATCACCTGAGTGGTAATATATCTTTGATGACTGATTTGGAGAATAAAGTTTTTAATCATGTTGTTCAAACAGGTGACAACACAAAGCACAATGTGAAGTCAATTGGATCAGTGAAGGCCAAGGATGGTAGTACCTTATTGAGTAAGGTCTTGTATGTTCCTACAATTCCTAAGAATTTGATAAGTGTAGGACAAATTGTGGAAAAAGGTTATGAAGTAAGGTTCACTAATGATGGAGTATATGTGGAAGACCCTAGTCAAGGGTATAAACAAATTGTTTCAGGGAAGAAAGAAGGAAGACTATTTACATTGAAGATTCAAGGCAATATTGGTCATGCTATGTTCACATATGGAGGACATAAGATCTCTGAGTTAGATCTTTGGCATAAGAGGCTTGGACATTTCAATGAAAGAGGTATTAAAGACATGATTAACAATGGTTCAGTGCTTGGTTTGCCTAATGTTGCAGGTCAACATATGACATACAGTTGTGAGGCATGTCAATTAGGTAAGGCTCATAAGTCTTCCTACTCCAAGCATGGTTTTATGTACTCAGAGAAGCTTGAGTTGGTACACACAGATGTGTGGGGACCATCAAAGGATTACAGTATAAATGGATCAAGATATTATGTGATTTATGTTGATGATGCTACTAGATGGATCACTATTTATGTGATCAAAGATAAGTCAGAAGTGTTTAACACATTTAAACACTATCATGCATATGCAGAAAGAATTACAGGTCATAAGTTGAAGAGACTAAGGTCAGATGGAGGGGGAGAGTATTTCTCTAATGAGTTCAGTGATTACTTGTGGAATGCAGGTATAAAAAGGGAAGTTACTTGCAGGTACTCTCCTCAACAAAATGGTGTAGCAGAAAGGAGAAATAGAACACTTGTTGAGTTTGCAAGATCCATGATGAAGGAGAAAAATTACCCTAATTATTTGTGGGTTGAGGCTGTAAATACAGCTACTTATTTGGTTAATAGATTACCATGTAAAGCCTTGCAGGGTATGACACCATATGAGGCTTGGTGGGGTAAGAGACCTACCTTGGATCATTGTAGAGTTTTTGGATGTGTGGCATATGCTTATGTGCCATCACAATTAAGGCACAAGTTAGAGCCTAAAGCTGAAAAATATGTTTTCATTGGTTATGATGATAAGCAGATGGGGTATAGATTGTGGAATCCATCTACAAAATAATTCATGGTTTCTAAAGATGTGACATTTGATGAGCAGAGCACTTGGTATGCAGGTACAATCAATATCAATACAGGTAATGAAGAAGAAGTGAGCCAAAGGAAAGGTAAATCAAAGGTTCAAATATTTGATGAACAAGAGAATAATGAAGTGCAGATTGAAGTGGAAGAAATACCAAGATTTGATCCTGAATATGAAGAACCAGAAACCTCAAGAAGTGGAGAGCTTAGGAGGTCTACAAGGAACAGATGGCAACCTACAAGGTATAGCTATGATACTTCATTTTTGGCCACAAAAGATTATGCTTATATGATGAATACAGATGAAGACCCTTCTATATATGAAGAGGCAAGAGGTAAGGAAAAATGGGAGAAAGCTATGCAGGAAGAATATGATGCATTGATGGAAAATCAAACATGGGATTTGGTTCCAAAACCAAATAGTCAGAAAATCATTGGTTGCAAATGGGTTTACAAAACCAAGAGGTTTGTAGATGGAAGTGTGTCTAGATACAAAGCTAGACTTGTTGTTAAAGGGTTTGCTCAGACTTATGGTGTTGACTATGATGAGACTTATAGTCCTGTGGCAAAGATGACAACCATCAGGACACTTATAGCTATTGCTGCATGTAAAGGTTGGAAGTTATGTCAACTTGATGTGAAAAATGCTTTTCTGAATGGTTATATTTCAGATGATGTGTTCATGGAGCAACCTCAAGGGTTCAAAGATAAAAGGTATCCAGATCATGTGTGCAAGCTCAAGAGAGCTTTGTATGGCTTGAAGCAGGCCCCAAGGGCATGGAACTATAGACTTGTAAAGTTCTTGAAAGAACTTGGATTTCAGGTGTCTAAGGCAGATAGTAGCTTGCTTGTCAAAGCAAGTGATAATGGTTTCATATACATGTGCATATACGTTGATGATATAATCCTTACAGGTACAGATGAAGAAGGAATACAAAGACTCAAGAAGCAGATGGAAAAGGAATTCAAAATAAGTGACTTGGGAGACTTGTCATACTTCTTGGGCATGGAGATTACATATACTCAACATGGAGTATTTGTGACCCAAGAAAGGTATTTGAAGAACTTGTTAATCAAGTTTAAAATGGATGATTGTAGGGTAGCACCTACACCAATGGAGGTGAATCACAAATTGAGTAAGTTTGGTGGTGAAGAGTTCAAGGACATGAGACAATATCAGAGTCTGATTGGTAGTCTTATCTATGCTACTTTAACTAGACCTGATTTATCATATGCAGTAGGGGTTTTGTCTCAATTCATGCATTGTCCTAGGAAAGAACATTGGATTGCAGGTCAAAGAGTGTTGAGGTACATTAAGGGTACACTCAATGAAGGTTTGTATTATGGGTTTACCTCAGATACAAATATCAAAATCTATAGTGATGCAGATTGGGCAGGTAATCCAGATGATAGAAGATCTACTTTTGGTTACATGTGTTATGTGGGAGATAAACTTATCTCATGGTGTTCCAAGAAGCAACATACAGTTGCTTTTTCTTCTACAGAAGCAGAATACAAAGGCATGGTTGAAGCTGCAAAGGAAGTGATTTGGCTCAAGACCTTGATGAAGAGTCTTGACATTGTACATGGGATACCAATTTTATTTGGAGATAACGGAAGTTCATTGTATTTAGCTACTAATCCTGTTTTTCATGCCAGGACCAAACACATTGAGATTCAGTATCACTTTCTAAGAGAGAAAGTGATGGACAAGGAGATTGAAGTCATACATACTTCAACTAAAGATCAAATAGCTGATATGCTTACAAAGAGCTTGGATGGACCAAAGCTACAGAACTTTAAAGATATGGCAGGTATAAAGAAGAAAGGAGAAACCTCAATTGATGATTGAGGGGGAGCTGTTGGTGCAGATCAATCACCAATTGAAGATTTGAAGTAAAGAAGATGGATACATTCACAAGAATGAAGGACATGTACACATATGTACATTAGTTATGACATAGGTTACATATACTTATGCTTTGATAAAAAGTTTGTACATAATTGCCTATAAATACCTTGAAAATGTCAAGGCGTGATATGAGAGCATATCAAAGAAAAGATAGAAGTCAAGAAAGGTGAAGTTAGATGTCATGAGACATGTGAAAAGTTAGTTGAGTTTTCTCTCATCACTCAACTGTAACTTTCTGAGTAATTGAAGAAATATTGCGCCCGATCTTTTCGTGTCTGCTCCGTCTGTGGTTGATCATTTGTGAAATCCTTTTGAGGATATCTAAGTTGATAGTTGATGAGTTTGTGATCAAAATTTTAGAGTCTAATTGTAAACAGGTTAGGAGAATTATCTGTAGGAACATTCATATGTGTTGAGTGTTCACAGTCTCCTGAAACAGGCGCAGTTTTCGAGTCCAAAGAAATGAGTAGTGCTCAGTGCACAGTGTAAAGTTTTACACGTGTGATAGCTCAAAATCTAAGTTGAGAGATAAGCTATCTACAGCCAAAAGGATTTGGCAAAACGGGTTCGACATTGTGAGAACCAAAGTTAAGAAGTTAGGGGTGTCAAATCGACTTCTCAGAAGTGTAGATTTGAACATAGGTAACTTGTGAAGTTGA